>JAZKJV010005311.1:0-677487 GCA_037367405.1 Ottelia alismoides | reverse complement strand
ATCCCCTGATGGGTGTTTTGGGGTTGGTCTCACCGAAGAGAGATGATTCTGAGTGTGTGTTCCAAAATGAGCTTGAAATCAAACAAATTAATTGAGTCCGAATCTTCACTAACAACATGTACAAAAGTTGTCGTTTTTGTATATTATTTTATTCCTTATATTTCCTAATTAATAAAAAATCCAAAAAAATTAGATTAGTGAGTAAGTATTTATCTTTGATTTTATCATATTTTTTCTGAATTTTTCTCTAGTTTAAAAATAACAAAAAATAGAAACCTAAAGATCAAGGTATTCTTTGTACATGGGATACCCCAAAAATATCACTTTGTACAACTAACCGATTTTAGTTTTGGTCTCTTCATGAAAGTTGTAGATATAGGGTTATACTTTCTTTTATAGCCGAGACGAGCAACTTTTGTGAAGAAAAAAAATTTATTCTTTTATTTTTGATTTTGGTCTCTTCATGAAAGTTGTAGATATATGGTTGTACAACTGATCCCCGAGACAAGCAACTTTTGTGAAGAAAAACTTTTCCATCCGAGGTCATTTGCTATTTCTTTTTTATTTTTCTTCTTCTTTTATTTTCGATTTTTCTGGGGCTGACACGTGGTAGCTCCTGGAGCCGACATGTGTCACCCAATTTCGAGTTCTTTATAAGTTGTTTATATATATATATATATGTGTGTATGTGTGTGTGTGTGTGTGTATTCAAAAGCCACACATGTGCAACGTACGTGCCTCCTGCGCACATGCACTGCACGTGCCTAGCCTCTCCCCCTTCCCTAATTAGTGCTGGCATCCCACACAAATTTCTCCACCGCCCGACCTCTGTGGATCTCGTCCATCATTCAACCGTATCCCGATCGATTTCGCCGCCTTTTCCAATCTCCATCATCGTCGTCCCTCTTCAGCCCCTTCCTAATCAGTCACCACCGTATATCATCACCGTTCAATCTCATCAACTCGCGATCACCTTCCATCTGCGACCCCCTTCCATATTTGTCGAAACCACCGTCGCCTCTCACCTACTATTTAACCATCGTCGCTCCTCCATGATCCGCATCCGTCGATTTCCAGCATTAAGAGGTGCTCCTTGGTCCAGCCGGTGATGACAGTGCCGTGCTCCGAAGATCACCCTTAGGTGCAGGCAAGATCCGAGGCTTCCGCCTTGTTGCATCACTTCCTCGAATTCTGCTTTGCTCTGGTCTTTGCCAACTGTCAAGCTTGTATCGTCAAGGTACTCCTCCATCTTCGTGTCTTCCCAGAAAACACTACGACCAACGCTCCACCGCCTGCATCCACACCGTGCTTCACCATCTCCTTGCCTTTGATTCTGCCCTCTTCTCCATCATCGAATAACTAGAGCCCTTCACCACCATCGTCCAGCAGCATATCCGCTTCATCGTCACCTCATGGCTGGTGCCAGGAGTCGCCATCATCAACTACACCGCACCTCCACGCTCTACATCGATTGCTTGCATGAGTTGGTGCCCTCTGCCCCGACGTCCCCCGATCGTTTGTCTGCCCTCGCCTCCAGCAGACGACTTTCCACGACCTGCCGTATCATAGACAAGGATAGCCGGACCTTCTCAATCAACCAAACATGCGCACATGTCGCAACACCACCATCTCCAGGCCACGCCACTAGGCACAGGTCATGAGACCCCAGCCCATGTGCTTGGCACGTGCATTGGGGGGACATCTTGTTAAGATAGCCCTCGAAGTCCCCTAAATTCCAAGGAGGTCCCCATAGTCACATGACCTGTATGTGATAAAGGGTAAATTGCGCAAAAGCCATCTCTATATCGCAAAATCATGCAAGACGCCTCGCCATCAGAGCTCACCTTCTTTGCACGTGATGCTCTGGAAATTTTGCATTTGACCACCCCATGTTTAGGTAATTAGAAGTCCCTCTTTGCATTTTTTATTTTAATTTAATTGTTGTAATTGACATTGAGACCCTTGTGTTCCCCCTTTATTTTGAACCGCTTTATTGCGTCATTTCATTATTTAAAAATTACAAGATGTTTCTCAAGTATTTCTCTACATTATGGTCTGCTTGTGATAATTTTATCCTCTGTGGTTAATCAATATTTATCATTCTTGTGGAAATTTACATAGTTTACCCATCTTTTGCCTCAAAATTCGTATGTACTTAACCATAGCTCTGAAAATTGCCAAAAATTCATGGATTAGAGAATTATTTATCTTTTATATCATATCAAAAAATAATTGCATTTACATGCATGGTTTTCCCTATAAAAATCATTTTGTATATTTCTATCTTTAATTTTTAATAGGTACTAAACTCGTATTTTTGAGGTTTAGAATTTTTTCTGAGATCAACCATCTAGTGATAAATCTTGGATAATTTGACTCTTGAAAATAAATAGTTTTAATATTTATCATATTTAATTATTGAAATTCACTTTGTTTGCATTCATAAATTCATAAGATATCTATCTTGCATCCAAAAATTCTAAAAATTTTGCATTGCATTTAGTTCATCATAATTGACATCTTGGCCAAATTTCGTAATTTTTGGACATCGTTTGTTTGAAATTGCATTTTAGTTCATAAAATTGGCCACATTTGCAATTTGCATTCCAAAATTAAATTAAAAAAATACCAAAAAATATCGTCTCGAAAACCGTGCACAAACCTTGATAGACATAATTCTAGGTTGTTCCTTTGCCTCCTAGAGTTCGACCTTGGGACTTGTCCAAGTAAAATAAATATAAAACTACGCTGGTTAAAAAGTGAATAAATTCTTGTTGTTATTTCTTGACTGATTCTTAATTCCTACCTATAACGAAACGATAAAATTTAAACGATAATTCACACAAACAAATTATCTTAGGGTCTTCGTGACTCGTTACCCCTTTGGGGTCGATTTTGAGCAGTTGAAGATACCTGGAGCCTCCCATCTTCCCTGGCCTTATTGGCCTTCATCGGAGCTCCAGGTCATCTTCTGAAGCATCCATCAAATGGGGAGGAGCTTGGGCAATGATTAGTTCCTCCTGTGAGCATCCCATGTGGTCAGAGGTGAGAGTTGCACCTGATTGAAGCTCGAAGGTACAAGGGATGTCAGATCAAGAGCCCAGCTCCAGACTCTATAGGAGATGTCAGATCAAGCATAGTCTCGACCATTAGATTGCGTCCAATGATCTAATCCCAGAAGTCCATTGCCGAAGGGGTATCACGCCTCCTACATGTGCCACATGTTAAAGTGACGGGATCGCCACCGTCCATCTCCGAGCCTAATGGGGGTGATTTGCATATTTCACTCCAATTCTTTTTGTATTTATTTGTTAATCTTGTAAATAAAGTATATAATGTAAATAAATGGGGATATTTTGCATGGAGACCCCTACATTTCTTGCATATTATACTTAATTCCATGTCAGGTCACCTCACCTGTCGTCCCACGTGAGGTGGCCATTTTGCAAGTATACCATTGTGGTCTTTTATTTTTATGTTGAGTCTAGGAAATTTTAATATACGTTGTAAATTTCTAGGAAAATTGCACACAAGCGCCTGTTATTTATTTTATTTGCAAAAATGCCTTCCTAGTTCATGTATTTTTGGTGCTTGGATTTCATTTATTAAAAATAGCATCCGTGCTCTAAAAAGTATGCAAACATAGGGTACATGCCTAGTAGTATGTATTTTTATGCCCCATATTTATGTTGGCAATTTTGGAATTTTAAGTATGTACTAATATTATAATGATCATGTTTTTGTCTTTTCTTGACTTATAAAATACCAAAGAATAGAAAAACACTTTGAAAAATTCCAAAAAAATTCTCTATATTTGAGCATATATCCAGACCAAAAATCCCTAAAAATAGAAAAAGAAAAGGACTAAAAATTAAAAATCTCCACAATGTAACAAAAAATATAAAAAATCACCAAATATCTTAAAAATATTTATTTTTGTCTATGAATTTTTTTATTTTAGTATGTATCTATTAAAACTGATATGAAATACTTTAGACTTATTTTGCTATTTTGGATCTTCATTTCAATTCCGGCATGTTATTTAATCCCTGATTTGGGATATTTTTTACTTTAAAAATACATAAAAATTAGTAAAAATTCCAAAAAAATCACAAAGACGTTAGAAAAATATATAAAACCCAAAAACATTTTTTATGTATTTTAGTTTGTTTTACTAATATTTATAGTTATATTATTATATATTTTATATATAACCTTATTTATTATATTATGTATTTAATATAAAAAAGAAAAATAAAAAATCAGAAATTATAAAAAGAAAATAAAAATTATAAAATAAAAAACAACAAGAAAAATATATAAAATAAAAAATTTATAAAATTCAAAACCCACAAAAATAATAAATGGACAAGAGAAAAGAACACATTTTGAGCTTCAACGCCTTGATCTACCGTTTGCTCCCTATGTTCGACCTCTGCACATGCTTAAACCTATACATATTTATTGTGGAGTTTTAATTAATTTAAACTCCATATTTTTGCTATTCATTGCTTGATTTATATTTTGGGTTAATTGTTGATTGAACGAGGGATTTTCTTGTGGGTCGCCATAGAGACACTTTATCTTTGCTTTGATTAGTTAGGATTATTCTTGTAGACCTGCAAGGACATCTTCTCTTCATCAGCTAGTAAGAGAAGTGTTCCCCAGAACTCCCCTGCCTAGCAGGGTCATTGATGTACCACACACCATTTACCCCCCACACCTGGGAAGGCTCCTCAGTAATGGTCAGAATAGAAGGTGGTTGCTGCTGACAAGAATGGGCAAGAGGTTGATTCTCTACCCATGGCTGAGGTGGCCCTAACATTTGCTTCTCCTAGATACTGTGAACACGATACACGAGAACAACATATACAGTCATGGCATGTATCCTCATCATGGACACCTTCTCATAAAACTTCGCCATCTGCTTAGGAGTTTGGATAAGTTGTTGTCCAACTCATCCATCCACCTATCAATCCTCTCAACTACTGTAAGTTTGCCTGCTATGACACCCATGTCAAAAGGAGCCATTGTAGCCTTCACACCCCTATTTGATAAGAATGGTATGGGGGTCTCTAACTGAGCTCTACTTGTGGTTTGTGCTCTGTTAGTCTTGATCATACGCTCAAACACCTTCCAGACGGTGTTCGCACCTCGTGAAGTATAGATGTCTCCACAAGCAGCACTAACTAAACCATGTACCTCATGATGTAGACCACAGTAAACTGATTGAAAACAAGATGGTAGGCTCTAAGTCGTGGTAATGACAATTTTGTATGAGATCTTTGAACCTCTCCCATGTATTACAAAAAGCTTCATTGGGAAGTTGGGAGAAACTCATATTGCGTGAGCGCATCAAATAAGTTCTACTCAAAGGGTAGAACTTCTTCAAAAAAGGTCCTTGAACTGTAAAGGTAGTTATAAGTACCCGCAAGTTTTTCATCCAATAATCAGCATTATCCTTTAAGGCAAAAGGAAGGGCTTTGAGCATAATTTAGTCTTGGCTGATCGTAGGATGCCTAAGGTTAGTACGGACCAACTCAATGTCCCTAAGGAATGCATATGGTTCCTCATGTGCATTCCCAAGAAAATGAGGCAATAAACTCAAAAATTACGGCTTCAGCTCGTATTCTATTTATAATTTAACTGGGCTCAACCAATTGGTCATTTGGTATTGCCTAGTGTTGTATGCTGCATCCATAAGTGCATCTCTACCGAGATTTAACTCACTATTCTGCGCTCTCATAAGTGCTTGGTTCTGCTCAGATTCTTCTAGCCTAGCCAGTACTGCCTGCATTGGGTCCTCTCGCTCTACTTCTCTCTATCATGTCTCTTAAGAGGCATCTTGGAAAAATCTTCTGAACCTTCAGTAATAAAAGGATTGGAGTAAGATCTTGACGAAGACATGGAAATCGAGTCAATCTCACCAAGACAATGGTCTTCCTTGGTGAGAGAGAAGGAAGAAAGGGATTAATTGGGATGTAACCACTCCTCAAGGAAAAAGCATGATACATCGAGCCAAAACAAGGGTTATCTTAAATCCGAGTATGTCCAATGTGAAGAGGTGATTGGACCTGTGAAGATGTGACATTTGGATGGTTCAATGAGAGGTTCGCAAAGACTGAACAAAAATTCGACCAATTATCCATGTCCAAAGTCAAAGAGAATATGGAATTTGAGCATGATCAATTCAATAATAAGGTCTAGTACTACAGTGCATGTAAATGTGCAGAATTAACTCACACAATACAATGCAAACAAACCCTTTGAATAGATTCACCAACTCAACAAGTTAAAGCAGTAAGAGTTTGACTTATTTATTATCTTGGTAATTTTAAGTTGGTGATTCAAACAATCTTATACAAGCTCACATGTGTAGTTTTCAAAGGTAGTTCAAGTTCAAGTCGGTGGAACACACCAACTGGATGGAAGACTACTTCTTCTAATGGTCGGAGGCAAGTGCTTGCAGCAATAATAGGACCCTAAGTAAGAATCCAAGCACTTAGGGCACAAGTCTGGGGATTTTGGATCTTATTCGTAGGGCTACGTCCTCACACCTACAAACAATGAGGGTTTTATTACCCATAATTAAAGGTTGATTTTATTCCAAATTTTCAGGTCAATTTGCATCAATTCATTCCCAATTTTAGAGTTGGTTATCACTTTGATTTATGTGACCACAAGCATCACCTAACATATAGTCCATTTTCCTTTATCCTTATGTTGGAAAAAAATTGAGGGAGAAAGCGAGAAATGCATGCAAATGTAAAGCAATGATGCAAGCAGTTATTTTGGAATACTTACAGTGATTCCCAACACTCTCCATGTGGATGTAAAACTGATTTTGTAAATTTTACATTATACGATGCAAATCGAGAAAATCTGCACCTAAACAATAATTCTATTAGCAATGAAAAAGTCAATTTAATTTGGCTAGGTAAAACGTTGTTTATGTGCATCTCATGAATATCCTAAGATTTCTGCTATTGTGAATCTTATGAGATCAGATATGTGTCTTAAGCTACGATAGAGATCAAGCAATAAATGACCTAAGATCTATCTATTTGGCATAGTACCTGAATCAAAATTGCCACTTAAGTTGAGAATCACTCTCAGCACAACCACACACAATAAATAAAGAAATAATGGCCATTTTTACATATGAAAGATCTCAATTGAGAACCACTGTAAAGGGGAAATTAATTACAACACAATTAATTAACAAATTACAAAAATACTACACAATTAGAGAACACACTACTACTTAATCTAGCTAAAAAAGTCTTCTGAGTACACTCATTTTGTAGTGTCTTCGGCTGATGCTCCAAGCTCCATGCCTTCACGGTCCTTAGTATGTCGTTATGTCCGCGATCCCTTCCACAAAGCAATTAAATGGTCAGATTGTTCTCAAAAGAGATATTATCTTAATTAAGAGACTAATCCACAACAAGGTGACAAGCAACACGTGAACAATCACAACAATCTAACTTAACCTAAATAAACTTAAAAATCATTAAAATAAATATTCTAACCTAAATAAATCATACAATTTGTCGTATCCCAGGCAACAATGCCATCAGATGAATCGCTAATTGCATATGGTAATAAGTATCTACTGTAGCACGAGCATTCGAAGAACCATATAACTGAGAGAATTATCTCTGTGAAAAGTTTGTCGTCTTTAATTTTTACCTAGGAAGTCTAAGGTCGAACACAAGGACACGAGCAATTATAATATTTATTACAGGTGATGAATATCCAACTTAATGATCTAAAGGTTGTTCGGGTTAAGTGAATGAAATACACAAACACAAGAACAATTTTCAAAATATTTTTTATGCTTTTATTTTAAACGAATACAATAATGCTCAAATAAATAGATTTGACAAACAGAACAAAGATCTCGTATTAAGCAAATAGTTTGACCTATAAATCAATGTAATAATGGCCTAAATCTTAAGACAACCAAGTTATTCAATTTAAAGCATCAAATTTCATTCTAACATTCAATTCATAACTATACAATATCAATAAAGATAATAAAATATTTATCATGAATTATAAGTCAAAAACATTAATTAAATACACCAAGATGAAGAGCAATAAACAAGCTTTCCAACGAGACTAAAATCACTCAAAATGGATATATACATAAGATATTAACGTTTTAACCCATGGGTATAGATGCAATAAAAAGATCCAAAGTTTTAATACAAACTAGTCCTTAAAGGGGCAGAAATTTAAATAAAAAAATTGTTAAGGCAAGCTTGTAAAATTTCCAAACGTCAATGACTTATCTGCATTTGAAGATAGTTGCAGGGGTGTGAATGCAAAGAGCCTACAATCATGTGCTGATCATACGTGCCTGGGCTAGGCTAGGTGGAGTCGGTTTGGGCCACGCATCATGCTCAAGAGCCCCGCATCTGGTTTTATTACCATGAACCATTGGTCTTAAGTGAATCTTTGGTCAGCAACGTGGTGGTCTGTACTCCATCGGATCATGCCCAAATTACCTTGATCCCACGATGACTGTCAGTCGAAGGTGCCTTCTTCCTCCTCCCTGCACGGTAGAGATGCTTGTGCTTCGGTAACCAACAAACACGTATTCCTTGAATCTTCTCCCTGATTGAAGGTTTGACAACCTTTGAGAATATCCTGTGAAACTATTGATGAAGTAAGGAAGAGATGCTACGTTCACGACTCTAGTGTCAAAGAAGCTTCATCAGAGAAGAAAAGGAGAGATTATAAGATAGCTCTTCTCTCCAATTAATGAAGTCCAGTGAGTACCTGCAGATGTTAGCAGACAAATCCCACTAAAATGCACTGAGGCATGAGCAAAATAAGGGCTCTAAAAAGGTTGAAGAAAAGTAGTCCTAGTGAGTTCTCAATGCTTCACAAGCTTGTGATATGATCAAGGTGAAAACAAACATGGAATAGCGAAGAGATCACAAGATATACGCGTGTGATTGTCTGATTGATAGTGATGATGATATTTGTTTTTAATCACATATCAACTACGGACCATGATATGATTAAAATGGTGAAAATGGAATGAAATGAAGGGGAAGAATCTTACTTGAAGAGGGAAAAAAGAAGATGAATCTAAGCTTGTAATGAAGTTCGATGGACTTCGATCTTCGCTTCAGATATCTGGCTAAGAGACCAAGCTTGAGTAGCAGACGTCAAGGAGGCAACATAGTGTATTATACCAAGGATATTGCCTGAAGAAAACTCTCCTTCTTCACTATCAATGCACATAATCTCTGTCATTGATCAATGGTTTACGCTTAGAGGTTTCTTCCTGAAGTGGTTGATACGGTTATCGGTGGTTGAGGAGGCATTTTTGTGGAGGAGGAAGTTGCAAACTTGGCGATAATCGGTCATAGTTTCAATTATCACAAGCTGAAAAAGGAAAGATGATCGAGAAGAGTTGGGTGATCTGCATAGATGAGGGAAGTTGGACAAAGGTATTGATGGTTGAAGTGAAGTGAGAAGTTTTCAGAAATGACAGGGAGAAAGCGATGAAGATGATGGTTCAGCAGTTGATGGGGTTGAGGAATGAAGCGAGACATCGAGGAAGATGAGCTAGCGATCGTCTGATCTTGATTGTAAGGACATGAAAGAGGCACAGGCGAACGGTGATGCTATGACTGATCAAGGATCGTACGACTAAGAAATAAAGCGCTCTAGAATAAACAAGCATCGTTTGATCAATCTGATCAGACAGTTGGAAAAATAAGTGCCGAAGAATAAAGAGACGAGTGAAGAAATTACATGATTGGGCCATGTGGCCCAATTAAGCAATTAGAAAATGGGGAAAATGATAAATCAAAGAAGAAAAAAATAGAAGGGGAGCTGGGAAAAATGTTCAACATGAAAGTTGTAGATCTCACTGAGATATACAACTTTCATGTAAAAGTCAAATATAGATACAATAATATGTACACAAATAAAAATTAAACAAGTTATAAAAATCTTTTTTATTTTCTTTTCTTATATATTTTTTAGGATTTTTTTCCATTCTCTATTTAAATTTTATATTTTATGTTAAATTAATTATGAACAAAATTATATTAATATTTATTTCATTTTTAATGAGAAAGAAATACATAAAATAATAACACTATAATAAGTTAGATAATGTAGTATAATTAAGGTATTTATGCACAATACACAAATTAATAATTAAGGTTAATTGTCAATGAATCTTTTTGATTTTCTTATAGATAATAATAATAAATAATGTAGATAAATCTAGGATTTATCAGGAAGCACCAGTGCTCCTGTTTGAAGTCTATGAGGTTGATGGTGTCATTATGAACAAGCAATATGCCATTTTGTGTCATTTTGTGTCATCTTCTTAAGAGTGCAAAAGAAAAACTATACTCTTTCATAAATTGGCAAAATCTACAGGAAGATTTCAGTTCTATGTACTATAATACACAATTGAGTAACAAGAAAAGAAGCAAAAAGAACATATCGTGGAAGAGAGACAAGTACAGAATCTGATCAAACTCACAGTAATTACATGAACATCAAACAACGACTATATCGCCGTCATCTTGGTCGTCAGCTCAAGCATTGAAGCAACCCACAAGGTGGCCATGGTGGTTTCCATAGCCATGGCTGGCAAAGGCGTAGCTATCGTAGTCGATGAGGTCCTGGAGCTCGATCATGTGGCACGGGATGGTGATGGTCCCCTTCTGCTCAAAATTGTACTTATCCTCGACCACCTTAAGGAGCTGCGGGAACAACATATGGCTGAAGTACGCCATGAGGATCTAGAACCTATGTTACTCCTCGTCTCCCTTTCTGTCTCATCATCGGGAGTGGAGGAAGCAGGCTGGAGGATGGGGGCAGTGGATGAGGTGGAAATCAAAGGTGTCTTTGATGTGGGAGATGATCGGGGAGGGGGATAGAGGGGAGTAATGGTCGTTGGGGAGGATGTCGACGTTGTTGCAAAGACGCTTAGCGGAGAAGATGAGGGATGCTATCTACTTGTCCATTGAGTAGCAAGTTCTGAATGGGGTTAGGGGAGAAGTATGGAGAGGTGTGAATGGAGAGCAGTGATAGTGACATATCCGATCTGTGTGTCCATTGGGTAGCAAGTTATAATGATGGAGGAAGGGGAGGAGATGGAGGAGGAAGGGGTGGGGAGGGGCTATATGTTTAAGTGGGAGGGATAGGGTATTTTTTCTTTCCTTTTTTTGCTTTTCAACAATTCAACCATTGGATCAAGTATAGATTAGATCGACTCCATTGTCTAGTTGAGTTAATGGAGTAAATAATAGAGTGTTATGGATGTAGAACGGGGCACTTATTCAAGGTTCTGGGTGTAATTCATGATTATGCAGTGTTGGGTGTAATTACATAATTACTCAGGGTTATAAGTGTAAATATACCTACATATAATGTACCTGTAAAAATCATAACCGCTTGATTGTGGGTGAACTTGCAATTCAATATTCGTTAAAGATGTAGATTCATTAGGATCTAAATTTTTTTTCTAAGAACGTTTTCCTTTGAAGACAGTTGATATTTCTTTTTAATTTTATGTTTTATCCATTTCTTGAATTTTATGGTGGTTCCATATGATGTCATGAGGTTCATCTTCCTTATACAACGCGCTCTAGGTGTCATGGATGTAGACGACGACTCACTTTTTGCCAATTAGACCATTCCAAGCGGCCATTGAGCTTTAACTATTAGCCATGTGAGCCCGAGGCGAACACTTTCTACAATAAATGTTATTGTAATGTTTGATATTTCAATAAAGGTTATTGGTTTATTTTCACTCATTGATTAAGATTGAATGAATGAATGCACTTATAAGGTCTTTTAGTACAACTAGGGTCATGTACCATGTCCATCTTAATGATCATACATCTATTGGTTCAATGGTTGAATCATAGAGGCTGGTGCTTGGATGATATCTAAAGAGTTAGATTGAGGACTCATCAAGCACCGTCAAATGATCATTAAGAGATGATCTCCAGCATGAGAAGGAGATGTCCATCCTTCTCTAAAGGTTGATATCTGATGACCTCTTGATGAAGGTCCTCCACATAGGAATAGAGATTCGAAGGTGTCAGATAAGTTAGGTCAAAGAGTTAACTTAACGAGATCGAAATAAAAAAGACCTATGCCGTATGATGTCACGATATAGGCACACATCCTCTGACTGAAGATAAATATGTTACTATATGTCCGAGTATGTACATTTGGAAGACCATTAGGTTGATTACCTAATCAATATCTATACATCGGCGAGCTGGTGTGCATGCGATGGCATATGAGCAATACGATCTCTCAAAGGGATCTTATAGGTTTACTATTGTACCGAAAGACATGATCTCACCCATGTAGTATTGGGACCAATCAAATTCCATTCATGGTCATCTTGCTTTGGAAGTAAGAAAAAATTTGTAGGTATGATATATGCTTTTGGAAGGCATATGATCGATGCCAACTCCTAATGATTGAATAAGAAACTTAATGATAAAACACTAAAGAAGATAGTCTAAATATGATAAAAAAACATCAGATTTATTCTAGGTCTTCCATTATGTAATATGTACGGGAATTAGAAATACTCAAGGGTGATGTAATCATAAACAATTGTATAACAATGATGCTTCAATTCCGAGGGAGTGATGAAACATGTATGGATTTTAGTAACTTCTCTTATAAGATTAGCAATCTAATCTTAGTTCAAATGTTGGACATTGATTTGAATGTGATTTGGATGAATGAGAAGATTAAATCCACAGTTTGATTTAATCAAACATCTGTAAGTGGTCCCCGAGATCAAGATTTAAGATATGATCTCATTCCAAGTCACTATACATGGAATGTAAAAATGCCATGTCCTTATTTAAGGATATGGGAAAATCCTCTAGTGCATCACAGAAGCGTGTGGATCTCATCGAATGCGATCGGGAGTGACTAGTCTCATTAGTGGCTCGATGCAGCGGAATTTAAAAATTTTAAATGTGTTGAAACCACATGATCCAAGAACCTTTCTTGGATCGTTTCATCTAAACCACAATATGTATTAAGGTTACCTCTTGAAGCGTGGTTGCGATCGAGTCTCTAAAGCAAGAGACCTCCTATCTCAAGTCCGATCCGACGGAGTAGACGCTTGCGAGCGCATTGATGAGACACATCCTTCTTCCAATCCATGTTGATGATCCACGCGATGAATCTCCTGATCTCTCACACGAGATCCGACGTCTTCTTCATGCGCGAGGCGCATCGAAGGAGACGGAGATCTACGAGCAAGTACTCTAGCAGCATAACAACAATGCTGCAGCGATGACGACTCTCTTAATGGCCCCATGGTGGATGGCCATAAGAGAGAGAGAGGGAGAGAGGCACATGACGTGTAGAGAGAGAGAGGAAGAGAGCATTCGTTTACGTTGTAAACGTGTCTCTCGAAGAGCAAGGGGTGCCTCTTCTTATATAGGGTTTTGGGAGTCCATGGATCTCAATCCATGGACAACATACAATCAATGGTTGAGATTGATCTGTATTTCTTTCAATGGCTAAGATGTTGTTGTAAAAACACAACAACAATTGATTTAGTTTTAAATTAATTTATATTGATAAATCAACATAATCAATCCCAATTTAAATCATTTTTACTGGTCTTGGAGATAATGAGGAGATAAACCTCATCCCCTAAAAAAGTGGGGAAGACCACTCTTCTCATGAGATCTCACTATCTCATGAGATCTCGTTATCTCATGAGATCTCATAGTCATGATATCTCCAAGATTTACAACAACAATAGTTGTAAATATTTTTCACAAAAAATGATTCACAATTATCTTGTGAAAAGCTTCAATCAAGCCATTGAAATTATGTGAATCTCATTCACAACCCTAAACAAAATGTAATTATATTTTCAATAATCATTCAATGTGAATCCAATTCACATTAACAATTAATCAACAAATATAAATCATAATATGCTCTCTCTAATATATTATAAATCACATTTATAATATATCTAATTAATATGGATAGTGCTATCCACATTATTCATATTCGTGATAATTAGATCACATTTAATCATCTTGGATCTCTTTTCTCATGTGCCCAAATAACATGAATCACATTCACATTATTCACATCTTTGATAATTAAATCACATTTAATTATCTCAGATAACTCTCCTAATAATATGAATGAAATTCATATTATTCATGATAATTAAATCACATTTAATTATCCATTTTTCGCAATGCTCGGATACATATATCAATAATGAAATTATCCATGAACTCTTTCAAGGATAATGCGCTTTCTCCACGAATACTTGGAAATAAGGACAGGGCGATTATATTGTTCCACGTATAGTGACATGGATATTGAGATCACATCTCAAATCCATATCTTGCGGACCTCCCATAAATGCTTGATTAAATCAAGACCGCAAATCTAATCTTCTCATTACATCTGAATCATATACAGATCAATGTCCAACATTTGGACTAAGGTCGGGTTACTTCTCTACGAGAGGAGTTGCTAAAATCCAGACCTGTTTCATCACTCCCTCGGAATGGAAGCGTCATGGTTATACAATCGTTTATGATCACATTGCCCTCAAGCATTCCTAATACCTGTACGTCCTGCATACTGGAAGACCCAGAATAAACCCAAAGTATAAGATCAATTTTAGGTTGTCTTCCTCGGGGCATTATCGTGGAGTTTCTCATTTGACTATTGAGAGTTGGTATCGATCATATACTTTCCAAAAGCAAATATCATACCTAGGTGTTGATCATAGTCTTTCCAAAAGTATATATCAAACCTATAAATTCAATCAAGCTTCCAATATCTCATGAGTGAGCTCATGTCTTCCGGTTCAGTAATGAACCTGTATGATCCCTTTAAGAGATCGTATTACTTATATGCCCTTATATGCACACCAGCGCGCCGGTATATAGACCTTGATTAGGTCATCAACCTATTGGTCTGCCAAATGTACATACTCAGACATATAGTAACACACATGTCTCAGGTCATAGGATGCGTGCCTATATCGTGTCAGCATACGATATAAGACTTTGGTTATCTCGATCTCGTTAACTCTTTGACATAACAAATCTGACACCTCCGAATCTCTATTCCCATGCAAAGGACCTGCATCAAGAGGTCGGTCAGATATCAACCGAATGAGAAAGGATTGCCATCTCCTACTCTGGCTGGAGATCATCTCTTAACAATCATTTGATGGTACTTGATGAGTCCTCAATCTAACTATTTAGATATTCATCCAACCATCAACCTTTATGATTCAATAATTGAATCAACAGTTGTATGATCATTAAGATGGCTATATTACATAACCCTAATTGTACTACGGGACCTATTATGCAAATGATTTATTCTTCATTTCAGATAAGGGAATGATATTCGAAATAACATTTATTGCATAATGGCTCATCGTGGGCTCGCATGTCCAACAATCTCCCACTAGCCCAAAGATCCATTAATGGGCTAATATTTAAACTCACACCATGTGACAATCATAGGCTATTTAGAAAAATAGCTAGGTAAGTTAATCAGTCACTCTGTTCCCCGGGGACTACACCAAGTCCTTTTACGACACTTGCATATCCCCTAGTAATAATGCTCTCATCCAATGCAAATGATGCGTCTTATGAAACCAATACTCAATCTTGTCAGTTATAGTGTCCTTGATACTACAGCTTAATAATTATTATAACCAGTATGTCCATAATCCTTTATCAGAATACCCTTATTCCTGGAGATCTCTATCTCCTAAGGTATCCACAATTAAGACCTTTTAGATCACTATCTATAAATTCTTAAGTTCTTGAATATAAGACTTTGAGATCAATATCTCAAAAATCTTTTCATCTTTGAAGATATTATTATTGCTGCAATCAAGTATTTTATCTTCTTAGTATTAGTAACACTTTACTACTCCCATTGCATGGCTGATATCTAACTTTTATACACATCTAGCATACACTCAACTTCTCGTAACTGATTCTCAAGGGCAAGCAGTTCTAGCATTCACTTCCTCAACTCTTTGAGGTGTTATCCCTTTTAGATAGGTCAGTACCATATCTTAAGTGAAGGAAACCTTTATTGGAATTTTCTAGGAAATGAAACATGTCCAAGGTGTACTACTAATGTGATAGTCCCAATACCCTCTTCTCTTTGATTCTGAACATCTTCAGAACTAATATCTAAGAGGTATACTTGAGATCATATCTCAGGGTATGGAATAGCCAATCTATAAAACACTTATTATTATTATCCTTATATCATTCCAAATGATTAGGGTATCATCTACAATATAACACGATGATCACAATGACACTCCCACTAAGCTTTACATGGTACATCAAGATTCTATCTGAAATCATAAAATTTATGATTTCATTAAATCTGATGTTCCAACTACAAGAAGCTTATTTGAGTCCACAGATGGAGTTATTCAACTTGCACAGCTTGCTTTCCTCAACTATGAATCCATGTGGCTACTTCATATGAATATCCTCAGAGAGGTATTCATAGAGAAATGCAATATTGAATTCCATCTTGAAGATGTCGAAGTCAAGTTGTGTAGCTATAATTAGCAATAATCTGATGAGTTTAAGCATGGTCACTGGAGATTAAGTCTCATCACAAGCGATGCCTTCTATTCAGTGTGTAGTTCATGGCTACGAGCCGTTCTTTGAAGGTTTGTACCTTCTCATCAGGTTCCCTCTTTCTCTTGAAGATCCATTTACACCTTAACGGGTCTTACCCATATAGGTGAATCCTCGAGGGACCACATACAACACTTGTATATGAAGTATACTTTAGACTTGATTGCTAACATCCATCTTTCCATGACATGATCTTCAGAAGATTTATCACATGAAGTTCGATCATTGTAAGATTTCTCTGACACATGGAATACATCTTCAAACTCATTTGAAGAGATATTAGCGTTTCATCTTTAATTGTCGTTTAAGTTTCTGACTTCAAGAGCCTCATTATTTTCTCAAGATTAAATGAGTTCCTTTTACTTCATTTTCATCTTGATTCTCAAAAGAGTCATCATCTAAGAATCACATCCATAGAGATGAGATCTTTTAAGAATCTCAAGGTCATAAAGTAGGTATCTAATACCATCCTTTATTTTCCTAATGAAGTAGCACTCTCAGGTGCTAGAGTCCAACTTACTAGCATGGAACCTTTTAAGGATATATATTGTAGCCTCTGCTATATATATACTTGGGAACTAAGAAGTAATAATGCTAATATTCATCATTGATAAGATCATATCATACATGATCCAATTGTATCTCCTTACAACCCTATTGAGTTAAGGTACATTAGGAGGAGTGAGATAGAAAGGATATTCCAATCTCCATAAGGTATTCTTTGAATTCATCTAACATGTACTTGCTACCTAGGTTAGATCAAATTCATTTCATCTTACTTTAAATTTTAGTTCAAACCAAAATTGTGAAATCTTTGAACATTTCAAAGCTTTCTAAGGTGAAGGGAAGAAATCTTCACAAATAATCATTAAATGATATAACATATCATCAATGATCATTATGATATAGATGGTCCACATACGTCAATATGTATGTGATCTTGAATACATTGACATCTTACACCATTCTTAGAGAATGGTGCATTGGACAATTTTTACTTTGAATACAATATTCACAAGTATGTAAGATTTGAAATTTCAGATATTCTAAAGTTTCATATCTTACTAGTCATTTGATCTCATTAGCAGAATGATGTCCATGGTTTGATGCCAGATCAATGTCAAATGATCTTTATCCTCCTATTGATCTTATAAGGTTTAATTTGCAGTATTAGAAATGTTAATGAACCACTCATTAATTTTCTAGTTTAATAGAGTCCTCCATATATCAGAATACTATCTGAAATATATCCATCATAACTCTTTATGATAGGAATATTCCAGAATTTATGTTTATTCCCAACATTTAGAAATAAACTATGAGTGTTTTCTAATATCTAGGTAGTAGAGACATTCTCTAAGACTAAGGGCTCTCCCACTGAAAATATAAAGTCTATCTATCCAATAGAGATTGTTGCAACAAATGCATCAATATCCATGTAGATGACTATTAATCCTGATGATCAAATTCCAGTCTTCTAATACATATGCAACCAATTGCAAGTGTTATTAGAAGAATGAGATACAATTATTAGACTTCGATCTTATCATATAAGAAAGTCAATTTCAATGATTATATGTAGATGTAAATTATTTCGAAGCATTGTCCGAGTCCTTATCTAAGGTTTCTAGATAAACATGATAATCATACTATCAATACATCGGTTCATTGCAGTATTGGCATTCATCCAACTATTTGTATGTCATATGTTTGTGGAAAACATAGAAGTATAGCCAACTCTTTGACTTTCCTTCTAAACTAAGTCCGACCCATGCTTCCACTACGCTCCTTTCATCTCTAAACAACCATTGCTTAAGACAAAGGTTCTCTTATGTTGAATTCAAAAGATTTCAATATAAGAGTACTTCAACAAATATGTATGCTTCATTCAATTCATACAATACGAATATTATGAAGCTTCATGAATGACTAGAGTATATATAGTAGGATGATGACACTCATCATATCTACATACATCTTAACTCTTAAAGATTTAGGTTCAGGTAGGTATTCAAACATTTTGAGTACATCATCTCTTGAAGAGCCACGATTCTACATAATGCAGAGAACCATGTCATTCATGATTAAATGACGAGAGCACATATGTATGCCACACCATCTTCTTAGATTTTTATAAGGATTATTTGACAATCACGATCATCATCGACATGTCACTTCTAAAGTACATCCAATGAGAGATCAATACTACAGAGACATACAAACCCTAGGGTTGTAGATCTATTGTCTTTTTAATTGTCATTCCTCAATATTATGAGAAAACTTGCACATTGCAACCACATACATTATTTATCCAACTACAAGTACAATATCTTGATCATGGATCCAATCCATGATATTTTACTTGTTATTATTGAGTATAGTACTGAGTGGGTTTAATGAGGATAATCTAAAATAAGAAATGTACATAAATATATATACACATTTTACTTCGATTTAAGAATTTTTATATAAAAGTTGTCTTGCCTTGTCAACACTGAAAGTTTACTCCCTAAATCTCTTTCAATGTAAGAGATATACTTACCACTATTTCTCAAGCAAGATCTGGGATATCCTTTCTTATCTTTGTCACATCCCAATAATATGAGAACCTGTAACTCAGATAAAAAGGAGCGGAAACACATTCTGCATTGCAAGTCCAACTTGCATATCCCAATTCGGTCTTTAACACCCGGGCCCACCACCCTTATGGTGATGTTGACCTGTCATTAATTGAAAAAACCGTCAATAGGAATACAACTCACTATGCACAATCAAATATCTCCCCAATAATATGAGGATCTGATATTGGGGTCATTACGTATACATCCGTACTCTTTTGAGAAGCGAAGAGCCTGATCCAATTAGATTGTATGCAGGAGCTGTCACTTTGGGCAGACGTCTCCTAAATGCAATATCTGGCGACATAACCCTTCTCCTTGAAAGGAGACCATGGATGTCACTTATGTGATCCTCCATCTCATATTTAAATTATAATTAATCATTATGAATAATATTCATTATGATTAATTCTTTGCAAGGGAAATAACAACTCTATTCATAATAGAGTGTTTAAATTTTAATTGGATTCCAATTAATCTAATCATATTAAATTAATGATCCAATTAATATCCAACAAACATTTTAATGGTACTTGAAATATGGTATTATCTCAAATACATATTATTTCGAATTTTAATAATTAGAAAAATGCAACATGATCTCTCAAGCATTATCTGTTCCCTACCCGTTGGCATGGTCGTCAGTACCAACAGGAGTGGGACAGACCGCACACGGTGCAACCTGCTGCACCAACGCTCCCCGACTAGACACCGTATCCGCCTTGAGAAAAGATAATGCTAAGTCAATCACTTTGTACTTGAGATGATAATCGGTTTTTCAACCTATGTTATACCATATAGTAATAATCAAAATCATTTTGATTATAAGGAAATTTTCTAGACAAATTCCCAAACCTATTCAAGTAACATGTTTGTTGAAAGTGTATCAAGTAACCAATTGATGATCTAGATCATATCTAATCATTTATTGGTTAAGGCAATATCATTTAAGGGAACAATTATCATCTAATATTTTCTAAATATTATATGTAATTATTCCAAGAAATTAACCATTAATTTCACAAGTTTCTTAAATGACTAACACAAGGTTCATGGATAGGATTGTAATTTTCAGCAGTGACCCTCACTTATTAAAATTAGCATATCTCATTCATTTTAAATCCAAATTAAGTAAAATCAGTTTCTAAAGTTTGCCAACTTGATTTAAAACAGAACCTACATATTATCACGTATTTTCAGACGTTTTAAAACAGTAAGTAACTCCTTAATTATATCATTATTCGCCATCCCCAAAACAGTGGATATAGGTTCATTAAAATGATCATATCTTGAGTTATTGGATTCCAAATCACGCAAACTCGAATCCTACTGTTTTCTCAATTAATGGGTAACATTATCCAATTTAAAATTTCTTGTTTAAACGTTTTAAACAGAGTCGAAATTTTATCACAAAAGAGGGCTGCGGAAATTGAAATGCGATAAAACTTTCACAATCCTTGTGAACCCAAGTCTTCCTAGGTTTATGGATCATATCCAAAACCTCCAACCTGGATCTGATACCACTTTAAGGATATGGGAAGATCCTCAATATCATCATAGAAGTGTGTTGACCGCATTGAATACGATCGGGAGCGACTAGTCGCACTAGTTGCTCGATGTTGCAGAATTTAAAAATTTTAAATGTGATGAAACCACATGATCCAAGAACCTTTCTCGGATCGTTTCATTTAAATCACAATATGTATTAAGGTTAACTCTTGAAGAGTGGTTATGATCGAGTCTCTAAACCAAGAGACCTCCTGTCTCAAGTCCGACGGAGGAGACGCTTGCGAGCATGTTGATGAGACGCGTCCTTCTCAAAATCCATGTTGATGATCCAAGCGACGAATCTCCTGATCTCAACACGAGATCTAACATCTTCTTCACGAGTGAGGCACACCGAAGGAGATGGAGATCCATGAGCAAGTACTCTGGCAGCATAACGACGATGATGCGGTGATGACGACTCTCTCAATGGCTCCATGGTGGATGGCCATAAGAGGAGGGAGAGAGGCACATGACGTGTAGAGAGAGAGGAAGAGAGCATTCGTTTACGTTATAAACGTGTCTCTCGAAGAGCAAGGGGTTCTTCTTCTTATATAGGGTTTTGGGAGTCTATGGATCTCAATCCATGGACAACACACAATCAATGGTTGAGATTGATTTGTGTTTCTTTCAATGTCTAAGATGTTGTTGTAAAAACACAACAACAATTTATTTAATTTTGAATTAATTTATATTGATAAATCAACATAACAATCCCAATTTAAATCACTTTGACTGGTCTTGGAGATAATAAGGAAATAAACCTCATCCTCAAAAAAAGTGGGGACGGACACTCTTCTCATGAGATCTCACTATTTTATGAGATCTCATTATCTCATGAGATCTCATAGTCTCATAATATCTCCAAGATTTACGACAACAATTATTGTAAATATTTTTCACAAAAAATAGTTCACAATTATCTTATGAAAAACTTTAATTAAGCCATTGAAATTATGTGAATCTCATTCACAACCCAAAAGAAAAATGTAATTAACGTGAATCCAATTCAGATTAACAATTAATCAACGATTATAAATCATAATATGCTCTCTCTAATATATATAAATCACATTCATAATATATCTCATTAATATGGATAGTGCTATCCACATTATTTATATCTATGAAAATTAAATGACATTTAATAAACTTGGATCTCTTTTCTCATGTGCCCTAATAACATGAATCGCATTCACATTACTCACATCTTTGATAATTAAATCACATTTAATTATCTTAGATAACTCTCCTAATAAAATGAATTAAATTCATATTATTCATGATAATTAAATCACATTTAATTATCCATTTTTCTCAATGCTCGGATACATATATCAACAATGAAATTATCCATGAACTCTTTCAAGGATAATATACTTTCCCTGTGGATACTTGGAGATAAGGATAGGGTGATTGTATTGTTCCACGTATAGTGACTTGGATATTGAGAACACATCTCCAATCCAGATCTTGCGGACCTCCCATAGATGCTTGATTAAATGAACACCCCAAATCTAATCTTCTCATTACATCTGAATTACATTCAGATTAATGTCAACATTTGGACTTAGATCAGATTACTTCTATATGAGAGGAGTCACTAAAATCCAGACATGTTTCATCACTCCCTCGAAATGGAAGCGTCATGGTTATACAATAGTTTATGATCACATCACCCTCGAGAATTCCTAATACATGTACATCCTGCATACTGGAAGACCCAGAATAAACCTAAAGTATAAGAACAATTTTAGGCTATCTCCTTCAGGGTTTTATCGTGAAGTTTCTCATTTGACTATTGGGAGTTGGTATCGATCATATACTTTCCAAAAGCATATATCATACCCAGGTGTTGATCATATACTTTCCAAAAGTATATATCAAACCTAAAAATCCAGTCAAGCTTCCAAAGCGAGACGACCGTGCACAGAATTTGATTCTTCCCAATATCTCATGAATGAGCTAATGTCTTCCGATTCAGTAATGAATCTGTATGATCCCTTTGAGAGATCGTATTACTCATATGCCCTTATATGCACACCAGCATGCCGGTGTATAAACCTTGATTAGGTCATCAACCTAAGTGTCTACTTAATGTACATACTCAGATATATAGTAGCACATCTGTCTCCTGTCAGGAGATGCATGCCTATATCATGACAGCATACGATATAGGACTTTGGTTATCTCGATCTTGTTAAGTTAACTCTTTGACCTAACTAATCTGACACCTCTGAATCTCTATTCCCATGCAGAAGACCTGCATTAAGAGGTCGGTCAGATATCAGCCAAATGAGAAAGGATTGCCATCTCCTACTCAGGCTGGTGATGATCTCTTAATAATCATTTGATGGTACTTGATGAGTACTCAATCTAACTCTTTAGATATTCATCCAAGCACCGGCCTCTATGATTCAATAATTGAATCAACAACTGTATGATCATTTAGATGGTCTTGCTACATAACCCTAATTGTCCTAAGGGGCCTATTATGCAAATTATCTATTATTCATTTCAGATCAGGGAATGATATTCACAATAACATTTATTGCATAATTGCTCACCGTGGGCTCGCATGTCTAACACTTATCTCCAAGTATCTGTGGAAAAAGTGTATTGTTCTTGAAAGAGTTCCAGAATAATTCCATTGTTGATAATATATCTAAGCATTGGGTGTTTGATGATTAAATGTTATTTAATTATCATGAATAATATTAATATGATTCATACTACTTAGACACATGAGAATAATTATCCAAGATAATTAAATATGGTTTAATTATGAAGGATATGATTAAAGTGGATATTACTATCCATAATAACTATAAATATTATAATTATGATTTATAATATAATGGAGAGACTTAGTTATAAATAGTACTTACATGTTAAATATTAATGTGAATTGGATTCACATTGAATAATTAATTGTGAATGATATTTACATTTTATATTGGAAGTATTAATATGATTCATATTTCTTTATGACATGATTGATATTATCCCAATTTAATTTGGAACTATTTTTTAGAATAATTATGCAACAAAAGTTGTTGCACACATGGAATATTTTTTGAGATATGGGATCCCACAATATTGGAAATAGAGAGCCACCTTCCATTTAAGGAGGGTGGAAAACCACACTAAGTCCTATTTCAATGTGGTCATCCTCTCCATGAATGGAAGGAGAATTGCTTTTGTTCCATTCATTCCACATGAGATTGATTTGAATTAAATTTAATGTGTTGTATATTAGTTGTAGCATATTTAATTTATTTAAAATTGATCATTTATTATTGCAAATTTATGAAAGAAAATCATGGTCATTGATTGAAAGCACAAAAATCATCTACACCATTGATTTTATGTGCACATGGATTGAGATCTATGGACATATAATATGCTATAAAAGAAAGTATAACCATATATCTTTCTTTTACAACAAAACTACAAGAGCAATCTCTTGTCTTCTATTGTCTACACACCCCATATCTCTCTATATTTCAATTTGTGACCGTCCACATATTAACCTAGAGAGCCTCGTCGTTGTTGTCACGTCGTTGTGTTGTCAGATCGACTCCTCATGGATCTCCGTCCTCTTCAGTGCTCCTTGCTTGTGAAGAAGATGTCGAATTTCGTGAGACAAAAATCAGGAGATTCGGTGTTCGGTCTCTGACTTGGATTGCGAGAAGCACGCGTCTCATCCACATGCTTGAAAATGTCTTCTTCATCGAATCAGACTTTAGATAGGAAATATCTTACTTTAGAGATAAGGGATCACAATTGTGATCTTGATGAAATGATTTGAAAAGTGTTATCTAATCATGTGGTTCCATATATTTATATTTTTAAATTTTATTACTCGATCCAACTAGTATGACTAGTCGCCCTAAGTCGCATGCAAAGCAACCTACATGTTTCCGTGATGCACTAATGCCCAAACCCTAGCCTTCATTGGTATCAACGCCTTGATCGAAGGCCTTGATTGTGATCCAAACCTTAAGATATCAAGGTTTTGTATATCAGTAGCATGTGGACTCGTAGTTTTTGTATAAGATGCAAGTTTTAGATTGTTTTTTGCTAATTTAAAAAGCTCATGTTTGTGCACTATTTGAATGATTTTTTAGATAACTGGATAAATTTATAAGTTCTAAATAAGTCTTTAACACATTAACGTATTGTTGGCACCAAAAGTGCATGAATTAATATTCAAAAAGTTCCCACAATGAAATACTTTTTGCATGTATTCACAGATCTGTAAGAAATTAATTTTTGCTTATTGTTTCCCTGTCATGAAACGTAACATAAACACCCCAATTAAGTAGAGACCAGCAAACATCTTAACTTTATTTCATATGATTCCAACTCCGTTTGTCCTAGATATTCCATATTTAGTAGAGATGGGTTGGACGATGATTGGATCATCAAGATCATTCTTATTGTGTTTATGATTCAATGAAAATCAAGTAAATTATGAATTTTCCCTGATTAACTTGATGCTTAATATTTATGAAAATATTTGTTTAAGCATCAACAATCATTGAATATATGTTCCATGATAAAAATCCTAGTTTAACCTACATTAGTTGTAGGTCATTTTATATGCAAAACATGTTTGCTTGATATGACTAAAAATTTAGAATATGTAAAAATGTTTTAAGATACCTAAGATTTCTTACTAATTACTATATATGTATCATGTCAGTCACCAAGAACATGTGATCGATAAAACCTCTTAGTACAATTTGTACCAATTATGTTGTCTTGAATTGATTCGGTTATGGGGTCTAGGCCATGATGATTCTAATGGGTTAACTAATTGGCATCCTGCACTATAGTGGAAGCATTCCATGTTAGCATTATTTGTCTGACCTGGCTTGATCCGTTTCAAGGATGGGTACCATGAGAAGTCTCTTCGTACTTTAATCAACTAATTGAAATAATATAATTGTTTAAATGTAAGGGTGTATACTATATAATAATATAAAGCAAACCCTAAGTGTTTGTTGGTTGAATTGGACTATTAATTAATTTAATATGATTAAATTAATTAGATTTAATTAAAATAAACACTCTATTATGAATAGAGATTAATCCTCTTGGAAGAATTAATTATGTGAATATGTTTCATAATAATCAATTAAAATTTAAATGGGATACTGAGGATCATATAAATGACATCTAGGGTATCCTGTCAAGGTGATGGATTCTGTCACCATGGGTTGTATGCTGGAGATGCATGTCCGAAGTGACATCTCCCACATATAAGCACACATGGAACATGATCTTTTCTTCTCGAAAGAGTAAGGTCGTAGGCATAGTGCCCCAAATATTGGTTCCTCATATTATTTGGGCAATATTGATTGCACATAGCAAGTTTTATTCTTGTTGATGGTTGATTCAATTAACAACGGGTCAACATCACCTTAGGGTGGCGGACCCATGTGTTAAAGACCCAATTGGAAAATGCAAGTTGGACTTACAAGTCGGAATGAGTTCCTGCTTCTTTTTATCCGAGTTGCAGTTTCTCATATTATTGGGATGTAACAAAGGTAAAAAGGAGATCCCAGATCTTGCTAGAGATATAGTGGTAATTATATCTCTTGCTTTGAAAGTTTAATAAGGGAATGGACTTTCAAATTTGAAAAGGCACGACTAATTTGATTAAAAAAATCCTTAATCAAAGAATTTAAATTTGAATTTATAATAATTTATATGGTCTAATATAGTGCATCCTTAATTTCAGACATGAAATCCATGAACCCACTCAGTAGGCTTCTGGTGGTCAACCAGTTTACTGGAACAAAATATTCAAATTAGTTATAATTTGGAATTTGTTGTTTCTGCAGAACGCTTGGTTATGTGCTCACTAAGAACAACCAAACCCTCAAACATTGGAATAACTTAAGTACAATGAAAAATATGATGAATATCAATCATTGGATATGTGTTATATTCTGGGCTCTTTGTCCAATGTACTTCAAAAACAACATGTGGACATGGATACAACGCAGGACATAATCTTGAATCTAAAAGAGATGTTCGGTGACGTGAACAACACTCATTGTTATAATATCATGAAAGAACTTATTCGCTGCAAGGATGATGAATCTCCATTCCACCACCTTTATTCTTTCATTTTGGCCTTAGATCCCTAGCTAAATGCATGTATATATCATTAATGTGTGAAAACAAATGCTCAATAATTCACAATGAATAGTGTATAAAACACTGTAAAATATACAACATTTAAATCCAAAATAAAAGAATAAAGGAAGAAAAGAAAAAAAGAATGAAATGTCAAAGACACTTAGTGACCCAAGATCCCAAGATCCAGTCATCATGATGCCTTGGTCAACAAGGAATAAAGTAGGGGGAGATATGACGACCAATTGTATAGAAAATACACTTAAAAACCCTAATTTGATTTGACAACAATAGCTAATTTACGACCTATTTTATTTCCTCATTTTTATACCTCAAATGAATAAATTTTGAACATGGAACTTTTACATAAAAATACAATGAAAAATATAAAATATATTTTATTAAGAAATAATGCAGTGTGCATGAGACACACAAAGTAAAAAGCTGCAAAGAAACGTTGCAGACATGTATCTTCTCGATATAAGCTAAAAATTCATCAAACTCACTTTATTGTTCCTAAAAATAAATTATCTATTTAATGAAGGTGGTTTCGTTTAATTTGGAGTTAAGACGCAAAAGTTAGTTTTTGGGCCCTCATTGTGCAAATACATGTTTATAATATTCAATATATTTATTCTTTATATTTTTCATTTTATTATATTTTCATAAATGTGTAAATATTACTTAAAATACATGTACATAATAAAATTAAAATAAAATCATCCAAAATATATTAAAAAAAATAAAGTTATTTATAATGTAGGTAAAGTATACATATGATACACATATGATGTATAAATACAAAATTATTTAAGTACATAAAAAACTTAGAAAATACCATTAAATACCCAAATATGTATTTAAATAAATTACAAATATATAAATTATGTGTAAAATATAAAATAAAACTAAAATATACACAATATAATTATAATTACCTATATATACACTTGTAAATATTAACCTATAATAAACGAACTTGTATAAATAAATAAAAATTAGAGTAAAGTATTACATAAAATTACAAGTATTTTTCATATTTTGATAAATAATAAAATTATTTCCTATCTTTAAATGCATTAGTAAGAGAATTTTTGCTCTAAATTTCCTAGTTAGTCCACGTGGACCAACCAAGACTCAATGTTCATTGACCCCAGGTCAATTGTACGCCCCTCTGTCCCCCTTCTCTCAGATCAAGTTGAACCCCCTTTTTCTCCATTTTCCTACACCTTCACCTCTTCCCCATCTCCCTTGAGACCTCACCTCCGTTGTAGCCCTACCATCCTTCTTTTGTGCCCACACCCGAATCTCCACCTACCATCATCAAGCCTCACGCCATCTCTTCCTTTTTTTGGCCAGAATCCACCCTTATAAATACCCCCTACAACTTTTGTTTTTTATCCCCTCGAGCCTACCATAATCCCAATATGACCTCCCCTCCAAGTTGATTTGCCAGGTGACAATGAATTGATCCTTGGCCTTGACAGTGTGGAGAAGGAAGGAGGATGGAGATCCATGTTCAGTAGCATTCGACTTTAGCGAAGCCTTCCTTCTTTGAGCTCCAGGGCTCGCTGAGATTCTAGGTAGCCATATTTTATGCATTTAGTTTCTTTAGCTTAATTAAGGTTTTATTTTCATCAATCAGTTGTAGTTTGAGTTTAATTTGAAAAATCAAAATCATCGGAGCACTAGGCTCTAACACCAAATTCCCGTGATTGTCCTTTGTTCCGACCCCCATACACCGTCATTTTAAACCCCTTCATCAGCTTCTTATATCCCCTCTATTTTAATCTCAAATCCCATAAGGGTTCGAGCTATCGGACTCCTCCATTACCTTCGCCGGAGTCTGATCACATGCTTCGCACGTGCATTTTCAGCTTCAGTAGATAGTCGAGGAGATAGCCCTCAACCCCCTTTAACCCTTTGGCACAGGTCTGCGATCGAGTCGACCACCTGGTGTGTGCACCCAAGCCAAGAACAGAGCCTAGTTGGCTGATGCTTCAGGGTCCCTTCAATGGACCCCAAATATTTTTGAATCTTCCAGTTGACGCGACATCATCTCAAGAATATGTAGGGCCTAACGGTGAAGCATTCAGTGACTGGAGCAAGAATAACGGCAAGATCATAGCTCATTGGTCTTGTATTCTTGGGGGGTTATTTGTGAACCCTCAAGAACTGTCATATCTGGAAGGCGGCCAATATCTAATCTTGGTCGTTCACGTATTTGGTGAAACGAAGTTCTCATTGGTCGTCCATCTTTCCATGTGGAGTGTTGCCCTCCCTCTGATCGCATACATTTAAGGGGTAACTTATTAAGTAACCCTACCTTTGTATTGTAATTAATATATGGTCCTACAAATATGTAATTACGTTATAAATTTTATGTAAAATTTCTAATCGATCCCCTGTGGTTCTAGTAAATAATAACAAGGTCCAGTGTCAGTTCTGCTCACGTGGTCCCCCACGTGAGTTGGACAAATTGCACTGACCCTCTCTGGGTTTGGTTATTTAAGTTTAGTATTAAAGTTTTGTAAATCAGTCGGGAACTTTGGGATATTTTGCATGTACACTCTTTGCTATATATTTATTGAAAATATGACTTTGCCAGAATTGAATAATTATTTTTGTTTTTTAATTTTTTATTAAATAGATCCCTTGCTCTAAAATTTTGCAAAAACTCATGGATATGCTTTGAATGACATTGTTATATGTCTGCATTTTATTTATAATTTCATTGCATTTTCCATTTATTAAAATTAATTTAGGAGACATTCAATGCTTGTTTATATAAAAAAATATAAGAAATAGAAAAACACTTTTAAAAATTATAAAAAAAGTATGTTGTATATTACTATATAATATAGCCACATACAAAAAATCAAGAAGATATCAAAATAAAACACTAAAGATTGAAAATTCCTTCTAACCCTAAAAAATCAGAAATATGTTATAAAATCAAAAAAATAGTTTTCTTCTATATATTTTTATTTCTATTATATAATACATATCAAAAAATCATTTTGAGAAATTTTGGACTTATTTTATATTTTTAAATCTCAAAACAATTTGGCCTATTTTGAAGTATTTTGGACTTTAAAAATACTTAAAAAATAGCAAAAAATAGTTAATAAATTCACAAAATAGAGAACAGTGTAAAAAGGACAAAAACATTTTATTTTGTTATTTTTAAATATTGATTGCTATATTTATAAAAATAAAACCCTAAATTACCTATATATACATATTATTACGTATCTACTTAATAATATTACTATTATTATTACTTATAAATATACTTGAACCTTTAAAAAATAAAAATGACTGTACTTAATTGTATTTTCCTAATTAAATACATATGGGTTTGATGGGGGTGGCTGCCCCTACACCATATTCCACAAATTTTTTTATTTTTTTCGAAAAATATCACCATATATATATATCCAATATGCCATTTGATTTTGGTAGAAACGGAGACTCACATGCCCTCCATCTAGAACAGGTTGATTACATCAATGTTTAGACCGTTAAAAATACATGTTCTAGTTGGAGGGTATAGGAGTCTCTGTTTCTGATGAAATTCGAATAGCGTATTGGAGAGATATATATATGAATGTACATGGTGATACTTGCAAAAAATAAAAAAATGCGGAAAAATGCCACGGCTTGGGGCAACCCCAATTTTTCCTATATATATTATATTTATATAATATATAGTTATTATATCTTGCATATTAATATTTATATATATATAGACTTATATACTTATTACATGTTAAAAAGAAAAAGAAATTAAAATCAAAAAATATCAAAAGAAAACAAAAATTATAAAATATAAAAAATATAAAATTAAAAATCCATAAAAATTAAAAATAATAAAAAACTCATAAAATTTATAAAACCCAAAAGCACAAAAATTAGTTATTGCTTATTCAATATAGACAACTATTATTTTCCTATCCCCATAGCTCTCAGTGGTTCGAGCCCTACACTTATTCACTATACACATTTATTTGCAAGGTATAATAAATTTCATCTCACACTTTTTCATTGATTTATCATATTTTTGGTTGATTGTTGATTTAATTGACTAGATACGATCCGAATACTGCAAGAGCAACTTACACAATGATTGCCGGATCTGACTTGTTGGGCACTACATGCACTCCAAAATCATGCGTTAGGACCCTCTACTCAGTCCTATATCAACAATGCATGAAGGGACTTCGGTTCTAGAGCACATAATCAAGCTTTTTAGTTATCTCTTAAAACTAGATACCTTGGGGTGTAGACATGCAGTCCGACTTCATTTTGCTATCTCTGTCCAAGTCTTTCAAGAAATCTGTGGTATCGTACCAAGTGAACAAGTTAAGCTTGACTAACGTTGAGTTAATGGCTTCATTAAAGTATATGGAAGACGTAATGAAGAACGAAAATCCCATTGACAATGCAGTGGTTGCACATGTCAAAGGGAAGCGTGGCAGAAGCACGCGGCTAGGAAGGGTCCAACCTAAAATAGAAAGAAGAAGAGTCAAGCTAGTGGCTCATCTTCTCAAACGTCTATGATGATAGCATCGAAGAAGACCAATGTTTGTCATCACTACAAGAAGCTGGGGCACTTAAAGCGTAACTGCCAACAATACCTAAAAATAGCCAAAGCCCCAGCATGTATAAAATCTACTTTCATTGAAACTAATTTTCCCGTAGGACGAGAAGGTAGTTGGATCTTCGATTCTAATGCTTCTATTAGTGTATGCAATTTGTTGCATCTATTTCAAAAAAGTAGGAATCTTGATGAAGGGGAGATAGTAATCCAGATACATCTGATGCAACTTTTGCAGCAATCGCTGTCAGGACCTACATACTATCATTATCTAGTGAGATTCCTAGTACTTAAAGAATGTGTTTATGTTCCAGATGTTAGAAGGAACTTAATATCTGTATCTAAGTTAGTTAGAAATGAATTTCATTCTTATTCTATAATAAACTTATCAAAAGTTGTTGTGATAAATATATTGTAGCTTGTATTCTAACTTCTGGGGGACTCTATGAATTATGCATTGATGAATGTATCATGAATGTTACATCTACTAATAAAAACCCTAAAAGAACTAGAGAGGAATGAAATCATTCGAATAGGATTTGGCCTCAAAGGCTAGGTCATTTTTCTATTGATAGGATCAATAGATTGATAAAGGATAAACCTTAGATTTTCTACATGTCCAAATTTTGCCTACTTGTGAACATTGTATTCAAGGTAAAATGACCCAAGACACCTTTTCGTAAAAAGTTTACATGATGCAAGGTTATTATTAACCTAATACATACTGATGTATGTGGTTCCTTCAGTACCGCGACCTAAAATGGATATCGATATTATTTGACGTTTATTGATGAACCTTAGCAATACGGGTTTATCTTCTTGTTATGCCATAAATCTGATATTTTTTCAAAGTTCAAAGAGCTCATGGATTTGGTTGAAAACTAAACCGATAAGAAATTAAACAAATTTGATCTGATCGAAGTGGAGAGTACCTCTAAGATGAATTTAAAGAATATCTCAAGGAAAAAGGAATTGTCTCCCATTTCACTCCTCCCGAAACTCCCCAACTTAATGGTGTTACTAAAAGATGCAACATGACCATAATGGATATGGCTCGTTCAACGATGTGTAATGCACATTTACCACTTTTTTCTGGAGATATGCAATAGAGACTGCAATACATATACTGAACAAGATTCCTAGCAAATATATACTCAAAACCCCTCATGAGATTTGCTATGGTACCAAGCCTAGTGTTAATCACTTGAAAATTTTGGATTGCTTGGTCCATGCAAAGAATGTGGATGCAAGTATGTTACAATCACACACATGAGGGTACTACTTCATTGGTATGTAAATGATGGTATTCGATACTAATTTTACAACCTTAAGACTCAAATATTTTTATCTCTAGAGATGTAAAATTTCTGGATGATGACTTCCTTAAGAGTCAAGATGAAGTAAAGGAACTCATTGAATCCCCTGAGGATATTAAGATTTTAGAACCAAAAACTGAAGATGTAAATAAATGTTAAACACATGTACCTGTTAGAAGGAGTTCGAGGGTAGTTGCACCACATGAAAGGTACGGATTCCATGTGTCAGGTGAAACTAATAATGATCTACCTTCATTTGATGAAGCACTCACGGATCATGACATGGATAAATGGATGTTAGCAATTAAGTCTGAAATATACTCCATGTACAAGAATGGTGGATGGACCCTAGGGGATCCACATAGAGGGGTAAAATCCATTGGGTGTAAATGGATCTTCAAGGCAATAAGGGGACCTGATGGTAAGGTAGATGCCTTCAAGGCACGTCTCATATCCAAGGGATACACATAGAGAGAATGCATCGAATATGATGAGACATTCTCTCTTGTAGCTATGTTTAAGTCTATCAGGGCACTGCTGATTATAGATGCATATCTTGACTATGCCATCTGGTAGATGGACGTCAAGATGACATTCCTCATTGGATATATTGAGGATGATATTTATATGAAGCAGCTGCAGGGATTCATAAATGAGGAAGCTAAAGTATGCAAGCTGAAGAAATCCATATATGGGCTCAAGCAAGCTTCTCGTTGATGTAACATCAGATTTGAAGAAACCACAAAGTGTTATGATTTTTCAGAAATCTGATGAACCATATGTGTACAAGAAGCTTAGTAGGAGTGCCATTGAGTTCATCGAGCTTTACGTAGATGTCATCCTTATCATTGGGAATGATACATGGATGATGACTAGTGTTAAGATTTTGCTATCCCATACCTTCAAGATGAAAGATCATAGACAAGACTCTTATATCTTGGGTCAAAAGTTGTTCAAATACAAAGAAAATATGATTTTGAGATTGTCACAACATGGGTACATTAAGAATATCTTGGAACGTTTCCATACGTAGAATTCCAATAAATGCTTCCTTCCCTTAAGACATGGTATCCACCTATCTAAAGGGATGTCTCCTCAAAGTGTTAAGGATAAGAAATCCGTGGTTGGATGCCCCTATCCATCAGTTGTCGGAAGCTTAATGTATACCATGATGTGCACAAGGTTAGGCATCTGCAATGTAGTGGGAGTGGTAAGATGTTACTAATCTTATTATGGAGAAGAACACTGGAATGAAGTGAAGAACATCTTTAAGTATCTAAGATGGACACAAGATTACATCTTCATCTATGGATATGTTTTGAGATGACTTTTGCGAGGGTCTAAATTAATATCCTCACAGAAGGTGGAGATAAAATGTTGTTGAGGCGATCGCTCATAAAAGTCAAATCAAACAACAATCAACCCTCAAAATGTAGAGATCAAGCAAGTATGAATCAAAATTTATTATATTGTCCAAATAGATGTATAGTAGACAAGTACAATAGGGGTCGAACACATTAAACAACAGAAGATAGACAATCAAAAAAAGCTACAAGAAAGTAATAAATAATTTTGGTTATTTTATGGGATTTTGCATTTTTGTGGGTTTTTAATATTATAATTTTATGGATTTTTTTTATATTTTTTTATCATTTTTACTTAATAAAATTTATTTTTTTATTTTATGATTTTTGGCTTCTTCTTTTAATATCTAATATAAGAATATATAAACTATATGTACAATATAAGATAATAGACTTATAAATACAAGTAAAAATCAAAAAAAGTGTAAAATAAAATGTTTTTGTATTTTAAATAAATTTATACTTCTTTGTCATATTTTTAGATATTTTTCCAATTTTTATGGATTTTTAAAGTAAAAAATATCACACAACATGGATTAAATGAATAGCCCCCTACCTCTAAACAGTATCAGCTCGTACTACTCACACTCCCCAATCAGAACGACACCTCCTCCATAGTGAGCTAGGTCTTCCTGAGCTACTTCGCAGTCAAGGGGGAAGGACTCGATCAGACAACTTCCACTGGGAATTGCTCAGCCACTACAAGTCCTCCGCACTAAGGAAGAAGAGTAGGATTCCTCTCACGCACGGAGACCCACAGGTGCCCCCAGCAAGCTGATCTTTGCATCGAGTTCTGCCCTGTAGGAAGACACTTGACGCTTACCTTTCCCAAAGCATGATGAAGGTCAAACCTTTTCCCTGGGGACATTAGTCCAGTCTAAGCCTTTATTGCTTAGCAGGTTGAGCTAAATTATTTTGGAATTTAAAAATAGAAAATAAAATCAAAATTTCCAAAACTATTTTTTTATTTATAAAATATAATAGAAATGAATATTTTTTGGAATTTTTGATATTTTTATAAAGGATTTTGGAGTTTTTAAATTTTTAAAGTTTTTCGTTTTTTATTTTTAGAGTTTTTTGGTTTATTGTTTTATTTGATAAAAATACAATAATAAGTGAAACATGATTTTTTTGTAATTTTCCAATTTTTTTATATTTTTATGGGTTTTTTACAGCAATCATTGAATACTTACCTTGTTTTTGAATTTTTATAATTAGAAAATGAATTTAGAACATCCAACCAAACATATATGTGACATACGTAGATGCCAAGTATTTATAGAAAATTTCCACAAATTTTTAAAGGTCGAGAGCTATTTTCACAAAAATAAAAACTATAAAAAGAAAATACAATATGTGAGGGGCATTTGCGTAAATATTTAAACTTTATGGACTAAATATGAAAACCTTGAAGAAATTCCAGGGCTCAAACTAGAAATCTTTCCAAAAAATGCAATTATATATACCCGGAGGGGTATTTTTGCAATTCAATAATAGTTTGAGATCCTAGATGCAATTGTACCATAAAATATTACACTAATTTGCAAACTTAATAGACTAAAATGAAATATAATTTTTTTGAGGGTCCAAATACCACGTCCCCTTACGCGCACAGTCACATGAAGTGACAATGAATGGATCTAACTATAATTATAAAAATCATAGGGGTTTTGGTTGCAAATAATACAAAAAACTTTTAAAATACAAATGTCAAATTCAATACTAAAAATAAATGATAAAATATGCAAGGGTGTTGTTACAAAATACCCTCCAACGCATAGTAAGGAACGACGGACAGTGCTTCACTTATCCACATGTCGACGATCCAACGGTCAGTGTCCCTTCGAATATGTGCGGCTGAGATTAGTTCAAAGATCATATCTGACGACTGTGGGTGAGGAAGATCCTACGACAGTTGTATGCCTGGAGGTTTGTCCTTAATCGGACAGATACGAGACCCGCTCGAGGAACTGTGGAAGAACTCCTCCCCATAGAGCTTCGATACGCTTGTTCTCCTTCAATATTTAATCCCAGGAACTCGGAGGTGGCACAAAACGATCCAGGGCTGGATCTACAACTCCTAACTCGATTAGAAGGGACCCAGGTCCTCCATATGGGCTCAACGAGGTGTGTGACTTTGAATTCTTCTCCTGCCTCGATGATCCATGTAAGAGGGACCATTCTTTTTGTGGCCTGCAGAAACTTATAAAGACAAAAATGAGAAGCTGGGGACAACTTCAGGGGGCGAGCTGGTTGTGGGGTAAGGCGGAGTGACGTTCTCCGGTGGAAGGAGAACAGATTACTCGATCTGTGCAAGATCACTGTAAGAGTATGTTGGATGATCAGAACGCAAAGCAGAGTGAAGGGGAGGCGAAGAATGAGTCAGAGGTAGTCAGGCGTGACCGGAAGGGGGGCGACGGAGCTGGAGCTCCATCGTCCGACGGATTTGGAAAATACAAAATAAAAGATAAAATTAACTGAAATTAGACCCTAATCTATACTTTAGCTGATTCTACAAATTGAAATATGGAGAAAAAGGGAAAGAAGCTCACCGAGGACACGCCTGAAGCAAGCTTCAGGCGGAGGAGATCCGACGAGCTAAATCTCTTGATTCTACACACCAGGAAGCTCGCCAAACCATGGAGAGGGTAGCTGTTGTCAATAGGAACCTCAATCCAAGCTAGGGTTAGGGATTTTTGGAGCGAAAGAAAATCAAAAAATCAAGGATGATGGAAGGCAATATTACATATAGGGGTTCTTCATTGGGCGATGGAGATCAATATAGAGGCTCTTAGATCGATAAGAAGGATCGACGTGTAAGTTCGATCTTCAAGGAGTGAAAGTCAAGAAGACCTCGAGCAAAATGGGTGCAAGGGTTAAACCGTGACAAATACGAGGAAGATAGGACAAAGGCTCTGACAGCCACAGAACCAATGAGGAAGAGAAGTTTACATGGGTCAATTAAGGTTGAGCCCTGATTGGTCCACGTCAGTTGCTAAGGACAAAATAAATTAAATTCCTTATTAATTTAAATAAAAATAATAAATGGTTTTATAAGTTTTAGTTAAAACAATTTGTTTATTATTTTATTCAGTTTTTAATATGATTTTTATTTATTTTTATGGATTTATTTTCTACAAGTTACTTTTTACAATTATTTATTTATATATATATTGACCTATGTTTTGCATATTTTATTTTTATTTTGTATTTATATTTTATTATTTTATTTTCTTAATTTATGAAATTATAACTTATTTTTATATACATAAATATATTTTTGTTACATTTTTCTCCTATCATATGTACACTTAAATAAAGATGAATACTAAATATATAGGTATAAGTATTGTATATTATCTATGTATTTTTATATACTATTTTATTTTAGTATTTTCATTATGGTTTTATTGTATTTAAAGTATGTAAATATACTATAAAAATATTTAAAAAATTAAAAAATTCAAGAATTATAAGGAATAAATAAAATGAATATTTTATTTAGGTATATAATTCAATAGGGGTCCAAAACCTAATTTCTGCATCTTAATTCCAATATAAATGAAAAAATACCTTCAATAAATAGCTTATTAAAATTTATATACAATTAATGGAGATTTTGGACACTTTGAGTTCATATGGAGAAGGTATGAGTTTGGGAAGTTCGGATTTTGGCTTTTTATTCAGAGTATAAAATGTACAATGTATATTATTTATGTATAAACTCAATTTTATATTTTTCTATACATTTTTATCTACAATTTATGCACAAACTTTCTTCATTTGAGGGATAAATAATAAAGAATAAAATAGATCCCAAAAATGTAATATTGGAGGATAAAAATGGGGGGTTTTATTGTGTTTTTTACCCTTATCTCCCCCTACTTTAGTCCTCGTTGACCCAATAATCAAGATGACTAGGTCTCGAGGTTTAGGGTCATAAAATACCTTTGGTATTTTATTTCTTTTTATTTTCTTTTCTTTATTCTTTTATTTTGATTTTAAATATTGTATTTTATATAGTATTTATAGAATAAATAGTGAATGTTAATTTGTATAAAATAATGATATTTACATGCATTTAGCTTAGGGTTTAAAGTCTAAAATGAAGGAATAAAGTTGATGAAATGGAGATTCATCAAGATGATGATCTCCAAGTCTTAAAATACATAGATTTAGATTTCCAATCTAATATAGAAGATCGCAAGTCAACTTCAAGATTTGTCTTCTTGCTGAATGATGGTTATGTGAGTTGGAGAAGCAAGAAGCAAAGACACTACAACTGATTCAACAATAGAAGCCAAATACATTGTCGCATCGGATGCTACAAAGGAGGCAGATGATAGCGTAGTTTTTGCTAGCAGGTAAAGAATGTCGATTGTAGAAAACTATTGAAGACAAATCCGTGTTGATCAAACAAAAATGAACGAAAATAGGAGAGAGAGAGAGAAAGTGAGAATATACAGCTTCTCTCTCCTATCTTTGACTAAACTATATTATTTAGCCAGGTAAGTGTGCCTGAGTCGAACTCGAGGAGGAAGAATATTGAAACTTTGGTTTTTGATACAAGAAAGAAATCTCGAAAATGTTCTCTTTATTCTTGATTTTACAAAAGACTCAAAAATTGACTCGAAAATAACTCAAGATTGCAAAAATCAAATCGACAAGACAAAGAGAGGAAAAATCATGGAAAAAATACAAGAAATATATCTTGGTAGTTATGAAACTATCCTAAAGAAATTACGGAAAAATACAACAAAAATGAGGTCCAAACTACCTTACAAGCCAGGGGTATAACTGCAAGAAGAAAACTTTAGTTCTGTTACAAAACAGTCCCTGGAAAAGACTCAAATGCAAAGAAAACTGAATTTATTACATTTAGGTCCCAGTGCGGGGATCTAAATGTAATTCTCGAAACATCTGAAGCTTTTTTAGAATATGGGTCTTTGTCTGGACTTAAGATGCAATTTTCACAGTGGTTCAAGTTGGATGACTATGATTAGAAGCGGAGATGCAATTTGGGCCGTCGGATCAAGACACGTGTCAACAGCTTGTACTGTTGGGTTGTTCTTGAGGTTCTTCAACTCCCCCGCGCGACTAGCGACGAAGAGTTCTTCTCCGGCTTCTTCCCATCACCCGGCGATGTTCTTGGGCCTCCGACATGGCCAGGAGGGAGACGCCTTCTCCCTCCGAGCTCGCCTACAGTAGAACTCCTTCGTAGGTGGTCGAAGATGGTGGGGAATCACCGGTGAAGTAGGCCGGAACGACTGACCTAGAAGCTATTGCAGCAGCTCGTGATTTGGAATATTCTTGAATCTTGGAGGGTCCGAATGATGGTTTAGTTGCTCCAGATGGTAAATTGACCGGCAAAATTTTTGTGCTCGATTCACAAAGAATCGACCAATGATTTTAAAAGAATTTACAGTTTAGTTAATGTTTTCAAAAAATATCAAACAAGATAATGGGACGAATGAAAATCGCTTTGGAATGATTTGGAATCGGATTTGAAAGATTAGAGTGGAAGGTGTCTAATCACGGTAATTAGGGAACCTAATTACGTATTGAACTATGCTAATTCAGACTCCTAAATTGAGAATTTAAAATGCAAAAGGATGAAGAATTGATATGTGGACTAGAGGTGTGTGACCTCTAGGTTATGGCTCGACGAGCGGTCTCCTCGGAGCTTGACACGATGGCGTGGCGGCGATGCAAGGCGGCGGACCCCTTAAAACTCTCATCCGACGTATCCTCTACCACTCAGAGCCATCTTTGAGCCCTGTCATGGCCGGTGTGAGGTAGAGCAAGGTGGAGAAGGTGGTTAGTCAGCCAGATATGAACTGGAAGTTGGAAGCTTAAGAATCATTAGTTGGGAATGGCAATTTGGAGATGGTTTTATAGATGATCGGAGGATGTTAGGTATAGGATCTATGGTGGGCGTGGATCTGGGTAGTTAGGAGAAGAAGATCAAGGGATTAGATCAGTGGTAGGAGTGTCGAGGTGGTGTGTGAAATTGGTTGAATGAGGGAGGTTGGAACAAACTACCCGTCTAGGTTCATTGAAAAAGAAGCTCCCAGGTGCTGACACGTGTCAACACCTGGTTGGGCAGGATCCATAAATACCACAATAATTAGATATTTAATATTAAATATCATTATTTTAAATAGGTATTAAAATAAAAATGTAGATAATTAAATTAAATAAAATATAATATAATTAGTTTTAATAAATAATAATTATTTTACGGAATATAAATATTATATTTATAAATAAATGTAAATAGTACTTAATAAATAGGTTTTGTATTTTTAACTTAATAGATTTATAAGTGGTATATTAATTTTATATTTTCTTAATTATTAGGTTTATAAATAAAGCGTATACAAATTTTCGTGAATTTTAATAAATTAATTTAAGTATATTTAATAAATACAAGTACAAGTCATATAGTTCATTTATACATGTAAATTAGAGTTTTTAATTTATTTAAAATAATAAATAATCTATAAATATTATGAAATAAATTAGGGTTAAAATACAAGATAAATAAAATAATTAAAAATTATAAAACCATTAAAATAATAAATAGTGTGTTCTAAATAAAATAGATTGCCCAGAAACCCAGTTGTAGTTAGGTCTCAAAATCGACCTTTTGAAAACAAACCTCGATTTTAGTGATATCCCCTTCATTAATTAGAGAATATTCTTTAAAGGCGAGTAGAGTGAAATTGGAGTTTGTATGACCAAGTTATGATGTTCGAAAGTTTGGATTTTGAGAATTTACAAGTTGGATTTCTTGGCATATATACAAGGTAATATTTTTAACTTATTTTTATATTTTTCTATACATTTCTAGAAATAATTAGGAGAAAAGTTTGATGAAAAATATGTCATATGAATTAATTAAAAATCTTTAAAATTTTGATATTTATTGGATAATTAATGGAGAATGTACGAAGTGTGAAATAAATTATTTTATTTGTTTTCTTCCTTATTTCCCCCTACTTATTTATTTGTCAACCAATCCATACTGACTTGGTCTCGAGGATTAGGTTATAAGTATATCTTTCAGCTATATTTATTTTACAAGTCCACATTGTACATATATACATATCTACAATTTGCCTTTATTTTTATTTTCTTTATTCTTATTCTTTTATTTATTTACATGATTTTAATGTAAAAAAATGTATTTTTATTCATGAATGGAATTTTATTAAAAAGTGAAATTTAATGACTATTTACATGTATTTTTTAAGGGTTTTAAGATAAAATGCAAACAGAAATTAATGAATCGTGGATTTATCAGCAGTGTAGTTGCGCAAGTTCATCCTAAAACTTGGCATAGTTACCTCTGATACCCCATCCTGCTACTATGCGATAACATGGGAGCCATACCTTCCGCAAATGAACCCAGATGGCATCAAAAGAGCAATATATGGAAAGGAAATAAAACATCATTTAGGAAATCAAAAGCATGGTGACATCGTCATCACAAAGGTGGCCTCAACCTACAATGTTGTTGATCCCCTTACCAAACCTTTAACACAAAAGGCTTTCCGATCAACATGTAATGAGGCGAGATTGTTAACCATGTGAGCTTGAGTCGAACCATTTCTACAATAAACGTTATTGTAATGTTTGAGATATTAATAAAAGTTTTTGGTTTATTTTCACTACTTGTCTAAGCTAGAATGAATGCACTTATAAGGTCCTTTAGTACAATTAGGATTATGTTACATGGCCATCTTAATGATCATATAATTATTGCTTCAATGGTTAAATAATAGAAACTGATGCTTAATTGATATCTACAGAAGTAGATATAGGACTCATCAAGCACCATCAGATGATTATTAAGAGATGATCTCTAGCCTGAGAAGGAGATGGGAATCCTTCTCTAAAGGCTGATATCTGATCGACCTCTTGATGCAGTTCCTCTACAGGGGATTAAGATTCGGAGGTATCAGATAAGTTAAGTCAAAGAGATGACTTAACGGGATCAAGATAAGTAAGACCTATGTCGTATGTTGTCACGATATTGGCACACATTCTCTAATCGGAGAGAAATGTATTGTTATATGTTTGAATATGTACATTTGGTAGACCACTAGGTTGATGACCTAATCAAGGTCTATACATCGGCGAGCTGGAGTGCATGCGGGGTCATATGAGTAAGAGTCAATATTTCACCGATCCTCTCTCCGCCCAGATCGTGACGCCTTTCGTGCGGGTCGGAACTGACCCGATCTCCTTTGCAATCTCTTTCGCTACCGCACCGAGGCATTATAGTTACGGCCGCCGTGAACCCTCGGTCGCCGGCTCCCCTGTCATCAGGTCACCGACTTCCTTGACCTTCCGGCACTGGGCAGGCCTCAGCCCCCATACATGGTCTGACGACTTTGCGGAGACCTGTGTTTTTGGTAAATACCCGGGCCTGGTCACTGCTATCCCCGAAGGAGGCACCCCTTCTCCCGAAGTGACGGGGCTATTTTGCCGAGTTCCTTAGAGAGAGTTGTCTCGCGCCCCTAGGTCTTCTCTACCTACCCACCAGTGTGGGTTTCGGGCTTTCTAGCCAAATATGCCTTACGATCTCTTAAAGGAATTATATAGGATCACTACTTAATCGGAAGACATGAGCGAGAAGCATGAAAAGAATATGCATGTATGATATATGCTTTTGGAAAGCATATGATCGATGCCAACTCCAAATGATGGAATGAGAAACATAGTGATAAAAACTTAAAGAAGATAATGTAAATATGATCTAAAACATCACGTTTATTCTAGGTCATCCAATACGCATGATGTAAAGGTATTAGGAATAAGCTAGGGTGATGTGATCATAAACTATTGTATATCCAAGACACTTCCATTCCGAGGTAGTGATGAAATAGGTTTGGATTTTAGTGACTCCTCTTAGAAGATCATCAATCCAATCTTATTCTAATTTTTGTACATTTGATTTGAATGTCAGATGCAATGGGGAGACTAGAGTCACAATTTAACTTAATCAAACATCTTTGAGAGGTCCTCGAGATCTTAATTTGAGATATGGTCTCAACTTAAGTCACTATACAGGGAATGTACAATCGTCATGTCCTTGTCTCCAAGTATCTGTGGAGAAAGCACATTATTCTTGAAAGAGTTCAAGAATAATTCCATTGTTGATAATATATGAGCATTGGGAAATTGATTATTAAATGTGATTTAATTATGATAAATAATATAAATATGATTCATATTATTTAAACACATAAGAATAGTTATCCAAGATAATTAAATATGATTTAGTAATTAAGGATATGATTAATTTGGATATCATTATCCATAATAATCATAAATATTATGAGTATGATTTTTAATATGATGGAGAGATTTAATTTTAAAAAGTGTTTATAAATTAAATGTTAATGTGAACTGGATTCACATAGGATAATTAATTGAAAATGCAGTTTACATTTTACAATAGATGTATAAATATGATCCATAATTGCTGATGACATTATTAAATTTATTATAGAATAATTTGGAGTTATTTTGGTGAATAATTATGTAATAAAAATTTTTGCACATTTGGATTATTCATTGAGACATGAGATCCCATAAAATTGGAATGAGATAGCCACCTTCTACACAAGGAGGGTGGACGCCCACATTTAGTTCTATTTCAATGTAATTGTCCCTTCCATGAATGGAAGTAGTGTTGCTCTCTTTTTATTCATTCCACATGAGATTGATTTAAATTAATTTTTTTTGTAAATTATTTGCAATATATTTCATTTATTTTAAATTGATTATTTTTTGTTGTAAATTTATTCAATAAAATCATGGCTATTGATTGAAAGCACAAAAACTTCTACATCATTAATTTTGTTTGCACATGGTTTGGGATCCATGGACATCCAATATGTTATAAAAGAAAGCTTAACCCTATCTCTTTCTTTTTACAACGAAATTGCAAGAGCAATATCTCTCCTTCTATTCTCTACATACGCCCCATCTCTCTCTATCTCTCTCTCTCTCTCTCAATTTGTGGCCATCCACATATTGACCTAGAGAGCCTTGCCATTGTCATCATGTAGTTGTGCTGTCGGATCGACTGCTTGTGGATCTCTGTCCTCTTCGGTGCTCCTTGCTTGTGAAGAAGACGTCGGATTTCGTGAGACAAAATTAAGAGATTCATCGCTCGGATCTTCGACTTGGATTGCGTGATGCACACGTCTTATCCACACGCTCGCAATTGTCTCCTTCATCGGATCAGACTTGATATTGGAGGTCTCTTACTTTAGAGACAAGGGGCTGCAATCATGCTTCAAGAGGCTTTCCTATAACTCGTCTGTGATCTTGATGAATGATTTGAGAAATGTTCTCGGATCATGTAGATTTATCTATTTAAAATTTTAAACTATGTTACCCAAGTCTTATGTGATGCGACCTACATGCTTTCGTGATTCGCTAAGATCAAAACCCTAGCCTTCATTAACCTGTACTAATTTATAACCCTCACATACTTTTGTAATTCAAATGACCTCCATGCTCACCAATTTAGCCTTCAAGTTATGGATTAGAAAATCCATCTCTCTATTAAGTTTAAATTACACCCACGAGCTCAGAGCTCCATTCTTGATGCAGTTGGCAGTGTTATGCCAAACTAGGACGACAAAGTGGCTCCCAATTGTACTTAATGTAAATCTAAGGCCTTTTCCACTGTGCTCGAGTACAACAACACTCTAAGAAAACATCTAACTCTAATGATCTAAGGTCTCATATTGCACTAACTTATTCGTCCACCCCTCTTTTTCATCGTTTCCGTCTCCCATCCTTTATTTTGCTTTTTAATATCTATATTCTTTGAGTAAATTAGCTTAATTTTCATTTTCCATAAAAATTGTGTTAACCACTACACAAGTATGGTCCCTATGAAATTCTTCAAGTCGTTTATGTGCATCCATCCCGACTCCTCCATTGAGTCAAGGTCATCCCGATATGTCTTCTTTTCCCACTTTCAAGAGGGATTCGCACCCTTTTAACCTTCCAAGGATATGTACGATACACCTCGAGCTTCATCATCACGTCCTCAAAAGCATGGCAATACTAATAGGGCTCCGTTGTAGGGTCCATAGTAGCTAATCAAGTTATCTTTTGCAAGACACAATGTTTAAATTTATTTATATGTTATCTATTTCTACTTTTGTACAAACTCATATTTTTTATTCTTTTTATTTATGTTATTTTTTAAATAACATAAAATAATCGATGAAAATAATTTAAAATAAATTGGAACCTTAATTTATACATCATATGTACTTATTTGGTCCCAATTATTTATTTAAATAGTCAAATAAAATCCAAAAAATCTAATAAAAATATAGAGTAAGTTACAAAAAGGTCTTATTTATGCATTGATTCCTAGTCGGGGGCTCTTTTTCCAAATGTAACAAAGGGTCCGGACTTTCAACTATAAAGTTTAAAGAATTGTGGAACCTTATTTATTCCTTTACTTAATACAAAATAAAATCAAATCGAGCTCAACTTTGTTACATTTGAAAAATAAGATCTTTAATTGTAAAATAATACATAGTTTGGATCTTTTATATTCCTTAAATTACATTTTTAAATATTAAAATATAAATACAATAAATTATTTATTAAAATAATAATTTAAATAATTTATATGTGTATAAAATGTATATTTTACACATAGTTATTGTTTTTCATTCATTTTTATGTCACTGTAATAATATTTACATATGTATTACTTATCTTTTTGTTGATTATAAAATCATCAACATTATTTATTTTAGTTATTTTTAACTGAGGAAAGGGATCCTACTTCATGAATAAGTAACTTACTTACCCATGTTCATTTTTTGTCGCTCTTTTTATTTTTTTTTAAAATATTTTCATGGATTTTCATAACTATATCCCTCTAACATGTCATTCAAATTTTTTCAGATCCAGAAACTCATATACCCTTCATCCAGAACAGATCGATTACAACAAATCTAAGACCATTAAAATTACCTGTTCTACATTGAGGGCATATGAATCTCTATTTTTGATGAAATTTGAATGACATAGAACTATATTAAAATCCATGAAAGCATCAAAAAAATAAAAAGAAGTAGTAGAAAATGAGAATGAAATAGGTAAGTTACCTACTTCATGAAGTAGATCCCTTTCCTCTTTTTAATGTCAAATTCCTTTATCCTTTTGTGGTCAAAATATTTTGATTGCCATGTGGCGTACTCTTATTTGAGGAACCAATAACGATATCTCCCCTTTCATTTTTTTTCTTCCTCCTCCATTGTACTACATCATCCCTCTCCAACCCGATATACAACCCTACAATCCTCCTCTTTTCTTTTGTCTCCAAACCATCTAATGGGCAAGCCATTGGCCTAACAACCGAATCCCCGTCAGCCTCTCCGATCGAGCTCGTCTCCACTCGCTCCTATAAAAAGAACCCCATGGGTTCACTTCATCCTATCGTCCATCTTCCATCAAAATCCACAAGAGCTCCAAGAAGAGGAGAAGGAGCAGTGACAACTTTCCATATCCCATCATCACGTAAGGAGGAGGAGAGACCGAGGGAGGTGAAGTACTGGATAGCTCCCTACCGATTTGTTGTGCAGCTTCGTTGTGCTGAGCCTTCACACGCTTTGTAACAGATGTGAATTTGAAAAAAAATATCAGACAAATGTTTCTATCTTTACCCTTACCAATATTGCAATATTTAGATTTGGAAAGCTAATTAATGGACTTTCAATACCAATAAATTGTGAATTACTAAACCAATTATTTCCCTACTCATTATGCCCATAAAAATAGATTATTCTCAATATTTTCCCACCCCCTCATGACACTTCTCCTCTCTGAATTTCTTGTGCAAGAAGACATGGAGAGAGGGGAAGAGAGAGAGAGAGTTAGCAGAGAGAGAGAGATCACAACGGAGATTCGTCTTTGTCACGGGTGACAGAGACTGTGACTTGGATAATGAGGAGAGTACGGATACGTGACAAGAAGAAGCCCCGATGACCACATCATTGAAAGGCAAACTTTAGACCAAAGGTATGTATCAGTTTAGGAATATTGTTAATAATGTATGCGTCGAATTCCTATGATTGCTACCCAATGCAATGGATGATTTTTTATGGTCAAAGTCAACAATTTCATTTCCATTATATAAAGATACATAGGTCTGTTGTGGTGATCCATAGTCATAATGAATATCAAGAGGATTTACGGAGTTAGATTCAAGCAACTGTGTAATGTTAAATTAGAATTATGGGGTTAGCCCCAGAATAGTATTGACGGCAAGCATTTCATTGTATATGTTTCATGATGACGTTTCTTACAAAAAAATCAAAATTTCTTAAAATGTTATCGGAGAGGGTATCCTTATTTATGGACTATACTTATCCACATATGTATATCAATTCATACATAATAACCACATGTTGCATTCCCTTCGAGGATTCAATTTGCAAGATTTCTATTGACAAGGTGACATTATTTTCCATTGAATGACAATGCATATTATTGAGGATATTGACAATATAAAATTGTCTACTCTAACATTATTTTCTTTGTAAATCCTAGGGATGTATACAAAATTAATATCGTAGGATACTTGTTGAAGCATTTAAGACAACAAGTTTTTTTGTGAATACATAGGTGTGGTACGTATTATTCACACATATATATATATAAAAAAGCCATGAAGAGGAATAAGATGATGTTAATATTAACATCTCAGTGGAAAATCTAATGAAATATTTATAAATAATTTAGTACCATCTACATAACATAAACACCGTCAATGACTTCCTTTAACTTGACAGCATCACTGTCTCCGTTCACATGGCATAACGTCATAACAGAAGCTTACTATTACATAGTTATGGAGAAAATATAAGAATGATACCCAGTAATATACCACAATCTATCTCTAATAGCATCACTTTATTATACATATTATGTAATGTTCGTGTTCCCGCTTAACATGGTACATGCAACAAGAATATGATATATGATCTTGGTGATGTGTTACTTTATTCTATATTTGATGACACTATAGTGTGTCACATCTTATAATCTATGTACATCTTTTATAATATAATATGTAGGTACATAATATTCAATAGTGACGATAGAAGCTACCAAGCAATAAAAGTTAGACAATAAGATGTTGGAATCAGAATGTTCACATGAACCACTATTGTATGAAAAATGAAATGCTAATAAAAGAATTGAAATTTCCTTAAGATGAATAATAGCATGATGACAATAAGCGGAGCTAAGCGCTACACCAAATGGTGGGAGCCACCTATAGAGTCCAATTATTGTAGGCCCAAGGGTCAACATCGCAAGGGGTATATGGTTGAAAGGAACCATAGAGGCAAAAGCTAAGTCCTCTACAATTGTAGTTACACTGTCATGCTATGTTATGGATCGCTAGTCCCAGAGGTAAAGCCAGCAAAGCCAACAAATCCGCCTAAGAATCTTACAATCAAGACAACCCTAATCATTGAAAATGTTATGGGCATATGTGAAATTAAGTTAATGTCATGCATGTGTGCAATTATTTTAATGTCATGGGTATATGTATAGTTATGTTAATGTTAAAGTATATGAACACATGTACTGAAATTTCATGCAAGAAAATGATTTAAAGAAAGAATAAACCGTTACAAGTGATGAAAGAAATTGTTTATAAAGGTAAGCCACTGCATGTTATTAAAGAAATGGTTTATAATGGTGAACGATTACATGATATGAAAGAAATGGTTTAGAAAGGTAAGTCATTACATGTTATGAAAGAAAATGTTTATAATGGTAAACAACTACATGTTATGCAAGGAAACGATTCAATTAAAGATAATCATTATATGTTATGAGAGAAATGATTTAAGAATAATAAACCATCACAAGTCATGCAAAAGTTATTTTAAGGGATTAATCCAAAAGAATGATGTAAATGATAAAGGATGCATATACATATCTTGAATTTCATGAAACATATCCCTTATGATGAAAAATCATAGCTTATATATTTTTATGTATTACATTCATGTCGAATTCAATATGCAATTTGTTAGGGAACGGACTTAGCCATGCATGGGACAATTAGGCACGTAATGATGTTATTCCATTGAGAGTTAAGTATATGAATTATAATATGTTAAAAGACCGTTAGAATTCCCATGCATGGATCCCGATACATATTGGGCATTAGGCTCATGCAAAATTGTGTTTACTTATTTCAGGTGAAGAACAAATTTGACCAAGCATTAAAGCTCGTGGAGCTGACTCGATGAAATTTTCGGCATAGTATGATTTATGGTGGATATCTGTATGCCTACTGGAACTGAGAGTCATGTTGAGGAATTTCTTAATTTTCTTTTGCATGTATACCCTTATTGATGTTGTAATAATGAAACTCTCAATTTGAATGAATTTCATGGATTCTTTTGCGACTGATATTTCTTATGCTCATTGATTACCATGCTTGAATCGGTAACGGATCAGTGGTGCGAATTTAAGTACATGCTTCCACCGATCAATGTGATCCATTCCATTGCAAATGGTATCTGAGCTAGAGTTCCTCTGGGTATGAGATATCCACAACCGATAGTTACCCTAGACTTAGATGAATAGGATAAAACTTAGGTACTACATACAACTAGTTGACCGTTTAGTTTTCCAAATTAGATAGCTTTTCATTGTCGATTTAAGGCAAATAGAAACCATGAGTCATCACTAAACAATGGCATTGTCATGGAGAAACAACAAAATTTACTTATGTTGATGAACAATGATGACTAAATGGTAATAGAATCATGCCAAGAACTTTGGTTGATTTATTCCAAAGACCTTTATTCACACCAAGGATCCTTTATCTTGGAGTATGAACATGAAATGGAGAAAGTTGAGTATTTGATAAAAGAGATGGATGATGTTAAAAAATGAATACAAGAGACGAGGATGACATTTGAAAGTATAGACTGTCTTTAAGAGAAGAAAGTTATATTTTGTACTTATTAAAAAAAGGTACAACATAGGAGTGGTAGACTAAACGGGAAAATAAATCAACTTTTTGAGACATCTAAATTGGGTGAAGTGATTTTATTGAACTCTTTATTGAAAGATATAATATGAGAATGCCAATTATTCAACGAGATCGAAACTATTCAGCCTTTAATATTATAATAAGATGGTCAAAGAGTATACAATCAAGTTACAAAGTTGGAGTCGTATTGAAAGAGGGCATATGCAAACGAGAAGCAAGTGAGCTATTAGTTAGATTTTACACAACATATTTAGTTGGTTCTTGATACACAATCATCCCGAATATATAATGAGAATTTAGATATTATCGGATTTTCTATATACATTTCCAATTGATTCTTTGAGATTACGTTCTTTATAGAGAGTTGGATTTCTCTAACAATGTCATCCCATAAACTGCACTAATTTCAAAAACTCCTTACACAATGACACATATTGAATTGAAAGAATTAAATGATTTGTTATAGTGAAAGTGGGATAAGGGAGTTTTTCATTTGTGACTAAATGAATCTCCATAAAGAATACTTATTTTTTTTCTGAAAATAAAGATAGGTCTTAGTCTATGCATTGGTTATTAAACTGTGAATATTGTAACTTTCAGAGATTAACATACACTACATGGGATCAATGATTGGTTCATGAAGAGAAAAGATCTTTTATAATTAAGATGGAATAAAAGAGGAAGACATTCTAGAAAGAGCTTCCAGATTAAGGATTGGTCATTGTGAGCTGTTTTATTAGGCATTTTGATCTCACAAGTGCTTCTGCAATTTTTACAGAACTTATGAATAGGATGTTTTTTCAAGAAGATCCTGATAAATTTGTGATCGTATTGTGGATGATATTGTTATATAGTCTGGTGATTTGGAGAAATACCAAGTACATCTCGATATTGTATTCAAGATCTTTAGTCAGCATTAGCTCTATTGTGAAGTGCTCTAAATGTAACGTCGGGTTGGACAAAATCATATTCCTTATTATTGTCATATTTAATGATGGCATTGAAGCTGGTCAAATCAAGATGAAAGTTATATTACCTTGAAATCCATTGAGAAATATTTTATACATTTATAGATTTCTAAGGTGACAATGCATATTGGTGATTTATGTAGAACATTCTCACATATTGCAATAGCAATGACAAATCTCATAAAAAAGAAGCAAAGTTTCTACATTTATATGAGTGTGATTGAAGTTTAAAAAAACGTACAAGTTGACAATGGACCTGGCCTGATGCTTACTAATATGCACTAGAGGCTTTTAGTTTACATTGATACATCTGGCAAAAAAACTAGGGCGTGCTTCATGAACAAGGTAATGATTTTACATCATGTCAACTAAGATCACAAGAGAGTAACTATCCAACTTTTCACTTAGAGTATGTTACTCATGACTTGGAGTTTGTAGTGATAATATTTCATCAAATAGACTGGTGACATTACTGATATAGTGAGATATATTTTTATATAATTGGAAGGATTGAGGTAGCGGAAAAAGATGTCGATTTTTCAAAAATAATTGAAATGCTCAAGGAGAAAGAATATGGTTTTATAAATTGAATTGATCATGATGTGAGATACTGAAATTGAAAGCATATATCAGAATGGATTTTTCATTACCGATTTACCCAAGACAGAGATACATCATTATTTTATATCGTCGGAGTGATTGTAGAACATATTATCTCACTTTTTACATTTACGTGGATTGACTGGTCATGAGATTGGATAAATTATAAGTGAAGGACATCATCGACATATATTGTATTCCACATCAATTGTGTTCGAATGGATAAGAGATACACACTGCAATTATGAAGAAGCTTTCAAGGTGCTACGTGTACTTCACTAATTTTTATCACTTAATTTCATCCGCAGTCCAAATATCACTTAGAATGGAACACTATGACACTAGAAGATATGCTGAGTACATGCACTTCAATTGTGACATATGGTTGGGATAGACATCTTCTGTTAGTTGAGCCATCTTATATTAATATTTATCACTCGAGTATCAAGATGGCTCCCGATGAAGAATTGAATATAACATATTGTAGATCACACTCTCGTTAGAGTGATGTGTGTGAGAATATACAGTGACCATTAAGAAGAGTAATGAACAAAAAGAGATATGCAAAGGAAATAAATGAATCTATGGCATGTCTCTACAAAGAAATATCGAGGGTGAAATTTTTATTAAGGGTAGTAGATTGTGACGGATGTGAATTTGAAAAGCAAATATCCGAAAAATGTTTCTATCTTTACCCTTACCAATATTGCAATATTTAGATTTGGAAAGCTAATTGATGGACTTTCAATATCAATAAATTGTGAATTATTAGACCAACTATTTCCCTTCTCATTATAACCATAAAAATTAATTCACAACAACAAGAACAAAGCCTTTTCCCACAATTAAGTAGGGTCGATTACATGGATTCTTCGCCTCCAATCAGATCTATCTTGGGTCAATCTCAGGCTTATATCCAAAAAACTATGATCCTTTTGTATAGCCAAAAAAATCAATTATTCTCAATATTTTTCCAGCCCCTCACGACACTTCTCCTCTCTCAATTTAGTATGCAAGAAGATAGAGAGAGGGGGGAAGAGAGAGAGAGAGAGTTAGAAAGAGAGAGAGAGATCGCAACGGAGATTCATCTTTGTCATGGGAGACAGCGACTGCGACTTGGATAATGAGGAGAGTGCGGATATGTGATGAGAAGAAGCCTCGACCACCACATCATAGAAAGGTAAACTTTGGACCAAAGGTATGTATCGGTTTAGGAATACGATTTATAATGTATGCGTTGAATCCCTATGATTGTTACACAATGCAATGGATGATTTTTTTTGGTAATATTGTGCAATTTAATTTCCATTATATAAAGATAAAAAAGTCTGTTATGGTGCTCCATAGTCATAACCAATATCAAGAGGATTTACGAAGTTATATTCAAGCAATTGTGTAATGTTAAATAAAGAATTATGAGGTTAGCCCATCAGAATAGTATTGACGGGAAGCATTTCATTGTATATGTTTCATGATGACGTTTCTTACGAAAAAAATCAAAATTTCTTATAATGTTATCGGAGAGTGTATCCTTATTTACAGATTATACTTATCCACATCTGTATATCAATTCATACATAATAACCACATGTTGCATTCCCTTCGAGGATTAAATTTTCAAGATTTCGGTTGACAAGGTGGTATTCTTTTCCATTGAAATACAATGCATATTATTGAGGATATTGACAATATAAAAGTGTCAACTCTAGCATTGTTTTCTTTGTAAATCCTAGGGAAGTATACAGAATTAATATTGTAGGATACTTGTTGAAGCATTTAAGACAACATATTTGTTTGTGAATACATATGTGTGGTATGTATTATTCACGTATATATATAAAAACCCAAGCCATGAATAGGAATAAGATGATTTTAATTTTAACATCTCGGTGGAAAATCTGATGAAATTTTTATGAATGATTTACTAGCATCTACATAACATAAACACCGTCAATGACTTCCTTTAACTTGACAGTGCAACTGTCTCCGTTCATATGGCATAACGGTAAAACAGAAGCTTAACATTACATAGTTATGGAGAAAATATCAGAATGATACCCATTAATATGACACAATCTATCTCTACGAGCATCACTTTATTATACATATTATGTAATGTTCGTATTCCCCCTTAACATGTTACATGCAACAAAAATATGATCTATGATCTTGGTGATGTGTTACCTTGTTCTATATTTGATGACACTACCGTGTGTCATGTCTTATAATCTAAGTACTACTTTTATAATATAATATGTAGGTACATAATATTCAATAGTGATGATAGATGATATCAAGCAATAAAAGTTAGACAATAAGATGTTGAAATCAAAATGTTCATGTGAACCACTATTGTATGAAAAAGAAAATGCTATTAAAAGAATTGAAATTTCCTTAATATGAATAATGGCATGATTACGATAAGCGGAGCTAAGTGCTACACCTAGTGGTGGGAGCCACCTCTAGAGTCCAATTATCGTAGGCCCAAGGGGCAACACATCATGGGGCGTATGATTGTGAGGAACCATAGAGGTAAAAGTTAAGTCCTTTACAATTGTAGCTACACTGTCATGTTATGTTATGGACCGCTAGTCCCAGCGGTGAAGACAACAAAGCCATCAACGCTGCCTAAGAATCTTACAAAGACAACCTTAAACATTGAAAATGTTATGGGCATATATGAAATAAAGTTAATATCATGGACATATGTGCAATTATATTAATGTCATGGGTATATGTATAGTTATGTTAATGTGAAAGTATATATACACATGTACTGAAATGTCATGCAAGAAAATAGTTTAAAGAAAGAATAAACCATTACAAGTGATGAAAGAAATGGTTTAGAAAGGTAAGCCATTGCATGTTATTGAAGAAATGATTTATAATGGTGAACCATTACATGCTATGAAAGAAATGGTTTGGAAAGGTAAGCCATTACATGTTATGAAAGAAATTTTTTATAATGGAAAACCATTACATGTTATGCAAGTAAATGGTTTAATCAAAGATAAATCATTATATGTTATGAGAGAAATGGTTTAAGAATAATAAACCGTCACACGTCATGCAAAAGCTATTTTAAGAGGTTAACCCTTAAAAAATGATCTAAATGATAAAGGATGCATATACATATCATGAATTTTATAAAACATACCCCTTATGGTGAAAATGATAGCTTCCATACTTTTGTGTATATTCCACGTGTATATTCATGTCGAATTCAATATGCAACTTGTCAGGGAAGACTTAGACATGCATGAGACAATTAGGCACGTAATGATGTTATTCCATTAAGAGTTAGGTACATGAATTATAACATGTTAAAAGACCGTTAGAATTCCCATGCATGGACCCTAATACATACTCGGCATTAGGATCCTTCAAAATTGTGTTTACTTTTTACAGGTGAAGAACAAGTTTGACCAAGCATTAAAGTTCATGGGGCTGACTCGGTGAGATTTTCGGCTTGGTATGGATAATAGCATGATTTATGGTAGATATCCGTATGCCTACTAAAACTAAGAGTCATGTTGAGCAGTTTTTTAATTTTCTTTTGCAAGTATACCCTTATTGATGTTATAATAATGAAACTCTCTGTTCGAATGGATTTCATGGATTCTTTTACGATTGATATTTTCTTGCGCTCATTGATTACCAAGCATGAATCGGTAACGGTTCGGTCGTGCGAATTTAAGTACACGCCTCCTCCGATCAGTGCGATCCGTTCCATTACACACTCCGCCGACACATCGAGCTTGTGATCGAGTGCCTTGTGCACACATCCGGAGTGAATCCTCTCCATCAACATTAGATTTTTTCTCCAGGTACATTGATCTTCTTCTCTTTGTTTCTTCATTAGGTTCTAGTTTATAGTTTGATCGGAATCCTTTTATCTTGTTTCTTCTGCTCTCTTCTTTGTAGCTGTACTCTTTCTTCTCTTATGTGCTTCTATTTCAGTGGATTGATTTCAGTTCCATTCGTTCGAGTTTGTGATGTTCAGAGTCTCACTTTAGTTGAATTGCATGTTGCTCTTATCACGAAAGTGCTCAACATCAGTGTCCGCAGTAACAAATATTGTATACCCTTTGCATTGTTCTTAGCTATTCAAAGTTCTGAAGGATATAAGATCTAGAATTTCTGCCTAAATTCTAAGCTTCCTGATTCTTGAGGATTTGAGTTCGCAAGATTCTGCAAGAATAGCACACGGTAGATAACAACTGAACTATTCTGAATCTCGGATAAAAATGATAATAATATTATCGAATTTGTTATCCCAAAATCTTGCTCTGATCTGGAAGACAAATTCATCTTTTATTATGCTCTCTTTGTTTCTTTGCATGGTGCTGCTGAGTTCCGTTCTTCCAGGATATATAGGATGGCTCAAGCAACATTGGGTGATATCGAAAGGAGGTGACCTCCTGGCATTGAATTTCCATCCTTTCGGAACCGCTCAGGCGAGCCGAGGTAGGAGACCTCTGCCCCGAGTCCGTCACTGAGCCATTCTCCATTTCTTTCTCGACCTTACCTCTGCCCCGAGCCTTCACCCTCTGCAGCTTCAGCAATTAGAAAGAACGGCAGCCCCAAGAAGAACATGATCAACCAGCCTCTCCAGAATTTTATCGGAGAGGATAATTTGTTTGAAAGCCTTTGATGAGATCTAAAATTACAAGAAGTTCCTGTTGCTAACAGACACGTGAGGGACCAGGTTGACACACATGACATGCTGGTGCATACTAGGGGCGAACACAAGTAGGATAAAATTCGCAATCTGATCTAATCCGATGTTTATTGGATTTGATTGGATTAATTTTATCATTTAATAGATCGGATCATATTAGAATTTTTCAAATCTGTTAAAGTATGGATTGGATCAGATCATATCTTTATCAAAATTTGATCTTAGTCCCATCGGTTAATACACACAAAATATTTATGTGCATTCATTTTAAATTTCACATAACCATCATTTGTTCTTATCAATGGCAGATACAAGTCCTCCTACTACCACCTTCTCTTCTCTTTTGAAAGTCAAATGGTATATTCTTATATAGTATAATATGATTGTAACTTGTAAATTTGTAAATCGTATTGGATTATTCGCCTCTTAGTTACCTCTCCTTTTTATTTCTCTTTTGATACCCAATATTCCTCTTCCAGTTGCTTCTCCCTCTTAGTCCATTTCAACATAACCTTCCTCCTCCACAATGTTGTCCTTTCCAGCACAACGCCATTTGATGAATGTGACTCATCACTCTAAAAAATGAAAATGGTGATTTGTTCTCAAGTAATTTAATTCGATTTTATTCATCTAAATTGTATTTTTATCATTCATAAATGTGTAAATAACATTCATATTTTAGCATCCATAGTTGCATTAATAAGAAGCCATTAATTTTGTGCACATTATCACCTATATTCATATAACTTTTCTTATTTTTAATTATTTTTCACTAACTTCAAACTAAATAAAATCAACTTTGTTGTGTAATATTACTAACCTTAATAAATAAAAAATATCAAAAAATACTAACTTGCATAATTCCTCAATAAACTCAAACCCTTGTTTGGAGACAAAAAGTCACAAATGTGAATATCTCTCTCATACAATCTTATATGAACCCCTACTCACTTTTGAATTAATATACATTCAATTATCAACAAAATAAGATCAAATTAAAAGGAATAGGAGTTCCTATGTGAAACTTGAGTTTTCGGACCTCAGTGTATATTGTACATATTGACTAATTTGTAATCCTATTATTTTATGTACAAAAATAAATCCTTTTAATTTATTTCTTTTTCACTTAGTTCTTTGATTTATGTTTTGATTAAGTGTACAAAAATTAACATTAAAATTGAATTGAAAATCAAAGAAAATAAATCACTCCGAGTCTTTATATAAGACCCTTTTATTTTATTTATTTATTTTCTTATTTATTAAAAATACAAACAAATTAAGATATAAATATTTATTTTATATTGTATCTGGTTTTATTTTGAATATTATTTTATTTAAAAATCACAAAAATTATAAAACCCAAAAATACATTATTTTATATACATAGAGTATCACCAAAAACAAGTTTTATATAGATGATTTCTTTTGGTATCGATTCCTTCAAAGAAATTGTAGATATCGTCGAGACGAACAACTTTCATGAAGGTCACTTTTTGATTTGACATTATTTTCTATTTTATTTCATTTTTATTTTAATTCTAGATTTTTGTGGGGGCGACACGTGGCAGCTCTTGGAGCTACCACGTGCCCCCTCCACTTAACCCTTTACCCGTCCTTGATTTGTATCGTTGGTTGAAGGGATCTTCATCCAACTGCTCAGATATTTTCATTTTATTTATTTATTTATTTTCCTTCATTACTTAATCCTTTACTATGCGGTGTGTAGATGGTCGCTCGATCTCGACCGATCGAACGATCGTGGACCCAACATTCTCTTCCACCTCTCCCGCCCAACCGTCGATCGCTCCACCTTCTCCACTAATAACCGATGCACCCATCTCCTTCCTCCTGCAAACCTCTGTCGAGCAACTCACTCACCACTATCCTCCATGATGACCCTCACTTCTACCCCTTTCGTTAAACCCTAACCACCTATATAACCTCCATCGTCGCCCCAGTCACCGATATCTGGCATGGAAGCCGACAGAGACCACCAGCTTCCATTTTACGTTGATGACAATTACGACAACATCTTCAAGGCGAAGATGGGACCCAACCTCCATTCCTGGCAAGATCCAAGGAGTGGTTGAGTACCTTGTTCCAGAGATTCACAAGCTCTCGCTGAGCTTCATGGTTCAACATCGGAGCCACTTTGAGGTGAAGAACATGTTGAAGATCTCTTGATCATCAGTCTTCCCAATCTACTTAGTCCTCGCCCCAAGGTAACACTTCTCTTCCTCTTTATCCTCCTCCTCCCCCTTCTTCTTCACTCCCCTTTCATGCTTCTTCTTTTTTCTCCTCCCCCACTACTTCTCCTTCCTTCCATTCCTCCCAAATCGAGCCATCCATATTCTAGCAGCTTCACCAATAGAGCTACTCCCATTCTCACTAGTCCATTCACCCTTCGTCGATTCGCCTTCACACCATCGATCCATGCTAATTTGCTACATCACCTCTTAGACATTCATGATGCTCCATTGACACCGCTTTCGTGCCTCGAGCAGCCACTACCTCTCATGCATCACAAGGAATGTACCGCTCCTCGACAAACTTCAGCATGCCATCGGACCACACTCCTCTTCACCGCATTCGATACTTCCACGTCATCATACACACGTCCATCCTTGCCTCTCCATGCTACCATCTTCACCGACCTTCAGCATCTCGATCGTGTGTCCATCGAGATTCTATTGAGCTACAGTCACTGTTTATCTAGAGATTCTCTCCTGATCTAACGATACACGCCATGCCATGTTTTCATCCTAAGCCACATTCATGGGACATACCCAAAGAAGTGAGCCAAAAACCCATAACGGATCAGTCCGAGCCTCGAACCAAGGCGTTGTCTGAAGTAGTCTGAAGCTTCCACATGATGGCTCGAGAACCGAAGCCCCACGAGCCACCCGAACCTCAGCCAACACAAGTAGTTCGCATGCATGACTTGGGCATTTTGGGCCCATGCCCCCCAAATTTAAAAGAAATTACGAAGAAGCCCCTGTCAACGACCCTCATGTGCAGCACACACCCACCACATGGAAAATGTGAACAAAACCCCCAACAGGATTGGTAATTGCACCGTAGCCCTTTTTCATATTTATTTCAATAATTTAGTTGTGTAATTTTGCATTCTGCACCTTGTGTACGAGTTTTCATTTGAACTGTCACTGGCATCATTTTTAAATTCCAAAAATTGCATTATATTGTTCAACTAGTTATCTTAGATATGGTGATTTATTTACATTTTTGTGAGCTTGAGATTATTTATTATTTTATTTTGGTAAAAAATTCATATTTTGCCCATCTGAGCTTCAGTAATTCATAGTTAAATATTCCATACCTCAAAAATTGTAGAAGTCACAATTTATAGCATTATTTGTCCTCTTTAATGCTTCAAGTAATTTACATGCATATTTTGCTTAGAATTAATTAGTTGGTAGAATTGGTAATTGAATTTTAATTCTCTATAAACTCAATATTTTTAGGAGCCATAATTTTTATTGAATAGATCTAATTAGACATATCTAGGATAACTTTATTCTTGGAAATAATTAGGTTTCTTATTCATTAAAAAGAATTATTGAAAATCAAATAGTTTATTTATTTAATTCATAAAAAAAACATTTTAATCTAAAAAATCTGAAAAAAATAGAGTAGGCTAATTTCATTATATTTATCCTACTTTCAATTTTTAATACTTTTTTCATATTACTTGAATGAAAAAATGCATAAATACTCATATAAATTGTTTTTTTCATGAATGCACTTTACATCATAAAAATACAAAACAAATATGTTTTGAATTTGTCATTGCATTAATAAATAAGAAAAATAGTCTCATGGATTTTTAGGCTAATTTCCACATTAGTTTATATTTTGCATCCTAGGATAATTTAACCTTAATATTGGCATTTTGCATTTGCATTTCATCCTTATTTGCATAGAAAATATAAAAATATTCTCCTCAAAAACCTATCATTTAAATAATCTAAAAATCATCATAAGGAGACAGTAGCCTCCTTGAGTTCTATCTGAGGCTTGTCCAAGTAAAACAAATCTAATCACTTTGTATTTAATTAAACATTTAATAATCCCATTTTGTCTGTCTGTAACGAATATCGTTTTAATTTGACATTATTAGCTAGGGCATTCTCGGGTTTGTCAGATGGCATCATTGTAGGGGAGACACGACTTAGGATACATTTTAGAGAATTTGGAAATTAGGTTTTCCACCTCCTAGATAGTCTGACCCTCGGGATTTCTTGTAGTTATTGCTCTATTCATTTTACTGCATTTTTATTTCTTTATTTTATTTGAGTCATCTCTCCGACCATCATTTTTTTGTGCAAGGGTCCCGCCACATTTGGAGCAGTTTTTCAGGATAGGTGCATTGGAGGCCAGCTTTTCAGGAAATAAGTTGACTGAAGGACACATTTAAAATTATGATCAAAATGAGTCGTGAGAGAGTATATAGTCCTTAGGATTAATTTTTGCATTTTATTTATTTTTTGTAATGCGGTTCCCATTTGGGATCTTGGGCGTTTAAATCGGACTTGGACATTTTTATTCTTGTGGTTTGTTGAGACATGTTTCACCCTCATGTTCAAGGTGGGGCTCAACTTGAGTTATCGTAGGTTATACCTACACTTGTGGCTCTTAGAGCTTGTTACATAGGTCAATTATCATTAGATTGTGCTCTAGTAATTTAGGACCATGTTTTTCACATTTAATAATACACACCTTGGAACATTCTACTTAGTCAAATTAAATTCAAAGTCTTCCTGACTAATACAAGTGCCTGCTAGGTGTGGTTTCATTACTTGCATACATATGGGGTAAAATTTTAATTTTGTATTGCATCCCACATGTAGAGAGCTGAGAAGCACTTTAAGTCTCCAAACTTAGCATTCATCATTATTCTCAATTTTACACCGACTTTTTTGATCTCCTTCCTCTGTTTTGTGACACATGAAGTTAAAGGAATTGGGAATGTCGATAGGCGTGCTAAGAAGTGGATTAATTTACAAGTGACAACAAACTTAAAACTGTGACTGTTAATATAATTTCGACTAAAAATTTAAGTAAAAACTAAAATTGTATTTGGGAGAGCAACCCCATCATTCATTAAGGGTACTTAACCCCAAACAGAGTGGGTGAGGATGCAACCACTTCGGTCAGAGTCCAAATCCATGGACTTGCACCCTAGGTATCCATTTCTGACTCTTGCATATTTGAGTGTTGCAAGGGTTTTCCTTCGACCTTAGAATTACTTTTCAATTGTGTAAGCCTGGTAGTCTTCTTAGGCATGTGATATTAAAACCCAACAGCTCGGGAAGATCATCCCTTTGATTGTGCGCTATCAGGAGCGCTACTGGACCTAAGGCGTGACGAATCCATGATTCATCTACAATATATTGAGATTTTAGAAGAAATCCCTTAATAAATCGCTAAATAAACCCCTAAATTATGTTACTTATCATTAACTAACTATGCTGAAATAAAGATTAAAATCTGTAATTAAATAACCTCTAATTTTAACCTTGTTTGAGCCTATTATTTTATGCACAAAATTTAAGTTTTTTGACCTAATTCTTTCCCTACTATATTCTTTTTTTAATTAACTAATTTAGTATAAAGAATCAAAATATAAAAAATTAGATAATCAGAAGAAAACACAAAAATCTAACACTGCATATTTTGTACGTACTTTATTTTTGTTAATTTTATTTTACCTTTTTTAACCTATAAAAATCCCTAAAAAATAGATTAAATATGTATATGTCGTATATAAATTAACTAACTAATTAAAATCATTTTCAAATACAAAAATCATAAAATACAAAAATGCAATATTTTATTATTTATAGAGTACCTCCGAAAATACTTTTGTATAGATGATCTCTTTTGATTTTGGTCCTTTCGAAAATTATAGAACTCATTGAGATGAACAACTTTCAAGAAGACACCTTTTGATTTGACTTCATTCGCTATGTTTTATAGATTTTTCTTTTAATTTATTTTTCAAATTTTTTGGGAGTGACATGTGGTAGCTCTTAGAGCTACCATGTGTCACCCCTCTTTTATTCCTTTTTTCTTTTTATTTAATTTTTACTATCTTTTTTCTCTCTCCTCTCTAAGGTACGTGCCCCGTACATGCTGCTCCCTCTCTTTTCTCCCTCTACCTATCGACGGTACACCACCTCCCCCCCTCATTCGCAGTTGTCACCATCTCCCCCGGCGTAACTACCACCCACAGCTGAGCCTTGCTTCGTCCATCATTCGACCGTTACGACTCCAGCGACTCGACATCCCTTCAGTCCTCTTGCCACCTTCATTTTGAGGATACTTCATGGACAAACCTCAAGAAGAGGATCCATCGGTGAAAGAGGTTGATGCCTTGCTTCTAGTCATGATCCAAGTTCATCATCGACCTTGCTACGGTAGCTCCTTCGATGCAGCCATGCTCAGCTCTACATCAGAGCTTCGAGCGAAGAACAAGAGGTTTCTCCTCCACCAGGCGAGTTCTCCCCAGGTACCTTCCTTTCCCCCCTCTTTTCTTCTCTTCTTTCTCTTATTCTTCGCCCTCTCCTCCGTTCTCATCTGCGGTTTGTTGCACATGTATCGATCCTCCATCTCGAAACTCATCTCCACTACTGAAACTTCATTCAATTCGTGCCTCCGCCTCCTCTCTACCAAAGCTCGTGCTCCACCAGAACCTCTCTCCATCAGCTGCTTTGCCACATACTGCTTCCCCCTTTTTCATCTAATCTTCTGCCAGAGCCCTCATCCTTTCCCCTATGCATTGTTGCTCGACCCTTGCTACGCCTCATCTTCGCTCCACTTCACCTCCACCTCTCCCCTCCATCAGCCTCAACACACTCTGCCTCAACCTGCAAGCTCTTTACCTTGGCCAACGAGCTCTCTACCTCGACCCTCCGTTAGCCTCGATTGTGCTTTGCCTCAGCCCACAACTCCCTGCCTCAGCCCTCCATCAGCCTCGATTGTGCTTCGCCTCAACCCACGAGCTCTCCAACTCGGTCGCATCCAGTCGACAACCACTAGCTCCGACCACCGTTGGATTGGACACCAACCTTTGATCCAATAGACCCAAGGCAACCATGTAGAGAATCAAGCACCATACCTCACTCCAAAGCTCATTCACCTGAACCACCTTGCCTCATGGAACTCGAAGCAGCTATTTGCTTCCACATGGCACATCAGAGACCCAATCCTCTACCTTCCTTTCGAGCCTACTTCGGTACATGCGATGCACGCAGGGTGGGGGGTAATATACGCCATCCCACACCATTTCAAAAAATTACAAAGGGGTCCCCATCGCTCAGATCTCGCGAGCTGCACATGCCTAATGTGGAAAAATTTCAGCAACACCTCAACGAGATTGAATATTTGCAGATAAGTCTTTCCAGGGACCCTCTTTGAGATAGAAACTTTATTTTTATTACATTTAGTTCCTAGAACATCATTTTTTTCATAACTTCCTCATTTGAACTCCATTTTTCGCTTACAATATGTCATTTTAAAGCTTGTTTAATGCTCTTTCATTTTATATATTTTGTGAATAGATCATAGGTTCGTTAATGCTGATTATTATTTGAGGTGTATAATGGTCTAAGCAGGCTTTATTTAACAGAATTTTGTGTTCAATTTTTGGCAAAAGTTTAATTTAATTGTATGGGCTTCATCGAGGAGGCTTGAATCATTATCTCCTTGATATTTGAATATTATTTTTACGAATAATTGTGCAAGGAGTTTGGAGATTTATTTTTCAAAGAAATATTTGTATATTAATCTTAATTAATCACAAGATCTGATTATTGAATTTGTTTAACCTGTAGTTTGGAACTTAAATTGAATACATTTTGGAGTTATTTCTTTTGGGTTTGTGATTTCTTTTGAGGACTAATTGATCATTCTAATTGAAGATTAAAAGATAGAACATAATCATAGATCATGTTGTTCACTACTTTGCATTGCATCTCTTTTTCGAATTGCATTTTATTTTCTTTTTGACATATAGATTAATATCAAAATTAGTTAATCACTTAACTTAATTTAGAACCACACAATTAAAAATCATCGTTCCCTAAGTTTGACCTTGGTACACTTACCAAGTAAAAATATTCCACAATATTCAAGAGTTGTGATCTTTGCTAGGTCGTTTTCCATCTCCTATACTTCAATTCATTTGTAATAAAGAGGTGGATTTTCGGTTCATCAAGGCAAATCCATTGTGTGTAAAGGACGTACAAGTTGTTTTATTGCCAAATTAATATTGAAAAGATAACTGGCTAGACCTTTGTGGTCTTCACCATGTGCAGTTGGTGAACTTGGAGTTTACTTCGTGTTTGTATTCAGGGGCGTGCGTTTAACGACTGCGCTCTTAGAGCCTTTCCGATCACTCCTTGTTTGAATTGTGATCTTCCCTTGATTATATTGACATAGGGAATGACGATTTTCATTCCAACTTTACGATCCTTCCACTAGACACTCCAAATTGATCGTCCTCATAAGCTAGGGATGACTTTCTTCATGGTCCCACTTGGCTTCAAGGCAACCCCTCCCTAGAAGCCAAGGCCAATAAGTCTCTCTTTTTCTAAGGAGGGTCAAACCCGGACCTCTCCCCCTTTCCCTTCTCACATCGAGGAAGACCTCACCTTTGTGTTTCTAGACTGACTTCTTCTACAGATGCTAATTCCAATCCCTTTGATTCTGAAGGTGAAAAAGAACAAGTGAGTAAGATGCCTCCTAAGAGGAACTTGATGAAGAGGGAGGCGGTGATGCACTGAGGGATATCTTATAGAGACTGGCATTATCCAAGCAGTGCATTGAACAATTTAGATATGTGCCTGGTCAGTTGAGAAATGGGGGAGGAAACATACCTGAGGGGAATCCATGAGGGATGCTTACAATCCTAGTGTTGCACAGAAGGAGAATTGGCTTAGAATAGTTGTACTACCCAATGCTGGGGAATTGAAGCACCACCTTTTGACACTCCTGCTAAAATTCTATGGAAATATCGTAGAGGAATCATACATGTTCCTACCTGAGTTAGAGCTGGTTTGTGACAACCTAGGACATACTGTTGTTTCTCAAGACTACTTCCATCTTAGGGCCTTCCTATTCGCTCTAGCAAACAAAGTTGCATACTGTCTGAAGAACATGGGGAAGGTTATCACCACATGGGATGCATTGAAGGACCTATTTCTCAAGATGTCATACCCCCTAAGTAGAACTAATCATATAAGGTCACATATATCTAGCTTTACACAAATGTCTCATGAACCTTTCCATATTTATGGTAGAGGTTCAATGATCTGATTCAGAAGTATCCATGCGATGAATCTCCATTTCATCATCTTCATTCTTTCATTTTGTCCTTAAATCCCTATATAAATGCATGTATACAACATTAATTTGTACAAAACAACACTAAAGAATTGACCTGAAGAAACTGAATAAATAAATAAATATATATATATAATTCCAAAATAAAAGAATAAAGGAAAGAAAAAAAAAAGAATGAGCTGTCCAAGACACTGAGTAACCTTAGACCCCGAGACCCAGTCATCATGATGACTTGGTCAACAAAGAGTAAAGTAGGGGGAGATAGGGTGGCTAACTGTTACATAAAACACTACACAAAACCCCTAATTCTAAAGCTCAATATATAGCTTTTGGTCACTATTTTTTCCCCTATTTTGTACTTTAAATAACAAAACCCTCAACACAAAACCTGTACAGAAAAATGCAAAGAAAAATACAAAATTTATTTCATTAAAAAATAATACACAATGTACCCGGGGCACAAAGAATAAAAAGTTGTAAAGAAAACATCCCAAACATGTATCCCCTCCATACAGACTCAAAATTGACCAATCTCACCTTTATTGTTCATAAAATTAAATTATCAATTTAATGAATATTGCTTCATTTACTTTGGAGTTGAGATGCAAAGATAGGCTTGAAGGTGGTTTCCTCCAAATAAATATAATGGTTATTATTATTAATTATTTAATAATCAATAAATTTATTCTTTATGTTTTTAACGTCTTCATATTTTTATACACTTAGAAATATTATTCAAAATGCATGTAAATAATAAACATAGAATAAACCATTAAAAATTCAAATAAACAAAAAAATAATGTATATAATATATAGGTAAATTATACCTATATTATAAATATGCATATTTATCTAAGTCAATGAATAAAATTAAAAAATATAATAAAATTTGAAAATATGTAATTAAATATGTTATAAATAAATAAATACATGTATATAGTAATAAAATAATAAATACAAAATAAAAGACACATACAGGTATATATACCTATATATACATATTATATTGAAATCTAATAAATAGTCTAGTAAAAATAATAAAAATCATAATAAAATATTATATAAAATTACAAACATTTTTTCATGTTTTAAACTAAAATTAATAAAATCATTTACTATTTTAAATCTAATTAATAAAGGACTTTTGGATCCCTATTTTCTGGTTGGTCCACGTGAACCAACCAGATCTCTCCAACCGTTGACCTTTGGTCAACAGTACCTCCTCCCCCCTCTGACTTTTGTTAGTGTCAGGGACACCTCTTCTTTTAAAAAGTCTTGGAACTCCTCTGTGCCATCTCCACCCTCAAGAAGCCCACCACTCGACATCCCCATCCTCCTTCTCCATCGCCCTACACCTATGCTCCACCACCCCTCCATCTTAACCATGCAATCTCCTCTTCTTTTTGACCAAGAGCTTCTCTTATAAATAATCCTCTAACACCCCCTTTCTCATTTTGATCCCTCCTCCATAGTCGTATCCTCAATAGGAGCTCCTTGTAGATCCTCCATGGTGACAACATAGTGCTCCAGACCTTCTCCTGCAAGGAAAAGGTGGTGTAGGAGGTGATCCAAGCTTTGTTAGAGTAACTCTGGTGAGCTTCTGCTGCTACATGAAATAGCCAGATACAAACTGTATTTTTAAGCATTTGAGTTCGCATTTTATTTCTTCAATTTAAGTTAATATTAAATTCTGAAGATTAGTAGTTAGAATAGCTTAGTTTGTAGGATCCTTGAGTGTTGGATCATTGTGCTACAATTGTAATTCCCCGTAATCTCCTTGTCACCTCTTCTTCGACCCTCTAGGAATTTTCCACATTCCCCCTAGCTTTCACCCTCGATTCTGTAGGAATAGAAGTCCAACAAGCTCCATATTTCACCACCCATAAGAGCTCTTTTACCCCCTCATTCTCGCGTGCATCAACTTCAGGAGAGGGTCGAATATGACCCCCTCGCCTCCTTCTTTATTTTGGCATAGGTACACGAGCACAAGAGCATATGGAGATCGATTCAATAGCTCATCTTGTAGCTTCAGGTAGCTTGAAGCTCCATGTCCCTTCCAATAGCGCGAGGACTGATCTAATGCATCCTGCAGTAATGTATCAGATCTAGGAATCTATTGGACCCCTTGGCGATGAAGGGGGAGCTCGAAGGATGGAGATACAAAGGATCAATGCTCGGTCAGACCGACGTTCTTCTGAGTTCTTCCGATGTGCCTCAACACCTTAGGATTCCAGCATGCTTCATCTTCCAGCCAAATTGTTTCATTTTATTTATCTTTCTATTTTTTGTAATAAGCTACAGTTCTTCATTGATTTCAGGAAAAATCCCATAGATGTTAATCTAATGCTTGTCCATGCCATAATTTTTATTTCAAATTTTATTGCATTTTATAATTTATTAAAAATCAATAGGAGCTAATTATCCCCCTGCATCCTTTTAAAAATACAAAAAATTATAAAATCTACTTTCAAAACTATAAAAAAACTAGAATATATTTTACTATTTATTTTAACTCCATAACAATACAAAAGAAAACACTAAAAAATCTTAAAATTTTTATAAAAATTAGAAAACATTCTGTAAAACTTAAAAAATAGTTTTGTGTCCTATATCTTATTTATATTATATACTACATATTAAAAATAGTTTTGGGAATTTTTGTACTATTGTCTATTTTTTAAACCCAAAATAAATCAGCCTATTATTATATTCCCTCTTTTCAAATATTAAATAACAAAAAATACATAAAAATTAGCAAAAATTACATAAAAATCACACAAATAGAGAAAAAAATATTAAAACACAAAAACATTTTATTTTATTGATTTTGTTTATATAACTATATTTTAAAATATAGAATCTATATATACTATATATATATATTCTATAATACTTATATAATATTTATTAATGTTATTAGTACTTACAAAGACCTAATATATTTAAAACCTTTAAAAATAAAAAGAATTGTTCTTGTATATATTTCGTTATTTTTATTTATTATATACCATATATATTATTTATTATATCTATTATATAATTATTACTATATATAGATACATATTATATATTTAAAAAGGAAAGAAAATTACATATTTGCAAAATTAAAAAGAAAATAAAAAATCTAGAAATTTGTTTTTTTACAAAAATAAAAATTATAAATCCATAAAAAGTAAATATAATTAAAACCTAAAAAAATAAAAACTACAAAAGTGCAAAAATAATTATCATTTATTTTCATTAACTGACAATAATTATACTGTCTACGATTTACTCTCAGTGGTTCGACCCTGATACATGCTTTCTATACACATCTTTATGTAGGGTATAATAAATTTCCCCCCACATTACTTTAATGTTTTATAATACGTTGTGAGTTGATTGTTGTCTTAATCGATTGGTAAAGTTCCGAGTACCGCTAAAGCAGTCGATATAACAATTGTTGGATCTGACCTATCTGATATCGCATTCCCTCCAAGATCGGGCGTTTGGAACCCCTCTCCGATCAATCTGAATAAATGGCATCGTTACCGGGAAGCAATGCATGATAGAATTTTTACACATATTATCTATTTTTTTCTTATCATTTAATTATATTTATAAATTAATGTTTACATGTTTCTGGCCTATCTCTTTGTTGAATTCGTTGTGAGGAACTCTGTGGTGAAGGCGACTCCTCTAGGAGAGTTATGAGAGATATTTGCCAAGTGGTTAAAATTATGTTTGTTGTAGAACCGTGGAGATAAATTTATCTATCAAACAAAAGATAACAAATCAGATAGAGAGAGAGAGAAAGAGAGAAAATGAAAAAGAACAGGTCTTCCTATTTTTTTCGCTATTTTTTTTACCAGGCAAGTGTTCCGAGGTCGAATACAAGAGGTAGAAAATTGTGCTTTGATTTTTGAGTGAGAAAATATTTTGTTATTTCTTTTCTTCTTCACGAAAATATTTTTTATCGATTTTAATTTTTTATTTAATTTCTAATTTCTAATTTTTATTATATTTATCAAAGGGATATTTTTTAGAATCAGTGTGATATATAATATAGTAATAGATGGTAGAGAATATAGAGTGATACTAAATATATTGGATCCACGGAAAAGACTCGAGCAACGGGCTCGAAGAAGAACATAAAATAAAACCAAGCAGATTTGGAAGTTGGCAAGTTAAATATAGATAAAATACCGATTAAAAACCTTGAAATTCAACTCAAAACTAAAATTGTCAAAAAATAATGTTTGTATATCTACAATTATCCAAGAGTCTACATATAAATGCATACAAAAGAATATATAACAATATTTTAATTAGTTCTATGGTCAGGGACCTACATGAAAGAAATACTTTAGAACTTTACACTTAGGTCCCTGTGTAGGGACCTCGATGCAATTTGTAAAAACTCTAGAGGCACGATGAAATTCTGGAGAGCTGAAGGGGTATTCTTGTAAATGTTCTACCGATCGTAGTTTAAGGGCCATGATTATAAGATACATGGGAGATCTGGGCCTTTGATGAGGGACACATGGCTCTAAACTGCACCTCGTGTTCTTTATAGTTGTTCTTCCCTAAATTGAAAGCGGCGACGATGATTCTTTTGATACAATGAAGATTCGGTAATGCGGGTGATGGCCGACCTTCTACAAAGCCAGAAGGGGGTTGTCTACCCCCTTCGAGCTCCCCTATAGTGGGAGTCGATCGGAGGTGGGAAATGAAAGATCCGAAGAAGCTCCAACTAGGGTTTTGTTCCTGGGAAGAAATTAGTGGTTGTTTGAATCATTCGACAAAGAAGATACTCTCCTTTCTAAAAAGGGATAATGAAGCTCCAGAAGATTTTCTAGACCCACAAGAAGATTATGCTTTGCTCGATTCATAATGAATCAACAAATTAATTATCATGAATTTGCAGCTCTGTAAATAGTTCCAGAAAAGGGTGATTTGGGGATCAAATTTGAACCGATATGAACATGAATTGAGAGATGGTATATAATTGATGATTAAGAACAATTCTTATGAAGATCTAATGTGTGATTAAGTAATCTAAATGGACATGAAATTCGAGGAAATTGCATGAAGGAAGTACATAGGAATAAGAGGGCATATGACCCTCTAGGTTGTTGCTCAACAGGCCGATCTTTCAAGAGTTGAACTATGCACAAGGCGACAACGCAAAGCAATGCATATCCTTTGAACCCTCCTCTAACAATCCTTCTTCCACGCGGAATGACCAGATGATGTTGTCACCACCGGAGGTGGTCGGGCATGGCGGGAAAGATGAGGAGTCGACCATGCTATTCTAGAACTGGAGTATGTTAGGAGAATTTAGTTGGTATTGGTGGTCTTTGGATTAATAAATAGGATGTTGATGGAGACTGAAAGATGATCGGAGGGTAAGAGTTGAAGGGGGTAGTTAGATGAGTAGAGTGGATGGGTTAGATTAGAAATGGGAGTGATCGAAATTAGTGAAATTACATTAAGATGGCTCATTAGAACAAGACGCCAACAAACCTTCTTGATGAAGTAGGTTGTGGTGCTGACACGTGTCAGCACCACATTGGCCAATGTCTAAATACAGTATAAAATACGTATTAAATACTAAATAATGTTATTTTAAATATCTGTAAAAATAAAAACTATAAATAATTAAATGATCTAAATTATGGTATAATTTATTTTATAAATAATATATATTTCATGAAATGTAAATATAATATTAATAATTATATGTATAATATACTTAACAAATAAGTTATTTTAAATCATTAATTTAATAAATAATGCATTACTTTTATTTTTATTAATTAATATAATAATAAATAGGAGGAGTATGATTTTTTAGGGATTTTAATAAATTAATTTATATATTAATAAAGACAAATATGTAGTCCATAGTTAAAATTCATTTATATTATAGGGTTTTTGAATTATTTAAAATACTAAATAAAGTTTTCAAATTCTGAATTTTTTATAAATAAGAAACAAGATCATGAAAATAATTAAAATTGTAAAATCATTGATACTATAAGTAGTATGTACAGAAAAATAAATAGCCTAGAAACCCAGTTGTCATTTGGTCCCAAAGCTGACTTTTTGTAAACATACTCTGATTTTAGTGAAATCACCATCATTAATTAGAGAATATTATTTTATGAACTTTAAAAGTGAGTAAAGTGAAATTGGAATTTGTATGGTGAAGTTATGAGGTTTGGAAGTTAGGAATTTGACAATTTGAAAATCGAATTTCTTGGCATATATATAAGCTAGGATTTTTTATGATTTTTATATTTTTATATAAATTTTTATAAATATATAGAAAAAGAGTTTGGTGAAAAATATATATAAATGAATTAATAAAAATATTTGAATTTTGTTAAATGATGAATACTTAAGAATAATTGTTCTATGTACACAATTAGTTATTTTCTTTGTTTTCTTCCTTATATCCCCTTAATTTATTGTTTATCAACCAATCCCTGTTGACTTGGTCTCAGTGGTTAGGGTATATAAATGTATCTTGTACTAATTTAGTCATACTGTAAATATATACATACTTATAGTCTACCTCTTTTCTTTTCTTTATTTTTGTTCTTTTATTTATATACATATTTTTAATGCATAAAAAGCATTTTTATTCCTGAATTGTATTTTTATAAGATAGAAAACTATTGCATATTTACATGTATTTGTTAAGGGTTTTAAGACAAAATGTGATAGAAGTATTCATGAATCATGGATTCATCAACCCCCTATACTTAAACTTTGCTAGTCCCTTAGCAAAAACTTACTTGAAAAATAAGGAAAAGAAAGAAGGTTAAAATGAATTTATTTCCTAAACCAATTCACGAGAAAAGACAAAGGACAGAGCTTGGTCAGGTCCAAGCATTTTATTGGAGCCTTAACTAGGATTAGGATTTAATCTAAACAATCCTTAACTTCAACAAATTCTTATTCAGGTTCAAATCAATAGTCATTTCATATCCACTTATCCATATCGCTAACTCTTTCAACCTTGAATTCATTTTGTATGGTGTGTTAATTATGTTCGCTCTTCTTGCTTAAAGAAGCGAAGAAACCGTCCATCCCAATAATACACTTCCATTGGTTCCTCATCTAGCTACTATTTCTTCGAGGAGGAGGGTATCTCCTTCTAAGGTAAAGTCATGATGTGTCCACAATCAAGTAGAGAGATAATGTAGAAGAATGAGAAAGAACTAGATTGTGACTAGTGTATTCACACAACCTTCTAAAGCTCAGCCGGTGTAACTAAGTCTCCACCAAAATGCGCATGCCTTTTGGAAGCTTCGAGCATTGTGGTCATATTTGATTTGGTGGTTGGCATCTTTTTGGTAGAATTCGTAGTGTTGCTTGCACTCCATCAATCTTTTGTGCCCTGACGGATATAGCATCTTTTGTTCCGTCTATTTTTTGGGGTCTTGGAAAAATTTTGCCATCAGATTCTTACCCCATTCAAAGCTTTATTTCAACCCCACAACTCCCATCGTTATACGTCCATGTAACTAGACAAGAATGAAAATGCACCACTAAAATGAACTACCCTTTGCTACCCCATGCATGTCGAGTGCAAAGTGCATGTGTCCAAAATTGGTCCACTATTGAAGAGATAAACATATGACACAAATTGTTCTACTTAGGCAAGTTTAAGTTGAAGTACAAACATGGTCTCATGGAACCCAACGATTTAAGTCATAAACCTGAAGAATCCCAATTCCAGTTCTTACAATGAAAATAAAAGGCCATAATCAAGCTCTATCCTTTAGTCTATTTCCACTCTTTAGTTTCAGAAATCAAACTTATTCTTGAAAAATGCTAATGCAAATGCAACCATGTTTTTATGAAGTGTTTTTTTCTGAATTTTACTCATTTTATGGATTTTAAAGATTTTGTAATTTTTTATGGATTTTATGACTTTGTAATTTGTATGGATTTTTAATTTTTATAAACAAGCATATTTACAAGAACTTTACAACTACCAATATTTTATTTGGACTAAATAACTAATGTATTTTACAAATTTTATATACAAGAATTTTAAATTAAGTTATTTACGGATAGTTTAATAGTAGGATTTTAAATAAGTATTATACAGTTTAAATACATATTTCGAACACAAATTTAAATTAATAATTTTGAATAAAAATTTTACACATATTTTACTCATTTACGAGGATTTTGTAAATAATTAATAAATTGATTTTAAATAAATTTAAAACTTATCCACTTTTTATTGATTTTATAGATATAGAAAATACATAAAATTAAGAGTTATGGACAAAAGTATATATACAATATATACGCACCCCCTATACTTAGCTTGTGCTATGTCCTCATAGCATGAAAAGAGAAAAAGGAGGACATAACTCATGCTAAGTAAAAGTGGGTGAAAAGAAATAAAGAATAGAAGTCAGTCCCTCCCTTATACTTATAATATAATCATCGTAATGGAAGAAAAAAATGAGGAGACTGAGGGTAAGGAATATATAAACAAAGCAACGAAAGAAAAAGAAGAAACTAAATCAACAAAGTTACTCGATCACCCTATTCTTTGGATCATGCATTCTAAGTATAGAAAAGAATGTGGCAAAAAATTAGGGACTAGAGATTGACGTAAAAGAAGGGAAAATAAAAAAAAGTAAAACTAACAAAATTGAAAATGCAAATCAACAAACAATCTGTCCCCCCTCTACTTAGGATTGGGTATCCTAAGTATAAAGAGTAGCAAAAATGAGGATGGTTGGGATCTAAGAAGAATATACAAGTGATGGTGTACTCCAGAAAACTAAATGGCTCATAGGTCTATGTACATGACAAAATGAAGTGGAAGAATAGTCACGAGTCCTCTACAAAGTAGATCACCTAAACCTGAGTCATATGGAATCATTTGTTGTGCAAGTGTGTACTGATATCTAGCTGGTCAAGTAGAGCAATCATTGTCTCTATTGTAGTATACGTCTATGGAGTTGGACTGTAGAAGGTGTCTATGCATGTGTCCATCAAACCATCCGACTCTCTACGCTGAATAGATAGCATGTTCTCTTCAATGTAGTCAAATGACTCTCATGTTGGAATATATGTAGTCTCAGTCCATGGCACTGAGATGTCTCTGCAACTGATTGTTTATCTGCTTCTGATATGATCTCTGCATTTGCATGCGAATATTTGTATGAAGAACTAGGAACCATATGACCAACCCCATCCTTGTGTAGGACATCCTAGGTATCAAAGTAAACACTCTCAAATCAAGAGAACGTATCTCATCTAAGTACTGACAATCATCTGCTAGGCTGGTGTCCTCTGAAGTAAATAACAATGTAGATCTAGGACTGCTACATCCTCTCGCCATCTCAATATACCTCTTCGTTGTCTGTGTGAAATGATACACTCCTAGAATCAAAATCAAAGAAGGACTTTGTAGTCTACAAGAAAGGCCTCCCGAGAATAATTGGAGTAAGGTGTAAGTGTGTAGGGCACGTCATCTCTAGGAAAGTAAAGTCCACTGGAAACTGCAAGCCATGTATGGTTATGATAATGTTCCTCAACATGCCTCTAGGTCTCTTTATTGATCGATCGGCAAACTGAAGTAACACTTATGATTTGTAAAGAGGTTGTAACTTGAGTTTATCGAGTAGAGAAGATGGTATCAAATTAATTGAGGAACCATTATCTAAGAGTACAATCGAATGCTACATCTAAAATCTCACATCCGACGTAGTGAGCACCTGAATATCTTTTTTTGGGTACCTTGTTCTGAATAGCACATGAAGTAGACTTGGTCAAAACATATTTCTCAGCTCATGATTTCCTTTTCCTACGTGTAGTACGTTTGTTCCTCGACTAATACTTGAGCGTAGGAAAATGATACAAGGTATCATGTAATGGAATCTTCAAAAAGATGTGATTTTTAAGTAATCATTTTATTTCTGAAGTAACAACATTCTTTTTGGCATTTTTCTTTAATTTTCCATACAAATCATCAATAAAAGGAACACACTTAGGAACAACTAAATTCTTTCCTTTATTCAAATCATCAAAGGAATCAACATGTAAATTGGGAGTCTCAGAAGTATGTACAAAACTCTTGAATACATGGAAAGAAGTAAAATCATCAGGAGTGTTTGTATGGTGTGGTGTGGTATCAAAATCTAAGTCGCATATGTCCATATCAGTTGTCTCTGCATCGCTCCCATGTATGGCATCATCCTAGACATCATAATGGTCCTCGTGGTGGTCCTACTCCTCAGCATCATGAATATGTATCATCAACATCATGGACCAGCTCTCGCTCCTCATCATTATGTACCCTCTCCTCTTCTAGATCAGGTGCTCGTGAATGTCTACTGCTCCTTAGATGAATGAAGTTAGATAGAAATTTAGGAAAAGTTACCATACCTATAGTGATGTCTACCTTATTTGAATGTCACCTCTTGTTGTTCAGGTTCATCTGAGGTTGTGCTGAGAGAGTGGTCTTGGGCATGACTAACTCATCTAAATGATGGTTAACTACTCCATCCATCTCACTCCTATGTGCAATCTTAAGCATGCTCAACATATCCACAATCTGATTCAGTGCTAGGGACTGTGCCTATATCTTTATCTCGACGGTCTGTCCCTGACTCTCTACTTTTCCTGCCTAACAGTGTGTTGTGACTGTGTTATATATGGCTGAGGAGATCTTCGAGGTGTAACAAAAGATTGTTGTTACTGCTAGTGATGATAAGAATGCAGATGTGTAGTAGGAGATCGATAAGCATGTGCCGGTCTCTAATATGCATGATGGTGAGACTGATGTTGTGTGTAAGACCGTCAGTTTTGAAAATACGCAGATGGACGCCCACGATTTGGGTGAATCTGCTACCGCTAGTGTATGCTATGAGGTGTAATGTGTGCTGGTGACTGATGTGGAACATGAGTGTACCATGTACCGTTCATTTCAAGAGTGGAGGAATGATCAACATCATAAACAACTGGGCTCATGATCTGAATCTGGTTTGCAATGGACAAATCCTCATGCCAATATAGTTATGCATGCTCAATAGAACATGCTAGCTTACTCTGAATATACTGAATCTAATGCGTGGGAGGAGTGGGTAGAGACCTCTGTGTAGGCTAAGAAGAGGAAGGAAGAAACTGCTAGTACTAAACTATAAATCGATCGCTTTCTTCTTCAGATAGCTCAACTGTTGTGGTAATGATGAGAGTATCTCCAACTCTCGAAGTGGTTGCAAGTCTTGTACTTGCTTCTGAATCACATCAACTAATGTAAGTTTCTCAATAATAAAGCTTATGTCAGATTGTGACTCAGAATCAGAAATATGTGCCACCTTTTGATGATCTTTCTAGTGTGGTGGTTGTGGGACCTTCTAGAACGCATGTGTAGAATCTATAATTAGTGAGTTCTCTACCATCCCCTCAAACAAGGACCAAACAGACTCGACATCCCTATTCAGATAGCTACCTCCACATGTAGCGCTCACTAAGCATTGAATTTTCAGTTGGAGTACTCCGAAAAATTCCGCACTAGCACAATCAAAGGAATCTCATGATGAGGGAATTTCACAGTCAAATCCTTGAATCATTCCCATGTCTCATGGAATGACTCTTGTGGTGCTTTGTGAAATTAGAGATTTGACTCCTCATCGCATCCATTTGTCCTAGAGGGAAATACTTATGCAAGAAGGTTAACTTGAGATCATCCCAAGTAGAAATCTCTCTCCCAAGATGATTCAATAAATATAATGCCTTATTTGATAAGGCAAAAGGGAAACCCTTGAGGTGTATAGCCTATTGCGTAAGTCCTATATAGCTCGATGTACCACATATCATCTCAAATTTGCAAAATGGTGAATGGATCCTCTGACATGTTCCCATAGAACTTGGGATGAATGGAAATGAAGGATGGTCTCAAATTATATGACATTTGATTCAGTGGTAACTCAATCTAATGTTGTAGCATTCTATCTCCAAGGTCATCCTCATCTCTCAAAGTAGCAGGAACCATAACATGTGATGGTTGGTTCCTAGCTCATGTCCTTGATGCAACGATCTCAGCTCTCAACTTGTCCTGGACTCTAAACTGATCTTGTATATGTGCTTTCATCTACTAAAGTGTGTCTAGAATTCTTACTATAATATAAGTAGCTAGATCATGTCTCTCGTCAACATGTCTCTCCTCAATAGCTCTCCCCTGACCAGCTTGCTCATTGACTGGTGACTTCCCTCTAGCCATGATGTCCATCAAATACTCTGGGAAGAAAAAAGTATCATAAGAACTCAGTGAAAAATATGTAGGAGAAATAGAAGAAAAGAAGAAGTGAGGATCTACCTCGATTGAAGGGATGGGAGGTGAGGGAGTCTATATCTGACTCACATTGTGAGTAGATGGGACCAACTCGTAAGAGGGTCATCCTTAGTCTGTGAAGATGTAGGTGAGATGGTGGGAGATCAAAGGCTCGTCGAGTTCGAGAGTAAAATCCATCTAAACGTCATCCTAAATGTCAAAAGGGATATAGAAGTGGATATGATGTCAAGATAAGAACACGAGTGTGAAGGCGTATAAGATGCTGAAATATGCATACCCTGCTAACAAACATAATGCAAACCCTCAATTCACCAAATTCGCACAGTGGAGACCATAAGAGCTCGATCTTTTATCTTTTCAATTTTAGTTAGGTGATCAAGCAGTTATATTAAGTAGACTCACAAGTGTTGTCATCCTGTCTCCCAGCGTACGTCATCACAAACACCTAAACAGTGGAACCATCTACCTAGGTGATGAATCTCCATTTCATCACCTTTATTATATCATTTTGGCCTTAAAAGCCCAAGCGAATACATGTATATAACATTATTTTGTACAAATTAACATTCATTATTTTTTGCATTTATTATGTATAAAATATAGTTTTTAATGCCAAAATTATCGAATAAAGGTTAGAAAGAAAAATAATAAGATGCCAAAGGTATTTTATAATCCTAAACCCTGAGACCTAGGCATCTTGATGACTAGGTCGACAAGGCATAAAGTAGGGGGAGATAAGGGTTAATAAATCCAATAAATTTTTATTCTTTAATTCATCAATAATGCATTTTTGAGATCGATTTTATTCTTTATTATTTATTCATTTAATCAATAAACTATGTACTTGAAAGTTGTGGATAATAGTATATAGAAAAATACAACTTGAGTTTGTACATTTTATACTTAGAATAAAAAGCCAAAACTCAAACTTCCCAGACCAATTTCTCCTAAATAAAAACTAAAAATGCATAAAAAAACACCTTTGATTGTATATAACTTTTAATAATCTATTTAATGAAGGTGGTTTTAAAATTTTTGGATCTAAGGTGTCAAAGTTAGGTTTTGGACCCCTATTGTTCAATATACAACAACAACAACAACAAAGCCTTTTCCCACAATTAAGTAGGGTCGGCTACATGGATTCTTCGCCTCCATTCAGATCTATCTTGGGTCAATCTCGGATTTATATCCAAAAAACTAAGATCCCTTCTTATAGTCTCTTTCCAACACTTCTTGGGCCGTCCTTGCCCTCTCTTAGCCGGCTCAACATCCCAACACTCGCATCTCCTAACCGGTGCATCAGTTGACCTTCTTTGCAAATGACCAAACCATCTTAAGCGATTTTCTCGCATCTTATCCTCGATCGGAGCTACACCAACTTTCTTTCTGATTGCATCATTCCAAATCCGATCTTTACGTGTATGTCCACACATCCATCTTAGCATTTTCATTTCTACTACAGCCATTCTCTGCACATGTCTATTGTTTAATATACCTGAATAAAATATTTATTTTATTTATTCCTTATTATCTTTTGAATTTTATATTTTATAATTCTGTAAATATTATTTATAATATTTGCACATACTAAGAATAGAAAAAAATCATAAAGAATACATAAAAAGATAATATGAATAAATACATAAATGAAATACCTATACTTATACCTATATAATATATAACCTTATTTATTTAAGTCTACATAATATGTCAGAACGATACAATAAAAATATATTTGCATATATAAAAATAAGTTATAAATATATAAAATAATAAAAATGAAATATTAAAACCAAAATACAAAATAAAAATAAAAGACCCAAAACACATATGAATATACCTATAAATATACCTTTAAAAATTAACTTGCAATAAATAGAACTAAAAAAATAAATAAAATCATATTAAAATACTAAATAAAATAATAAATACTTTTTAATTTCATGCCAAAAAATTAATAAAATAATTCACTATTTTTATTAATTATTTTCGAATAAATTTGGCCTTTTTTCATGTGGTGTCTGAGGTGCACCAATCAGGAGGCTGGGACTATTGACTGATGAATCCATGATTCATTAACATTTTGTTTGCATTTTGTCTTAAAATTTAACAAATACAAGTAAATATTCATTAATTCCCATCTTTTATCAAAACCATATTCATGAATAAAAATGCAATTTTATGCATAAAAAATATGTAATTAAATAAAAGAACAAAAATAGAGAAAAGAAAAGAAGGTAGATTGTAGATATGTATATATGTACAATATGACTTATAAAACATAAATATAGCTGAAAGGTATATTTATATAACCTAACATTGAGAACAATTTAGCATGAATTGGTCGACAAACAAACAAGTAGGGGGAAATAAGGAAAGAAAATAATAAAAATATATAATTATTGACTTCACACATTCTTCATTATTTATCAAATATTTACCAAATCCTCATTGATTTTAGTTAATTCGTATTTACTATTTTCAACAAATTGTTTTCTTAATTATATCTAAAAATGTATAGAAAAATATAAAAATAAGTTAAAAATATTATCTTGTATATAAGCCAAGAAATCCAACTTTCAATTTGTCAAATTCTCAAGTTCTAAGCATGAGAACTTTCTCATACGAACTCCAATTTCACTCTACTCACTTTAAAGTTCATAAAATAATATTCTATAATTAATGAAGGTGATTTCACTAAAATCGGAGTCCGTTTGCAAAAAGCCGCTTTTGGGACCTAATGGCAACTGGGTTTCTGGGCTATTATTTTATCTAGAACATATTATTTATAATTTCATTAATTTTATAATTTATAATTATTTTCATGATATTGTATTTTACCATGATTTATTTCAGAATTTTCTAAAATAATTTAATATTTTAAATAAATCAAAAACCCTAATTTATAGATGAATTTAAATTGTGTAATTTATACCCGTATTTATTAATATAGTTAAATTAATTTTTTAAAAATCGCAAAAATTCACAAATACCCTATTTATTATCCTAATATTTATCAAAAATATAAAATGATATGTTATTTATTAAATTAATAAATTAAAAATCAAATGGCTATTTATCAAGTATTATTTATACCTAATTATTAATATAATATTTAAATTTCATTAAATATTATTTATTTATCAAAATAAATTATTATATAAATTAGATAATTTAATTATTTATATTTTTCATTTTAATGTATTTAAAATACACAATTTGATATTTAATACCTAATTATTAATGTTCTTTATCTCCTGGCCAACTAGGTGCTGACACGTGTCAGCACCTGGTGCTTCTTTCTCAAGAACATCTTGTTGAGTCTTGTTCCAACGCCCTCTTTTCCCTTAATTATTCCCATGACCTCTTTCACTCTAAATCGCTTATAAGCCCTCCATTCCCTCCATCTAATAACCTAAATACACGCCAGACGTTGATTTCATTTTAACCCATTCTCATTTCATCTATAAAACACTTAAAAGTTGGCCCTCGCCAACTAACTTCTCCCTAGTCCAGAACTATTTGACCGACCCTATTCCTTCCTTACTTCATTCTGACCGCCTCCATTGGTGACAATACCAAGGTGTGCCTCCTTGTGGAAGTACGATCATCGGTGGAGGGTTCCACAACATCTGTTCGCCTTGCATCACCACTATTGCGACGTTGAGCTCCAGCGAGTATCGACTGTTGAGCTATGACCTGAGGTCATACACCTCAACTCTTCACAGGTACCTTCCTCCATTTCCTTTCATTTATCGATCTTCGTACATGAATTAGGATTGTGATCATGTTCTTTGGATACCATAATCATCTTATTTGATTATCACTTCAAATCCGATCGAAATTCACAACAAAATCAATCCATTTCCATATGATACTCTTCTTCCTAGAACCCATTTAAGAGCTCGCAAGAACATCTAATAATTTCTGCCGGTTCTCTTGGGAATCGAGCAAATCAAGTCACGATCGATGGTTTGAGTGAGCATCTAGAGAGCCATTTTCATAAACAACCATCTGGAGTTCATCACATCCTTGTCGATTTCATAGACTAGATGCAGACCGGCCATACTTTCATACGTCATCACCGTCTTCTTTGACTTCGCCCCACCGCAAACGAGCTTGGAGGAGGTAGGTGACCTCCTCCTGTCCCTGCTGGAGGATTGCCATCACCAGTAATCGCCGGAGAAACAAAAACATTGCCGCCTTCCATAGAATTAGGGAAGAATAAGGCTAAAGAACATGCAACACAGGCGAGCGCCACACATCCTCATTGGATGACCTAGAGCATCTTCTACTCTCAACCATCCATAGCGAAAAGGTAGAAATTTTACGCTCAAGCCCCGCAAAGCTCCAGAAATCCATTCTGCCTCCAGAAATTTGTAGAATTGCATTTAGGTCCCCGTACAAGGACCTATTTGCAAAACTCTAGAATCTTTTCTTGCAAATAGTTCCCTCACTAGGGGCCTATTTGAAAGAAGTGCCTTATTTTTGTGTAGTATTCTTTTACACATTCTCTCTGGACTTTGGACTATATTGTCGACCCTTGGACATATTATCCTGTCATCGAGTATTTCGTTTCATTTTTCTTCCATTTTTTCGACATTTTCTTCCTACTTTTATTGCTTCGTTTTGATTTAATTTTTCTTGCCTTTTTAGAGCTCTTTACTCGAGATTTTCTCTACTATATAGTATCACATATCTATTACATATTTTTATATATTATATAGTAGATAGATCATTTGAAAAATTATCATTTTGAAAATTTAATTAAACTTGGAAAATAAAATTAAATAAAAAATTTAAAAAATAAAAAACCGTTAAAAAGTATTTCTCGCTTTCTCACTCTCTTCAGGAAGAATAAAAATAATCATAAAATATCTCTTTTTTCTCAAAAACCATGGTCTAGATATTCTATATCCTTGTGTTCGACCAAGGCACACTTACCTAGATAAATAATATGGTGTAGATAAAATAGGAGAGGGACCGCTTCTATTTACTTCTTTTTCATTCTCTCTCTCCTATTTTATTGATTTTTTGTTGATTAATCGAATATTATTTTTGGGGTTATCTACATCGATATCTCTTTTAAACCGTAGGCAAAATCCGATTATAAAGATTTCAGCCATAGTTCTGTTTCTTACCATATTTTTGTGATTTTTTTCTTTCTTCTTATTTCTCGCAGTTTTTCTTAAGTCTTCAACGATTTTTATAATCTTTCTCGAGTCTTTTCATTTTTTTTTCAATTTTTGTTCAAATGGTTTTATGGCTTTTAAGGATTTTTTGAGGTTTATCAGCTTTCTTCATTTGTGATCAATTTTCTTGATTTTTATGGTTTTCTTGACTTTTTACAGTTTTCTCAGTTTTTGTTTGTGGTTGCTGACGATTTTTGCAGGGACTGTAGGATAGTCATTTCTTAGGAAACCGATTCAGCTAGGAGCGCAGATATCAGCTTCTTCTTTACGTGCCGGATGGAGAGGCAGAGAGAGCAACCATAGAATTTTGATTTTGTATTATATTTTCTTATTTTATTTGGTGAGAGAGGAAGGGGCATTTGCCCATTTTGATTTTTGTAGAAAGGGGTCCACCTAGAACATCCCGACTTGTAGACTAGACTTCGATTATTTTTCATGGTATGTTTCGCCCAGTGCTGGTGCACCTAGGGGACCTCACCATGGGTTTTGATTTTTACCAATTTTTCTTTGTTTCACGTGATTATGTGGAGCTTAGGGTTGAATGCATGATTGATTAGACAAGTAAAGTAAATCCCACTACCCTAATCCATACTTAGGCGTAATTCACGTATTTGAAAATTTGTTCATTCTTACTTTAGGGATGTTGGTTTATGATACGATTTTTATCATTTTTTGCATGCATTATCCTAGGTTTTAAATTTCTGCACAGATCACTTGCATGTAGACTGTTTGCGTCAGGTATGATCTCTACCTCTACATGCATCACTATTTTTCATCGCATTCCATTATTCTCCCTCCGTGAGATACATTTTGAAAAATTAAAAAGAACCGACATTCTGTTAGATTTTCTTTAAAATATCCAAAAAATTGAAAATTATAAAAATAAAAAATTAAGAAAAACTTGACAAAAATAAAAAACATGGACTTAAAATTGTATTGGGAGAGCAACTCCCTCATTGTTTTCAGGCACTCTCTAGACAGAGCGAGGCACGTACACATAAGGAATAGAACCCAAATCCCTTAACTTGTGCCCTAAGCGCTTGGACTCACTCTCGGGTCCTGTTACTTGCTGCAAGCACTTTCCTCAAAAGTTAGACGAAGTAGTTGTGCGTAAAGTAGGTTTGGATTGCCTACTCTAACACAAGCTACTATAGGAGACTACACATGTGAGCTTGATATAACTGCTTTGTCACCAATCATTACAATTGAGAAGATAAAAGACCAAACTCTTACGGTCATCACTGTGTGAAGTTGGTAAACTTGGGGTTTAATTGTGCTTGTATGCGAGGTGTGTGTTATTATGCATCTTATACACCTTCACACTCGTGTTTTTGACTTGACTTTGTGCTCTCTCACGTACTTCCTTTTGACATCAAAGAAGATAACTAGACGGTTTTTTCGCTCAGACTCCATGAGCTTTCGACGATCCACTATCCGTCGTATGTCCTCACAGACTCAAGATGACCCTCTTCCCGAGTTGGTCCCACCTAATCACAAGGAGAGTCAGACCCAGACTCCCTCATCTCCTGACCTTTTAGTTGAGGTAGACCCCTACTTCAAGTTTTCATCTATTTCTCCTGCATATTTTTCACAGAGTTCTTATGAGACCTTTTCCTTCCAAGAGAATTCGAAGATCATGGCTAGAGGGAAGTGATCAGTTGAGGACAAAGTTGTTGAGGATAGATAGGCTGATGAGAGATGTCCAAATAGTAGACCCGATCCAGCTTCTGATATTACTGAGGGGATTCTAGATACACTGTAGCAGATGAGTTTACAAATTACAGATAAGTGTAGAGTCCAGGACGAGCTGAGAGCTGAGATCACTGTGCCGAGAGAAGGAGCTGGGAACCCACCACCACCTTCTGTAGTTCCTACTACTTTGAGAGAGGAGTATGGCGCAGGACCTAGGATGCTACACCATTGGATTTGGTTACCGCCGAATCAAGGGCCATATGAGTTGACACAGTCCTTCATTTCTTTGCTCCCCATGTACTATGGGAACACTACAGAGGAGTTGTTTACCTTTCTGCAACAGTTCGAGATGATTTGTGGTATGGCTAGTTATCCAGGAGTTACGCAGGAGGCCATATGCTTTAAGGCCTTCCCCTTCACCTTAGCAGGTAAGATGCTCTACTGGTTGTGTCACATGGAGATTTCTACATGGGACAATCTGAAATCCACATTCCTGCGTAAATGTTTTACTTTGGGACGGACGCACACGATGAGTAGCCAGATCTTCATTTTTATACAGTTACCACACGAGTCATTCCATGAGGCATGGGACAGATTCAAGGATTTGACAGAGATAAGCCCTCATCATGGGAAACCTTTAAAGATGCTAGTACATAATTATTTTAGAGGACTCCAACCGGATATCCAGGGCCTATTAAGAGTCGCATGTGGTAGCAATTATCTGAATAGGGATGCCGAGTTAGTTTGGTCCATCTTTGAGGGGATTGAGGAGAATTCATGCATTGTCGATTCCACTTGGGCATTCCAGAAGGGGCCACAACCACTACACCAGAGAGAGCATCAGAAGGCGGCACATGTTTCCAATTCTGATTCAATGTCTAACATGGTATATATTAGTGAGAAACTTACATTAGTAGACGTGATTTAGAAGAAAGTCCAAGAGCTACAACTGTTACGAGTGTTGGAGAAACACTCATCACTTCCTCAGCAGTTGAGTGATTTGACGAAGAAGGTGACCGAGTTGCAGCTCCAGTACCATCAGTCTCACACTCATTCTTCAACTTCTCAGCCTGTTCAAAGATATTTACCCACTCCGCCCACCCGTCAGATACAGTTTGTTCAGAGCAAGCAGGTTCAGCTTACTGAGACTCTACAGATTGATTGGCTTGAGGATCCATCCAATGCCAACTCGAGTCAGATCACTAGCCCTGGATATGTTGATGTTGATTCTCATGCTACTATTGAGATCAACAAGTTATGGTACACACCTATTCAGCCTTCACCGCACTATACTCCTTAGAGTCTACATCACCAGCAGCAACAACAACAGTATAGTCATCCGCAGCACGGACGTTTGCATTTTCCAGCCTGACAACACAACACACAACAACAGTCTCACCAGATCGCATATCAGAGACAACATTCACATTAGTTTCCTGCTACACATTCATAGCCATATCAGTTCCAACAACAATAGCATTCTTCCTTCACACCACAGAGATCTCCTAAGCCTTACACACGACAGTAGCACACTCCAAGGTAGGAGAGAGTAGATAGATAGGGTAACCACACTGCGTTTGAGACGTCTTCACAGGTCCAGGCACTAAACCAGATAATGGATATATTGAGCACATTCCAAACAACACATAGGAGAGAGATGGAGTGGGTTAACCATCATCTGGGTGATTAAACCACGCCCAAGACCACTCTACCTGCCCAACCTCAGATGAATCCGAATAATTATAAGAGGCATTCATATCATGTTGACATTGATGAATATGTGATTCATCACTCTAAAAGTTGAAAATAGAGCTTTGTTCCTAAATAATTAACTGCATTTCATCACTTATATTGCATAATTAGCATTCATATATGTGTAAATAATATCTGCATTTTAGCATTCATATATGCATTAAATAATGAGCCAAATCCACTTGTAAATATTCACCTATATATTAGCCAAATTCACCTTTTTGTATATATTTTATTCCAACTCCAAATCCAATAAATCAACTCTATAGTGTATATATTACTAACACTAATAAAGAAAAAATATCAAAAAAATACTAACTTGTATATTGTCCTATAAAACCCAAAACCAAGTTTGAGATCATGAACCTTAAAATGTGCATATCTATCTCACACAGTTCCCTATTTAGGTCTACTCACTTTTAAAGTAATATATATTCAAAGACCTTAAAAACAAGACTAATTTCAAAAAAATCAGAGATCGTATATGAAACTTGGGTTTTGGGCCCCTATTGTACATTGTACATATTGACCTTTTTGCCCTTGTATTTATCCTTTTATTTTTCTTAATTATTAAAAAATAGATTAAATTGTAAATATTCTTTTCATATTTTCTCTATTTTTATTTTGACTTTTCTCTTAATTAAAAATGACAAAAAATTATAAAAGATAAAAACACAATATTTTATATTTATAAGGAACCAACCAAAAATACATTTTGTCCAGATGACTTCCTTTGATTTTCGATCCTTCGCATAAGTTGTAGATCTTGTCGAGAGGAGCAATTTTATATTGACCACTTTTTTATTTGACCTCTTTTTATATTTCTTTTTGATATTTCTTTTGATTTAAATTTGGTTTTTTCTGGGAGCGACACGTGGTTGCTCCTGGAGCCGCCATGTGTCACCCATTATTATTATTATTTTTATTATTTTTACTTATTTTATTTTATTTTAATTAATTTATTTTAATTGATTTATTTTAATTATTTAATTAATTAAATTATTATTATTTCAATTAATTAAATAAACACCACGTGGCCGCTCCTGAGCGCGCCACGTGGCGCCTTCTCTTCCCTCTCTTATTTTCCCTCTAATCCCATGCACGTAGCCCTTCTCACATTTTCTTTCTCTACCCCCGTAATATATGCACGTTCTCCGCATTCCCCTCTTCTCTTTCACTTCGGCAACCTCCCCTACCTTGCACGGGCTCCCGCATCTCTCTCTCCCGCGTCTCTCCCTCTCTCTGTAACTGTCGCCTGCACCCACTCCACGTCATCGTCGTTCTCCACCTCCACCACTCCCCTATGCGCTCACTTGCCAATGTCCTTTAAAAAGAGTCCCTCCACCACCGTCACAGAGCGTCTGCCATTCTAGAGAAGCACTAGAGAAGCACATACCTAGCTCGCTCCTCCCCCTCGGTGACAGCTCTGAGCGTTAGAGCTTGAGTCGACGATGACCTTTGCGCTTCAGGCGAGATCCAAGGGATCTTCCCTTATTGCAGCTTAAGCGAGAGCTGCTCGAGCTCCTTCGTTGTCATGAAGAAGAGCGAAGACCAGCCGGACTTCCTCTCCAGCAATCCCAGGCATCCGACCATCACCTTCAGGTAACCCCTTCCCCCTTGTTTCCTCCCTCTTCCTCCTTCTATCTTTTCTTTCTTCATCCGTCATTTTTCTGCTTCTTCCTATTTTGTTTTCTCTTTTGTCTCTTCGTTCTTACCTTCTCCATTTTTCCCCACTTCTACTTCTCCTTCGACGTCAAAAACCCTTTGGGCCCCTAGCCACCTCGCATAGTGGCTATGCCGCCCCTTCGGCTCCGCCTCATGCCTTCGACTCCATCGCCCATACGCTTTTGGGCCTCCTGCCGTCACCGCCTCCAACTCCGTCACAGTTGGAAAACCGTTCATCTTCATCGCCAACACCACCTTAAGTCTTTGCCTTGGTCGTAGTCTCACTTCGTGCATCGACCCCTCCAACTCCGCTCGCCATCGACCCCATGTTTCGACAAGGACCATCCTCCACTGATCATCCTCTGTACCGCCGTCTACCCGCTCGCACAACCACCTTCGCCACCACACCCACCAACTATGACCCCACTGGAGCAATCACTCCAGCCAGCGCATGCGTGCCGACCACCACCTCCACACACATGCGGCTTGTCGAGCTCCTTTATCGACGACCACCCTCAGCCTTGTTAGCAGTAGCTCCTTTTCAGGTCCTCCGCCAATACTAGCCGCCCGACCGTGCCCCCTCCAGGTGCCGCCACCCACACGAGTCCACACGAACGACCTGGAAATTCCCTCTCACCTCACGTGCCTTGCACATGAGGGCTGGTACATTTGCGCCTGATGCCTCTAAAGTCATTGGAATCACGGAATGGTCCTTGATCGAGAGGCACGTGGAATGCATGCCCTCCACTGGAAATTTGTGTAAACGCCCTCAGGTGTATAGGTAATTACATTTGAGCCCTTTAAACATATTTCTTTCATCAATTTTAATTCTGTGTTGCATTTTGAACCGTGTCTTTACATATAATTTTTGACATTCATTTATCATTTTTTTATTTGTTTGAAAATTGCATATTATAGAAGAACTCATGATTTATCAGTGTAAATATTTTTGTGAAATTTTTGAGCCTTGGATTATTTAATATTATTATTTTTTTGAAAAATTGAATATTTGGCCCACTAATTGCCATTAATTTAATAATAGCATATTCCTTGTTCTAAAAATTACCAAAAACTCACAGTAGGTAGAGTTTAAGTAGTTCTATTTTATGCCCAAAAATCACTCCATTTGCACATATATCGAGGTCTTAATAAATTAATTAGGGATTTGTGTAATTTATTCTTAATTAACTCCTAACTTTATTTTTTTGAATTAAAAATTACTCTGGATATTTCTCACATAGACCTATATAGGATAATTTGATTTCTGAAAAATATTAATGTTGGTATTTATTAAAATTAAATTTGCGTAAATCACCCTACATTCATATTTAATTTGTAATTAAATCAAATTGAGTTGATAAATTCTAAAAAAAATTAGGGAAGCTTCATTTCATCATAATTAACATTCTGGTCAAGTTTAAGAATTTTTGGACTTAATTTAATCATATTCAGATTTTAACTCTCGAATTTGTCTAGGATTGCATTGCATTTTTAATTGTAAAAAAACCATAAAAAAATATTCTCCTGAAAACCTAGCATCTAAAAAGACTAAAAATTAATCTAAGGAGAAAGTTGCCTCCCTAAGTTCGACCTTGGGCTTGCCCAAGTAAAAATAAAAATTGCCGCTCGATAGTAATTGATATATTAATTAAAGTAATTTTTGATAAATCCGATTTCGCCCGACTGCAATGATCATTTATTTTAATCGTTAATTCGGTAGAATTGAGAGGGTGAAATTAGGGTTTTCAGATACCACTGTAGGTATGTTCTCTTTTCCTTATTTTTTTTATCTAACTTCATTCGTCTTAGGAGCGGTAGATCACCACGAGCACTTAATCGAGAGTAGGAGAGGGCACATGAGGAGCGAGGGCCGATCCATGATAATACACAATATGATGCTGAGGAGGAGGATTACCATGATGTCCAGCTTGATGTTCAGAGAGAGGGGAGTGATGTAGAGACAGTATACATGGACACGAGCGAGTCAGATGATGATATCATGCCAGACCATGCAGATACTCCCGATGCAGATTTTTCTTCCCCTATTTTAGAGTGTTTTGTACATACTTATGATACTCTCGATGTACATACTGATTCAATTTCTGATGATTTGAATAAAAAATGTTGAGTTTGTTGTTCCTCAGTTTGTTCCTTTTCTAGATGCCTTGTATGGAAAAGGAAAGAAAAATGCCAGAAAGAATGTTGTTACTCAAGAGACTAAGCAATTATTGAAAGATCACATCCTTTTGAAAATTCCACTCCATGATTCCTTCCATCACTTCCCTATGCTCAAGCAATAGTTGAAGAATAGATGTACCACGTGTAGGAAGAAGAGATCATGTACAGAGAAGCATGTTTTGACCAAGGCCACACCCTGCGCTATTTAGAACAGATTACCCAAGAATAAGAAGGATTCAGGAGCACATTATGTCATATGCAAGATTTCCCATGCAACATTCGATCATAGTCTATTAGATAATTGTTCCTCGATCAATTTGTTACCATCTTGTTTACTCGAAAAGCTCGAGTTAGGTCCTCTTTACAAATCCTGCACCATGCTTCAGTTTGTTGATAGATCGGTAAAGAGACCTAGGGGCATTTTGAGGAACGTTATCGTGACCATGCAGGGCCTGCAGTTCCCAGTGGACTTTATTGTCCTGGACATGGATTGCCCTACACAGTGTCACCTTACCCCGATCATTCTTTGGAGGCCTTTCTTGGAGACTATGAAGGCTCTCTTCGATTACAAAATAGGGAAGGTATCTTTTCACGTCGAGGGCGAGAAGGTACATATAGAGATGGTAAGAGAATCACATACATCTAGTGTTACGTCTATAGCCAATTCTGATGCCTTGAGTTCCTTAGACACATGTGATTACATGGATGAGGTTTGTCTTGACAACCTTGAGAGGTATCGAGTAGAGATCCGTGATATAGCAGATGATGGATCTGAGACTTCAGTTGGAAGTTCCTTTAATGGTACATTATATATTAGCATGGATGATGCTGAGCAGATGGAGCAAACACCTGATGATTTGATTGTAGATATTTCAGAGCTCGAGAGTTCGTACGATTCCTCTACTTCTGATTATTTAGAGGCTGATTTTCATTTAGCTGAGTTATTTTCCTCTAGTCGTTCTGAGGATGAGCATGGTAGCAAGTCGGATGATGTTTTATACATCTTCTATAGTTCGACTCTGGAGCATATTGATATGGTGGATAACCATATTGCAGACACACCTACCACCAACACAGATCCCAGTATACAGATAAATAAGGATATTATAGAGCCAGATTCTACCTTGCCAGAACATAAGACCTTACCACCCAATATGAAATATGTTGTCCTTGCGGGTCCACATCAACATTTTCCGATCATTATCAGCTCATCTTTGATCGAAGAGCAAGAATCTCGTCTGATGAAGATTCTTGAAAGAAACTGCAAGGCTATTGGGTGGAGTGTATCCGATCTCCATGGGATAAATTCTGCTTGTGTTCTCACCATATCTATCTCGATCGTGACAACCAACCTTCTAGAGAGTTTCAACGCATGCTGAATCTGATTTTACGAGATGTTGTCAAGAAAGAGATTACGAATGGTGTGACACAAGGTTTATTTATCCCATCTCCAACACTGAATGGGTTAGCCCATTACATGTTGTCCAAAGAAGTCGGGAATTCAGATGGTCAAGAATGAGAGTGGAGAGGAGATTCAAAGATAGTAATAACCACGTCGTGGCGGGTGTATGTTGATTACGGGAAGCTGAATGCCGCAACAAAGAAGGACCACTTCCCTTTGCCTTTTATAGACCAGGTTATAGAGAGGTTGGTAGGGAAGTAGTACTTTTGTTTCATTGACGGTTATTCAAAATAAAACTAGGTTACCATTGCTTTTGAAGATAAGGAGAATACCACTTTCACATGTCCCTTTTGCATGTATGTTTTTAGACGGATGCCCTTTAGATTGTGCAATGCCCTTATTACATTCCAAAGGTGCATGGTTGACATTTTTTAGACATGATTGGTGATTTTCTCAAGGTCTTTATGGATGATTTTTCAGTCTATGATGAGTCCTTTACCAATTGTTTAGCACACATAGACTAGGTTCTTCAGAATGAAGGATATTGAGAATCCTCAAGCGCATCACGGAAGTGTAACGATCGCATCTAATGCGATCGGGGCGACTAGTTGCACTAGTCGTAAGGTGCAACGGAATTTAAAATTTTTAAAACATGTGATGAAACCACATGATCACAAGAATGTTTCTTGGATCGTTTCATCAAACCACAAAGTATTAGAAATACCTCTCGAAATGTGGTTGCGATCACGAGATCTCTAAAGCAATAGATCCTCCTGTCTCAAGTCCGATCCATGAAGACAGCACTTGTGGATGTGATGATGAGACGCGTGACTCCTTCAATCCTCGATGAAGATCCAAGCTTCGAATCCACTGATTTTGTCCAACGAAATCCGTCGTCTTCCTCTAGAGAAAGCATCCCCAAAGAAGATGGAGATCCTCGAGTAGTCGAAGGCGAAGGTGAGAAGGTCTCTCTCAACGCATAAGATGGACGACCACCTTATACAGAGAGAGACGACGAGAATGAGAGAGAGAGAGAGTAGGCGTGTAATCTTGGTGTTCCATGAAGGGGCTAGGGTTGCCCTCCTGTATATTAGTTTGGGATCCAATGCATCTCAATCCATGGTATACATAGATCCAACGGCTAGATTGATCTATGTATCAATAACCGGCCATGATTGTTGTTGGTTAAAAAGCTACAACATTAATGTATATCAAACCAAATATATGTTGCATTATCATTAACACAATTTAATTTAACATAAATCAATTATTAAGAGATAATAAGATAACATAAGAGAGGATAATTAATCACCCCCAAAAAATAGGGGGTGTCACCTATAGGTGACGTCACCTATTTTGTGGTGATTATTTCCTTTTATTTTATCCTATTATTCCTTAATAAATTGCAATAACTATTATTGCAAAATTATCCACCAAATTAATTCCAAATTAATTTGTGAATATTTCAATCATGCCATTGAAAAATATGTGAATCATATTCACAACCCAAACTAAATTGTAAATTACATTTCCAATTAATTACTTAATGTGAATCCAATTCACATTAACAATTAACAAATGTTATTTACAAAGTTTCTCTCTCTGATATATATTATAAATCACATTTATAATATACATATATATTATGGATAACAATATCCAAGATATGCTTTTCCTTGATAATTAAATCTCATTTAATTATCTTGGACAATCATTCTCACAATATAAATCTTATTCATATTAGACTTGATCATTAAATATCATTTAATCATCAAGACCTTCTTGCTTCGATACAAAATTCATCATAGGAATTTATCCAGAACTCCTTCAAGAATAATGTGCTTTCTCCGTAGATACTTGGAGATAAGGACATGGCGATTGTATTGTTCTACGTATAGTGACTTGGATGTTGAGATTTCATCTCAAATCCAGATCTCACGGACCTCCCATAGATGCTTGATTAAATAAAGTCCGCATACTTAATCTTCTTATTGCATCTGAATATGATTCAGATCAATCTCCAACACTTGGACTAATATCAAGTTACTTCTCCACTGAGAGGAGTCACTAAAATCCAGACCTGTTTCATCACTCCCTCGGACTGGAAGCGTCATGGTTATACAATCGTATATGATCACATCACCCTCAAGTATTCCCAATACCTGCACATCCTTCACATTGGAAGACCAATGATCAACCTGAAGATGAAGATCAATTTTACACTGTCTTCTTATGGGTTTGATTACCAAGTTTCTCAATCTTGGTCATTGGGATTTGGTATCGATCATATGCTTTCCCAAAGCATATATCATACCTTAAATTCTTGTCATGCTTCCAAAGCAAGACGACCATGCATGGAATTTGATCGGTCCCAATACCTCATGAGTGAGCTCATGTCTTCCGATTCATAAGCGAACTTGTATGATCCCTTTAAGAGATCGTATTACTCATATGCCCTTATATGCACACCAGCTCGCCGGTGTATAGACCTTGGTTAGGTCATCAACCTAATGGTCTGCCAAATGTACATACTCAGACATATAGTAACACATCTGTCTCCGGTCAGAGGTTGCATGCCTATGCTGTGATAGCTTTCAACATAGGGCTTAGGTTATCTCGATCTTGCTAAGTAAACTCTTTTTCCTAACTAATCTGACACCTCCGGATCACTATTCCCATGTAGAGGACCTGCATCAAGAGGTCGGTCAGATATCATCCTACGTGAGAAAGAATTGCCATCTCCTACTCGGGATGGAGATCCTCTCTTAATAATCATTTGACGGTGCTTGATGAGTCCTCTATCTAACCCATTAGATATTCATCCAAGCACCAGCCTCTATGATTCATCTAATGAATCAAAAGCTACATGATTATCAAGACGGCCATGGTACATAATCCTAATTGTAAAGAGGGATCTTATAGTTCATTCATTCACTTAATTTCAGAAAGGGAGTGAACAATCAATAACTTTTATTGATAAAACATATTTATTACAATAACATTTATTATAAGAATGGTTCTCCTCGGGCTCACATGGCTAACAATCTCCCACTAGCCCTCAGAACCATTGAGGAACAATCCTTAAACCCATACTCATTACATGCTGATCGAAAACTTTCTGCATCAGAGGTTTGGTAAGAGGATCAGCAACGTTGTCGGCAGAGGCCACCATGGTGATGATGATATCACCACGCTTTTGAATCTCCCAAATGATGTGGTATTTCCTTTCCACGTGCTTGCTCGTTTGATGCCACCTAGGTACCTTTGCCTAGGATGTGGCTCCCATGGTATCGCAGAGTAACAGGATGGGAGTGTCAGAGGAAACTACGCCAAGCTCCAAGATGAACTTGCGCAACCACACCGCCTCCTTTGCAGCATCCGATGCGGCAATGTATTAAGCTTCTATTGTTGAATCCGCCGTAGTGTCCTGCTTCTTACTTCTCCAGCTAACAACACCACCGTTCAACAGGAATACAAACCCTGATTTCGACTTTCGATCATCAATATCCGACTGGAAGTGCGAATCTGTATATCCCAAGACTTGAAGATCACCATCTCCGTAGACCAAGATGTAATCATGTGTCCGTCTCAAATATTTGAATATGTTCTTTACTGCATTCTAGTGTTGCTCTCCATAGCAGGATTGGTACCGACTTACCACTCCCACTGCATGGCAGATGCCTGGCCTAGTACACATCATGGCATACATTATGCTTCGTATAGCTCATGCATAGGGGCATCCAGCCATGGCCTTCTTTTCCTCAACACTTTGAGGAGCCATCCCTTTAGACAGATGGATAACATGTCTTAAGGGGAGGAATCCTTTCTTGGAATTATTCATACGAAATCGTTCAAGAATCTTCTTAATGTATCCATGCTGTGACAATCCCACCATCCTCTTTTCTCGATTTCTGAACAGCTTTAGGCCTAAGATGTAAGAGGCTTCTCCAAGATCTTTCATCTCGAAGGTATGAGATAGACAAATCTTTACAATGATCACATTCTTGTATCATTCCCAATGATAAGGATATCATCTACGTAAAGCACGATGAATACAATGGTGCTCCCACTAAGCTTCTTGTACACACAAGGTTCATCAGGATTCTGCACAAAATCATAACTCTTTATAGTTTCGTCAAATCTGATGTTCCAGCTATGGGAAGCTTGTTTGAGCCCAAAGATGGATTTCTTTAGCTTACATAACTCGAGGTATCCATTGAGGAAAGCTGTCTTGACGTCCATCTGCTAGATTTCGTAGTCAAGAGATGCAGCTATAGCTAGCAGTGTCCTGGTGGACTTAAGCATAGACATAGGAGAGAATGTCTCATCGTAGTCGATTCCTTCTCTTTGTGTGTAGCCCTTGGCTACGAGCCGTGCCTTGAAAGTCTCTACTTTCCCATCAGGTCCCCTTTTTCTCTTGAAGATCCATTTACACCCAATGGGTTTCACCCCTTTAGGTGGATTCTCTAGGGTCCATACACCATTCTTATGCATGGAGTCAATATCTGACTTTATTGCTAGCATCCATCTATCCATGTCATGATCCGCGAGTGCTTCATCAAATGAAGTAGGATCATTGTCAGTCTCACTTGACACATGGAATCCATACCTTTCAGGAGGTGCAACCACCCTCGAACTCCTTCGAAGAGGTATGGGTGTTTCATCTTCATTTATGTCCTTAGTTTTTGGTTCAGGAATCTTAGAATCCTCAGAGATTCAATGAGTTCCTCTACTTCATTTCTATCTTGACCTTTAAGGAAGTCATCCTCTAGAAATTTCACATCTCTAGAGACAAAAAACTTTTGGGTCTCAGGGTTATAAAGTTGATATCCAATACCATCTTTAACATACCCAATGAAGTAGCACTCACAAGTGTGAGATTCTAGATTACTTGCGTCCACATTCTTCTCATGGACCAAGCAACCCCAAACCCTCAAGTGATTAACACTAGATTTGGTTCCATACCAGAGCTCATGAGGAGTCTTAGGCACATATTTTCTAGGAATTTTATTCAGGATATATATTGTAGTCTCTACTGCATATCCCCAGAAACTAAGAGGTAAACGTACTTTGCTCATCATTTAACGAACCATGTCCATGATGGTCCTGTTGCATCTTTCAGCAACACCATTACGTTGGGGAGTTCCGGGGGGAGTGAGATTGGAGATAGTTCCATTCTCTTTAAGATATCCCTTGAATTCATCTGAGAGGTACTCGCCACCTCGGTCAGATCGAAGCCGTTTGATCTTCCTATCGGTTTTGTTCTTAACCAAAGCCTTAAACTCTTTGAACTTTTCAAATGTTTAAGATTTATGACGTAGTAGGAAGATAAACCCGTATCGTGAATGGTCATCAATAAACGTCAAATAATATCAATATCTATTTCAAGTCGCGGTACTGAAGGGACCACATACATCAGTATGTATTAGGTCAAGAATACCTTCGCATCTCGTAACCTTGTTACGGAACAACATCCTGGTCATTTTACCTCGAATGCAATGTTCACAGGTAGGTAAAGATTGGACCCGTAGAAAATCCAAGGGTCCATCCTTTATCAATGTATTGATAATATCAACAGATAAATGACTAAGCCTTTGATGCCAAATCATATTCGAATGATTTCCATTCTCCCTGGATCTTTTAGGGTTTTTATTAGTGGTAGTAACATTCATGACACATTCATCAATGCACAATTCATAGAGTCCATTAGAAGTCAAAACACCATCCGCAATAAATTTATCATATTTATTAATGACTAACTTATTACAGAATAGGAAGGAATATCCATTTCTAACAAGTTCAGATACAGATATCAAGTTTCTCCTGACTTCAGGTACATAAAGACACTCGTTAAGTACTAAGACTCTACCACTAGATAACGATAGTCGGCAGGTCCCAATGGCGACTGCTGCAATGCTTGCATCTGATCCCATCTGGATGACTATCTCCCCTTGCTCCAGATTCCTAGTTTCCTGAAACAAATGCAACGAATTGCATACATGAACAGAAGCATCAGAATCTACAACCCAACTTCCTTCTCGTCCAACGAGAAAACTAGTTTCAATGATGAGAGTAGAATTCTTACCTACCGGGGCTTTACCTTTATCAACCGACTTCAGGTACTCTGGGCAGATACGCCGCTGGTGCCCTGGTTTCTTGCAGTGGTGACAAATATCGGTCTTCTTTGATGTCATTAATGTGGAAGCACTAGAAGATGAACCAACTCCTTGATTCTTCTTCTTTCTCTTCTAGGCTGGCCCTTCCGAGAACCTTACTTCCGACTGCACTTTCCTTTTGCTTGTGCAACCATTGCACTGGCAGAGGGGCCATCCTTCTTCAGTACGTCTTCTGCAGACTTTAATGCATCTAACAACCCAGCATTACTGAAATCACCTTTGCTCATGTGATATGAAACAACAAAGTTGCTGAAAGACTTAGCGAGTGACAGGAGAATGAAATCAGGTTGCATATCAGAATCCATGTAAGCTCCCAGGGTTTCCAATTCAGATAGGTACCCAAACACTTTGAGTACGTACATGTTGCATATCAGAATCCATGTAAGCTCCCAGGGTTTCCAATTCAGATAGGTACCCAAACACTTTGAGTACGTATTCTCTGACAGAGGTCCCTTCCTTCATCTTGCAGAGAATAAGCTCTTTCATCATATTATAACGCTATGTGCGGTTTATGTCACCGAATATTTCCTTCAGATTCAACATGATTTCTTGGCAGTGGTTCATTTTCACATTCTGCTTCTGAAGCATATTGGATAATGAGACATGGATATAACACCTTGCCAAGTTATGATCTTCACCATATTTCTCATTAAATGATTTATCTTCTGGAGTCTGAGGGTCTTCAATCTTGTCCTTGGTCAACACATATGAGATGCGCTCCGCAGATAGGACAAGATCTAAATTTCGAATCCAATCCGAATAATTTGGTCCGGTCAACTGGTTGACCTCCAGGAGCCTTCTTAGTGGGTTCATGGACATCATTTTCTGAAATTAAGAACGCACTATATTAGAATATATAAATAATTAAATATCTAATTTTAAAACATTTGATTAAGGCATTTTAAATCAAATTTATCTTGCTATGTCCACGATGAAAGATTATTCCCTAATCATCTTTCAAAGTAAGAGATATACTGACCGCTATATCTCAAGCAGGATCTGGGATCTCCTCTCTATCTTTATCACATCCCAATAATATGAGAACCTGTGACATGAATAAAGCGAAGCAGGAATACATTCCGCCTTGCAAGTCCAACTTACATTTCCCAATTCGGTCTTTAACACCCGGGCCCACCATCCCTAAGAAGATGTTGACCCGTTGCTAATTGAACCAACTGTCAACATGCTTAATACTCGCTATACACAATCCAATATCGCCCCAATAATATGAGGACCCAATATTTGGATCACTACATATACGGCCTTACTATTTCGAGAAGCAAAGAACCCGATCCAAATAATTGTATATAGGATTTGTCACTTCAGACAGTCGTCTCCTATATACAACTTTTGGCGACGAAATTCTTTGCCTTGATGGGAGACCATGGATGTCACTTATGTGATCCTCCACCTCTTATTCAAATTCAAATAATTAATTATCGTGAATCATATTCACATAAATAATTCTTCTAAGGGAAATACACATCTATTCATAATAGAGTGTTTTAATAGGATAAAATTAATTTAATGTGTCAATCCAATTTTCAATCAACAAACTTTGAATTTTACTTGAATAGTAGGTATGATCTCAAAGTACGTATTATTTCGAATGTTAATAATTAGAAAAATACACTTTCATTTCTCAGGTATTATCAAGTGCCTACCTGCTGTCATGGCCAGTACCAAGAGAGTGAGATGGACCACAACCGGTACAACCCGCTACCTCAATGCTCTCCGACTAGACACCATATCCACCCTAGGAAAGGATAATGCCAGATAGATCATTATGTACTTTGAGATGCTCATCGATTTTTCAACTGAAATTATACCACATAATATTCATAAAAACATTTTGCTAATATTATAAGGAGATTTGCTAAACAAATCCCCAATCCTATTCAAGCAAGAAGGTTTTGCATGTAAAAGTTGTCCTACAACTATTGTAGGATGACATAGGGTTTTGTATGCAAGCAATGTTTGTTGATGATTTCATATTAACCAATGATCAAGATCAACTATCTTATCATTATGGTTAGTGGGATCTCATTCAAGGAAACGATTATCATCTCTAAATATTTCACAAATACTTATCAATAATCATTTCAGAAAATTAACAATTAATTTTAACCAAATTAATTTGAATGACTATCACAAAGTTCATGATCAAGTTTGTCAATTTCAAGCAGTGACCCCTAATAACTAAAATTAATTTATCTTGATCAATTTAAATCCAAAATTCGCAAAATCAGTTTCCTAAGATTGTCAACATGATTTATAACAGAATATAAGTAATATTTCAAGCATTTTGAGGCTCATCAAAACATTAATTAACTTATAATCACGTTCAGATTTGCTGTTCCCGCAACAGTGAATACATGCTTATTCAAAAGGTCATATTTTGAGCAAATGAAATCCAAATTTTGTAAACTCAGATCCTATTGTTTCCTTATTTAGTGGGGAAAAATCGAATTAAATATTGCATATTTAAACAATTTAAACAGTGACGAAAAAATCAATTAGACAGAGGTACGAAAATTGAAATGCGATAAAAATTTTCGCGTCCCTTTCAAACCCAATTCTTCCTAGGTTCACGAATCGTATTCAAAATCTTTTCTGACCTAAGGCTCTGATACCACTTGAAGGATATTGAGAATCCTCAAGTGCATCACGGAAGCATGACGATCGCATCTTATGCGATCGGGGCGACTAGTCGCACTAGTCGCAATGTGCAGCTGAATTTAAAATTTTTAAAACATGTGATGAAACCACATGATCACAAGAATGATACTTGGATCATTTCATCAAACCACAAAGTATTAGAAATACCTCTCGAAGCGTGGTTGCGAGCACGAGATCTCTAAAGCAAGAGATCCTCCTGTCTCAAGTCCAATCCACGAAGACAGCACTTGCTGGCGCGATGATGAGACACGTGACTCCCACAATCCTCGACGAAGATCCAAGCTTCGAATCCCCTGATTTCGTACAACGAAATCTGTCATCTTCCTCTAGATCAAGCAGCCCCAAAGAAGATGGAGATCCTCGAGTAGTCGAAGGCGAAGGCGAGAAGGTCTCTCTTAACGCATAAGATGGACGGCCACCTTATAGAGAGAGAGAGAGAGACGGCGAGAATGAGAGAGAGAGAGAGAGTAGGCGTGTACTCTTGGTGTTCCTTGAAGGGGCTAGGGTTGCCCTCCTTATATATTAGTTTGGGATCCAATGGATCTCAATCAATGGTATACATAGATCCAACGGCTAGATTGATCTATGTATCAATCAACGGCCATGATTCTTGTTGGTTAAAAACCAACAACATTAATTTATATCAAATACAGTATACGTTGCATTATCATCAGCATAATTTAATTTAACATAAATCAATTATGAAGAGATAACAAGATAACAACAGAGAGGATAATTAATCATCCCCCAAAAATAGAGGGTGTCACCTATAGGTGACGTCACCTATTTTTGTGGTGATTATTTCCTCTTTATTTTATCCTATTATTCCTTAATAAATTGCAATAACTATTATTGCAAAATTATCCACCAAATTAATTCCAAATTAATTCGTGAATATTTCAATTATGCCATTGAAAAATATGTGAATCATATTCACAGCCCAAACTAAATTGTAAATTACATTTCCAATTAATTACTTAATGTGAATCTAATTCACTTTAACAATTAACAAATGCTATTTACAAAGTTTCTCTCTCTATGATATATATTATAAATCACATTTATAATATACACAGATATTATGGATAGCACTATCCACGATCTTCTTTTCCTTGATAATTAAATCTCATTTAATTATCTTGGACAATCATTCTCACCATATGAATCTTATTCATATTATACTTGATAATTAAATCACATTTAATCATCAAGACCTTCTTGCTTGGATACAAAATTCATCATAGGAATTATTCCTGAACTCCTTCAAGAATAATGTGCTTTCTCCGCAGATACTTGGAGATAAGGACAGGGTGATTGTATTGTTCCACGTATAGTGACATGGAAGTTGAGATCTCATCTCAAATCCAGATCTCACAGACCTCCCATTGATGCTTGATTAAATCAAGTCCGTATACTTAATCTTCTCATTGCATCTGAATCTCATTCAGATCAATGTCCAACACTTGGACTAAGATCACGTTACTTCTCTACTGAGAGGAGTCACTAAAATCCAGACCCGTTTCATCACTCCCTCGGACTGGAAGGGTCATGGTTATACAAACGTTTATGATCACATCACCCTCAGGTATCCCAATACCTGCACATCATGCGCACTGGAAGACCAATGATCAACCTGAAGATGAAGATCAATTTTACACTGTCTTCTTCAGGGTTTGATCACCAAGTTTCTCAATATTGGTCATTGGGATTTGATATCGATCATATGCTTTCCCAAAGCATATATCATACCTTCAAATTCTTGTCATGCTTTCAAAGCAAGATGACCATGCATGGAATTTGATCGGTCCCAGTACCTCATGAGTGAGCTCATGTCTTCCGATTCACAAGCGAACCTGTATGATCCCTTTGAGAGTTCGTAGTACTCATATGCTTTTATATGCACACTAGCTCGTCGGTGTATATACCTTGGTTAGGTCATCAACCTAATGGTCTGCCAAATGTACATACTCAGACATATAGTAACACATCTTTCTCCGGTAAGAGGACGCGTGCCTATGCTGTGACAACTTTCAACATAGGGCTTAGGTTATCTCGATCTCGCTAAGTCAACTCTTTGACCAAACTTATTTGTTACCTCCGAATCACTATTCCCATGCAGAGGACCTGCATCAAGAGGTCGGTCAGATATCAGACTATGTGAGAAAGGATTGTCATCTCCTACTCAGACGGGAGATCATCTCTTAATAATCAATTGACGGTGCTTGATGAGTCCTCTATCTAACCCATTATATATTCATCCAAGCACCAACCTCTATGATTCATTCAATGATTCAACAACTATATGATTATCAAGACGGCCATGGTACATAACCCTAATTGTATAGAGGGACCTTATAGTGCATTCATTCACTTAATTTCAGAAAGGGAGTGAACAATCAATAAATTTTATTGATAAAACATATTTATTACAATAACATTTATTGTAAGAATGGTTCACCTCAGGCTCACATGGCTAACACAGAAATGTTGTGAGTTAGATCTCGTTATGTCTTGGGAAAGGAGCCATTTTATGGTTACAAATGAGATCGTGTTGGGGAATGTCATCTCCAAGCGAGGCATGGAGGTTGACTCTACCATGGTGGATGTCATCAAGAGTCTCGAGCCACCATCCAACATCAAGCACTTATGGTCTTTTGTAGTGAACGACGTTTTCTAACGACGAGTCATTTAAGATTTTTCTAAGACTGCCCGATCGTTAATTTAATTATTAGGCAAAAAACATCGAGTTCTTATTAGATGATAAATGTCTTAGTGCCTTACTCACATTGAAGGAGATGATTATCAGTGCTCCTGTCCTACAACCATCTGATTGGTCTCTTCCCTTTGAGATCATGATGTATGCTTCAGATTTTGCAATCGGGGTTGTATTAAATGAGAGGAAGAATGGACTTCCTGTTGCTATCCACTATGCTAGACAAACTTTTAATGATGCTCAAAGCAACTACACAGTGACAGAGAAAGAGATGTTGGCAGTGGTATTTGCATTGGATAAATTCAGATCATATCTTATTGGTTCAAAGATTACAGTTTACACAGATTATTCATCAATCAAATTTTTAATGGAGAAGAAGGATGCCAAGACATGCCTTTTTAGATGGATTCTCTTACTGTAGGCGTTTGATTTTAACATTAGGGATAAACCTGGGGTTAAGAACATGATATCTGATCACCTCTCCTGATTGCAGATAGAGCAGCCTTCAGATGAGTACATGCTAGAGATTGCAGAGAGATTTTTTCCAGACGAGAGTATCTTTGTAGTTACAAACCTTCCATGGTATGCATATATAGTGAACTTTTGCATTACACAAAAGAGTCCATAAGGTTGGCAGAAGGATTGAGTCGATATGCTAGTTTCCGAGGCATGATACTACCATTGGGAGGATTCGATTATTTTTTGTGAGGAACCGGATTGTGTTTTCAGGCGATGTATTACTCAGGAGGAATACAATAGTGTCCTCACTCTGTGTCATTCCATAGAAGAAGGGGGACATCATTCAGGGAAGAGGACAACACAGAAGGTACTTCACAGTGGATTTTGGTGGTTGACTCTTACTAGATATGCTAGCACATTTGTGAAGAGTTGCTATATTGTCAGAGAGCAGTAGGGACAACCAGTGCTAGCGATACGATGCCTATACGACCTGATATCATTTATGAGATTTTTGATGCATGGGCATATATGGGATCGTTCCCTTCGAGCAGTGACTTTGAGTACATTCTTCTCGCTATGGATTTTGTTACTAGATGGGTGGAGGCTAATACCTGCATGAACCGCTGATAGAAGGACAGTATGCAGGTTCTTGAGGGAACATACTATTTCATGGTTCGACATTCCATGTATTATTATTTCAGATGGGGTAGCCACTTCATTAATAAGGATGTGAAGAAGCTAGTGAAAAACTATGGCAATCACAGTGTGGCTTCTCCTTACCACCCACAGACGAACGACATGGTTGAGGTTTCAAATAGGGAGTTGAAATCCAATCTTCAGAAATTAGTACGACCGAATAAGAAGTACTAGTCATAGCTTCTAGACCAGGTTCTTTGGGCATATCGTACTGCATATAAGACTCCCTTAGGTACTTCACCCTTCAGTCTGGTTTAAGGGAAGCCATGCCATTTGCCCGTAGAGATCATTCACAAATCTGAATGGACTATCGAAGAGATTTCATTAGATATGCAGAAAGCAGGAGCCAAGAGGAAGATGGATCTCAATGAGCTGGTAGAGATTCGAAATCATGCATATGAGAACACCCTCATTTATAAAGACAAAGTGAAGAGATGTCATGATAGACACATTCAACACAAGATCTTTGTCCTTGGGAAGAAAGTCTGGTTGTTTAATGCACGATTGATAATTTTTCCTGTCAAATTAAAGAGAAAATGGGAAGGACCGTACATAGTCAGAATGGTGCACGACAATGGAAGTATTGCTATATCAGATGTGTCACCTGGTGCAGAGCCATTCGTGGTGAATGGGCAGATGCTGAAGAATTTTGTGGAGGCTACTGATCATTTGGCATGTGTTGAGGTGATCTATTTTGTACAGGATGCATGACTACTCTTCCACTTCATTTCATCATGTATAGAGATATGTGAGACTTTCGATTTTCTGGAGTACACCACCTGTATATTCTTCATGGTCCACAACCGTACTCATTTTTTGCTCATCTTATATGCTTAGGATACCAGATCCTAAGTATAGGGGGATCGATTGCCCATTGATTTGCGCATTTCGATTTTGTTCTTTTTTTACTTTTCTTTTGTTTCATTTCTTTTATAGTAATCACTGATCAGTAACTTTTGACCACATTCTTTTCTATACTTAGGATGCCTTATCCTAAGTATAGGGGGACCGAGTGATTTTGTTTTCCTTTCTTCCTTTTGTTCTTTCGTTTGTATATTCCTTTTCCTCGGTCACCTCATTTTTGTCTTCCATTATACTTACGATGACTTGATCATAAGTATAGCCGGTTGACTTTCTTCTATTCTGTTATTCTTTTTTCACCCACTTTTACTTAGCACGAGTTATGTCCTCCTTTTTCTCTTTTGACGCTATGATGACATAGCACAAGCTAACTATAGGGCGTGCATATATATATTGTATATATACTTTCATCCATAACTCGTACTATTATGTATTTTATATATCTACAAAATCCATAAAATGTGGGTACTGGTTAATTTAAAATCCATTTATTTATTTAGTTATTTAGTATTTATAAAATCCTTGTAAATAAGTAAAATATATCTAAAATTCTTATTTTAAATTCTTAATTTAAAATATGTATCTAAAATATGTGTAATACTTATTTAAAATCCTATCTATTAAAATATGTGTAAAAATAAATTAATCAGATTAAAATTCTTTGCACATAAAATTTGTAAAATGCATTATTTATTTAATCCAAATAAAATATGGGTAATTTATCTTGTAAAATTCTGTACATAGACTTGTTTGTAAAAATTGAAAATTCCAAAAAAAAACAAAATCCTTAAAATCCACAAAAATGAATAAAATTTAGAAAATATACTTCACAAAACATGGTTGCATTTGCTTTAGAATTATTCAGAATAAGTTTGATTTCTAGAACTACAGACTGGGAATGGTCTAAAGGATGGATCGTGATTATGGACTTCAACTTTAATTGTATAGAGCCTTGTTTGGAACTGAAATTTAGACTATTCAGGTCATTGACTTAAATCTTTGGGTTCCATGGGACCATGTTTGGGAAGTCAACTTAAACGTGCCCAAGTAGAATACTTGGTGTCATCTGTTTAACTCTTCATCACTGAACCAATTTTGGAGACATGCACTTTGTATTTAGCTCGCCTTGCATAACATTGCGAGGGGCATTCCATTTTAGTGGTGCGTTTTCATCCTTGTCTAGTCGCGCGTACGTCTAAAGATGGAAGTTGTAGGGTTGAAATAATGCTTCAGATGAGGGAAGGATCTGCTGACATAATTTTTCAAAGACCTCAAAAAAAGGATGGAATGAAAAGATGATATATCCGTCGAGGCATAAAAAGATTAATGCAGTGCAAGCAACATTACAAAGCCAATTCAAATAAGAAGCCACCAAATACAAATATGACCACAATGGTCCAAGCTTCAACCAAAAAGCCTGCACATCTTAGTGAAGACTTATCTACACTGGCTAGGCTTCACAAGGAGATGTGACTACACTGGTCACACTCCAGTTCTTTTCTCATTCTTCTACATTCTCTCTCTCTCTTCGATTGTGGACACAACATGACCAGACCTTAGAAGGGAATACCCCCTCCTTGAGGAAAGAGTAGCTGGATGAGGAACCAATGGGAGTGTATTGTTTAAGTAGGAAGAGCTAAAACAATTCATACACAGTACAAATTGAATTCAAGGTTGATAGAGTCAGCGATATGGATAAGTGGATATGAAGTGGTTGTTGAGTTGAACTTGAATAAGAATTTGTGGAAATTGAGGACTGTTGAGATTAAAATCCTAATCTTAGTTAAGGCTCCGACAAAATGCTCGTTTTAGGCCCTACCGAGCTCTGTCCTTTGTCTGTTCTCATGAATTGGTTTAGGAAAACAAATTATTCTAACTTTCTTTCTTTTTCCCTTATTTTTCAATTAAGTGTTTGCTAAGGGACTTGGAAAGTTTAAGTATAGGGGGTTGATGAATCCATGATTCATTAATATTATGTATGCATTTTGTCTTAAAATCCTTAACAAATACATGTAAATATTAATTAAATCCCATATTTTATCAAAACTATATCATGAATAAAAAAGCAATTCTATGCATCAAAAGCATGTAAATAAATAAAAGAATAAAAATAGAAAAAAGAAAAGAAGGCATATTGTTGATATGTATATATGTACAATATAACTTATAAAACATAAATATAGCTGAAAGATGTATTTATATAACCTAAACTCGAGACCAATTCATCATGGGTTGGTCAACAAACAAACAAGTAGGGGGAGATAAGGAAAGAAAACCATAAAATAATAAATTATTCACTTCACACATTCTTCATTATTTGTAAATTTTTACCAAATCTTCATTGATTTTTAATTAATTCATATGTAATATTTTTCACCAAATTCTTTTCTTAATTATTTCTAAAGAAAAATATAAAAATAAATTAAAAATATTATCTTGTATATGTGCCAAGAAATCCAACTTTCAATTTGTTAAATTCTCAACTTCCGAACATCATAACCTTCTCACATGAACTCCAATTTCACTCTACTCTCCTTTAAAGTTCATAGAATAATATTATCTAATTAATTAAGGCGATTTCACTAAAATTGGGGTCTATTTATAAAAAGTCAGTTTTGGGACCTATTGACAATTGGGTTTCTGGGCTATTTATTTTATCTAGAATACATTATAGTTTTATAATTATTAATTTATTTCGTGATATTGTATTTAAACCATGATTTATTTCAGAATTTTCTAATATTATTTAATATTTTAAATAAATAAAAAACCCTAATTTATAGATGAATTCAAACTGTATAATTTAAACCTGTATTTATTAATATACTTAAATTAATTTATTAAATCCACAAAAATTCATAAAGACCCTATTTTTTATCATAGTAATTAATAAAATATAAAAATAATATTTTATTTATTAAATTATTAAATAAAAAACAAATGCCTATTTATCAAGTATTATTTATACCTAATTATTAGTATAATATTTATATTTCGTTAATTATTATTTATTTATCAAAATAAATTATTCTATAAATTCGATAATTTAATTATCTATATTTTTAGTTTTTGTATTTATTTAAAATAACATTATTTGAAATTTAATACCTAAGTATTAATGTTATTTATCTCTTGGCCAACCAGGTGTTGACATGTGTCAACACCTGGTGCTTCTTTCTCAAGAACATTCTATTGAGTCTTGTTCCAATGCCCTCTTTTCCCTTAATTTTTTCCGCGACCTCTTTCACCCTCATTCAAATCTAAACCCTCCATTCCCTCCATCTAACAACCTAAATACACGTCAGCCCCTGATTTCATCCTAAACCATTCTCATTTCTTCAAAAAATCACTTCAAAGTTGGCCTTTTGCCAACTAACTTCTCCCCAATCCAGAACTAACCGACCGACCCTCCGCCTTCCTTGCTTCATTTCAGCCGCTTCCAGTGGTGACAGTCCCTAGGTGTGCCTTCGCGTGGATGTACAATGTTGGTGGAGCGTTCCAAAGCATCCGTTCATCTTGCATCGCTGCTATTGCAACATTGAGCTCCAGCGAGTATCGACCATTGAGCTATGACCTATGGTCATACACCTCAACTCTTCATAGGTACCATCCTCCACTTCCATTCATTTATAGATCTTCATGCCTGAATTAGGAATGTGATCATGTTCTTAGGATGCCATAATCATGATATTTGATTCTCACTCCAAATCTGATTGAAATTTCACAACAAAATAAATCCCTTTCCATATGATATTCTTCTTCCTGGAACCCATTTAAGAACTTGAAAGAATATCTAATATTTTTTGCTGATTCTCTTGGGAATCAAGCAAATCAAGTTAGGATTGCAAGTTCAAGTGAGCATCTGTAGAGCCATCCTCATAATCAACCATATGGAGTTCATCACATCCTCATCGATTACATAGACTAGTTGCAGAGCTTCGTTCAGGATCTCAAAACCAAGCCGTCCATTCATTCGGATGTCGTAGCCATCTTCTTCGACTTTGCCGTACTATAGAAAAGCTCGGAGGAGGTAGGTGACCTCATCTTGGCCCTGTTGGAGGACTGCCATCGCCAGTAATTGCTGGAGAAATGTAAACATTGCCTCCTTTCGTGGAATTGGAGAAGAAAAAGGCTGAAGAACACGCAGCATAGGCTAGTGCCGCGTGTCCTCATTGGACGTCCCTGATTGCATGAGCATCTTATAATCTTATTTGTCAGTAGCAAAATGATGGAAATTTTACGCTTAAGACCTGCGAAGCTCCATAAATCCATTCCGCCTCCAAAATTTTGTAGAATTTCATTTACATCCCCATGCAGGGACCTATTTGCAAAATTCCAGATTCTTTTCTTGCAAATAGGTCCCTGACCAGGTCCTATTTGAAAGAAGAGCCTTATTTTTTTGTGTAGTATCCTTTTAAACATTTTCTCTAGACTTTGGACTATATTGTCAACCCTCGGATATATTATTCTATCATCGAGTATTCCTTTTTATTTTTGTTCCATTTTTTCGACGATTTCTTCACGCTTTTATTGCTTCATTTTGATTTAATTTTTCTTCACTTTTTCGAGCCCGATGCTCGAGTGTTTCTCTACTATATAGTATAACATATCTATTACATATTTTTGCATATTTTATAGTAGATAAATCATTTGGAAAATTATCCCTTTGAAAAGTAAATTAAAATTGGAAAATAAAATCCTATAAAAAGTTTCAAAATAAAAACCATTAAAAAGATTTTCTTGCTTTCTCACAATCTTCAAGAAGAATAAAAAAATCACAAAAATATATCTTTTTCTCAAAAATCTTAGTTCGGTGATCTGCATCCTTGTGTTTGACCTAGACACACTTACCTAGATAAATAATATAGTGTACGTAAAAAAGTAGAGAGCCCACTTCTATTCACTTCATTTTCATTCTCTCTCTCCCCTATTTTATTGATTTTTATTTGATTACTCAAATTTTGTTTTTGCAGTTCTCTACATCGACATCTCTTTTAAAACATAGGAAAAATCGGTTATCGTTGACCTCGATCAACAACCCACACTCTCTTCCTCGAGTCAGTAGAATGCTGAAACCCTAGATTTCACCCATTTTTCCACTGGCATTCATAATACTTTGGCTGGGTGTGATGTGCGATTTATGGAGATTAAAAATATTTAATTCATGCCCTAGAATAAGATCTAATCAACTCTCCTCGATTCAACCACATGTCCCTTATCAATAAGCGTCAGCCACCTTATCTATAAATAAGAACCTCATCTTCTCCTTCTCTTCTTGATCCCTCTTTGAGCTTCGCTCTTTGTTCTTGTGTGTGTTGAAGTTCATGTGATAGTTGAGATCTTCCTCGTGCTTGGAGAAGGAGAAGAAATGAAGAGACGGTGATCCATGATGGTGCTTTGGCCTTCCCCGCTCCCTGCTCACCAACAGGTATTAGAGATGTGCATTTCTTTCTATTAGGTAGAATTAGTTCCCATAGTTTATTTTCTACATTTCATTTCATGTTTCAGCTCGTAGATTATCTTAGATTATCCTAGTCCCCTCATCAGAGCTCTAGAGTTCGGCCGTGTTCTCACCGTGATATTGTTGTTCCGGACGCACCTTTGTCACCCCACTATCTTCAACAATATGTTCTTCATCTGATCTATCATCTAAACCATCCACTATCTTCAACAACATGTTCTTCATCTGATCTATCATATGAACCAACCTGATCAAGCTCAATCATCGAATCAGGGCTCCTCCTCCTCCGTCAGCTGGAGCCCCTTCCACTCCATCCAATTCCCATACATTTCACTTCAAAATTGGACAGAGCACCTTCGCCTTGACCTGAAGAGCTTCTTTGTGCAGGTCCCATGCCAGAAGGGCCCTTCCTCGGCCAAGAATTGCACCTGCACAGGTTCTGCAGGTGCTCCAGCTTCTTCGACACACTAGGACCCCATCATCGGGTCCTAGGACTTTTTGAGCACACCATTAGTTGCGGACGACCGTCACGATTGTGTAAAGCCCTAGAGTTGCATCAGAGATTGCCGGAGGAGCGAGGATTCAGCGATCGAAGATCAGGGAAGCACATCTTCTTCCCTGTTCTTCCAAAGCAGTAGTAGTCATACGATGGAGGGCATGCTCTAGATGGCACTAGAGGCATCCGATCTCGTGAGCCCAGACCATCAGATCTTCGTCTAAGATATAATAAGAGACGTACAACCCCAAACTGATATCGATTGCGCAGATTATGACACGTGTATAAGTTAAGTCCATCCAACCATTCACCAACACATCTTTGGGGATAAATTGCAAATCTAAGTCCCTCCCTTTTTTGCATCTATTTATTAGTTATGTAAATAAACAATGTAGCGTAAATAGATATGGACATTTTGCAAATCAGCCCTTGGTGTTTACGGATACTACAACTAGGTCCAGTCTAGCTCAACTCACGTACCGTCCACGTGAGCTGGGCAAATTGCATATATACCCTAGCAGGTTCTTGTATTTATTTTAGTCCAATAAATCTAAATATAAGTTGTATATTTTTAGGAAAATTACACATTCTCACCTATATATATATATATTTTTAAATTTACCCTTCCTAGTTCAAGCATTTTTAGTATGTGAAATTCATTTATTAAATATGGCATTCATGCTCCAAAAAATATGCAAAAATAGGGTTAGTGTCTGCCAACCTCTATTTTCACGTTTTATTTTTATTTTGGCATTTTTCGCATTTTAACTATTTATAAAAAAACAAAATGAGCACATTTTATCCCTATTTAAATTAGAAATTATGAACAAATAGAAAAAGTTTTGAAAAATTACTCAAAGTATTTGTTGTTTATTATTATATTTTATAACTACGGACCAAAAATCCTAAAAAAGGAAAAAAACAAAAAAATAAAAAGCTCCAAAGTTCAATAAAAAATAAAATCCCTAAGAACCACAAGGTTATTTATTGTTGCTTTTGAATTGTCTTTATATTATTATCTATCTTTGAAAACTGAAATGAAGAATTTTGTATTTTATTTGCTATTTTTAATCTTCAATTCAATCCTGACTATTTATTTAATCCCTTATTTGGGATACTTTTTATTTTAAAAATACATAAAAATATGAAAAAATTATAGAAAAAGCACAAAAACTTTAGAGAAATATATAAAACCCAAAAATATTTTGTTTCTGAAATTTTGTTTTGTTTTTATTTGTATTTAAAATTAGTATATATCGTATTATAAATATATCCTTATATATTATCTATATTATAAAATTTAAAATATTAAAAATCAGAAAATATAAAAAACAATTATTACTAATGCTTATATATATATATATGTTAAATATATATATATATATATCTGTGTGTGTATACAAACAAAAATGTGTGTATCCTCACATATGTGTATATACATATGTAAATATGTATTAATATAATAATATTATTATTAATATTCTTAAATATACGTATATGTTTACTATTAATTCATAATTAACTAAACAAACCCCACATTAATATATATATATATATATGTATATAAAGACAACATGCACATAATACACTTTGATTAGCAATAATCATAGGCTACCTAACCTTCTCTCTTTGGTTCGACCTCTACACATGCTTGCTTGCTATACACTTATGTTGTAGAGTTATAATAAATTTTAATTCCAAATTTTTGCAATTCATTACTTTATATTTATTTTGGGATTAATTGCTGATTTACGTGGGTTTCTTGAGAGGTCAATGCATCAACTACGGTCTCGCCTTGTGAGATTGTGCGACCCCTCGAAAATTCTCGACCATCACTAGGATGTCGGGTTATATCAAGCCCAAAGGGATCGGTGAGGCAGAGTACACCAAAATGACTCTCTATGGTAGGAGGCAAGTTCTTTCAGTTGCGACCATGTACCAAAGATGATACGCGGGTACTTAAGGCAAAAGTCTAGGGATTTTAGCATCTATCCTTACAGCTATGTCCTCACCCACTCTGAATGGAGTTTAGTACATACAACAATGAGAGGATTGCTCTCCCAATGCAATTAAGTCCGTATTTATTTATTTTTGGATTAATGATTCAAAAGAAACCATCTTTATTTTTTAATTTTTGAGGTCCTTCACTTTTTTTGGATATTTTCAAGAATATCTAGCGGTTATCCGGTTTTCATTGTTTTTGAAAATTGTGTCTCATGGAGGGGGAAATCACATAAAGCGACATGAAATAATGATGCATGCAGGGATAGAAACCATACCTGACTCTAGCTCTCTATGTGTAAGATGATGTGCGCAAAAATTAAAAACTAAGCTAATGCATGTAAAAATCGTAAAAAGTTGCACCCTAAATTAGCAACTATAGTGTAAGAACCGATTAATTTTCAAATCATTGAATTACGCCTATGTGTGTATTTGGGCAATAGGCTCTACGTTAATCGTCTAACTAAACATGCATTAACAACTTGTTTTTTTTACGAAACCACGTGAAACAAAGAAAAAAAAGTTGAAAACAGAACATTACTATGAGGTCCCCCAAGTGCACCGGCACTTGGTGAAACAAACCCCGAGAAGAAAATCTAAAAATCTAGTTTACAAGTAAGGATGTCCTTAATGGACACCATGCTACAAAAATAAAAATGACCATGTTCCCTTCGTCTCTCACCAAAAACAAAAACACGGGCAAAGGCCCCGAACTCTTAAAGAAAGTAGAAAATGAAATGTGTCTCTGAAAAGAATGCAAAAAAACTACTATCAAATTTGCAACGCTCCTCTGCAACCAGCTCGTAGAAGAATGAGCTAGTCTCTACTCTGTCACCTAGTTCAGCTTCCTAAGAAGCTGGCTAATTGTACTGACTCTACACCACGTGTCAGCACAGACAGAATAAAAAATTCAAGTATAAAGAAACTCAAGAAAAATCAGTAGTAAAAAAGGATACTCAAAACCAGAGAAGAAAAACAACAATAAAAAAGATGATAAAAACCAAGAAAACAAAAATCAAAAAAATCAAGAAAAAATTAAAGAAAGGAAAACACATAAAAAATGACAAGAAATCAAAGAAATTAAAGGAAAGAAAATCGTGAAAAAATTGAGAGAAAATCAAAAACTCAAAAAGTGAGAAAATACATAGAAAACCAAGAAGAAGAGAAAAAAAGAAAAAATCACAAAAATCAGTCTCAAAAATTAAGCACGGTTGCGCCTCCCCAAAAATGGCACCATTTTGATAAGAGAGATTTGCCTAGATGTTAAAAATACATAAAAATATACAAAAATTATAAAAAAAATCAGAAAAACATAAGAAAAATATATAAAACCCAAAAAATTTTGTTTCCTGAATTTTATTTATTTTTATTTGTATATATAATTAGTATATCTAGTATTGTAAATATATCCTTATATATTATATATATTATATAATTAAAAAATTTTAAAAATTGGAAAAAATATAGAAAAAATTATTATTATTATATATATGTATGTGTATCTATATCAATAAAAATGTGTGTATCCTCACCTATGTGTATATATATGTAAATATGTATTAATATAATAAATTATTATTCTTAAATATACTTATATGTCTACTATTAATTTATAATTAATTAAAAAAGCCCACATAAAAATATTTAATAAAGACTATTAGGTACATAATACACTTTGATTAGTAATAGTCGTAGGCTTCCTAACTTGCTCTTTGTGGTTCAACCTCTACACATGCTTACTTGCTATACACTTATGTTGTAGAGTTGTAATAAATTTTAACTGCACATTGTTGCTATTCACTACTTTATATTCATTGTGGGATTAGTTGTTGATTGACTTGGTTTTCTTGAGAGATTAATGCATCGACTGTGGTCTCGCCTTCTGAGATATAACGATCCTTGAAAAATCTTGTCCATCAAAGGGCACTGTTGCCGGAGAGCAATGTCTAAGCCTATCTTGTATCTATGTGTCTATTTTCATTAATTCATTTATTGATTAAATTATTGATTCATTTATTTGTGCATAGTTATTGATTCATTTAATCGTTGTCTCTTACTTGTATATTCCTCATTTTATATCTTGATACATTATTTGATTATCGGTGCTAATACACATCTCTTGTTGTATTTGTTACGAGGGCTTGCTATGCGAGGACGACTTCTGAGGAGGCTTATGCAGCCAAGCTTGGCGGAGGCTGGTCTTCTTACTTTGACCCGTTGGAGAGGTAGCAAGTGGATCAAGGAGACTAGATAGCATAGATGTAGCTTAGATTTATTTACTTGTGTGAGAGAGATTTGTTCATTAATTATTTGAATTAATTAATGATTTGGAAACTACTCTTCACAACGAGGTCCATTGCTTGAGTGTCTGTTCACCTGAGGGCTTCATCGCGGTTTCCTCGTATTTTCACCACCTTCTTTTATTTTGTTTCCCAATGTTTTGAGTTTTTCGCCTTATTTTTATTTGTTTGGTGTACATGAGCCCTTAGCTTGTAGGTTGCTTGAATCGGTGACTAGGTCCAAACCTTAATACAAATTATATGCCTATAGTCTCTTACATATGGATCTAGTAAAATAAATAAATGTTGGTTATTTGGACTTGAGACCGCGTGCCGAGAGAGGTCATATACAACGCTTGCAGGTCCCATTATGGCGGGCACCGAGTGGCATCGAAGATCGGACTTTTGGTCTCATTTCCGAATAATTAACATGTGGTTCTTCACTTCTAATAACAACTACTATTTAGGGTGATTTTCTCGAATGCACACCGCCATGTAGATAGGTTTAAAAATTCTATTTTGTATACTGCATGGAGAGAGTTGGGAAGCATTGTAAGTCCTCTAACTCTGAATGAATCATTAAGATTCAATGGTGAAATTTCCATCATCGAATCGAGTTGCACAACTTTTTCGCTATCACCCTTTGATTTTGAGCACCTAGGAACTAAATGAAAACCTACATAATCGTTAGGCGCTTGTATGCAAGATACGCAAAAAAAGTGAATCCCAAAAGAACTAAAACAAGGGGACTACTAAATAAACTTTGACCTTAATTAAAATATGTAATGGACTTCATTATCTTGGTTTCATAAAGCCCTTATTGTTTTAAGGTACCTTAGTAGGGCACCAAAACCCCTCCCATGAGCGAGGCATGACCAGCTAAGGATTACAGCCAAAAATCCAATCTGTAGCTATCTTGTGTATCACCTGGATTTCCGAAGTATTGGTGCTTTTATCATACGTGACCGAGTAGGGACCTATCATCGATGGTGTTCCTGCCTTGTGTGGAACATTGACTTGGTCCAAACTACTGATAGGGCCCTTATCAATTTGCATGCGAGTAGGTCCTTGTACACTCGCGGGTGACTCTGTTACGAGTGAGGTTCAAAGTAATATTTTCACATATGGGCTTCCTCCCTCTATTTCATTGGTTGAGTAGGGATCCAAGAAGTGTTACAAGGACCTCAATAAGTGAAGACTAGCATGCTAAGGACTTGTTATAAGATAAGCTTGAAATAACAACTCTAAAAAAAAAAGATAATAAATAGTCGATCCCTTATGGCTTCACAAGTGTAGAGTTGGTGAACTCAATTTTGTATTGTGTTTGTATGGATCTAGATTAAGGTTCAAAGATCAAGTCCCGCGCATTTGCACAAATTTTGTCTATGTGTTCTCTCTTTTGACCCCCTGCTCATTTCGAGCCATTCTACTATTTTACACTCCTTTTTATTCCTCGTTGATCGATATATCCTTCTTCCTACATCGACCTTATCTTGCTTAACGATGACGATCCATGGATGGTTTAGTCGGGACTCTGCCATCACCCACTTCGATTCCATGGACTTGGCATCATCAATAATCCGATTTGATTCTCGACAACCCAGTTTGTATCTTCTAAACCGATCTTCAGACTCTCATCTTCTTTCCATCTTTCTTTATCTCCTAATCAATCGGGACCACTCTTGTCCCCCTTGTGTGCATTGTGAGTGGAGGTTGATTTCAGTCTGCATATTTTGCTCCATTCACAACCATCTGGGATTGACCCTAATCTCATATTCATCTTAGCAGTTGAAATTCAACTCCAAGTGGTCTGATTGAGATTCTCTCATATTGCAGATAGAAGTCCATCCTGATCATGATCCAAAACTCATTTTCTCAAACTCAAACCGATAGATGGCTCCTCAAGGTAAAGGAAAGGGTCAACAACCATCCCAATAAGAGCAGGGGAAGATTCTAGATTGGAATCAGGTAAATGCTCAGTTGTTGTCTTCCATCCAAGACATACAACAACAAATTGAGCAAGCACTCGTACAGACTACATTCCAAGACATGTTGAACGACATGAGGAACATGCCCACAGGAGGATGTGGAGGTAGAGAAATACCCCGAGAGGAACCAGACGAGGAATCGGAGAATGGGAACCCAAAACCTACACTGAAGGAGACATATAATCCTGGAGATAGCCAGGTGACTGAGTGGATCTACAACCTCCGGTTCATGCTCACTTCAAGCTCAATCCCCAGTTACTTGCACTCCTTCCCTCATTTGATGGGAACACCAATGAGGAGCCATACATTAACTTGCATCTGCAGGACTACTCACTACACTAACATCACATTGGGTGTAGTGAAGATTATTGCATTCCCCTCAGCTTACAAGAAAATGCCCTCGATTAGGTCAATAATTTGGGAAAGGTTGTGATGACATGGGAGGAACTTAAATCTAAGTTCCTTCACAAGTTCTACCCTCCTAGTTGGATCAACCAGATGCGAGCCAGGATCAACAACTTCTAGCAGGCCACCACGAGTCTATCCATGAAGCTTGAGAGCGATTTACTGACCTAAAGGAGAAGTGCCCTCACCATGATATATCAAGGACAAGCCTGGTCCAACACTTTTTCGGAGGCCTGAATGTAGAGAGCTAGAGGCTAGTGGACGCTGCATGTAGAGGATCCAATTTTAACAAGGATGAAGATGTGTTATGATAGATTTTCAAAGAAATGGTAGAGGGAGAGGATGCCCTATCTTCATCACACGCTTATCACAGACAACCTCAGGTCCTCCAGAAGTATGTTCATGTGGCAGCATCCCAAGAGGCAGAGAGCGACGAGAGCACCGACCTCAACATCATTGGGGGCCATCTCTCGAAGGTTGATATCATCGAGAAGCGGTCACAAGATCTTGAGAAGCTCATTGTGATCAAATAAAGGACGCAACATTCAGACAAGCTAGACCAAATCACCAAGCAGTTAGAGTTGTTGGTGTGCACCATCACTTCATGTTAGTCGACGACCCCAACATCAGGGACTCCTACTGAGAAGAAGGATGAGCCCTCACCACCACAGCATCCTCAGCCGAGTATGCAACAAGCAACGATCCAGCATGTGTATTACATGCAATCACCCGAGCAGGCTCCACCGCAGTAACAGATGGTGGTCTACCAAGCAGACATTTTCCCATTTTCTGATCCAGTATTTCCACCACCACTAATACAAGAAGTCAATGGTGTATAGAGTAACAATGCACAACTGACCTGTCCTACAAGACAACACGAGGGCCTACCACTAGCCAACTGGCCTTACCACCAACCTCTGGGTGGTCATTTTACACCATCCTTTTAGCCTCAGCCTCATTACCAATATCACCCATCTCCGCATTACCAAGGCAACTGGAGACAATCTCAGTACCCACAACCATATTACGATAATCAATAAATGTACCATCAGTACGCGGCTGGACAACAACAATACCCACCTCCTCCATATCAATAGTATCAACTTCCTCCTCCTCCACAACAACATCACCATTCCCAACCTTTGCCTCCCGACCATTAGCTATGACGTGGTCTGTACGCTGAAACTTCTGAGGCGATTCTAGTGAACCCTGGCCTGTATTGCTTGGCCCAACTCGTGAAGGGTCTAGCAGAGATGACAAAGAAGCTAGACGACATGACATCCATAAAAACTCCTATTCCGGCCTAGGTCGAAGAAAATCCCAATAATTTCAAGAGGAAAGAGCATGTAGAATGTGTTGTCTCGTCTGTGCCTATAGAGTCAGATGATTGTAATATTTCTTTATATAATACTATCACTCCCTGAAGCGGTATGACTTTGCCTCCATCTATCGCAAGCAAATGGAAGAATAAATCTTTATCAGGTGAATCATCGTCTTTGCATCAATCACTCTAGCTACGGGTTCGGGTGAGGAAGAAGGAGGAGGAGGATCCATGCCATCTACCAGTCACCTCCACCTCCATCAACAAAAAGAAAAATAATCATAAAAAGCAAAAAGACCAAAAAGAATAAAGCAGTCGAAGTGAAGACACGCCAACCATGGAGGAGCCAACAATAGCAGTCGATCTAGAGCCAACCGACGGAGCAGAGACTGCTCTTTTTGCATGTCCAGCAGTCGCACCATCATCTCCAACATGTACACCTTCTTGTAACTTGGATGTACATAATTATGTGGACAAGAATCCAGTTGTAAATAAGAACACCGTTTTTTATTTTAGTTCTGTAAATATTCCTTTTCCATATGCAATAAGAAAATCCAAAAAATTACAAACAGAAAAAGTGCATTGTCTGATCCTGGAGTTGTGGATATTCTTAACAATTTAACGGTTGAATTATTGTTGATAAAAGCCATGTACTACATGCCTGCTGTAAAGAAGGGCTTGAAGGAGGCGTGTACAAGCAAACATCGTCCAAATCGCAACAACATACAACAACAAGTTGAGAGGCATGTCCCCACCATGGCCATAGTTGCAAACATCAGCAATCTCCCAAAGAAGAAGGAATACAATGGAGCACCTTTGATTAGATGCGATATTTTCGACCAAGTTTTTTAGAAACCCCTTCTTTACAATGGTTCTTCCAGCAACCTCTTGACTTTATCATTATTGCAATAATTTGGTCTTGGTCCATTGAAGCAGACACGCATGATCCATCAGTTCGCTGATCGATACATCAAGCGAACCCAAGGTTTGTTGGAAGACATTATGGTAAAGGTACAGGATATGCAGTTTCCACTTGATTTTGTAGTCCTTGATATGGACTCCCATGCACCATTACTACGGACCCCAATTATCCTTGGACGACCATTATTGTGCATTGTAGAGGTCATAGTAAACTATGGGTCTAGGAAGATCATGTTTAGCTCGAGCAATCACAAAGTTACCATAGATATGGTCAGAAAGCCAAAGGTTTTATCTAATGAAAGCCATACAACACCGCCTGAATCAGACTGTAATTTTATCACCGAGATCAGAGTAATAATACTCTCTTTGAATGACTCATGGACCTTTGAAATCCCCTCTTCCGAGGAGGACTAGGAAACACAGTCAACACAATCTCAGATGACACTTGGGAGATAGAATCCGATTCGTTGAAGCATCTCTTAAAGTCAGATGATTCATGCCAAATCAAGCATGATTAATTCATTGTAAATATGTTTTGTACATGTCAATAGAACAACAAGCCAGTGTGGTGAGCAGTCCCTCTAAAGTCATGATAGAACATCCGCTTACGAGCACAATGTCTGAAGTGACCAAGAAGTAGGCCATATCGAAACCGCAATTAAAGCCACTTCTGGTAGGCCTTAAGTATGATTTCCTTGCAGGTGCAGAGAACATGTATCTGGTCATCATTAGTAGCAGGCTGACACCTGATCAAGAATATCTACTTCTCGAGGTTCTAGAGAAAAACTATAAGATACTTGGTTGGCACGTCTCAGATCTCCATGGGATAAATTCTGCTCTGTGCCCACACCAAATCTATCTGGAAGAAGGTGCCAAGCCATCTCAACAGTTTCAAGGAAGACTAAACCAAAATTTGTGGGACGTTGTTATGAAAGATATCACAAAATAGTGTAACGCTTCCTTCATTTATCCCATCTCTGTTTAAAAATGGGTGAGCCCTTTACTTGTAGTTCTGAAGAAATCAAGGCTCACCATGGTTACAAATGACAGAGGAGAGGAGATTTCTACTCGGGTACCGACATCCTAGTGTGTATGTGCTGACTACCATCATCTTAATTCAGAAACCAAGAAGGATCACTTCCCATTGTTGTTCCTTAATCAAGTGTTGGAAAGACTAGCCGGTAAGGAGTTCTTCTACTTTGTGGATTGGTACTCTGGGTACAACCAAGTGGCAATTGCCCCAGAGGACCAAGATAAGACTACCTTCACTTGCTAATTCAACACCCATATTTTTTGGAGAATGCCCTTTGGACTGTGCAACGCACCTGCGACATTCCAGAGATGCATGCTTGCAGTTTTTGCTGAGATGGTAGACAGTTTTCTCGAGGTGTTTATGGGCGAATCCTCCGTCTATGGTGACAATTTTGATTCCTAAACTGAGCACCTAGAAAGAGTACTTCGGAAATGCGTGAAGTCAATCTTGTGATATCGTGGTAAAAGAGCGACTTCATGGTCACAGAATGGATTGTGCTGGGTCATGTTGTTTCCGAAAGTGGATGTAATTATCCATTTAGAGCCACCTCAGACTGTATGAAATGGGAGGTCATTCTTGGGGCATGTGGGTTTCTACTGGAGATTTATTTGAGACTTTAGCTGCATTGCCTGACCACTTACAAAACTATTGTGCGAGGAGATCGAGTTTAATGTTGATAAGTAGGTTCTCCTTTTATTTAATCAGATGAAGGAGCAAATCACTCAAGCTCCAGTCCTACAGCGGCCAGATTGGTCTCTCCCTTTTGAGATTATGATAGATGCGTCAGATTTTGCAGTTGGAGTTATTCTAGGACAAAGAAAAGACAAGGCACCCTATGCCATTCACTATGCCAGCAGAACACTAGATGAAGCTCAAAGAAATTATACCGTCGTAGAGAAAGAATTGCTGATTGTGGTATTCACCGTAGAGAAGTTCAAATCCTATCTGCTTGGATCAAAAGTCACCATTTTTACCGACCACTCTGTTATCCGATAATTACAACAGAAGAAGGAAGCCAAGGCAAGACTGATAATATGGATTCTTCTCCTCCAGGAATTCGATCTGGAGATCAAATATAAGCCTGGGTTTCATAATGTGGTAGCAGATAACCTCTCCAGAATTAAACGGAAAGTGCCTCTACTGAGAAGCACCCCCATCACGAATACCTTTACGGACGAGTCGATTCTGGTTGTGGATTCACTCCCTTAGTATCATGATATTGTGAATTACCTGTTTCTGTGTATTTCCACAAGATAGGATGAAAATAAAGGTGAACAAGTTATTGTCCACTATCCATTTTTACCTATGGGAAGACCCACTTCTATTCAGGAAAGGAGCATATTGCATTTGAAGACGGTGCGTACCTCATGAGGAGCATCATAGTGTCCTCGAGCATTGTCACTTGCTCGAATCTGGTGGACACCACTCTGGAGATAGAATGGCAGTGAAAGTACTGTAGTGTGGCCACTAGTTGCGTACACTATTTAAGGATGTTGCAACATTTGTGAAGCACTGCACTGACAATCGAAGATTGGGAGGGACCCTTACAGCTAAAGACTCCATGCCTTAATTCAGATTGCATATGTATTCGATGCTTAGGGAATCGATTTCATGGGGCCCTTTCCTAATAGTCAGGGATATGAGCACATCCTTATTGTCATTGATTATGTGAGTCGTTGGGTTGAAGCTATCCCTACCCGAGCCATAGACAACCGTACAGTTTGTTGGTTTTTGAGTGAGAACATCATGTCATGGTTCAGGATTCCGAAGATGCTAATATCAGACGAGGGTAGCTGCTTGATTAACAGATAGGTCAAGAAATTAATGAAGGAGTACTACATCGAGCACCGTGTCAGATCTCCTTATCATCCCTAGACCAATGGATTGGTTGAACTATCAAACAGAGAAATCAATACGATTTTGCAGAAGCTTGTGAAGCTGGATAGGATGAATTGGTCCCAACTCTTGGACACTGTCTTTTGGGCTTACAAAACCGCTTACAAGTTTCCCTTGGGCATGTCACCCTACCATCTTGTGTATGGAAACCCATGCCATATGCCAGTGGAATTGATTCATAAATCATTATGAGCAATCATATCTGCAATTTGGACTCACAAAAAGGTGGTCAAAAAAGATAAGAGTATATGAACAAGCTCGTGAAATTTCGAGACTATGCATATGATAACACCTTGATGTACAAGGAGAAGGTGAAATTCTGGCATGACCAGCACATCAGATGAAAGACCTTCGAGATTGGATAGAAAGTATGGCTATTTGACACAAAGTTAAAGATATTCCATAGCAAATTAAAGAGTAAATGGACAAGGCCATTCAGAGTACAAGAAGTATGTGACAAAGGAAGCATTGCAATATCAAAATTGTCGCCTGATGCACAACCATTTGCCATCAACAGTTAGTTACTGAAGCCTTACCTTAAGCATGACACTATCTTGGTCATTGTCGACTCAGTCCAAGTGATATGCAAGGAAGAAGCATACACAACCTTAGCAGCATCAAAAGATTCAGATAATGTCACTCAAAAACTCTTCTTTAAGTTTTCTTATTTTCTTCTTTTCTTCTTTTATATTGTATATTCTATCTTTTGCTTTGTTTTCCTCATTCATTACTTCAATACTCAGGATATGCTTCATCCTATGTATAGAGGGGATGAGTGATGTAACTTGTTCATTCCATGTCTCACCACCTATCATCTCTCTTGTGGATAATTCTATCTATACTTAGGGATATCTTGCTCTAAGTATAGGGGGAGATAGGATGAATCATTGAGTTGTTCATTCCCACCCTCGACCATCCCTACATTTAGACACAGCATGTTATACTTAGGATTATTTCATCCTAAGTATAAGGGGGGAGGTCGACTTCTCATTCATTCATTTCTTCATTCTTCGTTATTCAGTCATTGTAGTATAGCCCTTATTATAGTCAATACAAGTTATGTATTCTCTTTTCTTTCTGATCTATGAGGACATAGCTCAAGCTAAGTATAGGGGGTCGTATATACTTTGTATATACTTTAGACATAACCCGTACTTTCATATTTTTGAATAATATGTCTAACACACTATGTTTATACGTATAATATACTTTAAGGAAACTGATAAAAAGATGTCTATTATTCCTCAAATTACTTTTGTATATATTGATTAGTAAATCATGTCAAAAAGGTTTTACAAAATTTTTGAAAAATAGTTTGAAAATCTATTCGAAAAATCTTTTGAAAACTGTTTGGAAAATATTTTGTAAAATATTTTCAACCTTTGTAAATTTATTTTGGTTGTAAAAGTTTTTTTTCTCTGTGTGAAATAAAATGTTTTGAAAACCTATTTGTAAATGGTTTCGAAAAAGGCTGCAAAAATATGTGAAAAAACTATATATACTATACGAAAAACCTTTGCAAAATGATTTTCAAATGTTTGTAATTATTTGTAAAAATTATGTTGGACTATAGTTTCAAAATTGTTTGTAAAATGTTTTTCAAATAAGTTTGAGGATTATATACCTCATCCAAATAAATAAACATTTCTTTTCAATAACAGTATATATATCTATAAAAATGAGAACATATCCCTTGTGTAAATCATTAAAAACCCTAATTCTTGTAAACGATTAATGCACACTCATGTAAATATCTTCATATATTTCCTTGTTTAAAAAATCTTTATTTTTGAAAAATCCCAAAAACAATAGCAAATCTTTTGAAAAATTGCATAAAACATTGTAAAACCCTTTCACAAACCCATAAAAACATCAAATTTTGAAAATCACATCACAAAAAGATATTCATTGCATTGTACGTAGCATTTTGATAGCATTCACATTTTTTCTGATTGAGTTTGATGATTGAAATAGTCTGAGTAAAGTCAATGATTATAGCTTGGTTGGACCATAATGCACCTAACTTCACTGGAACCTTATAGGAACTAGATTTGAGGTACTTAAGGTCTATTCAGACTTAATTCATTTAGACTCACTGTTTGGTACAAGACACCTCAACTGCCTAACTAGAACTTTCTAGATGCACGATGACTCTTGTCGGACGTGACCTAACTTGGACAATTGCACCTTTCACTTGGCTCTACTCAGTTGGAGTGGTGAGGAGATTGGATTTGCTAGTATGAGACAAACAGGAGTGGAATCATTTGTCCTCGTCCAGGGAGGGGCGTGCACCCTAGCCCATCCAGTGTCGTCGACATCTAAAGATAGGAGAGTGTGGGTTGCAATATTGCTTCAAAATAGGGATAGTCTTCTGGCTTAAGAGGAAAAACTCCTTATGTAAATGTTATTGTATATAGTATTTCAAAAAAATATGTTGAAATAAAGACTCCAAAAATGTGGGCAAGCTTGATTTTAAAATAAAATGTCTGCCGGAGTATGTATATAGTTGAAAGAAGCAAGCTTGAGCTTCAAAGTCATATCATGTGAGCCTGAAGCTGGATGACTTGACTATACTGGTCATGTATCCCCAGATAGGTAGTTACACTAGCTACCGTCCATTCTTCTCTTTACCCCATCCTATTGAGTCAGATGCACTTGAACTTAGAAGGGAATACCTCGCTCCTCGAGGAAAGAGCTGCTAGATTGGGGAATCATTGGGTTGTCATGCTTGAGAAGTTAGTTCTTTTATCATTTCAGTTGGGAAGAGCCACTATGACTTACATTGCACAAGTCAGTTTGATAGTTATAAGGTTTTGCATATGATGTAGATTGGTGCTGACATGGCTATTGAGGAGGTTTGAACTGAGTTCTGTGACTCTCGAAGGCTATTGTATTTTAAATCTGGTTCCTGACATGGTTCCACGCACATTCCAACACCAAGGTCTGAAATGAGCTTCAAACATTGATTTTGTAAAGACAAGTTTGAGAATTAAAAACAATCCGATTGCTTTCATTTTATTTTCTCTATTTTCATTTTCTGCACTCATTACACAAGTGTTTGCTATGGACTAGCAAAGGCAAATATAGAGGCTTGATGAATCGACATTTCATAACCTTTATTCTACAATTTTGCCCTTAAAACCCCTAGCTAATGCATGTATATAACATATTTTGTACAAATTAACATTCATTATTTGTTCCATTTATTGTGTATAAAATACAATTTTTAATGCCAAAATTGTAGAATAAAGGAAAGAAAAGAAAAGGAATAAAATGCCAAAGGTATTTTATGACCCTGCACCCTGAGACACAGGCACCTTGATGGCTGGGTCAAGGAATAAAGTAATGGGAGATAGGGGCCAATAAATCCAACAAATTCTTATTCTTTAATTCATTAATAATGCATTTTCAGGACCTATTTTATTCTTTATTATTTATTAATCAAAACAATAAACATTGTACATGAATTTGTAGACAATAATATATAGAAAAATACAAATTTGAGTTTACACAAAAATAATATACAATGAACATTTTATAGTCAGAATAAATAGCAAAAACCTAAAATCCTAGAGCCATATCTCCTAAATAAAAACTTAAAATGCATCAAAATCACCTTTAATTGTATATAACTTTTAATAAACTATTTAATGAAAGTTGTTTCATATTTTTAAGAGCTAGGTTGGGAAAGTTAGGTTTTGGACCCCTATTGTACAATGTACATGAATAAAATATTCATTTTATTTATTGTTTATTATCTTTATAATTTTATATTTTTATAATTGTGTAAATATTATTTATAATATATGTATAACTAGATTAGAATAAATCAATAAAGAATACATAAAAATAAAGTAATCTATATAATTAATAGATCAAATACCTATACTTATACCTATATAATATATACCCTTATTTATTTAAGTTTACATAATGGATAAAAAATACAATAAAAATATATTTCTGTACATAAAAATAAGTTATAAATATATAAAATAATAGAATAAGATATGAAAATAAATACAAAATAAAAATAAAATATCCAAAACATAGAAAAATATACATATAAATATACCCTTAAAAATTAACTTGTAATAAATAGAGCCAAAAAATAAATACAAATCATATTAAAATACTACATCAAATAAAAAACATTTTTTATTTCATGCCTATAAATTAATAAACCATTTAATATTTTTTTGTTAATTATTTTTGAATAAATTCAGCCATTTTGTAATGTAGTGTCCGAGGTGGACCAATCTCGAGGATGGGACTGTTGACCTCGGTTAACAGCCCCCCTCTCTTCCTCAAGTCACCGAAATGTCAGACCCCTGGATTTCGCCCATTTTTTCACCAGTGTTCATGATACTCTGGCTAGACGGAGATTAAACATCCTTAATTCACGCCCTATCCAAAGATCTAATCAACTCTCCTAATTTCGACCACATGTCCTTAATCAATAACCATCAACCACCTTGTCTATAAATAAGAACCACATCTTCTCCTTCTCTTCTTATTCCCACTTCGAGCTTCACCATGTGTTCTTGCATATGTGTCGAAGTCCAAGTGACAACTGAGATCTTCCCTGTGCTTGGAGAAGACGAAGCAAGGAAGAGGCAACGGTCAACGATGGTGCTCCGGCCTACCCTGCTCCCTGCCTGCAAGCAGGTATAAGAGCGGTGCATTTATTTCTATTAGATAAAATTAGTTCCTGTAGTATATTTTCTGTATTTCATTTCATGTATCAATGCATAGATTAGCTTAGTCCCCTCGATTGATATCTAGAGCTCTGGCTGTGTTCTCCTCGTGTCATCATTGTTCTCGATGCACATTTTTTGCCCCACTATGTTCAACAACATGTTCTTCATCTGATCTATCATCCAGACCAACATGATTGGCCCCCGATCTGCAAATCGTGGCTCCTCCTCTGTCCGCTAGAGTCCCTTCCACTCCATCCATTTCTGATGCATTCAGCTTCAAAATTGGTCCTAGCACCTTCACCTCGAGCCGAGGAACTTCTTTGTGTAGGTCCCATGCCAGAAGGGCCCTTCTTGGGTCAAGAAACGCACCTGTGCAGGTTCACTAGGTGCTCCAGCTTCTTCGACACACAAATACCCCATCGCTAGGTCCCATGCCTTCTCGAGCACACCATTAGTTGCAGAAGACCCTCCCGGTTGTGTACAGCTCAAGAATTGCATCAGAGACCAATGGAGGAGCGAGGAATCAATGATTCGATCAGGGAAACCCACCTTCTTCCCTATTTTTTCAGAGCAACAGTAGTTCCTCCAATGGTGGGAGCACCCCCAGATTGCACCAAAGGCATCTGATCTCCTAAGCCTAGACCATCAGATCTTCATCCAAGATCTAATCAGAGACGTCCAACCCTAAACATGTACTGGCCATGCAGATGATGACACGTATATAAGTGAAGTCCATCCAGCTATACACCAGCAAGCCTTTGGGGGTAAATTATAAATCTAAATCCCTGACTTTTTGCATTTATTTATTAGTTCTGTAAATAAAATATGTAGCGTAAATAAATGTGGACATTTTTCATAGCAATTCTTGGTGTTTATGGATATTACAAGAACGTCTAGTCCACCTCAGCTCATGTGTCGTCCCACGTGAGTGGGGAAAATTGCATATATACCCACGCGGGTTCCTGTATTTATTTTTAGTCCAATAAGTTTAAATTAAGTTGTACATTCTGGGAAAATAACACATCTGCCCCTGTCTTATTTTTATTTGCAAATATGCCCTTCCTAGTTCATGTATTTTTGGTACATGAATTTCATTATTAAATATAGCATCCATGATCCATAAATTATACAAAAATTGGGTTAAGTGACTACCAACATGTATTTTCACATTATATTTTTATTTGTCGTTTTTGCCATTTTAACTATTTAAAGAAAATATAAAATGAGAACATTTTGTCCCTATTTAACTTAAAAAAACTAAAAAATGGAAAAACATTTTGAAAATATCCCAAAAAAATATATGTTGCTTATTATATATTTTATAGATACTATAAAACATACCTAAAAAAAGAAAAAAACCAATAAAATTAAAAAGCTCCAAAGTGCAATAAAAAATATAAAAACCACAAGAACCCCAAAAATATTTATTTTTGCTTCTGAATTTTCTTTATATTAATATCTATCTATAATATTGATTTGAAGAATTTTGGATTTTATTTTCTATTTTTAATCTTCAATTCAATCCTGACTATTTTTTAATACCTGATTTAGGATATTTATTATTTTAAAAATATATCAAAATACGAAAAAATATAAAAAAAAATCATAAAGACATTAAAAAAATATAAAACCTAAAAATATTTTGTTTATTTTTATTCTTATTTATAATTAATATATTTTTATTGTAAACATAGCCATATATATTATCTATATTATTTAATTAAAAAAATAAAAAATCAGAAAATATATACAAATTATTATTACGATTACTTATATATATATATATAATATATATGTATATGTATACAAATAAAAATGTGTGTATCTCCACCTATGTGTATATATATATGTAAATATGTATTAGTATAATATATTATTATTAAATATACATATATGTTTACTACTAGTTCATAATTAATTAAAAAACAACACATAAAAAATATATATAATAAAGACCAACATGTACATTATACACTTTGATTAGCAATAATCATACACTACCTAACTTGCTCTTTGTGGTTCGACCTCTCCACATGCTTTCTTTATACACACTTATGTTGTAGAGTTATAATAAATTTCAACTCAACATTTTTGTTATTCATTGCTTCATATTCATTGGGGGATTAATTGTTGACTGACTTGGGGTTTCTTGAGAGGTCAATGCATCGAATGCGATCTCGCCTTATGATATCATGCCACCCCTCGAATAGTATCGGCCATCACTAGCATGTCGGGTTATATCAGGCCTAATGAAAATGTGAGGAGGAGTACACGAAAACACCTCTCTATGGAAGGAGGCAAGTGCTTTCAGTTGCGACCGTGTACCGAAGATTTATACACTGGTACTTAAGGCAAACGTCCTAAGATTTTTGGCGCTATCCTTAGGGATATGTCCTCACCCACTCTTGTTAGCAATGTGAGCCCGGGGCGAATCATTCCTACAATAAATGTTATTGTAATGTTTGATATATCAATAAAAGTTATTGGTTTATTTAACTCCTTTTAAAAAATTAAGTGAATGAATGCACTATAAGGTCCCTCTGTACAATTAGGGTTAAGTACCATGGCCATCTTAATAATCATACAACTATTGATTCAATAATTGAATAATAGAGGCTGGTGTTTGGATGAATATCTAAGGAGTTAGATTGAGGACTCATCAAACACTGCCAAATAATTGTTAAGAGATGATCTACAGCCTGAGTACGAGATGGCAATCCTTTCTTATATAGGCTGATATCTGATCGCCCTCTTGATGCAGGTACTCTACATAGGAATAGAGATTTGGAGGTGTCAGATTAATTAGGTCAAAAGGTTAACTTAACGAGATCGAGGTAACCAAAGTCCTATATCGAATACTGTCACAATACAGGCACACATCCTCTGACCGAAGATAGATGTATTGCTATATGTCTGAGTATGTACATTTGGCAGACCAATAGGTTGATGACCTAACCAAGGTCTATACACCGGCGAGCTGGTGTGCATATAAGGGCATATGAGTAACATGATCTCTCGAAGGGATCATACATGTTCACTTCTGAACCGGAAGACATGAGCTCACTCATGAGGTATTGGGACCGATCGAATTCCATGCATGGTCTTCATGCTTTAGAATCATGACACGAATTGAAAGGTACGATATATGCTTTTGGAAAGCATATGATCAATACCAAATCCCAAATGACCAAGATTGAAAAACTTTTTGGTGGAACCCTGAAGATGAGAGTGTAAAATTGATATATATCTTCTAGTTGCTCACAGGTCTTCCAGTATGCATGATGTACAGGTATTAGGAATATCTGAGGGTGATGTGATCAATAATTGATTGTATGACCTTGACGCTTCCATTCCGAAGGAGTGATGAAACATGTCTGGATTAGTGACTCCTCTTAGCAGAGAAGCAATCCGATCTTGGTCCAAGTGTTGGACATTGATCTGAATGAGGTTCAGATGCAATGAGAAGATTAGATTTGCTGCCTTGATTAAATCAAGCATCTCAGAGAGATACACGAGATCTGTATTTGAGATATGATATAAATATCCAAGTCACTATACGTAGAACAATACAATCGCCCTGTCCTTATCTCCAAGTATTTGCGGAGAAAGCGCATTATTCTTGAAAGAGTTCAAGAGTAATTCCAATGTTGAATTATATCTGAGCATTGAGAAATAGATAATTAAATGTGATTTATTTATCATGAATAATGTGAATTCGATTCACATTATCTGAATGCTTGAGAATGAGTATCCAATGTAATTAAATGTGATTTAATTAATGTGGATATGGATAATGTGGATAGCACTATCCAATTATCCATGTATATTATAAATACAATTTAACTTATACATTAGAGAGAGACTTGTGTGATTTATATTTGTTCATTAATTGTTAATGTGAATGGGATTCACATTGAATAATTAATTAAAAATATAATTGCATTTAGTTTTGGATTGTGAATGAGATTCACAATTTTTCAATGGCTTGATTGATATTTTCCAAAATATAATTTGGAATTATTTTTTGTGAAAATTATTTTCGACAAGAGTTATAGGAGATATCATGAGATAATGAGATCTCATGATATATTAGGAGATTGACCAAGTCCTATCTAACAAGAGAGGACATCTACAACATGGAAGGACATATCGATATCGATATCGTTTCGATATCGTGTCGATATCGATATATCGGCGATATATCGCTATATCTAGGAATCTTTCTGAAGAAAATGCCTGAAATCGGATATATCGATATATCGATTTCGATATCGGTCCCATGTCGATATCGATATATCGGCGATATATCGCCGATATATCGGGATACGGCCTTCCATGATCTACAACTCTCCATGTGGATAGGAGTAGCCGTCCCCCTTATTTACGAGTGGACCATGGTCTTCTCATTATCCTATCTCTAGTCAAATATGATTTGATTTGAGATTAATTATATTGATTTATCAATATTAATTAATTTGAATTAAATAATTTGTTGTTGTATTTTACCAACAACATCCTAGCCGTTGAAAGGAACACAAATCAATCTCATCCGTTGATTGTGTGTTGTCCATGGATTGGGATCCTTGGACTCCCAAAACCTAATATAGGAAGTGGCATGCCTTGATCTTCAAAACATGCACATACGTGATGAAGTCTCTCTACTCTCTCTCTCTATCTCGCATTCTCTCGTGCCCTCTTCCTCCTCTCTCTTGGGTGGTCGTCCACCCTATCCTAGAAGGAAGAAGGCCCTCATCGTCACCTTGTGTTGTGCTTCAACGACTTTCGGTACTCCATCTTCTTTGGTGCTTCTCGCTCGCGAATAAGAGATACGATCTTGTGTGACGAGATCAGGAGTTCCCTTGCTTGGACAACAACTTGGATTACGAGATCCCTGCGACTCATCCCCATGCTCGTAAGCGTCTCCTCCGATGGTCGGACTTGAGACAAGAGGCTTGTTCTCTTAGAAGCTTGATCGCAACCATGCTACAACAGGTATTCCTATATATACCATGTGGTTAGACGAAACAATTCATAAATGGTTTATGGATCATGTGGTTTCGTCGTTCATTTTTTTTACAAAATTCTGCTGCAACGAGTAACTAGTATGACTAGTCGCTCTTGATCGTATATGATACGATCATAAAGCTTTTGTGATGCACTTAAGGATCCTCCCGTATCCTTCAAGTGGTATTAGAGCCAGGTTTATGAATGTCTTGGATATGATCCATGAACCACGAAGATTTAGGCTCGATTAGGTTCGTGAAGATTTTAGCATTTCAATTTTCGCAGCCCTATCTTGTGATATTTTTTCGACCCTGTTTAAAATTTTTAAACATGAATTTATTACTTAGATAATGTTCCCCATTAAATAAGGAAATTGTGGAATTTGAGTTTGCGTAATTTGAATTCCGTTTGCTAAAGATATGATCGTTTTAATGACCATATGCCCACTGTTTCAGGGATGACGATTAAAGACGTAATTAAATGTTAATTACTGTTTTAAAACGCCTGAAAATGTGTGTTTATCACATTGTTTCTGTTTTAAATCACATTATCAATCTCTAGAAATTGATTTTGCTTAATTTGGATTTAAAATGAATGAGATATTCTATTTTTAGTTAGTGAGGGTAACAGTTGGAATTTGCATGATTATCCAAAACCTTGTGATTGTCATTTAAGAATTTTGCTAAATTAATAGTTAATTTTCTGGAATAATTATGGATAATATTTGGGAAATACTAGAACAAGAATTATTCCCTTAAATGACATTGCCTCAACCAATGAATGATTAGATTAGATCTATATCACCAATTGGTTACTTGATACACTTTCATCAAACTTATTACTTGAATAGTTTTTGGGAATTAGTCTAGCAAATTTCCTTAAAATCAAAATGGTTTTGATTATTACTATATGTTATAATTTCAGTTGAAAGACTGATGATCATCTCAAGTACAAAGTGATTGGCTCGGCATCATTTTTTCCCGAGACGGATATGGTGTCTAGTCGGGGAGCGTTGGGGTAGCAGGTTGCACTATGTGTGGTTTGTCCCACTCCCGCTGGTACTGGCCATGACAACGGGTAGGGAACGAATGATGCCTGAGATATTATGGTGAATTTTCTAATCATTAAAATATGAATTAAATGTATTTGAGATAATACCATATTTCAAGTAACAATTAAAATGTTTGTTGGATATTAATTAGATCATTAAATTAATATGATTACATTAATTGGAATCCAATTAAAATTAAAATACTCTATTATGAATAGAGTTGTTATTTCCCTTGGAAGAATTAATCATAATGAATATGATTCATAATGATTAATTAGAATTTGAATATGAGGTGGAGGATTACATAGGTGACATCCATGGTCTCCGGTCAAGGCGAAGGGTTTCCGTCGTCAGGGATTGTATGTAGAAGATGCATGTCCGTAGTGACAACTCCTGCATACAAGCGCATCTGGATCGGGCTCTTTGCTTCTCGACAGAGTAAGGCCGTATGCGTAGTGACCCCAATATCGAGTCCTCATATTATTGGGACGATATTGGATTGCGCATAGCCAGTGCTAATCCCATTGACGGTTGGTTCAATTAATAACGGGTCAATATCACCTTAGGAGTGGTGGGCCCAGGTGTTAAAGATCGAATTGGGAATGCAAGTTGGACTTGCAAGGTGGAATATGTTCCTGCTTCTTTTTATCCGAGTTACAAGTTCTCATATTATTGGGATGTAACAAGGATAAGAGAGGAGATCCCAGATCTTGCTAGAGATATAGCGTAAGTATATTTCTTACTTTGAAAGTGATTAAGGGAATGAACTTTCAAAGTCAACAAGGCAAGACTAATTTTATTAAAAATTCATTAATCAAAGAATTTAATTCATATATATAGTTCTCTATATACTCTAATATAGTGCATTCTTAATTTTAGACAATTAAGTTCATGAACCCTCTCAGCAGGCTTCTGGAGGTCAATCAGTTTATCGGACGAAATTATTCGGATTGGATCCGTAATTTGGAACTTGTTCTCTTGGTTGAGCGCATGAGTTATGTGCTCACAGAGGACAAGCATGAAATCCCTAAGACGAAGGAAGAAAAACAATACAATGACAAGTATGATGAAGATCATGTCTTGGCTAGATGCTACATCACGGGTTCACTCTCCAATGTTCTTCAGAAGCAACATGTGGAGCTGAGCACATGCTAGGAGATAATGCAGAATCTGAAAGATATGTTTGGTGACATAAACCGCACCCAATGTTACAATATTATGAAAGAACTCGTTTGCTGCAGGATGCAGGAAGGGACTTCAGTCCGAGAACATGTACTCAAAATGTGTGGGTACTTGTCTGAGCTGGAGACCCTTGGGGAAAATATGGATGCAGACATGCAAGCTGACTTCATTATGCTGTCTTTGCCCAAGTCTTTCAATAATTTTGTGGTTTCATTCCACAAAAACAAGTTGGAATTGACTAACGATGGACTTCTTGCTGCATTAAAGTCTGTAGAAGACATAATAAAGAAAGATGATCCCTCTGGCAGTGCAATGGTTGCACAGGTCAATGGGAAGCACAGTCGGAAGCATGGTTCCCGGAAGGGCCCAACCCAGAAGAGAAAGAAGAAGAACCAAGGAGTTGGCTCATCTTCTACTGCTTCCACACTAATGAAATCGAAGAAGACCAATGTCTGTCACCACTACAAGAAGCCGGGGCACTGGAAGCGTAATTGTCCAGACTACCTGAAGTCAGTCATCAAAGGTAAGCTCTAGCAAGTATTAAATCTACATTTATCATTGAAACTAGTTTTCTCGTAGGACGAGAAGGTAGTTGGGTAGTAGATTCCGGTGCTTCTGTTCATGTATGCAATTTGTTGCATCTGTTTCAGGAAACTAAGAGTCTCGAAGAAGGGGAGATAGCCATACACATGGGATCTGATGCAACTATTGCAGCAGTCGCCGTCAGGACCTGCAGACTATCATTATCTAGTGGGAGTGTCCTTTTACTTAAAGAATGTCTTTATGTACCAGAAGTTTGAAGGAATCTTATATCTGTATCTAAGCTTGTTAGAAGCGGATATTCATTCCTTTTCTATAATAAATTAGTCATAAACCATTATGATAAGCATATTACAGATGATGTTTTAACTTCTGGTGGACTATATGAATTGTGCATTGATGAACATGTCATGAATGCTACTACCTCAAATAAAAACCTTAAAAGATCTAGGGAAGATAAAACTGGTTCAAATGTGATTTGGCATCAAAGACTTGGTCATTTATCTGTTGATAGGATCAATAGATTGATAAAGGATGGACTCTTAGATTTTCTACCGGTTCAATCTTTACCTACCTGCGAATGTTGCATTCGAGGTAAAATGAGCAGGACACCATTTCGTAGCAAGCTTACGAGATGTGAAGGTATTCTTGACCTAATACATACTGATGTATGTGGTCCCTTCAGTACCACGACCCGAAATGGATATCGATATTATTTGACGTTTATTGATGACCATTCACAATACGGATTTATCTTTCTATTACATCATAATTATGAAATCTTTGAAATGTTCAAAGAGTTCAAGTCTTTCGTTGAGAACCAAACCGATAGGAAGATTAAACGGATTTGATCTGATCGAGGTGGCGAGTACCTCTTAGATGAATTCAAGGAATACCTTAAAGAGAATAGAATTGTCCCCAATATCACTCCTCTTGGAACCCCCAAACATAACGATGTCGCTGAGAGATGCAACAGGACCATCATGGATATGGTTCGTTTAATGATGAGCAAAGCACATTTACCACTTAGTTTCTGAGGAAATGCAGTATAGACTACAATATATATCCTAAACAAGATTCCCAGCAAATCCGTACCTAAGACTCCTCATGAGCTCTGATATGGATCCAAACCTAGTATCAAGCACTTAAGGGTTTGGGGATGCCTGGTCCATGCGAAGAATGTGGACGCAAGTAAGCTAGAATCTCACACTAGAGAGTGCTACTTCATTGGGTATGTTAAGGATGGTATTGGATACCAACTTTATGACCTGAGACTCAAAAGGTTTTTATCTCTAGAGATGTAAGATTTCTGTAGGATGACTTCCTCAAAGGTCAAGACAAAAATGAAGTGGAGGAACTCATTGAGTCCTCTAAGGATTCCGAGCTTCCTAAACCAGAAACCGAAGAGATAAATAAAGATGAATCACACATACCTCTTCGAAGGAGTTCGAGGGTGGTTGCACCACCTGAAAGGTATGGATTCCATGTGTCTGGTGAAACTGACAATGATCCTGCTTCATTTGATGAAGCACTCGTGGATCATGACATGGATAGATGGATGCTAGCGATGAAGTCTGAAATAGACTCCATGCATAAGAATAGTGTATGGACCCTAGAGGATCCACCTAAGGGGGTAAAACCCATTGGGTGTAAATGGATTTTCAAGAGGAAAAGGGGACCTGATGGGAAAGTAGAGACTTTCAACGCACATCTCGTAGCCTAAGGCTACACACAGAGAGAAGGCATCGATTATGATGAGACATTATCTCATGTGGCTATGCTTAAATCCATCAGGACACTTCTAGCTATAGCTACATATCTTGACTATAGCATCTGGTAGATGGATGTCAAGACAACTTTCCTCAAAGGATACCTTGAAAAAGATATCTATATGGAGCAGCCCCAGGGCTTCAAAGCCGAGGAAGGAAAAGTATGCAAGCTAAAGAAATCCATCTATGGTCTCAAACAAGCTTCTCATAGCTGGAACATCAGATTTGATGAAACCATAAAGAGTTATGATTTTGTGCAAAACCCCGATGAACCATTTGTGTACAAGAAGCTTAGTGGGAGTGCTATTGTATTCATCGTGCTTTATGTAGATGACATCCTTATCATTGGGAATGATACATGAATGATGACTAGTGTTAAGATTTGGCGGTCCCATACCTTTTGAGATGAAAGATCTTGGAGAAGCCTCTTATATCTTGGGTCTGAAGCTGTTCAGAAACAGAGAAAAGAGGATATTGGGATTATCACAACATGGGTACATTAAGAAAATCTTGGAACGATTCTGTATGGAGAATTCCAAGAAAGGTTTCCTTCCCTTAAGACATGATATCCACCTTTTTAAGATATGTCCCCTTAAAGTGTTGAGGAAAAGAAAGCCATGGCTAGATGCCCTTACGCACCGGTTGTAGGAAGCTTAATGTACACCATGATGTGTACAAGGCCAGATATTTGCCATGCAGTGGGAGTGGTAAGCCATTACCAATCCTGCTATGGAGAACAACATTGGAATGCAGTAAAGAACATATTTAAATATCTAAGACGGATGCAAGATTATACCTTAGTCTATGGAGATGGTGATCTCCATGTCTTGGGATATACAGATTCTGACTTCCAGTCTGATATTGATGATCGAAAGTCGACATAAGGGTTTGTGTTCTTGTTGAATGGTGGTGTTCTGACCTGGAGAAGCAAGAAGCAGGACACTACGACAGATTCAACAACAGAAGTCGAATACATAGCCGCATCAGATGTTGTGAAAGAGCCAGTGTGGTTGCACAAGTTCATCCTGGAACGTGGAGAAGTTTCCTTTGATACTCCCATCCTGTTACTCTACGATAACACAGGAGCCATTGCCAAGCAAAGGAACCCAGATGGCATCAAAAGAGCAAGCATGTGGAAAGGAAATACCACATCATTCAGGAGATTCAAAAGCGTGGTGACATCATCATCACCAAGGTGGCCTCTACCGACAACGTTGCTGACCCTCTTACCAAGCCTCTGACACAGAAGGGTTTCGACCAGCATGTAACGAATATGAGTTTAAGGATTGTATCTTAATGGTTCTGAGGGCTAGTGGGAGATTTTTAGCAATGTGAGTGCGGGGCGAACCATTCCTATAATAAATATTATTATAATGTTTGATATATCAATAAAAGTTATTGGTTTATTTCACTCCCTGTCTGAAATTAAGTGAATGAATGCACTATAAGGTCCCTCTATACAATTAGGGTTATATATCGTGGCCATCTTAATAATCATACAGCTGTTGATTCAATAATTGAATCATTGAGGCTGGTGTTTGGATGAATATCTAAGGAGTTAGATTGAGGACTCATCAAACACCGTCAAATGATTGTTAAGAGATGATCTCCAGCCTGAGTAGGAGATCTCAATCCTTTCTCATAGAGGTTGATATCTGACCGACCTCTTGATGTAGGTCCTCTGCATAGGAATAGAGATTTGGAGGTGTCAGATTAATTAGGTCAAAGGGTTGACTTAACGAGATCGAGATAACCAAAGTCCTATATCGAATACTATCACGATATAGGCATGCATCCTCTGACCGGAGACAGATGTATTACTATATGTCTGAGTATGTACATTTGGTAGACCAATAGGTTGATGACCGAACCAAGGTCTATATACCAGTGAGCTGGTGTGCATATAAGGGCATATGAGTAATACGATCTCTCAAAGGGATCATATAAGTTCACTTCTCAACAGGAAGACATGAGTTCACTCGTGAGGTATTGAGACCGATCGAATTCCATTCATGGTCATTGTGCTTTAGAAGCATGCACGAATTTGAAGGTATGATATATGCTTTTGGAAAGCATATGATCAATACCAAATTCCAAATGACCAAGCTTGAGAAACCTGTTGATGAAACCCTGAAGATGTCAATGTAAAATTGATCTATATCTTCGGGTTGATCACAGGTCTTCCATTATGTAGAATGTACATGTATTAGGAATACATGAGAGTGATGTGATCAATAATCGATTGTATAACCATGACGCTTCCATTCTAAGGGACTGATGAAACATGTCTAGATTTTAGTGACTCCTCTCAGTAGAGAAGCAATCTGATATTGGTCCAAGTGTTGGACATTGATCTGAATGAGATTCAGATGCAATGAGAATATTAGATTTGCAGCCTTGATTAAATAAAGCATATCTGAGAGATACGTGAGATCTGAATTTGAGATATGAGATAAAATAATAGTGTGTTCAACATAAAACTTATACACACTAATGTATAGGAAATAATAAAATTAATTGCACATAAAAAGAATGCATAGTGCAACCGAGGCATACATATGAACAAGCCACAAACCAAACTACATAGATCAATATCTTCTCCATATGAACTCAAAATTCACCAAACTCACCTCCATTGTATTATTAATTAAATTATATATTTAACGATGGTGATTTCATTAAAAATTAAGTTAAGATGCAAAAGTTGGCTTTCTGGGGCCCCATTATACTTTGTATATGTATATTTTATTCATATATTTTAATACTTACATTTTTACTCTTCTTACATTTTTAGATAATTGTAAATAATTAAAACAAATTAAAAATATAAACATAAGATGAAATAATTAAAAATAATTGAAATAAATAATACCTTAAAATATATAGTTATACAATACTTATAGTATATATACATACTATTATTTATGTATATACATTTTTGGGTAAAATTAAAATTAAAACATGTGAATAGGTATTTTGGTATACTATAAATGTATAAATTATGTAAATATAATAATAAATAATAAAATTACAAAATAAAAATAAAATACCTAAAGCATAGCTATAAATACCTATGTTTACACATGTAAGAATTAACATGTAATATATAAGTCGATATAAATAAATAAAAATCGCCTAGAAATAGTCCACAAAATAAGAAATATCTTCCATGTTTTAAGAATTAATTCATAAAATCATTTTATATTTTATTTTCCCCTTATTAATATTGCTGTTCTATTTTGTCATCTAGGGGGTGATGTAGATCAGTGAGGAGGCAACGACAGTTGTCTAATGTCAACTTCCCTGCCACCTCTATGGATCGATCCATGCCTTGTTCTTTCCCTTATTTTCCAAATTATGTAGCTCGATTCAAATCTCTTCTGCCCCTAATTCCTTAAGCAGAAACCTCTATCAATGATGCAGCCTTCACGTGAATCCATGAGCATATCTGGTCAATCCTCGGGTGGAGAGAAAACCTTGGGTGAAGAGGTGACTCTAGTCAACTTGCTATATAGTCCCCTCTCCTATGAGTTTGAATTTTTAATCCAATTTTCTCCCACTATGACCCCTAGAACTATTCCTGGAGCGAATCCCTAATGACAAGAGGTGCTTCCCAGTTGATCCAAGGTAAGGAGAAGGAGTAGGAATGATTCAACCATCATTGGTGAAAGCTTGGTGGTTCTTCTGCTCTTGACAATTCCAGTACGGTAAGCAGCACTTCACTTTGCTTTTTCAATTCGTATGATTATCATTAGTATAGTTTGCAATTTTATTTTGTTTAATTTCATATAGAATAGATTAAAATCTAAAAAAATATTTCAAGAGAGCTCTAGGTTCCAGCCTCTGTACAGCCACTATCAGCCATCATTTCGACTACAATTCACCCCCATCTCATTTCCCATCGCGTTCTCCATCTCCTCGGTCCATTTTTCACCATTAATATTTCACATATCAAGGAGATCAGTTTTCCTCCTCTGCCTTTCGTCTGAGCACATCTGCCTCACCCATTCCTCCTTCATTTTGCACTCCAAACGGGTCGAGGAGCATCGCCATAGATACTTGACCATTTTGTGTAGGTCTAGAAGACCCAAGTCTCCATCTTGAGCATGCTACAATACCTACAGATCAACCCAAACAGCTCGAGCGTCCAGACCTCCATCGCTGAGATCTGGACCATTTTGGTGCTAATCGTCACAGGAAGAAGTAGAACACCTCAGCAGCAAAGAGCATCGGAGTCGAGTAGGACCACAGATCAAAGCTAACAAGGGAGGAGTTCTTCAGTTTCTCTTCCAGAGCAGCCCAAAACTATTCGATCAAGAAAGAAGCCCAGGCGTAGTCGTCACCACATGATGAAACCATTCTCAGCCATCAGATCAAGTGCCAAGATCTAATCTCTACCCTCCATCCGTGAAGCGATATCCACCGTTCATAGCGTGGAACGTGTCAAGTGAGATCACCTCGACCATCCCCCAACGTGCCTGTAGGGGTATTTTTGATACTAAACCCCTCACCTTTACGTATTTATTATTTAGTACTTAAACACTCGCCTGTAGTGTAAAATATCTATGATAATTGCATGTAAGACCCCATATTTTGAGTCCTTTGCCATTTGGTCCTTGTCAGGTCACATCATGTGTTCCTACACGTGAGATACCTAGACATTTTGCAACAAACCCTTTCTGGGTTTGGTTATTTTGTTGGATACCAAAAAGTGAAGAATTGATGTAATATTTTTTTGTATAATTTCACTTGAGGGCTTGGAAGTTATTTTAATTACATCTATAAGCTTACTAGTGTTATTAAATTAGATAAATTTGGGTATTTTGTACGATTGGCCCTTGGAATTTATTTGAATGTTATGTAATTCATTTTAATTTATTGAAAATTGCATTTGGGTCCTGCCAGCCTATTTATTTTTGTGCTTATATTCTAATAATTTAAATGGTATTTTGCATATAAAAATTGTAGGAAATTATCATGAGTGCCTGGAAACGTATTTTATCACAATTTTTTACAAGGAATTTGAAATTATTTTCCTATTACAAAAATAAAAAAATGTTGCATTTTGTCTTATTTGATTTTTTAAAATCCATAAAAATTGTAAAATATTTTGAAAATTTCCAAAAAAAACGTGTAGGTCCATTTATTCATATTTCGTTTTATGTCCAAGTATTTTTTAAAAATATAAAATAAAACTCCAAAAAATGCAAATCCCTAAAAACCCTAGAATTCTAAGAAATTCCAAAAATAGTTTTTTCTATTTCTAAATATTATGTGATATATTTAGTATATATTAAAATTACTTTAGAGATATTTTGACTCTTATATATATTAAACCCTAAACAAGGTCACCAATTTCTTATATTTCATGTTTTCCTTATTACCATACTTAAAAATCATTAAAAATACAAAAATTCCCAAAAAATAACAAAAAATAACAGAAAATATTTAAAACAAAACATTATATTTCTTAATTTATTAGTTTACTTATCAAATTTAAAAAATCCAAAAACATATCTTCTCTGTATATTATCCATATAGTATATTTATTATCTATATTATTAAATAGTTTATTTTCAAAATTAAAAAGTAAAAAAGTTACAAAATTAATAACATAAAAAATATATAAAGTTATAAATCTGAATATAGGAAAATTAAATCCCATAAAAATATTTCAAACAAAAAGACATAAAATATCCCTAAGTAGCATATTCCATATTTCTCAACTCTATGTGCTTCCTGCTGTTCGATTCTCCACTATACTTACACTATACATATTTATTGCTGATTTATAATAAATTTTGACTAACACTTTGCATTGATTGATTTATTTATCATATTGTGGGTTGATTATTGATTGATTGAGGATTTGACATATACAACGATTATTGGATTAGCTTGTTATGTCTATAGATCAGATCCTTGTCAACAAATTGTGTCGTTGTCGGGGAGCATCGATTTGTAGAGCATAGAGTAGTATACTTAGTATGTTTTTACATTATTCACATTATTGTCTGCTTTTCTCTTTATTCTATTTCTGTCTAAGATTGTTCTGACCATCTTCTAGTTTGAATTTGTTGCGAGGGCCCGCTTATCGAGGGAGGATTTCTTTAGAGATTCTACATGCATGAGAGACGCGAAGACCAATGGTTCTTTGCTCACCTATAGGAGAGAGTAGCATAGGAGTAAGAAGCAGGCAGATTCACCTTAATATAGACTTAACTTAGTTTTGTAAGAGAGAGTGCCATTTAATTTCATTTTAATTGAGTTGTAATAATTAAACACTTAGTCTCTTGAACATTTAGATGAAGTCGGGTCCATTTCATCTATTAATTGTTTACCTAGGGGATTTGAATCAGTTTTCTCGTGTTTTCCTCGCTTCTACATTTATTTCTCCCTATTTCCCTCTTATTTCTTTTTGTTTTCCACAATTTGTGTTTTCCGCCTTATTTTTATTTTATGTATTGTGAAATGAGCCCTTATATTATAGGAGTGTATGTTTAGTTAATTAGGTCAAAAGCCCTAATATCATTCATGTACCTATAGTCTCGTGCTTGGACTTAGTCCAACTGAACAAATTCATTACAATAATAGAAGCTCATATCTTAGGGAGATTTCCTCATTGAATTGAATATAGTATAGGTTTAAATATTCTATCTAACGTCCCGCATGGAGAGAACTGGGAAGCAAGGTGAGCCTTCTGATTGAGTACTACAACATCATTTTCCAACTTGCATTGCTTTTCCACCTTCTCCCTCTGATTTTTTGATCACCTAAGGCTAAGCAAAGAATTTACAAAATGTTGGGCCTTTGCATAAAAGTATCCAAAAAGTGATAATAAAAAAACTAAAAAAGCTATTGTTAAGAAAATTTGACCAAAATAAAATTGATTAATTGAACATTCATTATATTGAGTGAAATACCCTCATTATTCTCAGGTACCTTCCAGACCGAGTGAGGCACGTACCTTAAGGAATAGAGCCAAAATCACAGCCTAGGTACTGCCTTGTCTATTGACCGGATTCACGAAGTATTGATGCTTTTATCGGTCGGTGCGTGATGACACGACATTTCAGAGGGTCTAGATATCTCACAAGGCGAGACATCCAGTCGCTGAGTCGACCACTCCAAAATACCCAGATCAATCAACAGTTAACCCACAATCAATGTATGCAATGAATATTCAAAAATGTGGAGTTAAAATTTATTATAATTCTACATGTAAATGTGTATAGGTGTAAGTACAAGTAGAGGTCGAACACTGGGAGGCGAATGGTTGTATGTGTTGTGTAATTATTCAATCCTTTGTTCATGTCCAATTATTGTTTTTGTGGGTTTTGGGTTTTATATTTTTTTTGTATTTTTTTTTGTAATTTTTATTTGGTTTTTATATTTTATATATTTTTTTCTTATTTTTAGTAATATAAATATATAGATATATATATATATATATGTAAAGAGGTATATACATATAAGAAGAGAGAGAGGGGGATAATATAGTATATATAGATATATAGATATAAATGCTTAAAATATATATAGATATAATTCTCTTTATTTTTTAATATTTTTCTAATTTGTTTGTTGTTTTTCTGGAATATTTCTAATTTTTATGTATTTTTAATTTCAAAAATTTCCACAATAATGGACTAATTACATACCCGAATATATTTGGGTTTTAAAAATATAAAATAAACTCCAAAAATTCCCAAATTAGTTTTAATATATTAATAATAATATATCGATAATTATAAAAGAGAAAAATATATTTTTGGGATTTTTAAAGGATTTTTCTATTTTTTTGTTGGATTTTGGAGCTTTCTAATTTTTTTATTTTTATTTTTTATCTTTTTAGGGTTTTTCAATTTCTGGACTCAATATAGATATAAATATATTATATATAATTTTTTTTGAATTTTTCAAAAACATTTTATAATTTTTTTGTATTTTTTAAATTAGACAGTACAAAATGGGCTTCTTTTTCATTTTTAATAATTAGGAAAAATGTGAAAAAATGTGAGATAAAATATGGGCGTGAAAATACAGTGCATGAAGCATTTAACCTAATTTTTCTAGATTTTTAGAAGCCTCATAGCTATTTTTAATAAATAGATAAAAGCAACAAAATTCAAACAGCCTGGCAGGGGTATTTTTGCAAATAAAATAATTTCCAGGGGTATCAGTGCAAAAATTACAACAAAATTAAACATTTATTTTAACTTTTAGAACTATTTTACAATAAACAAAAACCGCCAAGGGTTACATGCAATTTTCACGCGCCTCACGTGGGACTGCACGTGAGGCGCAGAAGGACCTAAATGCAATTCTAATAAACTCGGGGTCCTTTCTGCAAAAACTCCTATTTATTTACAACGTACTATTTATTTTACAATATTAAAAATTAAATACAAAAAGTGTGGGGGCTAAGTATGCAAATTACCCCCAAAGGTGTCTCATCCGACGGCTGAGCTTTATTCACTTGACACACGTCGCTTCCTGGTGAGACGATGACGGTTCGCGATCCACGACTTGGATTAGATCATCTAGATGATCCGACGGTCTGCGTGCGGGAGGATCGGACGGCTGAGCTATGACCTGGGGCCTTCGTCTTCATCCAACGGCGGAGAGCTGGCTTGGAAGAATAGGGAAGAACGCTCGCCAGGGCGAGCTTCTTCCTCCTCGATCTCGCTCTCCGGCCGATCTTTGCGTCTCCTGAAGGTCCAAAAAGCTTCCTGGCAGGTTGCTTGATCTGCTGGAGGTGCTGGATCAGAGCGAAGTACACTGGAGCGCCGCCACGAGCTCGAAGAAGAAGCGGAGCTCCAGGTACCTCCACCCGCTTTTGATTCATCTCCTGGCCTGTTTTAGATCGCCTAACCTGCACAGAAAGGTAGAAGGGCTCGAGGCGATGCTCCTTGACCCGGGGTTTGAAGCTGGAAGCGAGGGGATGACGATGGGCGGCGAAGCTCCGGCGGAAGGCGGTGGTGGAGCTTCGATTCGCGGATCCAGATGGGAATCCGGTTGGACAAGGTGGCTGGAAGGTGGAGAAGATGGTGGGGAACAGAATGAAGGTGAGAGCGAGTCGGGAAAATAACGATGGCACGGTGGAGAAGTCGCCGGAGCGGAGCTCCGGCGAACTTCGAAGAACCTAAATTATGCTAATCTACTATTCTAAATGCGACATAAAATACAGGAATAAATTGCTGATATGAAAATCTACCTAGAAATGTAAAGGCGCAGCTCTTATAGCTGAAGGAACTCCAGGGAGCAGGGCGGCTGCCGGAGCGTCGCCGTGGGTGCAACCTCCGCCTCTCCGACCGATTCAAGACGCTAACGAGCTCCTCCTGACACAAGGAACATCGCCGGGACCGAATGCGAGGAAGGGATTGGCTGAAAGCTGACCAAATTTTGCGGAGGAGGCGGTGGTTCCTTATTTATAAACGACGCAGCACCCTTATTTGATCGGCTAAAAACAACGAATCTATACTATGCACAAGGGATCTAAGTGAATGGCAGGGGTCATGATTCATCTGGGAGAAAATTCCGTGAAGGGATCGACGGTGATGGAGCATCATGTCGAGCGGGAAAAATGGCTGAAATCAGGGGACACGACAGTTCTGACGGGAGTTAGAGGCGCAAGGGGTGTTGACCAGAGGTCAACTTTCCCTGGCCCCTGATTGGCCCACGTCAGACTAAACTTGACCCATTTATTACACGTATTAAATGAATTAATTAGAATTTATTTATAAAATAAAAAATGTATATAAATTAAAATAGTATTTATTTATGATTTTTATTTATTTTTTTGAAGTATTTTATTACGATTTTATTAAAATAATGTATTTAGAAGTATATTTATATATATTTATTTTTATTTTGTTTATTTTATTTTATTATTTTATTTTTTTGTTTTATAAATTTATAACTTATTTTTATGAGTCTAAATATATTTTTATTTAATTTTTATAAGTTTATTTACATTTTTAAATAAATGTGTGTATGTTTATGTAGGTATACTTATAGGTATTTTACCTATATATTATATACATGTTATTTATTTAATGAATTTTATTTGTTTTTATTTTGGATTTGTATTTTTAATAAGTTATATATAATATATACATTATTATAAAAATATAAAAGAATGAAACAATTAAAGAATGTTTTCCCCTTTTATTTATGTACATACTTCACATAGGTATTTTGTCTATACATTACATAGACTTTTTTTTACAAATTAGTTTTGGTTTTATTCTAATGTTAATATGTAAATGTATTCTATTCATTATTTGTAAAATTCTAAAAATATAATTTGGTACAAATAATGCATATTGAATAAAATGAATATTTTAATCAGTCTTATATACAAAGTGAGCCAAAAACCTAACTTCTTCAGATGAACTCCAGAAATTATGAAACTAATTTTATTAAATAGTTCTTGGAATGCTATATACAATTAAAGGTGAGTTTGGGTGATTTGGAGTTTTTATTTGCAAGATATGGGTCTGTGAAGTTGAGATTTTGGCTTTTTATTCTGTGTATAGAATGTACACTGAGTATTATTTTTACACAAACTAAATTTTGTAATTTTATTTATATTATTATCTACAACTTTTATGTACAAAGTTTCTTTATTTGATGAATAAATAATTATGTACAAAATAGGTGTCAAAAATGCATAAATAAATGAGGTATTTATTGTACACTGGCCCTTATCTCCCCCTACTTTATTCCTTGTCGACCAATTCCATGCTGGCCTTGGTCTCGGGGTCTGGGTCATAAAATATTTGCAATATTTTATTCCTTTTTCTTTTCTTCTCTTTATTCTATAATTTTGGCATTAAAAACCTTATTTAATGTGTAATTAATACAATGAATCATGAATGCTATTATGTACAATTTGATGCTATTTACATGCATTTGCTGGGGTTTTTAAGGCCAAAATGATAGAACAAAGGTGATGAAATGGAGATTCATCAGTGCGTGAGTAGGGTTGAGCATGCTTGAAGACTTAGTCTGAAGCACTGAGCATAGGAGAACTGCGACGACGGATACCTATCTCATTGTACCACGTCCGAGTACCCTGCAATGGGGAATTATTAGTTTCACCTATTGGCTTCCTCTCTCTACTTCTTTGGCTAAGTAGTGGATCTAGACCCAATAACAAAGACCATAAAATTTACATACTACTGGTTACAAAGGAAGTGGGAAGTACAAGACGATTGTCTGTTAATACTCACTCACATATAGGGATAGACGTTAAGGACTAATTTTGACAAGATTTCTTGAGAACTAATAAAATTGACAAGATATTTGCTGAACCATAACGGATCACTATGTTGAATAGGTGAATTCACCCTCGGCTTGAGGTTTGATTGATTACATCTATTTTGATCAAGATCAAAAACATCACGCACTTGCACCTTTCACTTACACTTCTTTTATCACTCCTTTTATTTTGCTCTGTTCGAGCCTTTCTTTCATTTTCTTTTTCACATCTACTTCTTCTTCGTGCTCTAATTCCACATCATTTCAATCCTTTTTGCTACTAAGATGTAGAATTTGGGATGATTTTGTTCGCATCTCGTGAACACCCACATCGAATCCCCAATATCAACATCTACAATAATTCGAGGCGATTCTAGGAAACCTGGTTCAGACTTTGTAAATCATTCCCAAGATTCCTCACTTTTTGATTCACTGAGATCTCAGAACCACTCTTGTCTTGAATTCTCCACCTTTTGAATGGAGACCGACCAGTCTCCATTCTCTTCCCCTACTCTAATAAAGTTTAGAATTGGCCCTAATCATGAACACTTAACTCAATTGGAATCTATTCAAGACTGATCGGGGTAGTTTTCCAATTGCAGACACAGATCCCGATCTGGAGATCAGTTCATCTAACTCTAAACTTGAGATGGCATCAAAGGGAAAGGGACAGCAAGTGGACCAGAATGAAGTTAATGCACAGATGCTTGCCTTGGTACAGGCAATCCAATAGCAGCTTACCAAGAAGACCCTTGCCCAAAGTTATTTCATGATATGTTGGCTAAGACTAGGAGGGACAAAGGGGACTATGAAGGAGGAGAAGCACATCATGGAGGAGAAGATTCTCAAGAAGGTGGACACCCTGGAAGTTATAATGATGTTAGAGAGCAACCAAAGCCTACTATCAAGGAGACTTACAAACCTAGTGCTGGACAGATAACTGAGTGGATCCAAATTCCTCGGATCCATTGACACTTTGAAATAAAGATGGAATTGCTCTCACTTATTCCCACATTCCATCGGAACACAAATGAGGAACTCTATATCCATCTGTAGTGATTCAACCACAATTAGGGAACCGTGCACTACCCCAACATCCCGTTGGAGGTGGTCAAAATGACTACTTTCCCATTTAGCCTTCAAGACAAGGTACTTTATTGGATAAATCATCTCGGGAAAGTAGTGATGACCTAGGAGGCACTCAAGTCTGCCATCCTACACAAATATTATCCTTTAGATTGACTGAATCAAATGCGTGCACGATTTCTGACTTTTCAAAATTTTCACATGACCCCATTCATGAGGCATGGGAAAGGTTCAAGGATCATCAGGAGAAGTGCCTCCACCATGATATTCCTAAGGTCGGTCTGGTCCAAAGTTTTTTTGGTGGGTTAAATCAAGATTCTCAGAAGCTGGTGGATGTAGCCTATGAAAGCTCTCATGTCAACAAGGATAATGACGTTGTATGGCAAATTTTTGAGGAGATGGCTGAAGGATCAGCTGCCCTGTCATCATCCTATACATTCCAGAAGAACATGCATATCCTTCACAAATCAGTAAAAATGGCAGCATCATTTGGAGATGAAAGAGATGAGAATTCAAACCTAAGCATCATCAGGAACCATCTCTCAAAGGTCGATATTATCAAAAAGTGATCATAGGACCTATAAAATATGAATGTGATCGAAGAGAGGACCACGAATTTGGACAAGCTCGATCAGATCATTAAGCAGATAGAGATTCTGGTCGGCAATATCAGCGTGTGTTAGTATACGAGTACATATTTTGAGACATTCACCACGCACAAGGAAGCCAATCCGTAGTAGAGCTCGATGCAACAACACTCGGTATAACACGTATACTACGTGCAAGAACCCGACCAACCACTACAGTAGTAGCAAACATAGATGATGGTGTACGATCCGGAGCCTCAATCATATGTCAAGCCATTCTTTCCACCACCTCCATAAATTCAAGAGGTGAATGGAGTTTGGAGCAATGATCAGTAGTTGAGCCGACATGATGGACAACAACAGAGTTAATCATCGATTATCGCACATTCCACCAACATCAAGGTGGGAGACCATTCCATCATCAGCCCTTGCATCAACAATATCTACATGAATCTCATACTTGGATATCGAGTTACCAGAAGTCCGGCTACCGCCAACCATCGTAGCACCAACAACAATCGACTGCTTATTTTCAGCAGCAGTACCCTCCTCTGCACAACTATCAGTCATTTCCACCTCATCATTCATATCACAGTTACCAGTCACAGCCTCTGTATAGTTATCAGAGTCAGCGAGCATAGCCCGCTGAGCATATTGAGGCAACTCTTGTGAATCCAGCCTTTGATTACCTGGTACAGCTGGTGAAAATCTTAGGAGAAATGATCCAGAAGCAAGATGACTTAACTGCTACGTAAGCCATCATTCCACCACAGGTCGAAGCTAATTTGGATAACTTCCATTGAAAAGAACAAGTAGCCACTAGTGTCATGTCTAGGCATGAGTCAGGTATGAACAAATCTGTTATGTTATCTAATGATGTCACTCTCAGTAGAGGTAGACTCTCCAACGAACTTCAACTGTGAAAGGTAAGAATAAATCTTCATAGGGTGATTCTTCGTTAGGCATGTCTACATCAAACTCTGTAGGAGATGAAGAAGAAGATCATGCAACATCATATGAGGAAGAAAAAGACGAAAAAATGAAAAAAAATATAAAAAAAAAGAATAACATCCAAGGAGAAACCGGCATCTACAGCCTCTCCCTTGTCGATTGACGATGTCGATGTTTCTCTTTTCAGTTTTCCACATGTTTCAAATGATTGTATCCCTTCTAATCATTTGAATGTAGAAGTTGATTCCAAGGAACAATTTTTGAATGATGTACATATTACATTTCCAGAGGCAATGAAAAACAACAAAAAATTGGAAAATTCGTAATAGCTTTGTCTTGTCCAAATGTTATTGAAATTCTGTAAAATATTGTCATAGAAATTCAACTTTTGAAAGCCATGGAATGCATGCCAACTATGAACAAATGATTAAAAGAGGCATGTACTTCAAAGCGTTAACCCTGTAAAAATCGATGCAATAGTTCTGAGAAGCGCATCCTGACCATGGCAACTTTAAATGTTATAAACAACCTCTCGCCTAAGAAGAAAGACAAGGGGACATCTTTAATTAGATATCATATATTTGACCAGATTTTTGAATAAACTCTGCTTGATAGTGGTTCTTCAGTAAACCTCATGCCCATGCTCTTCTCTAGGAATTCAACCTTGGTCCTCTCAAACCTACTAAGATGATCCTTTAGTTTGTTGATCGATGCGTTAAGCGACCCTGAGGTATATCAGAGGATGATATTGTAACTATACAAGGCATGCAATTCCCAGCGGACTTCATTGCTTCGGACATCGATCACACTTCGTCAGTCATTACTTCGAACAGTCAAGGTAGTAGTTGATTATGGATCTAGAAGGATCACATTCCATTCAAGTACTGATACAGTACTAATTGATATGATCATCAAGGCAAAAGCTTCAGAAAGTACATCTTAGAAAAGTGAGCCGATCACATTAACAAAATAAGACTGTGACAACATTGATGATATTAGAGATCCATTCTTGAGTCTGAATGATATAGAAACCCAAGGAATCCTCTCCCTAAAGGAGAACCTGGAAAGCGCAGTCGCTTTCAGCTCCCTTACAAAGGAGGAGTTCCTTTGTTGATGAGATGATTGAATTTGTTGAAGAACCATCCTGACCTGAACAAAAGGAACTTATTGAGTACACATTCAGTATTTTATCTGAACCAGGAGTAACTGAGGTGGACAACACATCAGATAACAACAGTACAGCTCCATCAGCATCATCTCAGAGTTTACCAAGATGACAACTCCAATTCCGCCTAAAGTATAGCAGCTTCGAGAAAACAAGAAATATGCCTTCCTTGCGAGTGAGCCCGGACAGTGTTAGGTCATCATTATCAGTTTGCAATTGTCTATTGATCAAGAATCTCTCTTGCTAGAGATTCTAGGAAAAAAACTACAAGGTGATTGGATGGAATATTTTGGATCTCCATGGGATAAATCCAACCATCTGTTCATACCACATCTACTTAGAGGATGGCAGCAAGTCATCCCATGAGTTTCAACGTAGGCTGAATCCTAATCTCCGAAATGTTGATTTTAAAGAGATAATGAAGTGGTGTGAGTCTGGCTTTATCTATAACATCTTCAAATATAAATGGGTGATGATCTCCATTCCATCATATTTATTCTTTCATTTTTGCCTTTAAACCCTAACTAAATAAATGTAAATAGCATTATTTTGTATAAATTAACATTCCTTATTTATTGTGTAAATATTGTATAAAATACATTGTTTAAAGCCAAGATAAAAGAATAAAGAAAAGAAGAAAAGAAAAAAATGCCAAAGGTATTTTATAACCCTAAAGCTCGAGAGCTAAGCATTTTGATGACTGGGTCGACAAGAAATAAAGTAGGGGGAGATAAGGGTCAAATACACAATAAAACCTTAACTTTTAGCCTTCAATAATGCATTTTTGGGACCTATTTTATTCTTTATTATTTATACCTCAAATAGAGGAACTTTGTACATGAAAGTTGTAGACAGAAATACATATAAAAATATAAAATTTATTTCACACAAAAAAATACATAGTGTAAATTATATACTCAGAATAAAATTCCAAAACCAAAACTTCTCAGACCTTTATCATCTCCATTAAACTCAAAATTCATCAAATTCACCTTTAATTGTATATATCTTTTTATAAACTATTTAATGAAGGTGGTTTCACTTAGTTTGGAGTTGTGATGCAAAAGTTAGGTTTTGGACCCCTATTGTACTATATACCTAAATAAAATATTCAATTTATTTATTCTTTATGATTTTTATAATTTTATATTTTTACAATTTGTAACTATTATTTATAATATATATACATATTTAGAATAGAATAAAACTACAAAAATTTAATAAAATTAAATAATATAGAAAAATACATAGATGAATTTCCTATGCTTATATCTATGTAATTGACACATGTATTTATTTAAATGTACAAAATATAGTAGAAAATTAAAAAATATATATTTATGTATATTTAAATAAGTTATAAATACATAAAGTAAGATTATAAAATAATAAAATATAAATTACAAAATGAAATACCTAATATATATGTAAATATACCTATAAATATACTTGTAAAAAGTAACCCAGAATAATTTAAGTCCTAAAAATAATTAAAAATCATATTAAAATACTACATAAAATAATAAAAAAATAGAAAAATAATAAAATCATTTAATATTTTTTTGAATTATTTCTACTTTTATTCTCTATTATGTCATTTTCAGGCTGACATGGCCCAACCAGGGCCGAGTCAGAGTTGACTCCAATCAACTCCTCGCCCTCCTTGGTTCTGTGAATGTCAGAGATTTTGACCTATCTTCCTCGGATTTTTCATCCTTGATTCTTTCATCCATTTAGCTTTATATCTTCTTGATTTTCACTCCTCAACTATTGAACTTACATACCGACCCTTCGTATCGATCTAAGAGCTTCTGAATCATGTGCGAGTCTCGAGTCAACTTCACTTGTATAAAACATCGCTTCCCACTCTCTTCACTCTTTGATCCTTCTACCACTGCCAAAACCTAGCTATCTCACATCTAGGAGAATTCTGGTGATAGTAGGAAATCCTAGGAGAGCTCAACGACCTGGTTGGCATCGAATCGAAGTCGATCCGAGCCCAGTTGCCTCCTCCTCTGCAACCTCACTCTAGCTTCGACCTGGACTGGTAAGGCTCTTCTTTTTCTCGCTCTTTCTATTCCTTTCCATAGCAGTTGTGTAGGACCAGCTTTTATTTCATTTGATTTCATTTTATTTATCAAAAAATCAAAAGTTTGCTCTCACCGAAGCTCCGACTCTGCCGCTATTTTCCGACCACTACGACCGACCTCCACCTCTGCTACCACCTTCATTCCCTTCATCTTCACTTCGCCCCACTCACCTCCGCACATCCTAGACTTGCTTAGATCAAGGAGCCAGCCCTCCTTCATCGATCATTTGCTGGAGGGCTCGGCCTATGTCCATTCATGTCCATTTCAACCTTGCAAGGATTTCCACACCTTCATTTTCTTACGCCAAAGATTTTTGCAGGGTTTGGATAGCAAAAGGACCCATCTTGGGTCTATTTTTATCCGACTCAATGCACCTGGAGCATCCATTCTTCCTCGACCTCACCATCTCACATCAGATCCATATCTGCTCATTAGAGACTACCGTCTGAAGCGAAGAAGATATGACTCCATTTTGCACATACCCTGAGCTTTCCTAGTGGCTGGAGGAGCGAAGGAGATCAGATTAAACCTTGGTCCAGCTGAGTTCTTGACGTGCTCTTCCAGTAGTTCTTCCAGTCATTCGATCATCAACCCGATCTAGAAGAGGAAGCAGTCAGTGGATGCCCTAAGCTTACACCGTAGGTTCCCCATCTGGTATCTAATCCTGATTATCCACTCGAAGTGTCATCACCTCACCCTAGCACGTCACGTGTCAAGTGGATCTTAGACGGTTGTTGGATCACGCTTGTGAAGGTATTTTGCACACACATCCTCTCACCTTTTGCATTTTAATTCCAGTCCACAAACATTCATGTATCATTTAAATATTTTTGTAATATTTGCTTGTTAGCCCCTATGATTTCACTATTTGCATTTAGGTCCATGCCACGTCACCTCGTGAGTCCGTGCGTGTGAGGTGCTGTGAATTTTGCATCTAAGCCTCTAAGATTTAATATTTCATTTCATTCCTTATTTTTAAATAATAGCATAATATTTTTTGAAAATTGCATATGGACCCATAACCTTTTTACTAATTACAAAAATACCCCTCCAGGAATATATTATTGGATATTTTTGGGAAAATTATGTGTTTGCACTCGATACTATGGTGTTAGATTTTATATATAAATTTAAATATTTTCCAAAAATACCCCTACCTTAATGAATTTTCTCTCTGTAACTTTTATTTTATTAAAATTATCTCCGGGCCATTAAAATTTTGTAGAAAATTCCAATAAATACCTGACATGTCCCTCTATCACATATATTTTTGGTTGGGTATTTAAGGCCTATTTTCTACTTATTAAGAATAAAAAAGATAACTTTTATTCTTTATTTACGATGAAAAACTCATAAAATATAAAAAGGAGTTCCAAAAAAAGATATTTATTATTGTATTTTTAGCTAACCGACCAAAAATCCCAAAAAATAGAAAAAGAAAATCACTAAATATTAAAAAGCTCCAAAATACTAAAAGAATTTTAAAAAATCTTTTAAAAATCAAAAAATATAAAATTTTATCTATAATTTTTCTTTATTATATATATATATCTTGATTTAGAGCAATTTTGACACTCTTAGCTATTTTTAATCTCCAAATCAATTCGATCTATTTATTTAATCCCTGTTTTGGGATATTTTTGACTTTCAAATTATATAAAAGTTAGCCAAAATATTTAAAAATAACAAAATCAGTAGGAAAATATATAAAAATATAAAATATTTTATTCAATAATTTTGATTATTTCCAGTTGTATTTATAAATATATTACCCTATATTGTATATATAGTTATATACATTCCTATATTTTTATAAAAAATGAAAAGAAATTAAAATTCAAAAAATATAAAAAGAAACTAAAAAATATAAAATAAAAAAACAAATAAAAAATATAAATAAAAAATATAAATATTTAAAACCCACAAAATTTTCAAAATACCCTTAAAAGCATAAAATTATTTATTGTCTTTCTTTGTCAATTTTTGATTTCCTATCCTTAGTTGTTTCCTGTGTTCGACTCCTACTGTACTTGTCCACTATACAATCTATTGTAGGGCATTATAAATTTTGATTCACATTGCCTGCATTGCTTTTCTATACATTGTGTGGGTTAATTGTTACTTGACTTGACTCTTGTGAGCAGTCGCATCTGCGTCATTTTATATTTGCATTCTGTGAGGATAATAATTTAGACCCTCGCAAAAGTCATCTCAACAAATGTCGTTGTTGCCAGGGAGAAATGCATAGGATAGAATTTTCGGTCTTTTTTGTTTCATTGTTTTTCTTTATTTATTTTCTCTTTCATTTGATACTAAGAACTTCGAAATGGAACTTGACACAGGGTTATGTCTATTAAGTATTACTCGGGGTTTCTCGTGTAATTCGCGATTATGCGAGGTTATGAATGTAATTGTGATATTACTCATGGTTAGGGGTGTAAAATCCCTTTCTATAATCATTGTCACATATATTTCTATGCTAAACTAAATGTAAGATAATAATATGTGTATGACATTAACTAATGCATCTAGTAATATCCATTACATAATGAATACGTTCTCTATTGAGATAGTGAGAGGGAAAACAACGGCTATGGCTCCCCTCCCTCTCCTCTCCCCCGTCAAGCCTCCTTCAACGTCGAAGGTCATGGACAGAGTCAGAAACTTTTTACAGAGGGGCATAAATTAAAAGAATCGTTCTATGTTGGTTATTCTCAGATGGAAAAAGTTATATTTGGATAGCCATTCTAAACATTTTATATTTATAAAATGATGTCCCCCCTTCTCCAGTCACCTGGAAGCCTCCCCCAGTCGCCTCCTCTGTCGTGGTCGTTGCCACGTGTCCCACGGGTTCATCGCGGAGGAGAACCCGTACCTCTCCATGAGTATGTCATTCCTCACACCACCGCTCGAGTAATTAAGTGTCATCCCGTCGCCATCGTGGACCTCCTGGCTGGCGTTGATGAGGATCTCGAGCATCCGATCCTTGAACTTCCAATGCAGGAAGAAAATGGGGCAGGAGGAGTGGTTGATCATGTCGACGTAAGGGACGAGCATGTCTGCATCGTGTGTAAGCGTGCCAACGTGTCTCTGATGATGTGCGGCCCGTGTCTGGGCGACAGCGACAACCCAGAGGAATCGGTCAGGGGAGGGGGCGAGGCAGCAGATCTTGAGGGGGGCGAGGGAGTGCCAATTGCGCTCCCAGCTTTAAGAATACCTCTATCAATTTAAGACTGGGCCTTAAGGCACACACGGGGCGGGCGGGGAGGGGGCGCTTCTGGGGTTGGGGAGGAGGGGGCCTTCAGGCGCGGGGCGGGCGGAGGGCTCTTGGTGCAGGGGGTTGGGGCTTGGGAAGGAGGGGGACTTCAGGCATGCGCGGGGCGAACGAGGAGGGGGGTGCTCTTGGGGTCAGGGCTTGGGGAGGAGGGATCCTTCAGACGCGTGCGGGGCGGGGCGGGCGGGGAGGGGGGTGCTCCTTGGGTCGGGACTTGGGGAGGAGGGGGCCTTCAGGCGTGCACGGGGGGCTCCTAGGGCAGGGGAGTCTGGGCTTGGGAGGAGGGGGCTAATAGGTGCACGAGGCGCGAGCAGGGGGCTCCAGGGTTAGGTTGGCTCCTATTGTCGGGGGGTGGCGGGGGAAGAAGGGGAGGAAGAGGGAAGAGGGTGGGGGTGCCTGCGGGCGGAGGGGAGGAGGTTGTGGCTACGGGTAGAGGGGCGGCGGAGGGGCGGAGTGGGTGGCTGCAGGCGGAGGGATGGAGGAGGAAAAAGGGGAGGGGGTCAGGACGAAGAAGGCTTTTTTATTTTTTTTGAAAATTTAGCAGTCGTTGGATAGAGTAAGGATTGGATTAACCCAATGATATGATTGGGTTAAGGAGAAATTTAACGGAGGGTCATGAGTGTGAGACGGAGTGACTATCCGAGGTTTCCCGTGTAATTCGCTATTATGCAGGAATATGATTGTAATTGTGAAATTACTCAGGGTTATGGGTATAAAAATCCCTTATAGAAATGGCGAGACATTTAACGGATTCTTGGTTATGTAAAGATATGTTTATAGGTGTTGGATGATAAACACCATAGTTGACTAGCATTATTCAAAAACATTAGTTAATGTGTATATGTGTATTTACAGGATCTAGGGAGTTCTTTTCGATTTGTTATTTTTTTAATACAAATTCTTATGCACATCGATCATTTAGTAGGGTTTTCCGCCCTTATTTTCTTCATTTTCTTTGATTGAGACCTTAAATCTAGGTGTGCTTGCTCAGTATCTAGGTCCACATCCCTAAGGCAATTCATGTTCCTATAGATTACATTGCGATTTGTTCTTAGCTCAAAAATTAATTGTTAAATCTTGGATTGATCAGTGCTTGCAGGAACCGTTGTGGCAGGCACCGAGGCTGTCTCGAAGAGTGGACTTTTGGGTGATAATTCTAGGATTTGACATTCTATTCTTCATGCTAATAGAACTTATTATTCTTAGGGTAATTTCATCATTGCATTTGCATATAGATTAGGTTTACAAATTTATGCCTTGCATCCCACATGGAGAGAGCTGGGAATCACTACAAGTCTTCTATCTGAGCATCCATCATCGTTTTTCGACTTGCATTTCATTTCTGCCTTCTCCCTCTGATTTTGACAACCTAGGATAATAGAAAAAGAACAAAAATGTTAGGCACTTGTATTGAATTTACTCAAATCATGTGATAACACAAAAAATTAAAAAAGGGACTGTTAAAATACTTGACCTAAATAAAATTAATTAATAGTACTCATTGCATTGGCTGAGCAAAGCCCTCATTATTTTCAGGTACTTTTGAGGAGTGAGGTGACCTTCCTAGTGAGAGAGTGCTATCATAAGGATTAGAGCCAAAACCCCATCCTGGATACTGCCTTATTGTACGCCTGGATTTCTAAAGTACCGGCATTGTTATCGTACATGGGCGAGTGGATTTGGTCGTCGATAGTGATTCTCTCTTGTGTAGAACACTGACCACTTATGAATTAATTGTGCATAATCCATGCCTTCATAGGGATGTATGTCTCATCGTCCCACATTTGAGTAGGCTCGTGACCGCTCACGAATGATTCTGTTGCGGATGAGACCTGAAGTATTTGCTTCGCCACTATCATCTTCCTCACCTATTTCTTTAGCTGAGTAGGGAATCCATATCCGGGCACAAGGACCTCAAAAATTATAGGATATAGGTTACAAAGGAGGAGAACACGTACGGATACTTTTCCAGCAAAACTCTCACTCCTATAGGATTAGCACTTGAGAACTCGTTCAAAGATAATTATATGAAAATGAATCTAAAACTTACAAAGATAATTGTCGAACATTCATGGATTCACAAGTCGAGTTGGTGAATCCATTGTATCGAGGTTTGATTGATTAATTTTTCTAAGGTCAAGATAAAAAACATTGCGTTGTTGCGCCATTTTGTCGCATTTTCTCTTTTGCTTATTTCTCTTCGAATCTCATTTGATTTGAGATGTATACAATGTTACACTCCTTTTATTTCTTCTTCATCTCTGTCTATTTTGTCCATCATCTATCTCCTTTTTGACCCACTCAGATGTCATCCCACAGATGGTTTGGTCAGGACTCCATCGACACTCGATTCTGTGTCACCGACATCTCCAATAATGTGGAGTGATCTCCAGGAAATCGATTTAGATCTTGCGAACTTCTCCTTGGACTCCCTGGTCCTTTCTTCTTTTAACACTTTCCTTTCTCCAATAAATCCATTGTTCAAGATGGACTCGCAACCCAAGCTAGTGCTTTTGTTTCAAATAAATCAGGATTACTCGTGTCCCAAAATCAATCATTTGTGGATGGAGATCGATTTCAGTCAATATCCTTTACTCCATTCACAGCCATCTAGGATTGACCTTAATCCTAGACTCAATTCAGCATTTGGTGCTCTAATAGAGACTGATCAGGTTTTATTCAATCGTGCAGATCAAGAACCTAATCAAGAGCAAGAACTTCAAGCAGATTCAGAAATGGCTCCAATCTAAAGAGGAAAGGGACCGCAACCCCAACTAGCAGAGCAACCAGAATAAGGGGAAGGGCAATATACCACGCAGAATGATGTCAATAGCTAGCTCCTCGCTTCGATTCAAGTAGTCTACCAATAGTTGAAAAACTAGGATTGGTCCAGCTCGCCTTTTAGGAGATGTGTAATGATATGAGGATGAGAACTGATGAGAGAGATGCCAGATGTGAGGATTATCAGAATAGAGAAGATGAGATGAACTGGGAGGATGCAGAAGATAACTATTCAGTAGGTGTACCCCATCATGGAGGATGAGAGGTAAGACCACTACAGCCCAAGTCGACACTGAAGCAGACTTACAACCCTAGGGTAGGGCATGTCACCGAGTGGATTCATATTCCACCCATTTATGCCCATTTGGAGCTGAAGTTGTGGTTCTTGTCTCTACTCCCATCCTTCTACGGGAATACAACAAAGGAAATGTACATCCACCTACAACAATTTGGCCGCATCTGTGCAATAACTCATTACCCCAGCATTCCTCTAAGGTTGGTCAGGATGACTACCTTCCCATTCAGTCTCCATGACAAGGCTCTTTATTAGTTGAACCATTTGGGGATGGTAGTTACGACATGGGAGAAGCTGGAATCTACATTTATTCACAAGTTCTATCCTCTTGGTCGCTTGAATCTGATGCACGCATGCATCTCCAGTTTCATCCATCAACCCCAAGAGATAATTCATGAAGCATGGGAGAGATTCAAAGATCTACCAAAAAAGTGTCCCCACCATGAAATTCTGAAGACTAGTCTAGTTCAGCACCTCTTCGGTGGGCTGACACTTGAGAGTCAAAGATTGGTTGATGCCACCATTGGGGGCTCACTTTAACAAGGACGAGAATGTCTTATGGGAAATCTTTAAGGAGATGTCCGAAGGAAAGGCCGCTTGATACTCGTCGCATGCTTACATGAAGGTACCCCCAGCTAGCCACAAGCTTGTCAATATGGCATCTCATTCTGAGGACAAGGATGAGATATCCAACCTAAGCATCATTGGGAGCCACTTGTCCAAGGTAGACCCCTGAGAAGAGGTCATAGGACCTCAAACAAATTGCAGTGATTGAGAAGAGAACCCATGGTTTGGACAATCTTGACCAAATTACCACACAACTATAGCTGCTCGTCAAGACCATCAGCACCTGCAACTCGGTATCTGCTACCATCGAGACTCCTACTGAGCAGAGAGAGCATGCACCGATACAACCTCCTTAGTCGAGTCCTCCTCCATCTCAACCCATCCAGCACGTGTACTACATGCAGGCCCCTGAGCAGCAGACACCCCATCTGCAAGACCATATGGTACTATACCATCCTAACCCCCATCCTGGGTATCATGAGCAGTTTTGTCATCCCCCGCCACTAAATCAGGAAATCAACTGTGTGTGGGAGAATGAACAGTAGCCGACCCATCCTTAGGGACAACCTCAGGGTCAAAACTAGGAAAACCGGCCATACCACCAGCAACAGAAGTGGGGTAGGAACTTCCAACCCTACCAATCACAATACCAGCAACCTCCTCAACATTGCAACAATTGGAGGCAGGGATACCAGCAGCCCAGCTACCAGTAGTCACAGTATCACCAGCAGTAACCAGCTACTCAATTTCAAAATTCCTCCTAGCAGTACCAGTCGTACTCTTCTCATCCCCCTCCTCACTGCTACTCATAGGGATACCAGCAGCAATCTCCTCAACCCTATCAGACTTAGAGGTCCCATCAGAGCAAATCTTCTGAGGTTGCGCAGGTAAACCCGGCTCTTGATTGTCTAGAGCAATTAATGAAAAATATTTCTTAAATGAGCCAAAAGATTGACGACCTGATAGCTACCAAAACTATCATTCCAGCCGAGGTCGAGGCTAAATTCAAATAATTTCTAACGCAAGGAGTGGGTATCTTGTGGTGTTCTATCCGATTCAGATAAAAGTAACTTGTTTGTATCTAATGTTGTTACTCTCCGGTGCGGTAGAACACTCCAATCGTCGTCAACCATGAAGGGAAGGTATCATGCATCTGATGCAAGCCATCAACCAGGCCAGCAGCAGGAGCCGAACACATTTTTAAAGGAGCACCATCGGCATGAAAATTCACAAAAAAATGAAGAAAATACAAAAATGCAAAAAGACAGCAGCAGCACTAGACCCTGTGGAGATTTGTCAGCCTTGGAGAAGCAGCTGCTTGCAGCATATCCAGAGCTAGTCAAGGAAGCCAAGCATGTATTTTTTGGTCCACCACTTGTAGATGATTTTGATTCTTTTTTCCATTTACATGTACATAATGATATGGACAAAACTTTGAATGAGAAAGTTTCTGATTATGTACAAATTCCATTTCTTGAATCAATGAAAGATGCCAAAAAACTAAAAAATTGAAAACAACCTTATCTGATCCTTCGATTTTGGAAATCATTCAAAACTTGATCTTGCACTGATGAAAGACATGGAGTACATGCCTATAGTAAAGAAAGGGCTTAAAGAAGCATGTATAATAAGGCGATGGCCATAGCCCCACAATTCCAGAAGCCAAAGTGGAAAGAATGATAAACACATTCTCACCATGGCCACCATCAACGCCATCAGCAATCTCCCGGACAACATAAAAGACAAGGGAGCACCACTCATCAGGTACAACATGTTTAATCAGGAGTTCAAGCGAACATTGCTCAACAGTGGGTCATTTGTCAACCTTATGCCAACTTCTCTACTCACAGAATTCAGGTTAGGACCGCTTAAACCCACTATGATGATTCTGCAGTTTGCAGACAAGTCAGTCAAGCGACCTAGGGCATGTTGGAGAATTTAATCATCACGGTTCATGGAATCCAGTTCCCTGTTGATTTCGTTGTACAAGACAAGGATGCCTCCACACCTTTGCTCCACACTCCCATCATCCTTGGTCGGATGTTCCTCCGAACAGCCGAGGCAATAGTGAACTATGGTATTAGAGAAATTACATTCAGCTCCAGCAATACCAAAGTGCAGATAGAGACCATTCATGAGACAAAACCAGTAGAGGTTGCATCTGTGTCAAGTGCGCTTGCACCTAACTACCAATAAGACTATGAGTTTCTATCTAAGATTCGAGATACAAATTTATTCAAGGAAAACATATAGATTCATGAATTCCTTTTCCGAGAGGAAGGATTGAAGAAAGTAGTCGAATTCCCCTTTGTCGATGATAATGAGATCTTTCCTGATGCTCTTGACGAATTCTGTGTGGGCCCTTTGAGCCTCGAAGAACAAGAATAGGTTATCGAGGATTTCTGCAATCATGAGGACATCTCTGATTCTATGAATCATTGAATGAAGAGGCTGAACTAGGTGGACATGGAACCGTTGAAAGAGCCATCACATGTTTTCATAGCTGAAATCACCACTAAAGTAGCTCTCACACCACCAGATCGCAAACCTCTACCTCCAACATGAAATACACCTTCCTTACGGGAGAGCTAAACATGTATCTAGTCATTATTAATGCTCATCTGACCAAAGACCAGGAATCTCCTCTGATGGAGGTTCTTGAATGAAACTGCAAGGTAATAGGCTAGAAGATATTGGATCTCCAAGGGATCAATCCATCCCTGTGTTGGCATCACATCTACCTAAAAGATGACAGCATGCCTTCCATTGAATTCCAGAGGAGACTGAATCCAAACCTTCAGGAGGTTGTCATGAAGGAAATTTAGAAATGGTGTGATGCGGGATTCATATATCCCATCTGCGACAGCAAATGGGTGAGTCCCATGCACGTCATGCCAAGGAAGTCTAGGATCACCATTGTTACTAATGACAAAGGAGTGGAGATTCTGACCAGCGTGCCAACCTCTGGTGAGTTTGTGTGAATTACAGATGTCTGAACCTCGCCAGAAAGAAGGACTATTTTCGACTAGATTCTCGAAAGACTGGCCACAAAGGAATATTTCTACTTCTTGGAGGCTATTCTGGATACAACCAAGTCATCATCATTTCTGAAGACCAAGAGAAGACGACGTTCACCTATCCATTTGGGATGTATGCTTTCTGATGAATGTTGTCCGGGCTGTGCAACACCCCGCTACATTCCAGCGATGTATGCTAGTTGTATTTGTCGACATGGTGGGCAGGCTTCTAGAGGTATTCATGGATGATTTCTTTGTCTATGGGGATTCCTTTGATCAATGCCTAGACTATTTAGACTGAGTATTGCAGAGGTGCTGCGAAGTCAATCTCGTGCTCTCATGGGAGAAGAGCAACTTCATGGTAACAAAGGGGATTGTGCTGGGTCATGTTGTATCAGAACATGGCATGGAAGTTGACCCAACCAAGGTGGAGGTAATTTCAAAACTTCGACCACCTACAAACCTCAAACAAGTTCGTTCATTCTTAAGGCACGTCAGTTTCTACCGACGATATAAAAGATTTCAACAAGCTCGCCCGACCGCTAATTGAATTGTTATGCAAGGAGACAGACTTTATTATTTATGATCGTGTGCTCCAAGCCTTTTTACAATTGAAATATTTTATCACTCAGGCCCCTAATCTGTAGCCACTAGACTGGACACTATCATTTGAGATCATGACCGATGCGTCAAATTATCCCATCGGTGCTATGTTGGAATAGAGGAAAGACAATGTACCATTTGTGATTCACTATACTAGCAGAACACTAGATGAAGCTCAAAAGGATTACATTATCATCGAGAAAGTGCTGCTAGCTTTTGGTTTTGCCTGGAAAAGTTGAGATCCCATCTCCTTGGATCCAAAGTTATAGTTTACATGGATCATTCTACCATCTGATACCTGTAACAGAAGAAGGATGCAAAAACCATGCCTTATCAGATGGATCCTTCCATTCCAGAATTTTGACCTCAAGATCCGAGACAAGCCTAGAATAAAAAATGTGATGGCAGATCATCTCTCAAGACTACCGAGCATGAATCTCCTAAGTTGAATTAGAGACCAATCACCGAAACTTTTCCAGATGAAGCCATAACGTCAGTCACATCACTCCCCTGGTATGCTGATGTTGTGAATTATCTTGTGTCCAGGAGAACTCCACAATATTGGTTGAAACTGAAAGTAGACAAATTCTTGTCTGATATACATTTCTACCAGTGGGAGGACCCATATCTCTTTCATGAGGGGAAGGATTGTATTTGGAAAAGGTGCATTCCTTAGGAGGAGATTGTAAATATCCTCGCACACTGCCATGGTCAAGAATCTATAGGACATCATTCATGCAGAACAACGACGACGAAAGTACTCCAATGTGGCCTTTGGTGGCTTAACGTGTTTAAAGATGTAGAAGATTATGTTAAACATTGCACTGACTTCCAGAAAATGGGCGGAACAATCGGAATGAGAGACACAATGCCATTGAAATCTATTCAGATTTCAGATGTGTTTGATGCATGGGGCATTGACTTCATGGGTCCATTTTTGAACAGCTAAGGATTCGAATACATTCTGCTCATTATCGATTATGTAAGTTGTTGAGTGGAGACTATCCCAACCCGAGCCATCGACAGTCGCACCGTATGTCATTTTCTGAAAGATCATATCATCAAAGGTTCGGTTACCTAAGATTCTCATATATGATGGTGGTAGACACTTCATCAATAAAGAGGTTAAGAAGATAACACAAGAATTCTACATTGAACATCGTGTAGCTTCTCCCTACCACCCATAGTCCAATGGCTTGGCAGAATGCTCCAACAGGGAGATCAAGATAATTCTTCAGAAGCTTGTGCATCTGGATCGCAAGAACTGGTCTCAGTTGCTTGACTCAGTTATTTAGGCTTATAGAACAACGTACAAGTCATCGTTGGGAATTTCTCCCTACCGTCTGGTATACGGCAAGCCATGCCATATGCCTGTGGAACTCATTCATAAATCCTTGTGAGAAATTAATGTTTGTAATTTGGGTTCCAAGAAGGCAACAGGAAAATGGATATGAACATACTGTTTGAAATCCGTGATTATGCATATAACAACATCCTGATGTACAAGGAAAAAGTCAAGAAGTGGCATGACAAGCACATCTGCTGAAAGACTTTTGAGCCAGATCAGAAGGTTTGGTTGTTCGATGTGAAGTTGAAGATTTTTCTAGGAAAGTTGAAAAATAAATGGACTGGGCCATTTACAGTGAAGCATGTGTGTGATAATGGAAGCGTAATGATATCAGAATTGCCAGCTGACGCATTGCCTTTCGTGGTCAATGGACAGCTACTCAAACCATACCTAGAAGACGACACCTTCTTGCCTGTTGTTAATTTGATTCAAGTTGTATATGAAGATGAGCTGAACACCATCACATCTGTTGAATAAGACAAAATAAAGGAAAACAGTTTTGAATGATCTGTCTTTTTATTCTTTTCATTTTTATTTTCTTTTTCTTTTTCTTCCGATAAGATGTCACCCCTTTCATCATTATTATACCTAAGACGTACTTTATCTTTAGTATAGGGGAGATGATCACCACAAGTTGTTCATTCTTTAATCCCTCACATGTCCCCTCAACTTTTTACACTCTGTCCATACTTAGGTATATTTTACCCTAGGTATGGGGGGATAGGTCGAGCTGATGATTTCGTATATTCCTAACCTTGACCCTCCCTGCCTTATGCACAATCTTCTATACTTAGGATTATTTCATCCTAAGTATAGAGGGTACAGTCAACTTCCCATTCATTCTTTAGTTATTGTCATATTGACTGCCCTATACTTAGTATGATTTATGTCTTCTCTTTTTTCTTTTTGATCTATGAGGGCATAGCTCAAGCTAAGTATAGGGGGTCGTATATACGTTGTATATACTTTAACCACAACTCGTACTTTTGTATTCTCAATAAGTATGGCTAAATACCATTAATTAAGCATAGAGATCATACTTGGATAAAATTTACTAAAATTCTTTGTATATACTGATTAGTAAAATTGGGTAAAAATGTTTCACAAAATATATGAAAAATGGTTTGAAAATCTTTTTGAAAAATCTTTTAAAAACTTTTTGGAAAACGTTTGGTAAAATGTTTTCAACCTTTGTAAAAATGTTTTGTTTGTAAAAATTTCTTTCTCTATTTGAAATAAAATATTTTAAAAAACTATTTGCAAATGGTTTTAAAAATAGTTGCAAAAATATTTTGAAAAATATATACATATTATTTTAAAATCTTCACAAAATGATCTTTAAATTTTGTAAATGTTTGTAAAACTATTTGTCAAATTAGTTTGCAAAATAAAGTTTGCAAAATGCTTGTGAAATTATTTTCGAAATATTTTGTGAACAATGTACATAATTAAGAAATTAAAAATCCTTTACAAACATTGTATATACAAACCTGTAAATTCCTAAATCCTAATACTTGTAAATAATAAGAAGCACTCCTGTGTAAATATCTATACAAACTACCTTTCTCTAAAACCTTTTGTTTTGAAAAAAATCCCTAAAAAATTTTATAAAATTAAAAATCCCAAAAACATTTGCAAAAAACTTTTTAAAAACTTGCATAAAAATTTGCAAAACCTTTTCAAAAATCCATAAAAAGATCAAAATCAGAAAAATTGCATCATGAAAATATTTTTTGTTCATTATACAAAGCATTTACATTTCTCAGATTGAGTTTAATAAGTGAACGAGTCTAAATAAAATCTGAAGATTGGAGCTTGGTTGAACCTTAAATCTACGTAATCACAGGAACCTTATAGGAATTGGAATTGAGATACTTTAGGTCTACTAGACTTAATTCTTTGAGATCACGAGACTTGGTTCAATGTCGTCTTGACTGCCTAAGTATAATATTTCAGAGCACATGCACGACTCTTGTTGATAATGTCCTAGCTTTCACACCTGCACCTTTCACTTTGCTCACCTCAGTTGAAGTGGTAGAGGGTTGGATTTATTGACATGAGACACAAGCCAATGGAAACATCAGAAGTCACATATTTGTGGCCATTGTACCCCAACCCGATGAAGGATATGGGAAAATCCTCAAGCGCATCACGGAAGTGTGTGTATCGCATCGAATACGATCGGGAGCGACTAGTCACACTAGCTGCTTAATGCAGCAGAATTTAAAAAAATTTAATGTGATGCAACCACATGATCCAAGAACCTTTCTCAGATTGTTTCATCTAAACCACAACTAGGTATTGTGGTTACCTCTTGAAGCATGGTTGCGATCGAGTCTCTAAACAAAGAGGCATCCTGTCTCAAGTCCAATCCGACGAAGGAGACGCTTGCGAGCGCTTTGATGAGACGTGTCCTTCTCGCAATCCATGTTGATGATCCAAGCAGTGAATCTCCTAATCTCATCACAGGAGATCTGACGTCTTCTTCACGAGTGAGGTGCACCGAAGGAGATGGAGATCCACAAGCAGGTACTCCGACAACATAACGACGATGTTGCGCAATGATGACTCTCTCTATGGCTTCATGGTGTACAGCCATAAGAGAGAAGGGAAGAGAGTCTTTGCGTGCAGAGATAGAGAGGAAGAGAGCATATGTTGTTTGTCGTAAAAGTGTCTCTCGAAGAGCAAGGGGTGCCTCTTCTTATATAGAGTTTTGGGAGTCCATGGATCTCAATCCATGGACAACACACAATCAATGGTTGAGATTGATTTGTGTTTCTTCCAATGGTTAAGATGTTGTTGTAAAAACACAACAACAATTGATTTAATTTTGAATTAATTTATATTGATAAATCAACATAATTAATCCCAATTTAAATTACTTTGACTAGAGAAGAGATAATGAGGAGACTAAAACAATCCCTAAGAATGGTGGGGGGGGGGGGCGACTACTCTTCTCCACATGGAGAGTTGTATCCGTCCACTCCTCTTGAGTGAACTTGGTCAATCTCCTCTAATTATCATGAGAACTCATTATCTCATGATATCTCTTTAATTTACAGCACAGTTGTTGTAAATATTTTTTAGAAAAAATAATTCACAATTATCTTGTGAAAAACATCAATCAAGCCATTGAAATTATGTGAATCTCATTCACAACCCAAAATAAAATGTAATTATATTTTCAATTAATCATTCAATGTGAATCCAATTCACATTAACAATTAATCAACAAATATAAATCATAATATGCTATCTTTAATTTATTATAAATCACATTTATAATATACCTGAATAATATGGATAGTGCTATCCACATTATTCTTATCCATGATAATTAAATCACATTTAATCTTCTTGGATCTCAATTCTCATGTGCCCAAATAATATGAATCACAATTACATTATTCACATCTTTGATAAATAAATCTCATTTACTTATCTTAAATAACTCTCTTTATAATATGAATCAAATTCATTTTATTCATGAAATTTAAATCGCATTTAATTATCCATTTTTCTCAATGCTCGGATACATATATCAACAATGAAATTATCCATAAACTCTTTCAAGGATAATGCACTTTCTCCTTGGATACTTGGAGATAAGGACATGGCGATTGTATTGTTCCATGTATAGTGACTTGGATATAGAGATCACATCTCAAATCTAGATCTTGCGGACCTCCCATAGATGCTTGATTAAATCAAGACCGCAAATCTAATCTTCTCATTACATTTGAATCACATTCAGATTAATTTCCATCAGTTGTATTAAGACCAGATTACTTCTCTGTGAGAGGACTCACTAAGATCCATACCTGTTTCATCACTCCCACGGAATGGAAGAGTCATGGTTATACAATCGTTTATGATCACATCACCCTCAAGTATTCCTAATACCTGTACATCTTGCATACTAGAAGATCCAGAATAATCCTGAAGTATAAGATCAATTTTACACTGTCTACTTCAGGGTTTTATAATTAAGTTACGAATTTGACTATTGGGAGTTGGTATCGATCATATACTTTCCAAAATCATATATCATACCTAGGTGTTGATCATATACTTTCCAAAAGCATATATCAAACCAACAAATTCAGTCAAGCTTCCAAAGCGAGACGACCATGCAAGGAATTTGATTCTTCCTAATATCTCATGAGTGAGATCATGTCTTCCGGTTCAGCAATGAACCTATATGATCCCTTTGAGAGATCGTATTACTCATGTACCCTTGCATGCACACCAGCGCGCCGGTATATAGACCGTGGTTAGGTCATAAACCTAGTGTTCTGCCAAGTGTACATACTCGGACATATAGTAACACATCTATCTCCGGTCAGAGGTTGTGTGCCTATATCGTGACAGCTTATGACATAGGATTTTGGTTATCTCGATCTCGTTAAGTCAACTCTTTGACCTAACTAATCTGACACCCCCGAATCTCTATTCCCATGTAGAGGACCTGCATCAAGAGGTCAGTCAGATATCAGCCAAGCGAGATAGGATTGCCATCTCCTACTCAGGCCGGAGATCATCTCTTAGCAATCATTTGACGGTACTTGATGAGTCCTCAATCTAACTTCTTAGATATTCATCCTAGCACCAGCCTCTATGATTCAGTAATTGAATCAACTGTTGTATGATCATTAAGATGGCCATGGTACATAACCCTAATTGTACTAAGGGCCCTATTATGTAAATTAGTTATTCTTCATTTCAGATTAGGGAATGATATTCGCAATAACATTTATTGCATAATGGCTCGTTGTGGGCTCGCTTGTCCAACAATCTCCCACTAGCCCAAAGAGCCATTAATGGGCTAATCATTTAAACCCACACTCATGTGACAATCATAGGATATTTAGAAAAAAAGCTAGGTAAGCTGATCAGTCACTCTGTTCCCGAGAGACTATGCAAAGTCCTTTTACGGCACTTGCATATCCCTAGTAACAGTGCTCGCATCCAATGCGAATGTTGCATCTTATGCAACCAGTACTCAATTTTGTTAGTTATAGTGTCGTTAATACTGTAGCTCGATAATTATTATAACCAGTATGTAATTTCTATTATTCTTGTCCGAATACCCTTATTCCCGAAGATCTCTATCTCCTTAGGTATCCGCAGTTAAGACCTTTTATTTCACCATCTATAAAGTCTTAATTTCTTGAACATAAGACTTGAGATCACTATCTCTAAAGTCTTGTCATCTATGAAGATTTTGTTATTACTCCAATCAAGTGTTTTATTTCCATAGTAGGAACAATAACAGTTTACTACTCCCACTTCATGGCAGACATCTGGCTTTTGTACACGTCTAACATACACCCGGCTTCTCATAACTGATGCACAAGGGCAGGCAATTTTAGCATTCACTTCCTCAACTCTTTGAGGTGTTATCCTTTAGATAGGTCAGTACCATATCTTAAGGGAGGGAAGCCTTTCTTGGAATTTTCCAGAAATGGAACATGTCCAAGGTGTACTACTAATGTGACAGTACCAATACCCTCTTCTCTTTGCTTCTGAACATCTTCAGAACTAAGATCTAAGAGGTATCCTTGAGATCATATCTCAAGTTATGGAACAACCAGTCAATAAAACACTTATTATTATCCTTATATCATTCCAAATGATCAGGGTATCATCTACATATAGCTCGATGAACAATGGCACTCCCACTAAGCTTCACAAGATACATCAAGATTCTATCTGAAATCATAACATTTATGATTTCATCAAATCTGATGTTCCAACTACAAGAAGCTTATTCTGAGTCCATAGATGGAGTTTCTTTAGCTTGCACAGCTCGCTTTCCTCAACTACGAAGCCCTGGGGCTACTTCATGTGCATATCCTTGAGAGATATTTGTGGAGGAATGCAATCTTGACTTCCATCTTGAAGATGACAAAATCAAGTTGTGTAGCTATAGTTAGCAATAATCTGATGCGTTTAAGCAAGATTACTGAAGATCAAGTTTCATCGCAAGCGATGTCTTCTATTCAGTGTGTAGCTCATGGCTACGAGTCGTGCTTTGAAGGTATGTACCCTCTCATCAGGTTCCATTTTTCTCTTAAAGATCCATTTACACCTTAATGGGTCTCACTCATATAGTTGGATCCTCGAGGGTCCATATATAACACTTGTATATGAAGTCTACTTTGGACATTATTGCTAACATCCATCTTTCCATGTCATGGTCTTTAAAGGCTTCATCACATGAAGTAATATCATTTAACTGACACATGGAATCCATCCTCAAACTCATTTGAAGAGGTATTAGTGTTTCATCTTAATTGTCCTTTTAGTTTCTAAAAGATTGAATGAGTTCCTTCACTTCATTTTCATCTTGATTCTAAAGAGAGTCATCCTCTAAGAATCTTATCCTTAGAGATGAGATCTTTTAAAATCTCAAGGTCATAAAGTAGGTATCCAATACCATCCTTTATTTTACTAATGAAGCAGCACTCTCCGGTGCATGATTCTAGCTTACTAGCATGGAACCTTATAAGGATATATATTGTACTCTCTACTACAAATATACCTTGGAAACTAAGAGGTAATTATGCTAATATTCATCATTGATCAAATCATGTCAAACATGATCCAATTGTATCTCCCTACAACTCTCTTGAGTTTAGGTACATTAGGAGGAGTGAGATAGGAATGATATTCATATCTCCATAAGGTATTCTTTGAATTCATCTAACATGTGCTTGCTACCTAGGTTAGATCAAATTCATTTCATCTTCCTTCAAACTTTGGTTCTAAACAAAAATTGTGAAATCTTTGAACATTTCAAAGGTTTCTAAGGTGAAGAGAAGAAATCTCATATCACAAATAAAAATTAAATGATATCACATATCATCAATGTTCATTATGATATAGATAAGCCACATACATCAGTATGTACGAGATCTTTAATACCTTGGCATCTTACACCATTCCCAGAGAAGGGTGCATTGAACATTTTTACTTTGAATGCAATATTCAAAAAGATATGTAAGATTTGAGATTTTAGACACTCTAAAGTTTCATTTCTTACTTATCTATTGATCTCATCAATGGACTTATGTCCAAGACTCGATGCCAAATCATTGTCAAATGACCTTCATCCTCCTATTGATCTTTTAAGGTTTAATTTTCAGTATAGAAATGCTATTGTACCATTCATTAATTTCTAATTTAGTAGAGTCCTCCAAATATAAAAAATACTATCTGAAATATATCCATCATAACTCTTTATGATAGGTCTATTCCAGAAATATGAGTGTCTATTTCCATCATTTAGAAATAAACTATGAGTATTTTCTAATATCTAGGTAGTAAATACATTCTCTAAGACTAAGGGCTCTCCCACTGAAAATATGATGTCTATTTATCCAATAGAGGTTGTTGCAACCATTGCATCAATATCCATGGATGACTATTAAATTTTAAGATCAAATTTTCTAGTCTTCTAAAACATATGCAACCAATTGCAAATGTTATAAGAAGAATGAGATACAATTATTAGACTTTTATCTTATCCAATAAGAAAGTCAATTTTAATGATTATATGCAGATGTAGATTATTTCGATGCACTATCTGGGTCCTTCTCTAAGGATCCAAGATAGAATTGATAGTCATACTATCAATACATCAGCTTATTGCAGTATTGACATGTATCCAACTCTTTGTATATCATATGTGTGGAAACCATAGAAGTACAGTCAACTCTTTGACTTTCCTTATAGCTTGGGTCCGACCCATGCTTCCACTACACTCCTTTGATATATAGACAACCATTGTTTAAGACAAAGGTTCTCTTATGTTGAATTCAAAAGATTTCAATATAAGAGAAATTCAACATTTATACATGCCTCATTCAATTCATACAATATGAATATTATGAAGCTTCATGAATGACTAGAGTATAGATGGTGGAATGATGACACTCATCATATATACATACTTGTTAACTCTTAAAGACTTAGGTTCAGGTAGGTACTCAAATATTTGAATACATCATCTCTTGTAGAGCCACCATTCTGCATGATGCAGTGAACCATGTCATTCATGATTAAATGTCGAGAGCACATATGTATGTCAGAACATCTTTCTTAGATTTTTATAAGGATTATTTGACAATTGCGATCATCATCGACATGTCACTTCCAAAGTACATTCGACGAAAGATCAAGACTATAGAGACATACAAACCCTAGGGTTGTAGACCTATTGTCTATTTAATTGTCATTCCTCAATATTATGAGGAAACTTGTGCATTACAACCGCATACAATATGTGTCCAATTGCAAGTACAATATTTTGGTCACGGATCTAATCCATGATATTTTACTTATTATTATTGAATATAGTATTGAGTGGGTTTTATGAAGGATTATCTTAAATAAGAAATTTGCATAAATATATATATATATAAATATATGTACACATTTTACTTTGATTTAGGAATTTTTATATCAAATTTGTCTTGCCTTGTCAACACTGGAAGTTCATTCCCTTAATCACTTTTAATGTAAGAGATATACTTACCATTATATCTCAAGCAAGATCTGGGATCTCCTTTCTTATCTTTGCCACATCCCAATAATATGAAAACTTGCAACTCGGATAAAAAAGAAGCAGGAACCCATTCCACCTTGCAAGTCCAACTTGCATCTCCCAATTCAGTCTTTAACACCTGGGCCCACCACCCTTAAGGTGATGTTGACCCGTTGTTAATTGAACCAACCATCAACAGGAACACAACTCGCTATGCGCAATCCAATATGGCCCCAATAATATGAGGACTCCATATTGGGGTCACTACGCATACGTCCTTGATGAATCCATGATTCATTAACTTTTCTGTCGCATTTTGTCTTAAAACCCTTAACAAATGCATGTAAATATTCATTAATTCTCATATTTTAACAAAACTTCATTCATGCATAAATATTCATTTTTAAGCATCTAAATCATGTAAGTAAATAAAGAACAAAAAAAATAAAAGAAGGCAGGTTGGATATATGTATATATGTACAATATGACTTATAAATACAAATATAAGTGCAAGGTATATTTATAACCTAACCCCTAAGACCAAGTCAGCATGGATTGGTCGACAAATCAAAAAGTAGAGGGAGATATGGAAAGAAAACCATAAAAATAAATTAAGTCACACTTGATACACCATTCACTATTTATTAAATAAATACAAAACTACAAATATTTTTTAATAATTCCTATGTACATATTTTTCACCAAACTCTGTTCCTAATTATTTCTAAAAATGTATATAAAAATATAAAAATAAATTAAAAATATTACCCTATAAATATACCAAGAAATCCTGCTTATAAATTATCAAAATCTCATCTTCCTAACATCATAACTTCTTCATACGAATCCAATTTCACTCTACTCACCTTTAAAGTTCATAAAATAATATTCTCTAATTAATAAAGGTAGTTTCATCGAATTCGGAGTCCGTTTGCAAAAAGTTGATTTTGGGACCAAATGACAACGGGGTTTCTGGGCTATTTATTTTATGTAGAACACATTATTTATATTTTTCTTAATTTTATAATTTCTAATTATATTCATGAATTTGTATTTTCACCCTAATTTATTTAAGAATTTTTTTGAGCTTATTTATTATTTTAATAAAATCAAAAACCCTAAATTATAGGTAAAAATGAACTGACTAAATAACACTTGTATTTATTAATATACGTAAACTAATTTATTAAAATCTCTAAAAATTCACACAACTCTTATTTATTGTCCTAATAATTAAGAAAATATAAAATTAATATTTAATTATTTAATTATTAAATAAAATTCCAAAACCTATTTATATATACATATTTATTAATATAATGTTTATATTTCAAATAATATTTATTATTTATAAAAATAATTATTCCATAATTAAGATTATTTAATTATTTACATTTCTTGTATTTATACTTAATTAAAATAACCTTATCTATTATTTAATATTGAATTTACAAGCAATTTTTCCCATCTGGCCAACTAGGTGTTGACACGTGTCAGCACCTGGTTCTTCTTCTCCAAGAAAGGTTGTTAGACCTTTTGTTTCAACCGACCAACTTCACAGAATTTTCTCGTGCAACTCTAACTCTTCCAGGCGATTTCAACCCTTGATCTTCATCTCCTAACAAACCTCTCCATCGCCTACCCTTGGATCTGGCTTGGGGAGCACGAAATCTCCTTATAAAAGCCCCTAAAGTCCGCCATTCGCAACTAACTTTCCAACCACCTGAAGCTCCAGCTCCAGTGGCCGACCCCCATTCTTCCTAGCCTCGCTTTGCCAGATTTGGAGGTGACATCTCCGCCCAAGCAAGCCCGCGTGGAGGAGGGACGTCGGAGGAGAGGTTCCAAGGCTCTTGGCAGCCTTGCATCGCAGCTCAACGTCGCGTTCAGCTCCGGTGAAGATCGACCGTCGAGCATCATTCTGAGGTAATACACCTCTGTTCTTCACAGACCTATTCCTTCATCTTCTTCACTTTCTTTCTCGATTCTCGTGCTTTAATTAGCGTCGCTAAGTGCGACATTAGGATGCCTAATCATTTAGCATAGACGCTAAAGCGCAATCATCTTTTATTCCTTTCAAATCCACTTCGAATCGCATCCTCATTTCATCGCCATCTTTCATGCCTGTTTGTTTTTAGTCTGGAAACCACCATTTTCGAGCTTGCGGAACCATAACTTCTTGGCCAATTCTTCATGAATCGAGCACATAAATCTCTCCTTTGCAGGTTCATATTCCATCAGGAGCGAAATCAAGACCATAGAAGTCTTCATCATCAAGAAAATCTCTTTCAAAAGAGGCGCAACAATCTTCATCAACCTCCAGGATCAACGAGACCGCCAACTTCATCGCCTTTCAACCATCGCTCGGAGTCACCTCCGACCACCTACCACCGCGGGAGAGCTCGAGGGGTGGAGAAGCCACCCCTCTAGCCCCGCCGGAGAGCCAAAATGGCGTTATTAAAATGGCGTCGTTGCCAGGGAGGCGTCAGAGTATTTTGAATTTTTACCTATTTTCGTGATTTTATTTTTTCTCTTCTTTTCCTTTTGTTTTTCGTAGCTTTTCTTCGGTTTTTCATACGACTTTTCTCGACTCTTTTCTCGATCATTTTTGTACGGCTTTTCATATGGCTAATCTAGTTTTGCAGGGCCTGCAGGATCAGCCGGCTTCTTAGGAAGCCGAGTCAATTGAAAGAGCAGAGGCTGGCTCCTTCTTTATGAGTCGGTTGTAGAGGGCAGAATTTGAGTAGTATAAGTTTTGTAAAAGAGAGAGAAACTATACTGAACTCTAGCAGAAGGGGTCCACTAAGGACATCCCAACGTGTAAATTCCCCCCCCCCATTTCTTTTCGGAGTCTGATTCGCCAGATATCGTGTATTCGGGGGTCAAGGCACCCATCGCGGTTTTCTCGCCTTATCGGTTTTTCCGCGACTTTTTTCGATAGATCCTTGATTAGGTTTTTTATTCTATATGATTGTGCCTACTTAGTTAGTTTTAGGACTCGCAACCTAGGTGCATGAATTTAGGATTTTTATAGAAAAAAATTCGATAGACGTTTGTTTGAAAAAATATAAAAAAAATATAAGATCCCAAAATAAAATCGACACTGCTAAAAATATCTGACCTAAAAACTGTAACAATTCATCTGACTTGGGAGAGTAAACCCCGCACATCCTCTCGGAATGCGCGAGCAAGCGTCGATCCATAAGGTTAGAGCAAAAACCCTGTATTTTTTCGCAAAATACTACTTAGTCTATACACCTGATCACTGTTCCTTAGTGGGTACGCTCGGGTACCTAGAAACGGCTCGGGTTTACTTAGAAGAGTGGGAGGTTTAGAGGACATTACCAAGGCTCCATCCTCAAGTAACACGGGTAGCCGGAAACGGTCCGTACTTACTCCTATACCGACTGAGTGCGAGTGATCTTCTGTAAGGACTCGGGCCAGTGTTTCAGAGAAACTATCGGGCACCTATCAACTCGCTCAGCTCATGATAACCGATACTTGTTTGCTAATTACAACCCTAAAACCGACAAGATAAAAGACCGAACTCTTACGATCTTCATCAGGTTGTGTTGGTGAAAACGGAGTTTTACTTTGTGTTTGCTTGCGGGACGTGATTTACCGTGGCTTTCGCATTTATCCCTCTTATTTGAATCGCAAATCGTGTTCTCCTGATATTTCTCTTGATATCGAAGATGACGTCTCGATGGCTTTTCTGTTCAGACTCCGTGAGCTTTCGACCGTCCACTGTCGATCATACATCTTCACAAGCTCGAGATGACCCTCTTCCTAAGCTGGTCCCATCTGATCTTGAGGAGAGTAATACCCATACTCCCTCGCCTCCTGGCCAGAATATTGAGGTAGACCCTTGCCTCAATACATCTAGATCTCCAGTCGATTTTTCACTGAGTTCTTACGAGAGCTTTTCTTTCACAGACGATTAGATGGCTCGCGGCAAAGGACCAGTAGTAGACGAGAGGCCACCAGCTGAGGAGCATCATGAAGGAAGAGCAGATCCCGCAGATATCACGACAGGGATTCTCGATACGCTCCAACAGATGAATCTACAGATTCGAGAACAATTCTGAGTTTAGAATGAGTTGCGGGCTGAAATAGCCGCGCTGTGAGCAGGGGCCAGGAACCAGTTACCGCCTGTAGTGATTCCCGCTACTTTACGGGATGAGTATGACTCGGGCGCTAGAACGCTCCATCACTAGATTCAATTACCGTCGAATCAAGGGCCATATGAGTTGAGACCGTCCTTCATTTCTTTGCTTCCCAAGTTCTACGGGAATGCCACAGAGGAACTTTTTACCTTTTTACAACAATTCGAGATGATTTACAGTACGGCTTGCTATCCAAGAGTTACGCAGGAGGCTGTACGCCTCAAGGCTTTCCCCTTTGCCTTAGCCGATAAGGCGCTTTACTGGCTGAGTCATCTGGGAAGGGAAATTTCTACATGGGACGACCTGAAGTCCACTCTCCTACGTAAATATTTTCCTCTAGGAAGGACGAACATGATGAGGAGTCAGATCTCCAACTTCACACATGGGATAGATTCAAGGACCTTACGGAGAGATGCCCGCATCATGAAATACCGATGAAGGTGCTAGTGCAGAACTTATTTGGAGGACTCCAGCCGGACATCCAGGGGCTCATGAGTGCCACATGTGGCGGTAGTTATTTGAACAAGGACTCCGAGTCAGTCTGGCCATCTTCGAAAGGATGGCCAAAAACTCGAGAGTCGTCGACTCTACTCGGGCATTTCAAAAAGCCCCGCAGCCATCACATCACTGAGAGCATCACAAGGTGGCTAACATTTCAGACTCCAAATCAAACATCAACATGGGATACATTAGCGAGAAATTAACGTTGGTGGACGTGATTCAGAAGCAAGTCCAAGACTTACAGCCGTTGCGAGAGTCGGAGAAACTCTCATCTCTACCTCAGTAGCTGAGTGATCTTTCGAAGAAGGTTTCTGAGATCCAACTTCAGTACCAGCAGAGTCAGTCTCCTTCGCCCACACAACCAGCATGGAGGATCTTACCTGCTCCACCCGCCCGTCAGGTTCATTACGTGTAGAGCGAGTCAGAGATTCTGCAGATTGATTGGCATGAGGATCAGTCTCATGCCAATCCCGGCCAGATCACCAGTGCTGCAGAGATGGAGGTGGAGCCGCAATCTACTCTCGAGATTAATGGGATGTGGTATACTCCAATTCTGCAACCGAGTATACCGCATCATCAGCAGCACTGACATCCGCAGCATGGACGTCCGCATTTCCAGCACCGCCAGAATTTCACACTACAGCAGTCTCACCCGAATGTTTATCATCAGAGACCACAATCATATCAGTATCCTGTTCAGTATTCACAGACTTATCCTTATCAGCATCCACAGCAGTCTTCCTCCACACCTCAGAGATACTCTCAGCCTTCCACTTCTCTGCAATACACGCCAAGGCAGGATAGCGAAGCAAGCCAGGGCCACCACACCAAACCAGAGATGTCTTCACAGGCCCAGGTACTCAATCAGATCATGGATATGCTGATTACGCTCCAGATTGCGCATAAAACCGAGATAGAGCAGGTTAACCATCGTCTGGACAAGTTAACCGCACCGAAGACCACTCTTCCAGTCCAGCCTCAGATGAACCCGAACAACAAGAGGAGGCATCCAGATCAGGTAGATACTACAGGTAAGATCTCGTTTCATGAATTTTTATCTAACTTCATTCGTCTTAGGAGTGGTAGATTACCAAGAGCACTTGCTGGAGTAGAGGAGAGGGCACTAGAGGAGCAGGAGCAAATCCATGAGCCGTAAGATTCTGGTGCCGAGGAGGAAAACCAGCAAGATGATGAGAACCACTTTATAGATCCAAGAGAAGGGAGTGATGCCAATACCGTTGATATGGACACTGGCAAATCAGATAAAGAAATCACGCCAGACCATGCAGATACTCCCGAGAAAAACATTTCTTCCCCTGTCTTAGAGAGTTTTGTACATAATTCTAAAACTCTCGATGTACAAGCTGATTCTAATATGAATAAAACTTCTGATTTTCTGACTCCTGACTTTGTTCCTTTTCCCGATGCTCTGTTTGGAAAAGGAAAGAAAAATAACAAAAAGAAAGTTGTGACTCTAGAGACAGAAAGGTTACTTAAAGATCACATCTTTTTGAAGATCCCGCTTCATGATGCCTTAGATCATTTTCATACGCTTAAGAATAAATTGAAAAACCGATGCACCACACGTAGGGAAAAGAGATCCCAACAGAGAAACATGTTTTGACTAAGGCTACATCTTGTGCTATACAGAATAAGTTACTGAAGAAGAAGAAAGACTCATGTGCACATTATGTCAGATGCGAGATCGCAAAAGCCGAGTTCGACCGCACTCTCTTAGATAACGGTTCCTCAATCAATCTGATACCCTCTTCTTTACTCGATAAGCTCGAGTTAGGTCCTTCTTACAAATCCCGTACGATCCTTCAGTTTGCTGATAGATCCGTAAAGAGACCTAAGGGTATATTAAGGAACGTTATCGTAACCGTGCAAGGTCTGCAATTCCCAGTGGACTTTACGGTCCTGGACATGGATTGCCCTACACAGTTACACCTTACCCCAATCATTCTTGGGAGGCCTTTCTTAGATACCGCAAAGGCTCTCTTCAATTATGATACAAGGAAGGTATCTTTTCGCGCCGAGGGCGAGAAAGTACATATAGAGATGGCGAGAGATTCGAACACATCTAGTGATGCGTCTTCTGATTTTCTGAGTTCTTTAGCCATATGCGATTACATGGATGAGGCACGTCTTGACGACCTCGAAAGTTATCAAGTAGAGACCCAAGATTTCCTAGTAGAGAATGGGTCCAAGACTGCGGTTGGCGGTTCTTCAGACGGTACTTTATATTTTAGTCTAGATGATGAGAAGAAAAGGGATCAGACTTCTGACGAACTTATTGCAGACTTTTCAGATTCAGAGAATTTACACGATTCCTCTGTCTCAGATGATCCAGAGACAGAGTTTCATTTAGCTGAGTTATTTTCCTCTGATCGTTCTGAGGAGTCGTATGATGTTTTGAACATCTTCTGTAGTCCGACTCTAGAGCACATCGACATGGTGGATATTAAGAATGTCGACAAATCCACAACCGTTACAGATCCCAGTTCAAATATAGATGAGGTTTCAGCAGATCCAGATTCTACCATACCAGAATTAAAGACTTTCCCATCAAACATGAAATATGCTTCCCTTGCGAATCCACACCGACAGTTTCCGGTCATTATCAGTTCATCATTGACCGACGATCAAGAATCTCATCTTTTGGAGATTCTAGAAAGAAACCGCAAGGCTATTGGGTGGACTGTATCCGATCTCAACGAGATTAATCCTGCTTTGTGTTCTCATCATATCTATCTCAATCATGACAGCAAACCCTCCAGAGAGTTTCAGCGTAGGCTGAATTCGGTTTTACGAGAAGTTGTCAAGAAAGTGATTATGAAATGGTGTGACGCAGGGTTCATTTATCCCATCTCCAACTCTGAATGGGTCAGCCCATTACATGTTGTCCTGAAGAAGTCGGGAATTCAGATGGTTAAAAACGAGAATGGAGAGGAGATTCCAAAGAGAGTAACCACGTAGTGGTGAGTATGTGTTGACTACAAGAAACTGAACACCGCGGAGAAGAAGGACCACTTCCCTTTTCCTTTTATAAACCAATAGAACTATTGGCAGGGAAGGAGTACTTCTATTTCCTTGACGGTTACTCCGGATACAACCAAGTATCAATTGCTCCTGAAGACCAAGAGAAAACCACCTTCACATGTCCGTTCAGCACGTATGCCTTTAGACAGATGCCCTTTGAATTGTGCAACGCTCCTGCTATTTTCCAGAGGTGCATGCTTGCTATTTTTGCGGACATGGTCGGTGATTTTCTAGAGGTTTTTATGGATGATTTTTTGTTCTATGGTGAGTCTTTTGACGATGGTTTAGCGCACCTAGACCAGGTTCTTAAAAAGTGTTGTGAGGTAGATCTCGTTCTGTCTTGGGAAAAGAGCCATTTTATGGTTACTCACGGGATCGTGTTGGGGCACGTCATCTCCCAGTGAGGCATGGAGGTTCACCCTGCCAAGGTGGATGTCATCAAGCGACTTGAACCACCAACCAACATCAAACAGTTATGGTCATTTCTGGGGCATGTCGGCTTTTACCGACGGTTTATCCAAGATTTCTCCAAGATTTCCCGACCGTTAACTGAATTATTAGGCAAATACATCGAGTTCTTGTTAGATGATAAATATCTTAATGCCATCCTCAGTTTGAAAGAAAAGATTATCAGTGCTCCTTTCCTACAGCCGCCTGATTGGTCTCTACCCTTCGAGATCATGACGGATGCTTCAGATTTTGCGGTCGGGGTTGTATTAGGACAGAGGAGGAATGGACTTCCCATTACCATCTACTATGCCAGCAGAACCTTAGACGATGCTCAGAGAAATTACACAGTGACAAAAGGAGATGTTGGCAGTGGTATTTGCTCTAGATAAGTTCTGATCCTATCTTCTTGGCTCGAAAATCACAGTTTAAACAGATCACTCAGCTATCAGGTTTTTAATGGAAAAGAAGGATGCCAAGGCACGCCTTTTTAGATAGATTCTACTACTTCAGGAATTTTATTTGGACATTAAAGATAAACCTGGGGTAAAGAATGTGGTAGCTGATTACCTCTCCCGATTACAGATAGATCAGACTTCAGATGAGTACACGCCAGAGATCGCAGAGAGATTTCATGATGAGAGCATCTTTGCAGTTACCGAACTTCCATGGTATGCAGATATAGTCAATTTTCTGGTCACACAGAAAATTCCTCAGGGTTGGCCAAAGAATTGAGTTGATAAACTATTTTCTGAGGGACGATATTACCACTGGGAGGATCCGATTCTTTTTCGTGAAGGACCGGATTGTGTTTACAGGTGTTGTATTCCTCAGGAGGAATATAATAGTGTCCTCACCTTATGCCATTCTTTAGAGTCAGGAGGACATCACTCAAGGAAGAGGACAGCGCAGAAGGTACTTCAAAGCGGATTATGGTATTCGACTCTTACTAGAGATGCTTGCACATTCATGAAGAGTTGGCCAGATTGTCAGAGAGCTATAGGGACAGTCAGTGCTAGAGATGCAATGCCAATGCAACCCTTCATTATTTGCAAGAACTTTGACGCATGGGGCATAGATTTCATGGGACTGTTCCCTTCCAACAGCAGCTTTGAGTACATTCTTCTCGCTGTAGACTATGTTAGTAGATGGGTGGAGGCTATACCCGCACGAGCCATAGACAGTAAGATTGTTTGCAAGTTCATAAGGGAACATATTATTTCGTGATTCGGGGTCCCACGTATTCTTATTTCTGATGGGGGTAGCCATTTCATTAATAAAGAGGTGAAAAAGCTAGTGAAGAAATACAGCATTGATCACAGAGTAGCTTCTCCTTATCACCCACAAACGAACGACATGGCTGAAGTTTCAAATAGGGAGGAGAAATTAATTCTCCAGAAATTAGTTCGACCGGATAGGAAGAACTGGTCAATGCTTCTAGATCAGGTTCTTTGGGCATATCGTACTGTATACAAAACTCCCTTAGGTACTTCACCATTTAGATTGGTTTATAGAAAGTCGTGCCATTTTCCCGTAGAGATCATGCACAAATCTAAATGGGCTATTTGTGAGATTTTACTGGATGCACAGAAAGCAGGAGCCAAGAGAAAGATAGTTCTGAATGAGCTGGTAGAGATTCGAAATCAAGCATACAAGAACACACTCATTTATAAGGACAAAGTGAAGAAATGGCATGACTGACATATTCGGCACAAGATCTTTGTCCCGGGGCAGAAAGTCTGGTTGTTCAATGCGAGATTGAGAATTTTTCCTGGCAAATTAAAAAGCAAGTGGGAAGGACCATACATAGTCAAGAACGATGCACGACAATGGAAGTATAGCAATATCAGATGTGTCACCTGGTGCAGAGCCGTTCGTGGTTAACGGGCAGATGCTGAAGCACTTCGTCGAGACTACTTATCATCTGGCCCGTACTGAAGTGATCTATTTTGTACAGGAATCATTATCATCCTTTCATTTCATCTCATCCTGTACAAATTCTTTTGAGCCATTCGATTTCTGGAGATCCACAACACTTGTATATTGACCACAATCGTCCCCATTTTTGCCCGTCTTCTTTGCTTAGGATACCAGATCCTAAGTATAGGGGGGACTGATTGTTCGCTGATTCATGTTTTATATTTTGTTCTGATTCTTTTGTATAGCCTTTGTTTTTCACAAATCACTAGTCTCCGATTTTTGCTACACTCTTTTCTATACTTAGGAGGCCTTATCCTAAGTATAAGGGGACCGAGTGATTTCGATGATTTCATATTCTTTATTCTTTTTGTTTCTTCGTTGTATATTCTTTTTACTCAGTCACCTCATTTTTTCTCTTCCGTTATACTTACGATGACCTGATCGTAAGTATAGGGGGGTTGACTGACTTGTACTCTTTATTCTTTTTCACCCACTTTTACATAGCAAGAGTTATGTCCTCTTTTTCTCATTTGACGCTATGAGGACATAGCACAAGCTAAGTATAGGGGGTGCCTATATATTGTATATATACTTTTGTCCATAACTCCTACTTTTATGTATTTTCTATAAAATCCATAAAAGTGGGTAAGGTTTAATTTAAAAACCATTTATATATTTATTTATTATTTATAAAATCCTTGTAAATAAGTAAAAATGTTTAAAACTTGTAATTAAAAATTTGTAATTAAAATATGTATTTCAAATATGTATTTATAAATTTGTATAATACTTACTTAAAATCCTTTTTATTAAAACATGTGTAGAAATTATTTAATCCTTGTAAAATCCCTTGTAGATAAATTCAGTAAAATACATTAGATATTTACCTCAAATAAAATTTATCTTGTAAAATTCATGTATAAAAATTTGTTTATAAAAACCAGAAAATCCATAAAAAATACAAAGTCCTAAAAATCATAAAAATTACAAAAGCCTTAAAATCCATAAAAATGAGTAAAATTCAGAAAATATACTTCACAAAAACATGGTTGCATTTACATTCGCATTTTTCAGAATAAGTTTGATTTCTAGAACTAAGGACTGAGTCTAGTCTAGAGGATGGAGCTTGATTACGGCCTTTAACTTTTGTTGTAAGGAGCCTAGTTAGGATCTGGAATTTAGACTCTTCAAGTCTTTTGACTTAAAATTTTTGGGTTCCGTAAAACCATATTCGGGAAATCAAGTCATATGTGCTTAAATAGACCATTTGGTGTCATGCGTACAACTCTACACCAGTAAACCAATCTTGAACACATGCACTCTGCACTTAGCTCGACTCGCATGGAGTTACGAAGGCAGTACATCTTGGTAGTGTGTTTCTATCCTTATCTTTGCGGCATTGACGTTTAAAGACGGGAGAGATTGGGGTGGCGATAGTTGCTTCGGGAGGGAAGGATCTGCTGACACAATTTCTCTAAGACCTCAAAAATGGACGGAATAAAAAGATGCTATATCCGTCGAGGCACAAAAAGATGAATGCAGTGCAAGCAAATTACAAAGTCAAAGCAAAGAAGAAGCCACCAAATAAGACCACAATGGTCCAAGCTTCCTCCAAAAATGCCTGCACATCTTAGTGGAGGCTCAGCTACACCGGTTGAGCCTCACAAGGAGATGCGTCTACACTAGTCGCACTCCACTTCTTTTCTCATTCTTCTATTTTCTCTCTATACTCGATTGTGGACATAGCAGAACTGAACTCAGAAGGGAATACCTCCCTCCCCGAGGAAAGAGTAGCGGGGTGAGGAAGCAATAGAAGTGTATAGCCGGGATGGACGGTTTCTTCGTTTCTCTAAGCAGGAAGAACTAAATCAATTCACACACTGTACAAGTTGACTTCAAGGATGATAGAGTTTGCGATATGAATAAGTGAGTCTGAACTAGCTGATGAAGTGATCTTGAGTAAGGATTTGTGGAACTTGAGGACTGTTGAGGATAAAATCCTAATCCTAGTTTAGGCTCCGATAAAATGCTTGTTTCAGGCCCGATCGAGCTCCGTCCTTTGTCTGTTCTCATGAATTGGTTTAGGAAAACAAATTCATTCTAACTTTCTTTCTTTTTCACTTACTTTTTCAAAATAAGTGTTTGCTAAGGGACTAGCAAATTTAAATATAGGGGGTTGATGAATCCATGATTCATTAACTTTTCTGTCGCATTTTGTCTTAAAACCCTTAACAAATGCATGTAAATATTCATTAATTCACATATTTTAACAAAACTTCATTCATGTGTAAATATTCATTTTTAAGCATCTAAATCATGTAAATAAATAAAGAACAAAGAAAAAAGAAAAGAAGGTAGGTTGGATATATGTATATGTACAATATGACTTATAAATATAAATATAACTGCAAGGTATATTTATAACCTAACCCCCGAGACCAAGTCAGCATGGATTGGTCGACAAATCAAAAAGTAGGGGTGATAAGGAAAGAAAACCATAAAAATAAATTAAGTCACACTTCATACACCTTTCACTATTTATTAAATAAATACAAAACTTCAAAGATTTTTATTTAATTCCTATGTACATATTTTTCACCAAACTCTAATTCTAATTATTTTTAAAAATGTATATAAAAATATAAAAATAAATTAAAAATATTACCCCGTACATATACCAAGAAATCCTACTTATAAATTGTCAAAATCTCAACTTCCGAACATCATAACTTCTTCATACGAACTCCAATTTCACTCTACTCACTTTAAAGTTCATAAAATAATATTTTCTAATTAATAAAGGTGGTTTCATGAAATTCTGAGTCCGTTTGCAAAAAGTAGGTTTTGGGACCAAATGACAACGGGGTTTCTAGGCTATTTATTTTATGTAGAACACATTATTTACATTTTTCTTAATTTTATAATTTCTAATTATTTTCATGATTTTGTATTTTCACCCTAATTTATTTCAGAATTTTTGGAGCTTATTTATTATTTTAATAAAATCAAAAACCCTAAATTATAGGTAAAAATGAACTGACTAAATAACACCTGTATTTATTAATATATGTAAACTAATTTATTAAAATCTCTAAAAATTCACACAACTCTTATTTATTGTCCTAATAATTAACAAAATATATCATAAATATTTAATTATTTATTTATTAAACTAAAAATCCAAAACCTATATATATACATATTTATTAATATAATATTTATGTTTCAAATAATATTTATTATTTATAAAAATCAATTATTCCATTATTAAGATTATTTAATTATTTACATTTCTTCTATTTATACTTAATTAAAATAACCTTATCTATTATTTAATATTGAATTTACAAGCAATTTTTCCCATCTGGCCAACCAGGTGCTGACATGTGTCAGCACCTGGTTCATCCTCCAAGAAAGGTTGTTAGACCTTTTGTTTCAACCGGCCAACTTCATAAAATTTTCTCGTGCGACTCGTAACTCTTCCAGGCGATTTCAACCCCTGATCTTCTTCTCCTAACAACCCTCTCCATCGCCTACCCTTGGATCTGGTTGGGGAGCATGAAATCTCCTTAAAAAAGCCCCTAAAGTCCTCCATTCGCAACTAACTTTCCAACCACCTAAAGCTCCAGCTCCAGTGGCCGACCCCCATTCTTCCTAACCTCGCTTCGTCGGATTTGGAGGTGACAGCTCCGCCCAAGCAAGCCCGCGTGGAGGAGGGACGTCGGAGGAGAGTTTCCAAGGCTCTTGGCAGCCTTGCATCGCAGCTCAACGTCACGTTCAGCTTCGACGAAGGTCGACCGTCGAGCATCATTCCGAGGTAATACATCTCTGTTCTTCACAGACCTATTCCTTCATCTTCTTCACTTTCTTTCTCGATTCTCTTGCTTTAATTAGCGTCGCTAAGTGTGACATTAGGATGCCTAATCATTTAGCTTAAACGCTAAAGCGCAATCATCTTTCATTCCTTTCAAATCTACTTCGAATCGCATCCTCATATCATCGCCATCTTTCACACCTGTTTATTTTTAGTCTGGAAACCACCATTTTCGAGCTTGCGGAACCATAAATTCTTGGTCGATTCTTCGTGAATCGAGCACATAAATCTCTCCTTTGCAGGTTCATGTTCCATCATGAGCGAAATGAAGACCATTGAAGTCTTCATCATCAAGAAAATCTCTTTCGAAAGAGGCGCAACAATCTTCATCAACCTCCAGTATCAACGAGACCGCCAACTTCATCGCCTTTCCACCGCCGCTCGGAGTTGCCTCCGACCACCTACCACCGCGGGCGAGCTCGAGGGGTGGAGGAGCCACCCCTCTGGCCCTGCCGGAGAGACAAAGTCACCGCCATCTGCCATAGAAAATTCATTGAAGAAGCCTCTGTCGTCAGCTGCATAACAACCTCAAGAACTACAAGAACGCCCAGGTGCACAGGCTACTGACACGTGGAAGGTGTGGGAGCGTCAGATCAGCGCCGAATCTTCTAATCGCAGTCGTTCAATATGAACTGTGTAGAAAAATTGCATAAAGAACCCAACCGACTTCCAGAATTTATTCTCGCTCCAGAAGGTTTCCAGAAATTACATTTAGGTCCCAATGTAGGGACCTAAATGTAAAAATCTTTGTTTTCTTTTCAAAACAGTCCCTATAAGGACCATTTTGCATCAATTTTCCTGACTTTTTATTGCGCTTATACCCCTGGGCTGTAGGGGATTTTTGAACCTAGTTTTGACCTCATTTTTCATTGATTTTTTTAGGGTAGTTATGCAACTACCCCAGCAAGATTTCAAGTAATTTTTCGTATAATTTTCTTGTGTTTTCATCATCTTTTAATTCTTCGCAAATCGACTCTGTTTTGTTTTGTTTTCGTGTGTAGTTCGAGCCCGTTGCTCGGCTTTTCACCTATTATATAGTATCATCTATATTTTACCTATATTCCACCTATTATATAATAAATAAATTTTGTGAAAAATATCACTTTGAAAAATTAAATAAAAATTGGAAACGATTAAAATAAAATAAAAAATCAAATAAAATTGTAACTTTGCGTTGATTGCTTTAAGAAGAGATAAAAAATAATCACAAAAATAATTACCCATACAAATCAACATACACTATTCTGCCTCCTTGAGTTTGACCCAGGCACACTTACTTGTATAAAAAATTAGTGTAGGTTTTTCTCTTGAAAAATTGAATTTGTTTGATCAGAGCTAGGATCCTTTTGCGGCTTTCTACATCGACAACTCTCTCTTCTAAAAAGCTGTAAACCGACTCTAGCGACCGTTATCAGTCCTTACTCTTTTGAGAAGCGAAGAGCCCGATCCAAATGGATTGTATGCAAGAATTGTCACTTCGAATAGATGTCTCCTACATACAATATCTGGCGACGGAACCCTTCGCCTTGACGGGAGACCATGGATGTCACTTATGTGATCCTCCACCTCTTATTCAAATTTCAATTAATTATCATGAATCATATTCATATAATTAATTATTCTAAGGATAATACACATCTATTCAAAATGGAGTGTTTTTAATTGGATATAACCAATTTAATCATATTAAATTAATTATCATTCTAATTCAATCAACAAACTTGATTGTTATATGGTATTATCTCAAAGTACGTATTAATTCAAATTTTAATAATTAGAAAATACACCATGATTTCTCCAGCATTATCGAGTCCCTACTCATTGTCATGGCCAGTACCGACGGGAGTGGGACAGACCGCACAAGGTGCAACCTGCTACCCCAACGCTCTCCGACTAGACACCATATCCACCTCAGGAAAGGATAATGCCAAATCGATCATTGTGTACTTGAGATGATCATCGGTTTTCCAACCTAAATTATACCATATAGTAATAATCAAAATCATTTTGATTATAAGGAAATTTGCTAGACAAATTCCCAAATACTGGTATCAAGTAACAAATTGGTGAACTTGATCAAATCTAATCATTTATTGGTTGAGGCAATGTCATTTAAGGGAACAATTATCATTCAAATATTTCCCAAATATTATCCATAATTATTCCTGGAAATTAACCATTAATTTCACAAGTTCTTAAATGATTATGACATGGTTCATGATTAGGATTGCAATTTTCAGTAGTGACCCTCACTTACTAAATTAGCATATCGCATTCATTTTAAATCCAAATTATGCAAAATAAGTTTCTAAAGTTTGATAATTGATTTAAAACAGAACCCAAGTTATAATTACGCATTTCTAGTCGTGTCAAAACAATAATGAACTCCTTAATTACGTTATGATTCGCCATCCCCGAAACAGTGGATATAGGTTCATTAAAATTATCATATCTTATGTTATCGGATTCCAAATCACGAAACTCAAATCCTACTGTTTCCTTAATTAATGGGGAACGCTATCCAATAAAATTTTATGTTTAAATATTTTAAACAGGGCCGAAATTTATCACAAAATGGGGCTGCGAAAATGAAATGCGACAAAAGTTTCACGAACCCTAACGAGCCCAAATTTTCCTAGGTTTATGGATCGAATCCAAAACCTCCAATCTAACTCAGATACCACTTGAAGGATATGGGAAAATCATCAAGCGCATCACGGAAGCATGTGGATCGCATCGAATGCGATCGGGAGCGACTAGTCGCAGTAGTTGCTCGATGCAGCGGAACTAAAAAAATAATGTGATGAAACCACATGATCCAAGAACCTTTCTCGGATTGTTTCATCTAAACCACAACTAGATATTGGGGTTACCTCTTTAAGCGTGGTTGTGATCGAGTCTCTAAATGAAGAGACCTCCTGTCTCAAGTCCGATCCGACGGAGGAGATGCTTGCGAGCGCGATGATGAGACGTGTCCTTCTCGCAATCCATGTTGATGATCCAAGCAGTGAATCTCCTGATCTCGTCGCACGAGATACGACGTCTTCTTCACGAGAGAGGCGCACCGAAGGAGACGGAGATCCACGAGAAATTACTCCGGCAGCATAACAACGATGTTGCGTGATGGCGACTCTCTCTATGGCTCCATAGTGGACGGCCATAAGAGAGAGGGGAAGAAAGTCTTGGCATGAAGAGAGAGAGAGATGAAGAGAAAATATGTTGTTTGATGTAAAAGTGTCTCTCGAAGAGCTAGGGGTGCCTCTTATTATATAGAGTTTTGGGAGTCCACGGATCTCAATCCATGGACAACACAATAAATGGTTGAGATTGATTTGTGTTTCTTTCAATGGCTAAGATGTTGTTGTAAAAACACAACAACAATTGATTTAATTTTTGAATTAATTTATATTGATAAATCAACATAATTAATCCCAATTTACATCACTTTGACTAGAGAAGAGATAATGAGGAGACTTAACCAATCCCCTAAGAATGGAGGGACGGCTACTCTTCTCCACATGGAGAGTTGTAGCCGTCCACTCCTCTTGAATGGACTTGATCAATCTCCTCTAATTATCATGAGATCTCATTATCTCATGATATCTCTTTAATTTACAACAACACTTATTGTAAATATTTTTCACAAAAAAATAATTCATAATTATCTTTTGAAAAACTTCTATCAAAACATTGAAATTATGTAAATCTCATTCACAACCCAAAACAAAATGTAATTATATTTTCAATTAATCATTCGATGTGAATCCAATTCACATTAACAATTAATCAACAAATATAAATCGTAATATGCTCTCTTTAATATATTATAAATCACGTTTATAATATACCTGAATAATATGGATAGTGCTATCCACATTATTCTTGTACATGATAATTAAGTCACATTTAATCATCTTGGATCCCAATTCTCTTGTGCCCAAATAATATGAATCACATTCACATTATTCACATCTTTGGTAACTAAATCTCATTTAATTATCTTAGATAACTCTCCTTATAATATGAATCAAATTCATATTATTCATGATAATTAAATCACATTTAATTATCCATTTTTCTCAATGCTCGGATACATATATCAAAAATGAAATTATCCATGAACTCTTTCAAGGATAATGCGCTTTCTCCGCAGATACTTGGACATAAGGATAGGGCGATTGTATTGTTCCATGTATAGTGACTTGGATATTGAGATCACATCTCAAATCCAGATCTTGTGTACCTCCCATAGATGCTTGATTAAATCAAGATCGCAAATCTAATCTTCTCATTACATCTGAATCACATTTAGATTAATGTCCATCAGTTGGAATAAGATTAGATTACTTCTCTATGAGAGGAGTCACTAAAATCCATACATGTTTCATCACTCCCTCGGATTGGAAGCGTCATGGTTATACAATCATTTTTTATCACATCACCCTAAGGTATTCCTAATACATGTACATCCTGCATGCTGGAAGATCCAGAATAAACTCGAAGTATAAGATCAATTTTACATTGTCTACTTCAAGGTTTTATCATTAAGTTTCACATTTGACTATTGGGAGTTTGTATCGATCATATACTTTCCAAAAGCATATATCATACCCAGGTGTTGATCATATACTTCCCAAAAACATATATCAAACCTATAAATTTAGTCAAGCTTCCAAAGCGAGACGATCGTGCACAGAATTTGATTCTTCCCAATATCTCATGAGTGAGCTCATGTCTTCCGGTTCAGCAATGAACTTGTATGATCCCTTTGAGAGATCGTATTACTCATATGCCCTTGCATGCACACCAACGCGCTGGTATATAGATCGTGGTTAGGTCATCAACCTATTGGTCTGCCCAATGTACATATCCTTACATATAGTAACACATCTGTCTCCGATCAGAGGATGTGTGCCTATATCATGACAGCATACGACATAGGACTTTGGTTGTCTCGATCTCATTATGTCAAATCTTTGACCTAACTAATCTGACACCTCCGAATCTCTATTCCCAGGTAGAGGACCTGCATTAAGAGGTCGATTAGATATCAACCAAGTGAGATAGGATTGCCATCTCCTACTCAGGTTGGAGATCATCGCTTAACAATCATTTGATAGTAGTTGATGAGTCCTCAATCTAACTCCTTAGATATTCATACAAGCACCAACCTCTATGATCTAGTAATTGAATCAAAAACTGTATGATCATTAAGATGGCCATGGTACATAACCCTAAATATACTCAGGGGCCTATTATGCAAATTAGTTATTCTTCATTTCAAATCAGGGAATGATATTTGCAATAACATTTATTGCATAATGGCTTATCGTGGGCTCGCATGTCCAACACCCGATCCAGTAGACATGAGGTTTTATGATAGAAGTTATGGGTTCTAATAATGCTTCAAAAGAAAGATAGTCTATGGGCTCAAGAGGAAAAATCCATATGTAAATGTTGTTGAAAAATAAATGTTAAAAAAACCAAAAATTCCAAATAAGTGGATAGGCCTAATTGAAAATAAAATGATGGTTGGATGTATATATATGTATATTCAATAAGCAAGCTTGAGCTTCGAAGTCGGGTATTTGTGAACCTGTAACCGAATGACTTGGCTACACTGGTCAAGCATCCTAAGATTGGTAGCTATACTGGATACCATCAATTCTTCTCTCCACCTCCTCTTTGTGAGCCGATTATACCTAAACTTAGAAGGGAATACTCCACTTCTCAAGGAAAGAGTTGTTGGATTGGGGAATTAGGGTCACCATGTTGGAGAAGACTGACTTTTACTGCTTCAACCGAGGAGAGCTACATATCACACACATTGTCCAAGATAGATTCATATCCATAACGGTTTGTGTATGAGTTGATTTATTCTGACATGGTTATTTAGGTGACTTGAGCAGAGTGTTGTGGATCTCAGAGGCTATTGTGTTTCATATTTGTTTCCCAAATAAGGTTTCAACAACACCTAAAATCCAAGGGTCCGACTTAAGTTCCAAACTTTGGTTTTATGAAGAGAAGTTTAAGAATTAAAATCAATCCAAAGTATTTCTTTTCTTTATTTTCTTTTATGCACTTATAGGCATAAGTGTTTGCTAGGGAATAGCAAAGGCAAGTATGGGGGGTGATGAAATTCACAGCACTACGGTTCAACAAGAACACAAACCCTGAAGTTGTCTGCATTCTAGTGTTTTTCTCCATAGTTGGAATGTTAACGACTTACCACTCCTACTGCATGGTAGATATCTGACCTTATGAACATCATGTCATACATTAGGCTTTCCATAGCTGATGCGTAAAGGCATCAAGCCATGGCTTTCTTATCCCCAATACTTTGAGGATCCATAGATGTATACCATGTATTAAGGGTAGGAATACTTTCTTAGAACTCTCCACACGGAAGCATTCCAAGATCTTCTTAATGTATCCATGTTGTGGCAATTCCTATCCATGTTGTGACAATTCCAAAATCCCTTTTCTCTATTTCTAAACAGCTTCAGGCCCAAGATATAGGAGGTTTCCCTGAGATATTTCATCTCATAGGTATGGGACAACCAAATTTTAACACTAGTCATCATTCATGTATCATTCCCAATGATATGGATGTCATCTATGTAAAGCACGATAAACACAATGGTGCTCCCACTAAGCTTCTTATACATGCATGGTTCATCGGAATTCTGAATGAAATCATAACTCTTTATGGTTTCAGGAAATCTTATGTTCTAGCCATGGAAAGCTTGTTTAAGCCCATAGATGGATTTCTTTGGTTCCATACTTTGCTTTCATCATTTATGAAGTCTCGGGGCTGATCCATATAAATATTCTCATCAAGGTATTGATGAATCCACATTTCATCATCTTTATTCTATCATTTTGGCACCAAAAACCCTAGCAAATGCCTGTAAATAGCATTAAAATCACCATCTTAGCATTCATGCATGTGCATCGTATTAGTGTATAAAATACTGTAATTAAGGCCAAAATTATAGAATAAATAAAGAAAAGAAAAAGAATAAAATATTGTAAATATTTTATGACCCAAAACCCCCGAGACCTAGGCATCTTGATGAATAGGTCGACAAGGAATAAAGTAGGGGGAGATAAGGTCAGAAATACAGAGAAAATACCTATACATTCTATTCATTCTTTATTCATTATGGGACCTATTTTTGGTTCCACTTTTTATACATCAAATGAGGAAACTGTGTACATGAAAGTTGTAGATAATTTAATAAAGAAAAACACAAAATTGATTTCACTGAAAATAATACACAGATAAAAAGTTATGCTCTGAATAAGAATCCAGAATCCCAACTTCCCAGACCCGTATCTCACAACTGACAACTCCAAATGCAGCATACTCACCTTTAATTGTATATAGAATAAAATAATCTATCCAAAGGTGGTGGTTTCGCATTTGGCGGAGCTACGGTTTGAAAGTTGAGTTTTGGACCCTCATTGTATAAATGTAATGATTAAAATATTCAATTTATTATTTATTCATTATTTTTGTATTTTTATATTTTTATAATTATGTAAATATTACTTATAATATATATTTGCATTAAAATTAGAATAAAAATGCAAAGAAAATTCAAAATAAAAATACTTGTATAAAGAATACATAGGTATACTGCCTATACGTATACATATACAATACCTATCTATATTTTATTAAATATACAAAATATATCAGAAAATTAAAATAAAAATATATTTGTGTATATAAAAGAAGTTTATAATTTTACAAAATAAGAAATAAAAATAATAAAATTAAAATACACAAAGTAAAAATAGAATACTAAAATACATAGGTAATATACCTATATAAGGCTAAAAAGTGGACTTGTAAAAATATAACTCATAAAAATAATTAAAAATCATAATAAATACTACATAAAATAACGAATATTTTTTATTTTATAATTATTATTTAATTCGGCTTATTTCTATTTTTTAAATAATTTTTAAATCTTTTTCCAGGAGTTTTTCCTGGTTGGTCCACGTGGACCAACCAGGGGACCAGGAGAGTTGACCTCGGGTCAACTCCCTGGTCCTACTCCAGTAGCTGTGTCAGAGAGGTCCACGTGGATCAACCTTTCATCTTTTCGACTCAAGGTCTTCTGCAAACTTCTTCCTCGTTCGACCGCCTTGCACGCCCAATGCTTATCTTGGGACGTGCATCACGCCAACCACCACTGCACCTCGTTCTTCCCACCATGACCATCAACCATACTTAAGCAACCCCTTGACTCCATTTCGATTTTGAACCGTGAATACTCACTGATCCGCCCCACTGGGTCGAGCAAAAGGAGCCCGGAGGTGACAGCTTCGAGCCCCAAGCTTCCAGGCGACGGGAGAGCACTCGGATCGTCGCGAGTTCCAACCTCCGGTGAAGCTTCGCCGTCGAGGTAACCACCCTCTGGCCCCCAGGCCATCGAGGTCGATCTTCATCTCTTTTTATCCCCTTAGCGTTCATCATATCCATAAGATCACTCCGAGCATTTTCCATCGTCGATTCGCCCATCTGATCACTTCATCTCTCACCTCGCCGGAGCGCAACTCCGGCGAGCCCCCATATCGCCTTTCACGCCACTCCGAGAGCCACCCGAGGTCGAGGCATTTTGCCCTCAACCTCCATAACTTTTTTGCGCAGGTTCTGGAGCATATCAACGAGTCTGGAGCATTTTTGGATCCTCACCGGAGCACCTGGAGCTGCGCACCTTCCTCCTCACCGTGGAAGAGCTCCGCCGACCTTCGCGCCAATCCCTCGCTTCCAGACGACAGAGGAGACCTCCAGCAACCTCTTATGTCCATTTTGAAACTCATCCACCGCCGGAGCGAGTTGCCACCACCGGTAGAAGGTCGCCACGGCGGTCCTTCTTCCCTGTTCTTCCAGCACGCCTCGCTGCCGTCCGATCAAGAGGGGACCCCAGGTCTAACGTGGACCGTCCGATCGCCAGCACCTGCCACCGTCGGGTCTCATATGAGATCTGATCTCAGTCGTTCACGGGCGAACCGTCATCGCCTTCCGAGAGGCCGCCACATGGATAAGTGGCACGTTCCCTGCCGCTGGATTGCGCTTAGCTGCCAGCCGTTGGATTCGCGCCATGCGTCACCAGCGCCCGCACCACCGTCGGATCGCCTTAGCGAGGGTATTTAGCAGTCAACCCCCCGCTAGTTTTGTAATTTCTATTTAGTCCTGAAACTCTATTGCGTAGTTTAAATATTTTTGTAATATTTGCAGAAAGACCCTCATCTTTATTGTATTTGCACTTTGGTCCTCTGCCACGTCACCTCACGTGACCTGTACACGTGAGGTGAGGGCATTTTGCATAGAGGCCCTCAATCTTCGTTGTATTTCAGTCCAGTACCAAAACTTTCGTGTGTAGCGTTAACTTTTTGGAGAAATTGCATGTAAGCCCCATGGTTCTTGGATAATTACATTTTGGCCCTCGCCAGGCGCGTGCAAGTCACGCGCCCTGGTGGGTAAATTGCGCTGATACCCCAACGGGTTTTGTAATTGCTGTTTGGTCCTAAAAATCGATTATTTAGTTCAAACTTTTGTGGAAACTTGCATATATGCCCCTGGATGTTTTGGAAATTGCATAAATACCCCTGCCAGGCCAGTTTAATGATTGGATGGTTATCCTAATTAATTAGACCTTCATTTTAAGTCCAAAAATTCCACAAAAATAGGGTTAAGCTTCTGGACACTTGTTCTTCCACGCTACATTTTTAGTTTTTGATTTGGTTTTATTTTTATATTTATTAAAAATCAAACACATGCTTTTTTTGCACTGTCTAACTTAGAAAATGCCAAAAATATATTAAAATACCTCTAAAAATCCCAAAAAAAATTACCTAGTGTCTATTATATCCTATTTTAGTGTCAGTCCAAAAATCACTAAAAATCTCAAAAGAAAAACACTAAAAATTTAAAAACATTCAAAAACTTCAAAAAAATATATAAAATCAAGGAAAACTCAGAAAAATACAAACTCAGAACCTGTTTGTTCTCTATTTTGTTCTCTTTATTTGAAAAATAGTGTGAAAAATTTTGATTGCTGTTTGCTATTTTTAACTTCCATTTTATTCACAGCCAGCACTCATTTCACTGTTTTGCCTTATTTCAGTATTTAAAAATACCAAAAACACCTTGAAAAATCCCAAAAAATCACAAAAATAGTAAAAAATCTTAAAAATACCAAAAACATTCTATTTCTGATTTTTTGGTTATTTTTGCACATTTTTATAAATATTTTATCTTGCCTTTCATTACATTGTTTTGAATTTCAATATTCAAAAAGAAAAAAATAAATATAAATTATAAATTATAAAAATCAGAAAATTAAAAATCAAAATACAAAATTAAAAATTAAATTAAAATAAAAAAAAATAAAAATTAAAAACCCACAAAAATTTCCTTTGATAGCTTGCTTAGTGTAGACACTTGACACACACATTCACTTGTGCACATTAATTTTGAATTACCCCGCTTGCTCCCTGTGTTCGAACTCTCTGCATACTTGTCACTATACACCATTTGTGCAGAGTTAAAAATAAATTTTAACTCCACATTATTTCTAGTCTATTGATCTTTAGTGTGGGTTAATTGTTGATTTTAGTTCAGAGTTCATTGTGAGTCGTCACAGCGACGGTTGTCTCCGCCTTGTGTGAGACACCACTTTTAGACTCCGTGAATTTTGGCCAAATCAAATGGCGCTGTTGCTGGGGAGCAACAGCGAGTAGCTCACTTTTGTTTACTTGTGTTTAGTGTTTACCATATCTTCATTTCATCTCTCTTACATTTTTGATATATATATTGCTTGAGCTATCTGACCACCCTTTCTTGTCTTCTTGCGAGAGACTGCGGAGCGAGGCGGATCGCCTAGATGACCCGAAGCAACCTTGGGAAGCGGAGCCGACCTTCTTAGGTCAAGCCGGCAGGAGAGAGTAGGAGGAGTGAGAGAGAGTTGTAGTTTAGTTGCTTTTTATTTTTGTGAGAGAGTGATTTATTAATTTGTAATAATACAGGTACATTGGACTCTTGGACACTCAGACTACCGGGCCTAATTTCCGGGTGTTTGTTCACCCGGGGGCTCACCGCGGTTTTTATCGCGTTTTATCGCTGTCATTTTCCGGTTTTGTTTTCCTTTTTCCTTTCTTTTGTGGATTGAGCCCTTAGATTATAGGTCCTGCTTGATTCGATTAGTATAGGTCCACACACACTAATTACCTTTGCACGTTCCTATAGATCGTTGTTGGACTTAGACTAATTAAATAGTTAGCTAGTAGCTTTCAATCCATGCGCCGCGAGCTCATTCCCGAACAAGCGCTTTCTCCTAACTCAAATGTGTTGAGCAGAGGAGGGGTGAGCCTAGACCGGACACTCGGATTGAGAGTTAGTGGCTAGCTTGTGGTTCTTCACGCTAGCAGTTGCCTATTCTAGGACGATTTCCGCTTTGCATATCGCCATATAGATTAGGTTTACAAATTCTGCTTTGCATCCCGCATGGAGAGAGCTGGGATTCGCTGTATGTCTTCTTACGTTGCATGCATCATTTAGGCACAAAGGTGAGATTTCCACCTTGGTGTCGACTTGCACGGCTTTTCTGACTCTATTCTCCCTCTGTTTTTGGAACAAAGTAGGATCAAGAAAATACAAAAAACCGTTAGGCGCTTGTTTGAATCTACTCAAAAGAAGCGATAACACTAAAAAAATTAAAAAAGGGACTGCTAAGAAAACTTGACCAAAAATAAAATCGGTAATTGGATTCATTGCTTGGGGAGAGTAACACCCTCACTTGTATTTAGGTTGCATGGGAAGGTCTCCTTCCAAGTGAGGTGAGCGCTTCGTAAGGATTAGAGCCAAAAACCCAACTTTTGGCTGCCTTATATCGCTTGGATTTCCAAAGTATTGGCACTACTATCGTACGTAGTCGAGTAGGACTTGGTCGCCATTGGTGACTCACTATTGTGTGAGCGTCGACCTTGTCTGAAGTACTGAGCTTAGGCCGCGCCTTCACGGGTGTGTCTGTCTCACCGGCTGCGTCGGAGTAGGATCTTGCACGCTCACGGGTGATTCCGTTGCAAGCGAGGTCCGAAGTATCGGTTTCGCCTATCGGCTTCCTCCCTCTATTTCTTTGGCTGAGTAGGGATCCAGGAAGGGTTACAAGGACCTCAAAAAGCGCAAGTTACAGGTTACACAGGAGGAGGACAAGTACGTGGACACTTTCCCGACAGTACTCTCTCTCCTTTAGGCGTAGCGCTCTAAGGACTCGTGACAAGATAAATTCCTGAAAACAAGCTAAAATTGACAAGATAAAAGCCGAACCTTCACGGCTTCACGTTTTGAGTTGGTGAACTTACCCCTGCTTTGTGTTTGATTACTAGATTTGTTTAGGTCAAGATCAAAAACACAGCACAATTGTGCGCGATTTTGTTGCATCTCATTTCATTCCTTTCTTCTTCTCTTGCATTTTCCCTGCTCTTCGCAAATAATCAAGATGATGGGACGGAGATCTCCTAGGCCGACTTTGTCGGCACCGCTATCCAGCACTCCTCCTCATTCATCTAGGAATACCTCGGAGAGTCCGCTCTCCGAGCCCGAGTTTACATCCACCATGTTCCCCCTCGACCACCCTTCCCATTCTCCTTCTCTTAGTCCAATTGTTTCAGAATTCAGTGCATCACAGAGTTCAGCTCATTCGACAGCACCTGAGATGGCCTCATTTGCTTTTTCAGAAAATCCAGTGATGGGAGATAGAGGCGAGCACCCAGATGACCATGATCACCCTCCATTCATAATTGATCAGGTGGCCATCAACAACTCCTTGTTAGAGTCCCTGGAGACAATGCAGAGACAGATCCGTGACCAGGGAACATTCATGGGTGGTCTGATGAGAGAGATAGCACAGATGAGAGAGAACCGACCTGGGGGCGGTGGCGGTGGAGGAGGAGGAGGACCAGATGCAGGAGGAGGCGATCCAGACGCTGAGCGACTGCCACAGACCATCATGAGGGAGTTGCACAACCCAGCTGCATCCCTTACTCACCGTTGGATCAGACTCCCGCCAATTCACGGAGATTTCGAGCTTCGGCCCCACACTATCCAGCTTCTACCCAAGTTCCATGGGTTGCCGACCGAAGAGCCGCACCTCCACCTCCAGGAATTCGAGATGATTTTCAGCACTATCCACGATCGGTTGATGACCGAGGACACCATCAAGATGATTGCCTTTCCATTCTCTTTGGTTGATAGAGCCGCATATTGGCTCAAACACCTTGGGCGATTCGTCGACACATGGGCAGATCTCCGGACCGCGTACCTGAAGAAGTACTACCCTCTCGGCCGGACCAACGCTGCTCGAGCCATGATCAGTAACTTCGTCATGATCCCAAATGAACAGTTCCATGAAGCCTGGGATCGATTCAGAGAGCTCATCGACCGGTGTCCACATCATGACATCTCCAAGCCCAATCTCGTGCAGAGTTTCTTCTGTGGGCTGACACCGGAGCTGCAGGGGCTAGTGAACGCCTCTTGCGGTGGATCTTATTTCTCCAAGGGAGAAGACGACGTCTGGGCCATCTACGAGGGCATGGTAGAAAACTCCACAGTAATGGCCCAAACCTGAGTCTACACACAACAGAAGCCCCCGCAAGGAGCGGGATCATTTCAGAGGATCGCTCGCATCGATGCCGGTCCCAACACAGTGTCAGCTGCCGCAGCCCAAGCTGAATCAGCCGCAGCCGACATGGGCATAATCAGTGAGAAGCTGGACCGCCTCGAGATCCTCGAGAAGAAGCAGATGCAAGGCATGGCCCAGATGGACCAGATTGCCAAGACCATGAGTGATCTGAAGACGCAGATCTTGTGCATCCAGGAGGCACAAACTCAGTCACAACAGCCTCCCAGATCACATATCACACACATTGTCCAAGATAGATTCATATCCATAACGGTTTGTGTATGAGTTGATTTATTCTGACATGGTTATTTAGGTGACTTGAGCAGAGTGTTGTGGATCTCAGAGGCTATTGTGTTTCATATTTGTTTCCCAAATAAGATTTCAACAACACCTAAAATCCAAGGGTCCGACTTAAGTTCCAAACTTTGGTTTTATGAAGAGAAGTTTAAGAATTAAAATCAATCCAAAGTATTTCTTTTCTTTATTTTCTTTTATGCACTTATAGGCATAAGTGTTTGCTAGGGAATAGCAAAGGCAAGTATGGGGGGTGATGAAATTCACAGCACTACGGTTCAACAAGAACACAAACCCTGAAGTTGTCTGCATTCTAGTGTTTTTCTCCATAGTTGGAATGTTAACGACTTACCACTCCTACTGCATGGTAGATATCTGACCTTATGAACATCATGTCATACATTAGGCTTTCCATAGCTGATGCGTAAAGGCATCAAGCCATGGCTTTCTTATCCCCAATACTTTGAGGAGCCATAGATGTATACCATGTATTAAGGGTAGGAATACTTTCTTAGAACTCTCCACACGGAAGCATTCCAAGATCTTCTTAATGTATCCATGTTGTGGCAATTCCTATCCATGTTGTGACAATTCCAAAATCCTCTTTTCTCTATTTCTAAACAGCTTCAGGCCCAAGATATAGGAGGTTTCCCTGAGATATTTCATCTCATAGGTATGGGACAACCAAATTTTAACACTAGTCATCATTCATGTATCATTCCCAATGATATGGATGTCATCTATGTAAAGCACGATAAACACAATGGTGCTCCCACTAAGCTTCTTATACATGCATGGTTCATCGGAATTCTGAATGAAATCATAACTCTTTATGGTTTCAGGAAATCTTATGTTCTAGCCATGGAAAGCTTGTTTAAGCCCATAGATGGATTTCTTTGGTTCCATACTTTGCTTTCATCATTTATGAAGTCTCGGGGCTGATCCATATAAATATTCTCATCAAGGTATTGATGAATCCACATTTCATCATCTTTATTCTATCATTTTGGCACCAAAAACCCTAGCAAATGCCTGTAAATAGCATTAAAATCACCATCTTAGCATTCATGCATGTGCATCGTATTAGTGTATAAAATACTGTAATTAAGGCCAAAATTATAGAATAAATAAAGAAAAGAAAAAGAATAAAATATTGTAAATATTTTATGACCCAAAACCCCCGAGACCTAGGCATCTTGATGAATAGGTCGACAAGGAATAAAGTAGGGGGAGATAAGATCAGAAATACAGAGAAAATACCTATACATTCTATTCATTCTTTATTCATTATGGGACCTATTTTTGGTTCCACTTTTTATACATCAAATGAGGAAACTGTGTACATGAAAGTTGTAGATAATTTAATAAAGAAAAACACAAAATTGATTTCACTGAAAATAATACACAGATAAAAAGTTATGCTCTGAATAAGAATCCAGAATCCCAACTTCCCAGACCCGTATCTCACAACTGACAACTCCAAATGCAGCATACTCACCTTTAATTGTATATAGAATAAAATAATCTATCCAAAGGTGGTGGTTTCGCATTTGGCGGAGCTACGGTTTGAAAGTTGAGTTTTGGACCCTCATTGTATAAATGTAATGATTAAAATATTCAATTTATTATTTATTCATTATTTTTGTATTTTTATATTTTTATAATTATGTAAATATTACTTATAATATATATTTGCATTAAAATTAGAATAAAAATGCAAAGAAAATTCAAAATAAAAATACTTGTATAAAGAATACATAGGTATACTGCCTATACGTATACATATACAATACCTATCTATATTTTATTAAATATACAAAATATATCAGAAAATTAAAATAAAAATATATTTGTGTATATAAAAGAAGTTTATAATTTTACAAAATAAGAAATAAAAATAATAAAATTAAAATACACAAAGTAAAAATAGAATACTAAAATACATAGGTAATATACCTATATAAGGCTAAAAAGTGGACTTGTAAAAATATAACTCATAAAAATAATTAAAAATCATAATAAATACTACATAAAATAACGAATATTTTTTATTTTATAATTATTATTTAATTCGGCTTATTTCTATTTTTTAAATAATTTTTAAATCTTTTTCCAGGAGTTTTTCCTGGTTGGTCCACGTGGACCAACCAGGGGACCAGGAGAGTTGACCTCGGGTCAACTCCCTGGTCCTACTCCAGTAGCTGTGTCAGAGAGGTCCACGTGGATCAACCTTTCATCTTTTCGACTCAAGGTCTTCTGCAAACTTCTTCCTCGTTCGACCGCCTTGCACGCCCAATGCTTATCTTGGGACGTGCATCACGCCAACCACCACTGCACCTCGTTCTTCCCACCATGACCATCAACCATACTTAAGCAACCCCTTGACTCCATTTCGATTTTGAACCGTGAATACTCACTGATCCGCCCCACTGGGTCGAGCAAAAGGAGCCCGGAGGTGACAGCTTCGAGCCCCAAGCTTCCAGGCGACGGGAGAGCACTCGGATCGTCGCGAGTTCCAACCTCCGGTGAAGCTTCGCCGTCGAGGTAACCACCCTCTGGCCCCCAGGCCATCGAGGTCGATCTTCATCTCTTTTTATCCCCTTAGCGTTCATCATATCCATAAGATCACTCCGAGCATTTTCCATCGTCGATTCGCCCATCTGATCACTTCATCTCTCACCTCGCCGGAGCGCAACTCCGGCGAGCCCCCATATCGCCTTTCACGCCACTCCGAGAGCCACCCGAGGTCGAGGCATTTTGCCCTCAACCTCCATAACTTTTTTGCGCAGGTTCTGGAGCATATCAACGAGTCTGGAGCATTTTTGGATCCTCACCGGAGCACCTGGAGCTGCGCACCTTCCTCCTCACCGTGGAAGAGCTCCGCCGACCTTCGCGCCAATCCCTCGCTTCCAGACGACAGAGGAGACCTCCAGCAACCTCTTATGTCCATTTTGAAACTCATCCACCGCTGGAGCGAGTTGCCACCACCGGTAGAAGGTCGCCACGGCAGTCCTTCTTCCCTGTTCTTCCAGCACGCCTCGCTGCCGTCCGATCAAGAGGGGACCCCAGGTCTAACGTGGACCGTCCGATCGCCAGCACCTGCCACCGTCGGGTCTCATATGAGATCTGATCTCAGTCGTTCACGGGCGAACCGTCATCGCCTTCCGAGAGGCCGCCACATGGATAAGTGGCACGTTCCCTGCCGCTGGATTGCGCTTAGCTGCCAGCCGTTGGATTCGCGCCATGCGTCACCAGCGCCCGCACCACCGTCGGATCGCCTTAGCGAGGGTATTTTGCAGTCAACCCCCCGCTAGTTTTGTAATTTCTATTTAGTCCTGAAACTCTATTGCGTAGTTTAAATATTTTTGTAATATTTGCAGAAAGACCCTCATCTTTATTGTATTTGCACTTTGGTCCTCTGCCACGTCACCTCACGTGACCTGTACACGTGAGGTGAGGGCATTTTGCATAGAGGCCCTCAATCTTCGTTGTATTTCAGTCCAGTACCAAAACTTTCGTGTGTAGCGTTAACTTTTTGGAGAAATTGCATGTAAGCCCCATGGTTCTTGGATAATTACATTTTGGCCCTCGCCAGGCGCGTGCAAGTCACGCGCCCTGGTGGGTAAATTGCGCTGATACCCCAACGGGTTTTGTAATTGCTGTTTGGTCCTAAAAATCGATTATTTAGTTCAAACTTTTGTGGAAACTTGCATATATGCCCCTGCATGTTTTGGAAATTGCATAAATACCCCTGCCAGGCCAGTTTAATGATTGGATGGTTATCCTAATTAATTAGACCTTCATTTTAAGTCCAAAAATTCCACAAAAATAGGGTTAAGCTTCTGGACACTTGTTCTTCCACGCTACATTTTTAGTTTTTGATTTGGTTTTATTTTTATATTTATTAAAAATCAAACACATGCTTTTTGTGCACTGTCTAACTTAGAAAATGCCAAAAATATATTAAAATACCTCTAAAAATCCCAAAAAAATTACCTAGTGTCTATTATATCCTATTTTAGTGTCAGTCCAAAAATCACTAAAAATCTCAAAAGAAAAACACTAAAAATTTAAAAACATTCAAAAACTTCAAAAAAATATATAAAATCAAGGAAAACTCAGAAAAATACAAACTCAGAACCTGTTTGTTCTTTATTTTGTTCTCTTTATTTGAAAAATAGTGTGAAAAATTTTGATTGCTGTTTGCTATTTTTAACTTCCATTTTATTCACAGCCAGCACTCATTTCACTGTTTTGCCTTATTTCAGTATTTAAAAATACCAAAAACACCTTGAAAAATCCCCAAAAATCACAAAAATAGTAAAAAATCTTAAAAATACCAAAAACATTCTATTTCTGATTTTTTGGTTATTTTTGCACATTTCTATAAATATTTTATCTTGCCTTTCATTACATTGTTTTGAATTTCAATATTCAAAAAGAAAAAAATAAATATAAAATATAAATTATAAAAATCAGAAAATTAAAAATCAAAATACAAAATTAAAAATTAAATTAAAATAAAAAAAATAAAAATTAAAAACCCACAAAAATTTCCTTTGATAGCTTGCTTAGTGTAGACACTTGACACACACATTCACTTGTGCACATTAATTTTGAATTACCCCGCTTGCTCCCTGTGTTCGAACTCTCTGCATACTTGTCACTATACACCATTTGTGCAGAGTTAAAAATAAATTTTAACTCCACATTATTTCTAATCTATTGATCTTTAGTGTGGGTTAATTGTTGATTTTAGTTCAGAGTTCATTGTGAGTCGTCACAGCGACGGTTGTCTCCGCCTTGTGTGAGACACCACTTTTAGACTCCGTGAATTTTGGCCAAATCAAATGGCGCTGTTGCTGGGGAGCAACAGCGAGTAGCTCACTTTTGTTTACTTGTGTTTAGTGTTTACCATATCTTCATTTCATCTCTCTTACATTTTTGATATATATATTGCTTGAGCTATCTGACCACCCTTTCTTGTCTTCTTGCGAGAGACTGCGGAGCGAGGCGGATCGCCTAGATGACCCGAAGCAACCTTGGGAAGCGGAGCCGACCTTCTTAGGTCAAGCCGGCAGGAGAGAGTAGGAGGAGTGAGAGAGAGTTGTAGTTTAGTTGCTTTTTATTTTTGTGAGAGAGTGATTTATTAATTTGTAATAATACAGGTACATTGGACTCTTGGACACTCAGACTACCGGGCCTAATTTCCGGGTGTTTGTTCACCCGGGGGCTCACCGCGGTTTTTATCGCGTTTTATCGCTGTCATTTTCCGGTTTTGTTTTCCTTTTTCCTTTCTTTTGTGGATTGAGCCCTTAGATTATAGGTCCTGCTTGATTCAATTAGTATAGGTCCACACACACTAATTACCTTTGCACGTTCCTATAGATCGTTGTTGGACTTAGACTAATTAAATAGTTAGCTAGTAGCTTTCAATCCATGTGCCGCGAGCTCATTCCCGAACAAGCGCTTTCTCCTAACTCAAATGTGTTGAGCAGAGGAGGGGTGAGCCTAGACCGGACACTCGGATTGAGAGTTAGTGGCTAGCTTTTGGTTCTTCACGCTAGCAGTTGCCTATTCTAGGACGATTTCCGCTTTGCATATCGCCATATAGATTAGGTTTACAAATTCTGCTTTGCATCCCGCATGGAGAGAGCTGGGATTCGCTGTAAGTCTTCTTACGTTGCATGCATCATTTAGGCACAAAGGTGAGATTTCCACCTTGGTGTCGACTTGCACGGCTTTTCTGACTCTATTCTCCCTCTGTTTTTGGAACAAAGTAGGATCAAGAAAATACAAAAAACCATTAGGCGCTTGTTTGAATCTACTCAAAAGAAGCGATAACACTAAAAAAATTAAAAAAGGGACTGCTAAGAAAACTTGACCAAAAATAAAATCGGTAATTGGATTCATTGCTTGGGGAGAGTAACACCCTCACTTGTATTTAGGTTGCATGGGAAGGTCTCCTTCCAAGTGAGGTGAGCGCTTCGTAAGGATTAGAGCCAAAAACCCAACTTTTGGCTGCCTTATATCGCTTGGATTTCCAAAGTATTGGCACTACTATCGTACGTAGTCGAGTAGGACTTGGACGCCATTGGTGACTCACTATTGTGTGAGCGCCGACCTTGTCTGAAGTACTGAGCTTAGGCCGCGCCTTCACGGGTGTGTCTGTCTCACCGGCTGCGTCGGAGTAGGATCTTGCACGCTCACGGGTGATTCCGTTGCGAGCGAGGTCCGAAGTATCGGTTTCGCCTATCGGCTTCCTCCCTCTATTTCTTTGGCTGAGTAGGGATCCAGGAAGGGTTACAAGGACCTCAAAAAGCGCAAGTTACAGGTTACACAGGAGGAGGACAAGTACGGGGACACTTTCCCGACAGTACTCTCTCTCCTTTAGGCGTAGCGCTCTAAGGACTCGTGACAAGATAAATTCCTGAAAACAAGCTAAAATTGACAAGATAAAAGCCGAACCTTCACGGCTTCACGTTTTGAGTTGGTGAACTTACCCCTGCTTTGTGTTTGATTACTAGATTTGTTTAGGTCAAGATCAAAAACACAGCACAATTGTGCGCGATTTTGTTGCATCTCATTTCATTCCTTTCTTCTTCTCTTGCATTTTCCCTGCTCTTCGCAAATAATCAAGATGATGGGACGGAGATCTCCTAGGCCGACTTTGTCGGCACCGCTATCCAGCACTCCTCCTCATTCATCTAGGAATACCTCGGAGAGTCCGCTCTCCGAGCCCGAGTTTACATCCACCCTGTTCCCCCTCGACCACCCTTCCCATTCTCCTTCTCTTAGTCCAATTGTTTCAGAATTCAGTGCATCACAGAGTTCAGCTCATTCGACAGCACCTGAGATGGCCTCATTTGCTTTTTCAGAAAATCCAGTGATGGGAGATAGAGGCGAGCACCCAGATGACCATGATCACCCTCCATTCATAATTGATCAGGTGGCCATCAACAACTCCTTGTTAGAGTCCCTGGAGACAATGCAGAGACAGATCCGTGACCAGGGAACATTCATGGGTGGTCTGATGAGAGAGATAGCACAGATGAGAGAGAACCGACCTGGGGGCGGTGGCGGTGGAGGAGGAGGAGGACCAGATGCAGGAGGAGGCGATCCAGACGCTGAGCGACTGCCACAGACCATCATGAGGGAGTTGCACAACCCAGCTGCATCCCTTACTCACCGTTGGATCAGACTCCCGCCAATTCACGGAGATTTCGAGCTTCGGCCCCACACTATCCAGCTTCTACCCAAGTTCCATGGGTTGCCGACCGAAGAGCCGCACCTCCACCTCCAGGAATTCGAGATGATTTGCAGCACTATCCACGATCGGTTGATGACCGAGGACACCATCAAGATGATTGCCTTTCCATTCTCTTTGGTTGATAGAGCCGCATATTGGCTCAAACACCTTGGGCGATTCGTCGACACATGGGCAGATCTCCGGACCGCGTACCTGAAGAAGTACTACCCTCTCGGCCGGACCAACGCTGCTCGAGCCATGATCAGTAACTTCGTCATGATCCCAAATGAACAGTTCCATGAAGCCTGGGATCGATTCAGAGAGCTCATCGACCGGTGTCCACATCATGACATCTCCAAGCCCAATCTCGTGCAGAGTTTCTTCTGTGGGCTGACACCGGAGCTGCAGGGGCTAGTGAACGCCTCTTGCGGTGGATCTTATTTCTCCAAGGGAGAAGACGACGTCTGGGCCATCTACGAGGGCATGGTAGAAAACTCCACAGTAATGGCCCAGACCCGAGTCTACACACAACAGAAGCCCCCGCAAGGAGCGGGATCATTTCAGAGGATCGCTCGCATCGATGCCGGTCCCAACACAGTGTCAGCTGCCGCAGCCCAAGCTGAATCAGCCGCAGCCGACATGGGCATAATCAGTGAGAAGCTGGACCGCCTCGAGATCCTCGAGAAGAAGCAGATGCAAGGCATGGCCCAGATGGACCAGATTGCCAAGACCATGAGTGATCTGAAGACGCAGATCTTGTGCATCCAGGAGGCACAAACTCAGTCACAACAGCCTCCCAGATCACATGCTGATCCGAGCAGTAGCAATGCCAACCAGCCCTCTACCTCGTACCGTCAAGTGAACCATATCCAGGCAGAGCCGGTTCCCTTGCTACAATACTATCAATCGCAGCCGCCATCTTCGGACACGCAGATGGTGGTCTATCAGTCGGAGCAGACGCTGGCAGTTCTTCCTCCACCCTCCTTTGAGCAGGAACCATTGATGGAAGTCAATGGGATTTGGTACGACCGGTACCCTCAACCCGGGATTCGTCCTGATCACCCAGGATTCCGTTGGGGAAACGGTGGCTCCTCATCCCAGCAGCAGAACCCTGCCCAAGGACAGCAGAACAGCCAGCCACAGCAGCAACACCAGCAGCCCCAGTATGCCCATCAACAGCAATATCAGAGTGGTCCTCGTCCCTCCTATCAGGGACAGCAGTGGAGGCAGCGACAGCAGCCTCAGCAATCTTATCACCATCCTTCCCCCTAGTATCAGCCACAACAGCAGCAGCAGCCCCATTTCCAGCAGGGACAGCCATCCGGTTCTCAGGGTCCTACCTTTGAGAACCCAACCCTTGATTATCTTGCTCGCTTGCTATCTGAACAGCGAGCATCTTTCAGGCAAGAAATGGATGAATTCCGACAGGAGATGAGGGACATCATAAAAGGCAAGGCCGCCATACCCGCTCAGATTGAACCTAACCCGAACAATCTGAAAAGGAAGTCTGAGCAGGTAGAGTTTACAGAGGATACTTCTCCTAGTGACGATTTGAATGATATGTCTTATTCTTTGAATGATGCTGATTTTGTGACTACTAGGAGCGGTAGGATGCCAGCCGGCGGCGCCTCTTCTGAGCGACAACCAGAGGCAGGATCAGGAGCGCCAGAAGAGCAGAATAGCGATGCTGATGCCGCTAATGACGATGTTGAAGACGGTGGTGCTGATGCCACCCATGATGGAGTCCAGGACGACGATGCTGATGCCGTCGTGATACCAGTTGCAGACGGTGGTGCTGATGCCACCATTTTAGATGATGACCCAGAGCGCGGTGTTGATGCCGTGAAGACCGGTGCTAGTGGTGGTGCTGAGGCCACCACATCCACTTTTGTTGAGCCACCATCTGTGATGTTGCCACATTTTGTACCCAAGGACAGTGGGAACAAAAAGAAAAACAAAAATATGAATAAAGGAAAGGTTTCTGTTCAAATTGTGGATCCATATGTGGTGAATGATGATTATTGTATGGATTCTCCTTCTTCACAGGAACAGGGACTCATTCCTAGACCTCCATCTGTGGAGGCCCCTACCATCCCCTTCCCTGAGGCACTCCGCCGAGCGAAGGGGAATAAAAGAGAAAATCCCAAAAAAGAGCAACAGGTAGAGTTCGGCAATCAGATGATAGACAGATTCCACATTCAGCTGACTCTACACGAAGCACTTGAGCACATCCCCCTCTTCAAGAAGAACCTGAAAGAGAAGACTACCGTCCGCAGGAAGAGGAGAAATCACAGAGATCAAATCCATGTGCTCACTCAGTCCACTTGCTGCACCATCCAGAACAAGCTGCCAGCTAAGCGACCAGATGCAGGAGCTCCCTATGTCAGATGCGAGATTAAGGAGCAGCAGTTTGATCGTACTCTATTAGACAACGGCTCTTCAATTAACCTTCTTCCGGCAGCCTTACTCGATCGGTTCGAGTTTGGTCCTCTTCTTAGGAGCAGGACAGTCCTTCAGTTTGCTGATAGGTCGACTAAGAGGTCAAAGGGGTTATTGAAAGACGTGGTCGTTACCATTCAGGGCCTGAAATTCCCCGTGGACTTCGTTGTGTTGGATATGGAGATCCCTGAGTCGGTAACTGATGCCCCCATCATTCTCGGACGTCCATTCTTGGCCACAGCCAAGGCGGTGACCGACCATGATAGTGGGAAGGTATGCTTTCGTGTAGAGGGTGAAACCATACAAATAGAGACGATCGAGGAAACCGGAGCCAGAGAGTTGGCATGCTCAGAGCAATCTAGCGAAGCCGAGCAGATGACAAGGGAGGAGCTAGACATCCACCAGGTTTGTGATTTGAGATGACTGATGATGAATCCAACTGGAAAGATCCCGTAGCACCGACTCTCGCCTTGCCTACAGATTCACTATATCTCAAGCTCATGGCAGTCGAGAGCCGGGAGATCACATCCCTGGATGAGGATATATCTGAAGCTGACAATGTTGTGATGAGTGGTGCTGATGAATTTCAAACATGCTCATCTTCTTCTAATCCCTCGGATTCAGACATTGATTGGGATGACTTTGATGATTATTTACCTTATCTGATTCCTTCTGAGCCAACAACCATGACGGAGTGCGAGCCAGTGCAGTTTATAGATGATTCAGCAGGCCGCCCTTCGTCATAAATTCATGTAGAGCAAGAGTTCTCCCATGCAGACCTGGTAGCATTTACACAGACATATCAGAAGCCAGATCTGCCACCTCACAGTTGTCCAGAACGGAAACCTCTGCCGCAGTCGATGACATACAGATTCCTTGTGGGTGAGCCAGAAATGTACCCAGTCATTATCTCAGCAGATTTGACTGGAGAGCAAGAATCTCGTCTGATGGAGGTTCCTGAAAAAAACCGCAAGGCAATCGGTTGGAGTATAGCTGATCTCCAGGGGCTGAGCCCAAATCTTTGCTCTCACCACATCTATCTTGAGGATAACGCTAAGCCGTCGCGTGAGTTCCAACGACGGCTGAACCCGAATCTTCGAGACGTAGTCATGAAAGAAATTTCGAGGTGGTGGAGCGCCGATTTCATCTATCCCATCTCCGACTCCAAATGGGTAAGTCTGCTACATGTGGTACCCAAGAAGACGGGTATCACTACAGTTGTCAATGAGTCTGGAGAGGAGATCGCTATCAGAGTGCCCACTTCTTGGAGGGTCTGTGTGGACTACAGACGATTGAATGAGGCCACCAAGAAGGATCACTTCCCGCTACCCTTCATTGATCAGATTATCGAGCGGTTAGCTGGGAAGAGTCATTATTGTTTCCTTGATGGGTACTCTGGATACAATCAAGTGGCCATTGCGCCCGAAGACCAGGAGAAAACGACATTCACCTGTCCGTTTGGGACATATGCTTTCAGACGGATGCCCTTTGGTCTATGTAACGCTACGGCGACATTCCAAAGGTGCATGTTGTCCATCTTCTCGGACATGGTGGGTGACTGTTTAGAGGTCTTCATGGATGACTTCTCGGTCTATGGCGACGGGTTCGATGCTTGTCTTGACTGCCTAGACCGTGTGCTTCAGCGCTGCATAGAGGTCAATCTTGTCTTATCCTGGGAGAAGAGTCATTTCATGATGACTCAAGGGACGGTCCTTGGTCATATCGTCTCCAACAGGGGCATGGAGGTCGATTCGACTAAGGTGGATATCATCAGAAAACTCAATCCACCGTCCAACTTGCGTCAGTTACGGTCTTTTCTGGGGCATGTCGGTTTCTACCGACGGTTCATTCAGGACTTCAGTCGAATTGCCCGACCGCTTACTGACTTGCTGACAAAAGACACCGAGTTTATTGTCAATGATAAGTGTCTTGAATCTTTTGAAACTCTCAAAAATATGGTTATTTCAGCTCCTGTCCTTCAGCCACCCGATTGGTCTCTCCCATTCGAGATCATGACGGATGCTTCAGATTTTGCCGTTGGGGCTGTGCTTGGACAGAGGAGGGATGGTTTACCTTTTGCCATTCACTACGCTAGCCGGACTTTGGATGCCGCGCAGCGGAATTACACTGTGACTGAGAAAGAGATGCTGGCCGTAGTTTTTGCTCTTGATAAGTATCGATCTTACATTCTCGGATCTAGAGTGACCATCTACACTGATCACACTGCCATCCGGTACCTAATGTCTAAGAAGGATGCCAAAGCACGTCTCACCAGATGGATCCTTCTACTCCAAGAATTTGATATTGAGATTAAGGACAAGCCTGGAGTCAAGAATGTGGTGGCGGATCATCTCTCCAGATTGGAGAATCTTGAGGAATCTGAGCCCAGCGCACCTATCACAGAGACATTTCCAGATGAGGCGATCTTGGCTGTCACCTCACTCCCGTGGTACGCTGACATTGTGAACTATCTTGTTGCCAAGACGGTTCCACAAGGTTGGCCCAGGCAGAAACTCGAGACCTTCCTGGCGAAGGCCAAGTTTTATCATTGGGAAGATCCCGTCCTTTATCATGAAGGAGGGGACAGTATCTGGAGGAGGTGCATTCCTCAAGAAGAGCATCATAGCGTCCTCACATACTGCCACAAGCTTGAGGCAGGAGGACATCATTCTGGAAAAAGGACAGCACAGAAGGTGCTTCAATCCGGCCTATGGTGGCCTACTCTCTTCAAGGATTCTGATGAGTTCGTGAAGAGATGTACTGACTGTCAGAAAATGGGAACCTGCGGACAGAGAGACATGATGCCCATGCAACCCATTCACTTCTGTGAGGTTTTTGATGCATGGGGGATTTATTTCATGGGCCCATTTCCTAAGAGTCAGGGATTCGAGCATATTTTGCTCGCTGTGGATTATGTCAGCCGATGGGTTGAGGCCATCCCTGCCCGAGCCGCAGATGCTAAAACCGTTTGCAAGTTCTTGAGGAAAAATATCATTTCACGGTTCGAGGTACCTAGAGTCTTGATTTCAGACGGGGGGTCTCATTTCATCAATGACAAAGTCAGCGCCCTTGCAGACGAGTTCGGCATTGACCATCGGGTTGCCGCTCCTTATCACCCTCAGACTAATGGTCTTGCCGAAGTATCGAATCGGGAGATAAAGACAATCTTGCAGAAAGTTGTCCGCCCAGACCGAAAGGATTGGTCACAGCTTTTGGACTCGGTCTTGTGGGCTTATCGGACTTCTTTCAAGAATCCATTGGGGACATCTCCCTTTCATCTCGTCTATGGCAAGCCGTGCCATCTGCTAGTGGAGATCAAGCACAAATCTTTTTGGGCAGTCACTGAGTTGCTTTTAGATCCAGAGAGTATAGGAGACCAGAGAAGAGCAGAATTGGCAGCCCTGGAAGAACTTAGAGATACAGCCTTTTCCAATAGCCTACAGTACAAGGAGAAAGTGAAGACATGGCACGATTTGCATATCAGCCATAAACAGTTTGAGCCAGATCAGAGAGTATGGTTGTTTGATTCCAGGCTGAAATTATTTCCAGGGAAGTTGCAGAGCAAGTGGAAAGGTCCGTATGTGCTCAGGAAGGTACATGACAATGGCAGCATCGACATATCCGAACCGTCATCTTCCTCTACCTTCCGCGTCAATGGTTAACGCTTGAAACTATATCTTGATCATGATCTATCGACCATTGACGTTGCCCCCATTCTTCTGTATGAGATGTACTCTTTGACTCTCATCATCTGCATCTCATACATGGTAATCAAGTCCATCTTCCGCTGTACAGATCCATCTGTTCATATCACTTTCATCTGTTGATTTATTTTCTTCTTTTCTTCTTTTCTTCTTTTCCATTTCTATCTTCTTTATCTATCAAAAAGGTGCCGCCCTTGTAGACAGTTTTCCATACTTAGGACGTACTTTGTCCTAAGTATAGGGGGGTTGGCACCCCGAGTTTCTCTATTCTTTTCGATCTTTCTCATTGTCTCCTCTTCTTGTCTATACTTAGGGATATTTTACCCTAAGTATAGGGGGAGACAATCTGAGTACGATCTGTTCATTCCCGCCCTTGACCCTCCCTGCTTTGTGTACAGTCTGCTATACTTAGGATTATTTGATCCTAAGTATAGGGGGGACGGTCAACTTCTCATTCGTTTGTTCATCCATTCCTTTATTTATTTATTTATTCTTTAGACTTGTCTATACTTAGTCCGAGTTATGTCTTCTCTTTTCTCTCCGATCTATGAGGACATAGATCAAGCTAAGTATAGGGGGTCGCATATACTACGTATATACTTTAGCCATAACTCGTACTTTCGTATTTTCCTAATAATATGGCTAATTATTCTTTCAAATTCATTAAAAATCCTTAATAAAAAGGTGTTTTGTTCCTCAAATTCTTTTTGTGTAATTACTGATTAATAAATCAGGTGAAAATGTTTTTTGCAAAATGTTTGAAAAATAGTTTGAAAATCTTTGTGAACATTTATTGAAAACTATTTTGAAAATGTTTTGTTACATATTTTCAACCTGTGTAAAAATGTGTGGTTTGAAAAAACTTATTTTCTTTGTGTGAAATAAAATGTTTGAAAAATGATTTGCAAATGGTTTGAAAAATGGTTGCAAAAATATTTTGAAAAATCTATATAGACTGTTTGAAAAACCTTTGCAAAATGATTTTCAAATGTGTGTACATGTTTGCAAAAATGTTTGTAAAAATTATTTTGGACTATAGTTTTCAAAAATTGTGTGAAAAGCTTGTGTCAAATAAGTTGGAGGAATACATACATCACACCAAAATCCACTACCTTTATATATTTATAGAATTGACCACTTACCTGTAAATTCTTAAAACCCACTTCTTGTATATATGAAGAAGCACTCCCGTGTACATAGTTTTTAACCTAGTTTTCAGCCAAAATCTTTTGTTTTCAAAAATCCCAAAAACATTTGCAAAATTTAAAAATCCAAAAACATTTTAAATATCTCTTTGAAAAATACAAAAAATAAAATAAAATAAAGAAAAATTAAAAAAAATTGAAATTTCATCTGCATATGCATCATCATCATATTTTCAAAAATCCATAAAAAAGTTCAAAATCTTTGAAAAATTGCATCACAAAAATATTTTCTGCATTGCATTGCATAGCATTCGCATTTTTCGGATTGAGTTTGATAGTTGAACAAGTCTAAGTAAAATCCGAAGGTTGGAGCTTGATTGGACCTTAAAATCTACATAATAACAGGAACCTTATAGGAGCTGGGTTTGAGGTACTTCAGGTCTAGTTGACTTAATTCTTTGAGGATCACGGGACTTGGTTCAATGGATTCTTGACTGCCTAAGTAGAGTATTTCGGAGCACACGCACGACTCTTGTTGATAATGACCTAACTTGGACACCTGCACCTTTCACATGGCTCAACTCAGTTGGAGTGGTGAGGGGATTGGATTTGTCGGTATGAGACGCACACAAGTGGAAACACTTGTCCTCCTCTAGGGAGGGAAGTGCACCCCAACCCGTCCAGTGATTAGGAAGTCTAAAGACAGGAGGTTGTGGGTTGCGATAAAGCTTCAAAAGAGGGATAGTCTACTGGCTCAAGAAAAACTCCTTATGTAAATGCTGCTGTATATAGTATTCAAAAAAAAAGTTCAGGCATGTACAAAAATAAAAAGCCTGCAAGTATGTACAAAGTCAATAAGCAAGCTTGAGTTCCAAAGTCATATCATGTGAGCCTGCAGCAGGATGACTTGACTACACTGGTCTTGCATCCAAGGATAGGTAGCTACACTGGCTACCGTCCATTCTTCTCTTCACCCCCTCCACTTGAGCTGGTTGCCACTTGAACTTAGAAGAGAATACCCCGCTCCTCGAGGATGGAGTTATTGGATTGGGGAATCATTGGGTTGTCGTACTGGAGAAGTCAGTCTCTTTGTCATTCTAGTTGGGGAGAGCCACCATCACTTACACTGTACGAGTCAGATTCATAGTCGTAAGAGTTTGCGTATGAGTTGAAGTATTTCTGACCTGGCTATTGAGGAGACTTGGACAGAGTTCTGGGATTCTCAGGGACTGTTGGATTTCAAATTCGGTTCTCACTAAGGTTCCGCCCGCACTAAATTTCCAAAGGTCCGACTTAAGCTCCAAACTTTGATTTTGTGAAGACAAGTTTGATAATCAAATAAAATCCACATTTCTTCTTTTTCTTTTCTTTCTGTTTCTTTTTGCACTTATTGCATGAGTGTTTGCTAGGGACTAGCAAAGGCAAAGTATAGGGGGGTGATGAATCCACATTTCATCATCTTTTTTCTATCATTTTGGCACCAAAAACCCTAGCAAATGCCTGTAAATAGCATTAAAATCACCATCTTAGCATTCATGCATGTGCATCATATTAGTGTATAAAATACTGTAATTAAGGCCAAAATTATAGAATAAATAAAGAAAAGAAAAAGAATAAAATATTGTAAATATTTTATGACCCAAAACCCTCGAGACCTAGGCATCTTGATGAATAGGTCGACAAGGAATAAAGTAGGGGGAGATAAGGTCAGAAATACGGAGAAAATACCTATACATTCTATTCATTCTTTATTCATTTTGGGACCTATTTTTGGTTCCACTTTTTATACATCAAATGAGGAAACTTTTTACATGAAAGTTGTAGATAATTTAATAAAGAAAAATACAAAATTGATTTCACTGAAAAATAATACACAGATAAAAAGTTATGGTCTGAATAAGAATCCAGAATCCCGACTTTCCAGACCCGTATCTCACAACTGACAACTCCAAATGCAGCATACTCACCTTTAATTGTATATAGAATAAAATAATCTATCCAAAGGTGGTGGTTTCGCATTTGGCGGAGCTACGGTTTGAAAGTTGAGTTTTGGACCCTCATTGTATAAATGTACTAATTAAAATATTCAATTTATTATTTATTCATTATTTTTGTATTTTTATATTTTTATAATTATGCAAATATTACTTATAATATATATGTGTATTAAAATTAGAATAAAAATGCAAAGAAAATTCAAAATAAAAATACTTGTATAAAGAATACATAGGTATACTGCCTATACGTATACATATACAATACTTATCTATATTTTATTAAATATACAAAATATATCAGAAAATTAAAATAAAAATATATTTGTGTATATAAAAGAATTTTATAATTTTACAAAATAAGAAATAAAAATAATAAAATTAAAATACACAAAGTAAAAATAGAAACTAAAATACATAGGTAATATACCTATATAGGGCTAAAAAGTGGACTTGTAAAAATATAACTCATAAAAATAATTAAAAATCATAATAAAATACTACATAAAATAACGAATATTTTTTATTTTATAATTATTATTTAATTCAGCTTATTTCTATTTTTTAAATAATTTTTAAATCTTTTTCCAGGAGTTTTTCCTGGTTGGTCCACGTGGACCAACCAGGGGACCAGGAGAGTTGACCTCGGGTCAACTCCCTGGTCCTACTCCTGTATCTGTGTCAGAGAGGTTTTGACCCCTCTTTCACCCTTTTTTCGAGGATCAACCTTTCATCTTTTCGACTCAAGGTCTTCTGCAAACTTCTTCCTCGTTCGACCGCCTTGCACGCCCAATGCTTATCTTGGGACGTGCATCACGCCAACCACCACTGCACCTCGTTCTTCCCACCATGACCGTCAACCATACTTAAGCAAACCCTTGACTCCATTTCGATTTTGAACCGCGAATACTCACTGATCTGCCCCCCTGGGTCGAGCAAAAGGAGCCCGGAGGTGACAGCTTCGAGCCCCAAGCTTCCAGGCGACGGGAGAGCACTCGGATCGTCGCACGTTCCAACCTCCGGTGAAGCTTCGCCGTCGAGGTAACCACCCTCTGGCCCCCAGGCCATCGAGGCCGATCTTCTTCTCTTTTTATCCCCTTAGCGTTCATCATATCCCTAAGATCACTCCGAGCATTTTCCCTCGTCGACTCGCCCATCTAATCACTTCATCTCTCACCTCGCCGGAGCGCAACTCCGGCGAGCCCCCATATCACCTTTCACGCCACTTCGAGAGCCACCCGAGGTCGAGGCATTTTGCCCTCGACCTCCATAACATTTTTGGGCAGGTTCTGGAGCATACCAACGAGTCTGGAGCATTTTTGGATCCTCACCGGAGCACCTGGAGCTGCGCACCTTCCTCCTCGCCGTGGAAGAGCTCCGCCGACCTTCGCGCCAATCCCTCGCTTCCAGACGACAGAGGAGACCTCCAGCAACCTCCTGGGGCCATTTTGAAGCTCATCCACCGCCAGAGCGAGTCACCACTGCCGGAACAAGGTCGCCACGGCGGTCCTTCTTCCCTGTTCTTCCAGCACGCCTCGCTGCCGTCCGATCAAGAGGGGACCCCAGATCTAACGTGGACCGTCCGATCGCCAGCACCTGCCACCGTCGGATCTCATCTGAGATCTGATCTCAGCCGTTCACGGGCGAACCGTCATCGCCTTTCGAGAGGCCGCCACGTGGATAAGTGGCACGTTCCCTGCCGCTGGATTGCGCTTAGCTGCCAGCCGTTGGATTCGCTCCACGCGTCACCAGCGCCCGCACCACCGTCGGATCGCCTTAGCGAGGGTATTTTGCAGTCAACCCCTCGCTAGTTTTGTAATTTCTATTTAGTCCTGAAACTCTATTGTGTAGTTTAAATATTTTTGTAATATTTGCAGAAAGACCCTCGTCTTTATTGTATTTGCACTTTGGTCCTCTGCCACGTCACCTCACGTGACCTGTACACGTGATGTGAGGGCATTTTGCATAGAGGCCCTCAATCTTCATTGTATTTCAGTCCAGTACCAAAACTTTCGTGTGTAGCGTTAACTTTTTGGAGAAATTGCATGTAAGCCCCCTGGTTCTTGGATAATTACATTTTGGCCCTCGCCAGGCGCGTGCAAGTCACGCCCCCTGGTGGGTAAATTGCGCTGATACCCCAACGGGTTTTGTAATTGCTGTTTCGTCCTAAAAATCGATTATTTAGTTCAAACTTTTGTGGAAACTTGCATATATGCCCCTGGATGTTTTGGAAATTGCATAAATACCCCTACCAGGCATGTTTAATGATTGGATGGTTATCCTAATTAATTAGACCTTCATTTTAAGTCCAAAAATTCCACAAAAATAGGGTTAAGCTTTTGGACACTTGTTCTTCCACGCTACATTTTTAGTTTTTGATTTGGTTTTATTTTTATATTTATTAAAAATCAAAAACATGCTTTTTGTGCACTGTCTAGCTTAGAAAATGCGAAAAAATATTAAAATACCTCTAAAAATCCCAAAACAAATTACCTAGTGTCTATTATATCCTATTTTAGTGTCAGTCCAAAAATCACTAAAAATCTCAAAAGAAAAACACTAAAAATTTAAAAACATTCAAAAACTTCAAAAAAATATATAAAATCAAGGAAAACTCAAAAAAATACAAACTCAGTTCCTGTTTGTTCTTTATTTTGTTCTCTTTATTTGAAAAATAATGTGAAAAATTTTGATTGATGTTTGATATTTTTAACTTCCATTTTATTCACAGCCAGCACTCATTTCACTGTTTTGCCTTATTTCAGTATTTAAAAATACCAAAAACACCTTGAAAAATCCCCAAAAATCACAAAAACAGTATAAAATCTTAAAAATACCAAAAACATTCTATTTCTGAATTTTTGGTTATTTTTGCACATTTTTATAAATATTTTATCTTGCCTTTCATTACATTGTTTTTAATTTCCAATATTCAAAAAGAAAAAAAATAAATATAAAATATAAATTATAAAAATCAGAAAATTAAAAATCAAAATACAAAATTAAAAATTAAATTAAAATAAAAAAAATTAAAAATTAAAAACCCACAAAAATTTCCTTTGATTGCTTGCTTAGTGTAGACACTTGACACACACATTCACTTGTGCACATTAATTTTGAATTACCCTACTTGCTCCCTGTGTTCGAACTCTCTGCATACTTGTCACTATACACCATTTGTGCAGAGTTAAAAATAAATTTTAACTCAACATTATTTCTAATCTATTGATCTTTAGTGTGGGTTAATTGTTGATTTTAGTTCAGAGTTCATTGTGAGTCGTCACAGCGACGGTTGTCTCCGCCTTGTGTGAGACACCACTTTTAGTATCCAGTGTGAAATGTTGTCTTGACATCCAACTACCAGATGTTGTAGTCAATATAAGCAGATATAGCTAGTAGTATCCAATGGATTTAAGTATAGCCACATGAGAGAATGTCTCATCATATACGATGCCTTCTCTCAGTGTGTAGCCCTTGGCTACGAGCCATGCATTGAAGGCTACCTTCCCATCAGGTTATGGTGTAAATATTATATAAAATACATTGTTTAAAGCCGAAAAAAGAATAAAGAAAAGAAAAAAAAAGGAAATAAATTTATGAACCTAAACCTCGAGACCTAGGCATCTTGATGACTGGGGCAACAAGGAATAAACTTGGGGAGATAAGGGTCAAATACACAATAAAACATTAGTTTTTAGCCATCAATAATGCACTCTTGGGACCTATTTTATTCTTTAGTATTTATACCTAAAATAGAGAAACTTTATACATGAAAGTTGTAGATAGAAATACATAGAAAAATATAAATTTGATTTCACACAAAAGAATACACGGTATGCATTTTACATTCAGAATAAAATTCCAAAACCAAAACTTGTCCAACCATATCTTTTCCATATGAACTAAAATCGCATAAAAAACACTTTAAATGGATATAACTTTTTATAAGTTGTTTAATGAAGGTGGTTTCACTTAATTTTGAGTTGAGATGCAAAAGTTTGGTTTTGGACCCCTGTTGTACTATATACATAAATTTTATTTTATTTATTCTTTATAATTTTTACATATCTTTATATTTTTATTATTTTTTAAATATTATTTATAATATATGTACATATTTAGAATACAATAAAACCATAAAGAAAATAATAAAATGAAATAACATAAGAAAATACATAGATGAATTACATATACTTATACCTATGTAAATAACACCCATATTTATTTAAATGTACAAAATACAAAAGAAAACTAAAATTAAAATATATTTATGTATATTTAAATAAGTTATAAATAAATAAAGTAAGATTATAAAATAATAAAATATAAAATACCAAATAAAATACGTAATACATAGGTAAATATACCTAAAAATATACTTGTAAAAAGTAATTCGTAATAAATTAAGTACTACAAATAAATAACATCATATTAAAATACTACATAAAATAATAAAAACATTTCATGTTTTAGGAAAAAATAATAAAATCATTTAATATTTCTTTTGAATTATTTCTACTTTTATTCTTTATTTTGTTATTTTCTGGCCGACGTGACCCAATCAGAGCCGAGTCCGAGTTGACTCGAGTGAACTCCTCGCCCTTCTTGGTTGTGCAGCTGTCAAAGCTTTTGACCTATCTTCCTCAGATTTTTCATGCTTTATTCTTACATCCATTTAGCTTAATGTATTCTTAAATTTTACTTCTTGACTATTGAACTAACATGCCGACCCTTCATATCAATCTAAGAGCTTCTGAATCATGCGTGAGTCTCGAGTCAACATCACATGTATAAAACATTGCTTCCCATCTATCTTCACTCTTTGATCCTTCTTCCACTGCAAAACCTAGCTCTCTCGCATCTAGGAGAATTATGGTGATAGTAGGAAACCCTAAGAGAGCTCAGCGACCCAGTTGGCATCGAATCGAAGTCGATTCGAGCTCATCTGCCTCCTCCGTCGCGAGCTCACTCCGACTCGGACCTGGACTAGTAAGGCTCTTCTTTTCCTTGCTCTTTGTATTCCTTAACATAGCAATAGTGTAGGATAAGCTTTTATTTCATTTGATTTCATTTTATTTTTTGAAAAATAAAAAATTCGCTCATTCTAGAGCTCCAACTCCACCACTCGTTTCCAACCACTACAACCTATCGCTACCTCTATTATCACCTTCATTACCTTGCCATTCTGCTTCTCTTCACCCCACGCACCTCTGCGCATCCCGGTCTCGCTCAGATCAGGGAGCCAGCCCTAATTCCTTTATCATTCATTGAATGGATCCGCCCAAGTCCATTCCCATCCATTTCAACCTCGTAAGTCTTTGAATAACATCGTTCTTTTACGCCAAATATTTATGCAGGGTCTGGAGAGCAAAAGGACCCATGTTGGGTAAATTTTTATCCAATGCAAGGCACTTACCATTCTTCCTCGACCTCGCCATCTCACATTGATGCCCTAGCTGCTCATTGGAGACCATCGTCTGAAGCGGAAGAGCTACGGCTCCATTTTGCACATGCCTTGAGCTTTCCATGTGGTTGGAGGAGTGAAGGAGATTAGATCGAAGCTCGGCCTAGTCGAGTTCTTGACATGTTCTTCCAGTCATTCATCTAGTCGTCTGATCATCAACCCACTCCAAAAGAAGCAACAGTCGTTGGATGCCTGGAGCTCACACCATAGGATCCTCGTCTGGGATCTAATCCTGAGCGTCCACTAGAAGCGTCATCGCCTCACCCCAGCACGTCGCTTATCAAGTGGATCATGGACGGTCGTTGGATCACACCCATGAGGGTATTTTATGCACACACCCTCCCATCATTTGTATTTTAAATCCAGTCCATAAAATGTGTTTGTCATTTAAATATTTTTGTAATATTTGCATGTTAGCCCATGTGCTTTCACTATTTGCATTTAGGTTCATGCCATGTCACCTCACGTGCTTGTGTATGTGAGGGGGATGGGCTTTTTGCACTTATGCCCTTAAGCTTTGCATATTTCATTTCACTCCTTATTATTGAAATAAAGGTGTAGTATTGGAAAAATTGCATCTAGACCAATGAGCTCTGTACTTATTGCAAAAATACCCCTCTAGGTATATATTATTGAATTTTTTTAAAATTGTGTTTTTACCCCCTGTACTTTTCTATGGTGTTCGGATTTCATCAATAAACTTTAAATATTTCCAAAAATGCCCCTGCTAGAATGCATTTTATTTTTGTAAGTTTTATTTTGTAAAAAATAGCTCTAGGCCTTTAAAATTCTATAGAAAATTCCCATAAATACCTGACACATCCCTCGGTCACATATATTTTTGGTTGGGTATCTAAAGCCTATTTTATATTTATTAAAAATCAAAAGGAGTTGTATTCCTAGTTTGCAATAAAAAACACATAAAAATATAAAAAAGTGTTAAATTTTCCAAAAAATAGATTTTTTTATTATTGTATTTTGAGTTTACAACCCTAAAAATAAAAAACAAAAATCACTAAAATTAAATATCTCTAAAATCCTCACAAAAATTATAAAAAAGACTTTTAAAAACCTAAAAATGTTTTCTTATCTCTAAATTTTCTTTATATAATTTTCTATATATAAAAATAGATTTGGAGCAATTTTGACACTCTTAGCTATTTTTAATCTCCAAATCAATTCTATCTATTTATTAATCCCTATTTGGATATTTTTTACTATAAAAATATATAAAAAATTAGAAAAAAATATTTAAAAATTACAAAAATAGAAGGAAAATATATAAAATGCAAAATATTTTATTATATAGTTTTTGGTTATTTTTAATTGTATTTATAAATATATTACCCTAAATTGCATATATATATTCCAACATTATTATAAAAAAAGGAAAATAAATTAAAAATCAGAAAATATAAAAAGAAACTAAAAAAATACATAAATAAAAACAAATAAAAAAATATACAAAAAAAAATCCAAAAAATATACATAACTAAAAACCGATAACATTTCCAAAATACCCTAAACGGCCCAAAATCATTTATTGTCTTTCTTTGCAAATTTTATATTATCTATCCTTAGTTGTTTCCTATCTTCGACCCCTACTGTACTTGTCCACTATCCATTCTATTGTACAATATAATGATATTTGATTCACATTGCTTGCATTGATTTTTAATACATTGTGTGAGTTAATTATTGTTTGACTTGACTCTTGTGAGTGCCTGCTCAGTGAAATTTTTTCATCACATTCTGTGAGGATATAATTTAGTCCCTCGCAAAAGTCATCTCGATAATGGGTGAGCCCATTACACGTAGTTCTGAAGAAATCCAGAATTATTGTGGTTAGTAATGATGAAGGAGAAGTGATCTCGACCAGACTACCTACATCATGACACGTATGTAGAGATTATCGACGCCTAAACTCAACTACCTAGAAGGATCACTTTCCTTTGCCATTTATTGATCAAGTACTTGAAAGGTTTGTAGGGAAGAGTACTTTTATTTCTTTGACGGGTAATATGGATACAATCAAGTGTCAATTACCCCTAAGGATCAAGAGAAAACATTTACTTTTCCATTTGGACCTATGCATTCAAACAGATTTCCTTTGGATTGTGTAATGCTCCAACTACATTCTAGAGGTGTATTTTGATAGTTTTTATCGATTTGGTGGGTAATTTCTTGGAGGTCTTCACGTATGATTTCTCAATCTATGGTGAGAGTTTTGATGCTTGTATTGCATTCCTGAATCGTATTCTTCAAAGGTGATGTGAAGTTAACTTGGTTTTGTCATGGGAGAAGAGTTACTTCATGGTGACTGGAGGGATGGTGTTGGACCATGTCATCTCCAAGCAAGGAATGGAGGTTGACCCGGCAAAGGTGGATGTCCTTGCTAAACTAGATCCACCTAAGACACTGAAGCAAGTAACGTCCTTTCTGGGGCATGTTGGATTTTATCACATATTCATCCAAGACTTCAGCGAGATTGCACGACCTCTTATCATGATTTTAGACAAGAGGACTGAACTCATTGTAAATGACAAGTGAAGGATATGGGGAAATCCTTAAGTGCATCACGGAAGGATGGAGATCGCATCATATGTGATCGGGAATGACTAGTCGCACTAGTTGCTCGGGGCAACGGAATTTAAAAATTAAACTGATGAAACCACATGATCTAAGAACACTTCTCGGATCATATCATCTAAACCACAAACAAGATGTTAGGGTTACCTCTTGAAGCATGGTTGTGATCGAGTCTCTAAACGAAGACACCTCCTGTCTCAAGTCTGATCCGATGGAGGAGACGCTTGCGAGCGCGTTGATGAAACACGTGCTCCTCGCAATCCATGTTGATGATCCAAGCAGTGAATCTCTTTATCTGATCACACAAGATCCGACATCTTCTTCACATGCGAGGCGCATCAAAGGAGATGGATATCCATGAGCAATTTATCCGACAGCATAATGGCGATGCGATGGATATGAAGATCTCTAGGTCAACAAGTGGACGGCCACATTGTTGAGAAAAAGAGAGGACGGTCATGAGAAATTAGAGAGAGAGAAATTTGGTATATTTCCAATTGTGTTAATAAAAGGCTAGGGCTGACCTAGTTTGGATGTCCATGAATCATAATCCATGTGCTCCCGAATTCAATGGTTGTGATTGATTGTGCTTTCAATCAATGACCATGATTTTTTTGTATTTTAATTACCAACGACATTTTTGTTGGTTTTTAATTAAATTAAATATATTGAAATCAATCAATATATTTTAATTAAGATCATACAACCAAGGATGGAATTAATTGGAATGAATGGAGCCCCATTCAATATATGGTATGGATGGCCACTAAGTTGGGAGAACTCAACTTGGCCATCCAACCATGAATGGCAAGGAGGCTTCATCATTCCTATTTTCTCGAGATATTATTCTCCAACAATAATTCCACATATACAATAGATTTTATTGCATAATTATTCGCCAAAATAACTCCAAAATATTTTGTGACAATTTCAATCATGTTATTGAAAGAATATGAATCTAATTCACAAATCCAAAATAAAATAAGTTGCATTTACAATTAATTGTTTAATGTGAATCTAATTCACATCATATATTAATTTGTAAATACAAATTAAAATTATGTCTCTTTAACAAATTATAAATCACATTTGTAATATACATGAATAATATGGATAGTGATATCTACGTTATTTACATCCTTCACATTTAATCATCTCAGATGTCCATTCTCATGAGCCCAAATAATATGAATTACAATCACATTATCTGTAATAACTAAATCATATTTAATTATCCATATTTCTCAATGCTCAGATACAATATCAACAACGAAATTATTCTTGAACTCTTTCAAGAATGAGGTGCTTTCTCCGTGGATACTTGGATATAAGGACTGGGCGACTGTATGTTCCACGTATAGTGACTTGGATGCTGATATCATATCTCAAATCCATATCTCGAGGACCTCCCATATATGTGTGATTAAATTAAAGCCGTAGATCTAATAATCTCATTGTATCTGAATCACATTCATATTAATGCCCAGTATTTGGATTAAGATCAGATCACTTCATTATGAGAGAGTCACTAAAATCCAGGTATGTTTCATCACTCCCTCGGAATGGAAGCGTCATGGTTAGACAATCATATATGATCACATCACCCTCAGGTATTCCTTATACATGTACATCTTGTATACTGGAAGACCTAGAATAAACCCAAAGTTTAAGATCTATTTAGACTATCTTATTCATGATTTTATCATTAAGTTTATCATTTGATCATTAGGAGTGGATATCTATCATATGCTTTCCAAAAGCATATATCATACCCAGGTATTGATCATATACTTTCTAAAAACATACATCAAACATAGGAATTCAGTCAAGCTTTCAAAGCGAGATGATCGTGTACAAAATTTGATTACAATATCTCATGAGTGAGCTCATGTCTTCTGGTTCAGTAAATGAACTTGTATGATCCCTTTGAGAGATCGTATTACTCATAAGCTCTTATATGCACACCATCGTGCTGGTGTATAGACCTTTATTTTGTCATCAACGTATTGGTATGCCAAATGTACATATTCAAATATATATAGTAACACATCTAACTCTGATCAGAGGATGTAATCCTATATCGTGATAGCATACAACATAGGTCTTTGGTTATCTCGATCTCGTTAAGTCAACTCTTTGACCTAACTTATCCAACACAAGTGAATCTCTATTCCTATGTAGAGGACCTGCATCAAAAGGTCGATTAGATATCAGCCCATTAGAGAAATGATTATCGTATGCTATCACGCTGGACATCATCTCTTTATAATCATTTGAAGGTGCTTGATGAGTCCTCAATCTAACTCTGTAGATATTCATCCAAGCACCAACCTCTATGATTCAACAATTGAATCAACAGCCATATGATCATCAAGATGTCCATGGTACATAACCCTAATTGTACTAAGGGACCTATTATGCAAATCAGTTATTCTTCATTTCAAATTAGAGAATGATATTTTGTAATAACATTTATTGCATAATGGCTCACCGTAGACTTGCATGTCCAACAACAAGGTCCTCCGAGCCTTTAATCAAATAAAGTATTTGGTTACTCAAGTGCATGTTCGACAACCACCAGATTGGTCTCTCCCATTCGAGACCATGAGGATGCATCAAACTATTCTATTATGGTCATGCTAGAATATCGCAGGGATAGTGTTCCATTTACCATATTATGCCATCATAACACTAGATGATGCTCGGAAAAACTACATTGTGACTGAAAAAGAGCCTATGGTCATCGTTTTTCCTTAGGGAAATTCAAATCACATCTTTTGGGAGCTAAAGTGATTATTTACATAGACCACTTAGCCATCAAGTACTTATAATAGAAGAAGGATGCCAAGTCGTGTCGTCCACGATGGATCCTTCTCCTCCAGGAAATTTATTTGGATATAAGAGATAAATCTGGAGTTAAAAATGTGGTGGTAGACCAATTATCTAGAATTGAATTGAAGATACTCCTTGAGCATTGTCTCAATCACTGAGACCTTTCCTGACGAAGAAATCTTGAGCATTGCATCTCTCCTTGGTATGTTGTTATTGTGAACTATCTCATTTCTAGGAAAGTTCCACAAGATAAGATGAGGATAAAGAAGGACAAGTTTTTATCCGAAATTCATTTCTATTGATGGGAAGATCCATACCATTTCAAGGAAGGCGTTGATTGTATTTGGTGTTCATGCATTCCTCAGGAGGAGTACACTAGTATCCTCAAGCACTATCGTAAGCTCAAAGTAGGAGGACACCATTTTGGAAATAGGACGGCATCAAAAGTATGCATTGTGACATCTGGTGGCCCATACTATTCGAGGATGTTGTAGCATATGTCAAAGGTTGCATCGGTTGCCAGAAATTAGGAGGAACCATTAGTTCCAAAGATCCAATGCCACTCTAGTTCATCTAAATTTTAGATGTGTTTGATTCTTCAGGCGTTATCTTTATGGGACCATCTCCTGTTAGTCAAGGATATGAATACATCATGCTTGATGTGGATTATGCGAGTCGTTGGGAGGAAATTATTCCCACTCATTCCACTGATAGTCGTATCGTTTATCTCTTTCTCAAGAACAACATTATTTCACGATTCGGGGTCCCCAAGATACTCATTTCCGATGGGAGTAGCTATTTCATAAACAGAGAAGTCAAAAATCTAATAAGGAATACAACATTGAACATCATGTCACGTCTCCTTACCACCCACAATCGAACAGGTTGGCTAAACATTCAAACAGATATATTAAGACGATATTGCAGAAACTTGTATGACCATATAGGAAGAACCGGCCTCAACTTCTTGATTCGATTCTATCAGCTTATCGCACCACCTACAAGACCCCTCTGGGTATATCTCCATATCATCTTATCTATGGGAAGCCATGTCATATGCATGTTTAACTAATTCACGAATCTTTATGGGTAGTCAATATGGGCAACTTGGACTCACAAGTTGGTGGTCAGAACAGAAATTTTGATCTAAACTAACTCTTGAAATTCCAAGATTTTGCATATGATAACATCCTGATGTACAAGGAGAAGGTCAAATGCTAGCACAACAAGCATATCCGATGAAAGACTTTCGAGCCTAGTCAGAAGATGTGGTTATTCGATGCAAAGTTGTGGATATTCTTGAACAAGTTGAATAGCAAATGGACTGGGCCATTTTAGTGAAGACTGTGTGTGACAATGAAAGTATTCTTATATCATAATTGTCATCTGACGCACATCGATTTGTAGTCAATAGACAGTTGTTGAAGTCGTACATAGAGCATGACACATTCATGTCCGTTATAGATTCAATAGATGTGGTACTTCAAGGTGAGCTCACTGAAACATATAGTTCTGACACTTGAGCTACAGAAATATTACCTTCTTTTCATTTCTATTTATCTGTTCTTCTCCATTCCTTTCATTAATACTATGCCTAGGATTACCAAATCCTAAGTATAGGGGGGATGAGTGACCTGAGTGCTCACTCTGTGATCCCCCGCATGTCTCTCAGCTCATTGATATTCTTTTCTATGCTTAGGGATATTTTACCCTATGTATAAGGGAGACATGTTGAGTTGTTGATTTATGAATTCTAATCCTTGATTATACATGCTTTGTGTGCAATCTTCTATACTGAGGATTAGTTAATCTTAAGTATAGGGGGATGATCGACTTCTCATTCTTATATTTTCTTTCATTGTAGTGTACGTTCTTCTATACTTAGCACGAGTTATGTCTTTCTTTTTGTCTTTCATCACTATGAGGACATAGTTCGAGCTAAGTATAGGGGGTCGTATATATGCCATATATGTGTTAGCCATAACTCGTGCTTTCATATTTCTTAATAATATGCCAAATATGTTACGTTGGGTAAGGGAATACAATAAATCAACTGCAAATAATAAACTCTTGTGAATATGTATAAAAATAATTGTAAAATTAGTTTTAAAAATTGACGTTTGAAACTATTTTTCAAAATGATTTGGAAAATGGTTGAAAATTTTCTTGGAAAATCTTTTTAAATCATTGAAAAATCTTTATAAAATATTTTCAAACCATTTGGAAAATAATTATATTTGTAAATATTTGTAAAAGTTTGTAAAAATGGTCTGTAAATATGTTTTTGAAAAATTCTTTGTAAAACTAATTGTAGAATCAAAATGTTTGACAAATATTTGCAAGAATGTTTTCAAATTATTTTGAAAATCCAGTAATACACTAGTAAAAATTCTTCAAATAAAACATGTACATACAATATAAAATCATGTATAAATTTGTATAAAAACCTACATATATCTGGTATAAAATTCGTTGTCAATATGTGTAAATCTTTGTGAATTCACTGACTCTTTTATTTTTAAAAAATCCCATAAAAATTTTCAAAATTCTAAAATCATAAAAAGGCGAAAATATTTTCAAAATTCCATAAAATTTTGTAAAACCTTTTCTCAAAAATGCCAGAAAAAGTTTAGATAATGGTTTCACAAAAATATCTTCTTGCATTACATAAGTATTTTCCTGAATGATTATGACAATTGAACAAGTATAAATAAACCTGAAGATTGGAGCTTGGTCTAGGCTTTCATTCACTTAATTCCACAAGAATCTTATAGGAACTATAATTGAGACTTTTCGAGACATGGAAACTTAAATCTTTGAGTCCACTAGACTGTGTTCACATGTCATTTTGATAGACTAAGTAAAATATCTCGAGATATGTGCATGAAACTTAAAGACAATGACCTTTTAGACAAGCACACTACACTTAGATCAACTCAAATGAGCTGGTGAGGGGTAGGATTCTACAGCTTGAAACACACGTGAATGGAAATATACGTAACCCCACTTTGAGGCTAGTGCCCTCCAACCGAGTTTAGTAGTTGTGAAGTCTAAAGACCGAATGTTGTGGGTTGCGATAAAGCTTCGAAAAAGGGATAGTCTTCTAGCTCAAGAGGAAAAATTCCTTATGTAAATTTTGTTGTACATATTATAAAGAAGTACCAAATCAAAAACTCTAAAAAAATAGAAGAGGAAAAGTCAATGAAAAATCAAGCCACATTGGAGTATGTATGAAATAAGCAAGTCTTATGCTTCAAAGTAAATATTCAAGGTTGCATGCAGCTGGATGACTTGACTACACTAGTCAAGCTCTAAGGATATGGGACTACACTTGTCACAAATATTCTCTTCTCTACCCCCCTCTTATTGAGTTGATTGTACTTGAACTTAGAAGGGAATACCCTGCTCCTTGAGGAAAGAGTGGTTGGATTGGGGAATTAGGGTCACCTTGTTGGAGAAGTTTGTTTTTTGTCATTCTCAAATGGAGAGATCCACAATTCACATACACCATACAAGTAAGACTAATGGTCATAAGGGTTTGTGTATGAAAAGAGTTGTTCTAACCTAACTATTGGGGATACCTGAATAGAGATATGTAGATCTTGAGGACTATTAAGTTACAAATCCTATACCCAATAAGGTTCTGACACATTAATCATCTAAAGGTCTTAACTGAGCTCCAAAGTTTTGTATCACGAAGGCAAGTTTAAGAAGCATGATCATTATAAGTTATGTATTTTCCTTTTCCTTACTTTTCACTTTTCTTTAAAAAGTGTTTGATAGGGACTAGGAAGGTTAAGAATAGAGGGTGATGAATGCCTATTCGGTAACCTTTATTCTCCTACTTTATCTTTAAATCCCTAGATAAATATTTGTAAATAGCCTTATCTTGCATAAATTAACTCTAAGACAGTGTGTATAAGTACATTGTAAATATCTGAAATTAAATACAAAATAAAATAATAAAGAAAATAAATAAAGTATCAAAGATAGTGAATGACCCTAAACCATGATACTTACTCAATATTGACTTAGTCTACCAGGAATAAAGTAGGGGGAGATAAGGGTCCATAATATATATAAATTCCTAGAAACCCTAAGTGTACAACACTATGTAGATAGCCTATTTTGTACTATTTTATTCTTTATTTTACACACATAAAATAATAATGTGTTCAATATAGAACTTTTATATATTAATGTATAGGAAATAATAAAATTAATTGCGTATAAAAATAAGGGTTTTTTACCTGGCAGACCCTATAATCTTTATAAATTACCTCTACGACCTTTGAAACATCGATATTCCTTCCTAGACCCTGTAATCTTGCTAACTCTTATCCCGCAGACCCTGTGGTTAACCCCCATCCATTTGCCTGTTAAAAGTAACCAGATTCTGGTATGTGCCTTTACATTATACCCATTTTATTTATCAAATTTACATTGACTGCCACTCCCAGCAACCACACAACTCCTCAACATCTGCCTCACTCGCTCTCCTGCTCTCCGACCTCCGCTGCCTCCTCTGCCACCCTCGCTCGAGCCCCCCTTGCCCACCCTCCAAATGAGGCCGGACTCCCCGGATCCCCGTGCCCACCCTCTGCCGATGGTGCTCTGCCCTTGCTCGAGCCCCCCTCCCCCCGAGCTCCTGCTCGAAGCCCGACGAGCTCCACCTCGAACCCTCACTCAGTGCCGCTCTCCTCGAAGCCCAAGCGGAGAAGACCACCACGCCCACCCTCCAGCCCAGGCGGAGAAGACCCCCCCCCCCCCCCCCCCGGTCGAGCCCCCCCTCCTCCCATTCTTCTGTTCGAAGCCCGTGGAGCTCCGACTCGAAGCCCCACAACCACTAAGCATCCTCCTCGAAGTCACCCCACCCCCGCGCGTAGATGGCGCTCCACCCCTGCTCCCTCCAGTCCCCCTTCCCCCGAGCTCCTGCTCGACGCACCCCGCCTACTGAGCTCCGCCTCAAACCCTACCCAATGTCACTCTGCTTCTGTTCTCCCTCCCCCTCCTCGCCTTCACCGACACCCCATGAGCCTCAACGACGACGTCCTCAGCCTCGTCGTCTTCAAAATGGGCATCGTCGACCCCTTTGGCACCCTCTCCACCTGGTCTGGGACGATGACAGCCCATATTCGTCGCCTGACGCTTCATCCGCGACGACCGCTCCTCCGATCGCGTCACCATGTGCCTCGATGTCCTAGGCCTCTCCGGCCGACTCTCCTCCCTCTACCTGGAGAAGCTCTCCACCCTCCAGTCCTTCTCCCTCCTCGAAGCCCCCCTACCCCCGACCCTCGAGCTCCTGCTCGGAACCCCACCCCCCCACCCCCATCTTGGGCAGCCCTCCGCCTCGAACCCAGCTGCCTCCGTCGTCTTCTGCAGCTTCCCATCTAATGGGTTGAAGAAGAGGATGAAGGAGGAGGATGGAAGGAGAGAGGGAGAATGAAGATCGATCGTTGATTTTCTTTGGTTTGATTAACCCAATTTTAACTCAAGTTTTTTACTCCAATAAAGTTAAAGAAGACGGCAGGGTCTGTGGGGTAAAACGGAGAAAGTTTACGGGGTCGAGGGGAGAATTATGATATTTCAAAGGTCGTAGAGGTAATTGGCAAAGATTACAGGGTCTGCCGGGTAAAAATCCCTAAAAATAATGCACCTTGCAACTGAGACACACAAATGATAAAGCTGCAAAACAAACTTCACATATTAATATCTTCTCCAAACGAACTCAAAATTCACCAGACTCACCTCTAATGTACTTCTAATTAAAATACCTATTTAATGAAGGTGATTTCATTAAAAATGGTGTTAAGATACACAAGCCAATCGTCTAGGGCCTCATTGTACGATGTATTGTATATTTTATTCATATATTGTATTCTTTATATTGTACTCTTCTTACATTTTTAAATAATTATAAATATTATTTAAATCATATTGGAAATATAAACATAAAATAAGACTATTAAAATGTATTTGAAGTAAATAATGCCTTAAAATATATAGCTATACTATACATATAATGTATATACATACAATTATTTATGTATATAAATAAAATCATAAAAATAAAATTAAAATATGTAAATAGGTTCTTAATTATACTAGAAATGTGTAAATTATGTAAATTTTATAATAAATATTAAAAGTACAAAATAAAAATACCTAAAGCATAGGTGTAAATACATATATTTACACAAGTAAAAAAACATGTGACAAATAAGTCGATATAAATAAATAAATAAATATCACCAAAAAATAGTCCAGAAAAAAACAACTTTCATGTTTTAAGAATTATTTAATAAAATCATTTTCTATTTTAATTTATTTCTATTTTTGTTCTATCGTGTCATCTAGTTGGTGACGTAGACCAATGAGGAGGCAGCGACAATTGACTTAGGTAAACTGCCCCGTCCTCTCTATGGATCTGTCCATGCCTTGTTGTTTACCCTTCTTCGCCAAATTATGGAGCCTGATCCAAATCTCTTTTGTGCATTATTCCATAAGGAAAACCCTATGTCAATGATGCATCCTTCACGTGAATCCATGTGCATCTCTTGTCAATTTGATATATAGTCTCCTCTCCTCAATTTTGAATTTGTAATCTATTTTTCCCCCACTATCACCCCTGGATCGGTTCCTGGAGCAAAGCCTAGTGACAGGAGGTGCTTCCCAATTGATGCAAGGTGAGGAGAAGGAGTAGGCGTGATTCTAGCATTATCGACAAAAGCTTAGTGGTTCTTCTGCTCCAGGCCATTATAGGCTGATAAGAGGCTCTTCACTTTTCTTTTCGATTCATAAGATTAGAAGTAGTATAGCTTACATTTTTATTTCGTTTAATTTCATCTAGAATAGAAAATCCAAAAAAATAAGTTCGTCAGAGCTCCATCCTCTGTCCAGCCACTGTCGGTCATCTTTTCAATTCCATTTCACCTCTAACTTGTTGCCATCATGTTTTCCATCTCCGCAATCCATTTTTCACCCCCTATCTTACACAGATCGGGGAGATCAGTGTTCCTCCTTTGCCTTTTGTTGGAGCACATCTGCTTCACACATTCCTCACCTCGATCCATGACCATTTTATGCAGGTCCAGAAGACCCACGGCTCCACCTAGAGCATGCTTGAATACCCGCAGGTCAACCTAGGGAGCTCGAGCTTCCATGTATCCATCGATGAGGTATGGACCATTTTGAAGCCATCAGTTGCTATGGAATCTCCCTGGGAATGAGTAGAACACCTCTGTAGTGAAGGAGATCACCAGAGTTGAGCAGGAGCATAGATCGAAGCTCGCTAGGGAGGAATTCTTCAGCGGTTCTTCTAGAGTATCCTAGGATTGTCCGATCAAGAATGAAGCCCATGAATAGTAGTAGTCGCATGACGAAAACATTCTCAACCATCATATCAAGCACCAAGGTCTAATCTCGGCCCTCCCTCCAGGAAGCGGTATTCATCGTTCAGAGCGTGCCACGTGTTAAGTGAGTAATCTCAATCGTCCCTTAATGCACTTGTAGGGGTATTTTACACACCGAACCCCTCGCCTTTTTGTATTTATTATTTAGTACTTAAACTTTCATCTGTATAGTAAAAGTGTATGTAATAATTGCATGCAGGACCTCATATTTTCAATTCTTTGCATTTAGGTCCTTACCAGGTCACCTCTATGTCCCTACACATGAGGCATCTAGACATTTTGCAACCAACTCCTTTTAGGTTTGGTTATTTTTGTTTGATACTAAAAGGTGAAGAATCAGTGTAATATTTTTGGTATAATTACATATGAGGGCTTGGAAGTTAAATTAATAACATTTATACCCCTATTAGTGATATTAAATTAGATAAATTTGGTCATTCTACGTAATAGGCCCTTGGACTTTACTTCAATGTTATGTAATTCATTTTAACTTCTTGGAAATTGCATTTAGGTCCCTACTAGCCTATTTATTTTTGTGTTTTCATTCTAATTATTAAAAATAGCATTTTGCATCTAAAAATTGTAGGAAAATTACCCTAAGTACTAGAACCCTATTTTATCACATATAGTTTCATAAGGCATTTAAAATTTATTTTCTACTATAAAAATACAAAAGAATTGCATTTTCTCTTTTTTCTCCTTTAAAATCCATAAAAATTATAAAATATTTGAAAAGTTCCAAAACAAATCTTGTACGTGCATTTATTTATATTTCATCTTCTTTCCAAGTGTTTTTGAAAAGTATAAGACAAAAATTCAAAAAAATGAAAAACACTAAAAACCTTGTAAAAATTATAAAAATTCGAGAAAATTATCCTCACTAAAAAGCGAAGACAAAAGTGTCGCTGAGACGACCACTCACGAAACCCTGATTCAATCAACAATTAACCCACAAATGACTATAGCAATACAAATAAATGTATGGAGTTAAAAAAATTATTTAACTCTATAAAATGTGTATATAGTGCAAGTATGTAGAGTGTCGAACACAGGGAGAAAATGGTAGATTGAGGCAAATGAATGCCTAAAATTTGTCTTTCTCTTCTTGTCTAAGTGTTTTTGTGTGGGTTTAAATTTATATTTTTGGATTTTAAGTTTATTTTTCTAATTATTTTAAATCTCATATTTTTTATTTTCTATTTATATTTTCTAATTTTTAATTTTCTTTTTCTATTTAATATATAATATAAGAATATATAAAGCTATATATAATATCATATAATACAATTAAAAATATAATTAAAAATATACAAAAGTGCAAAAATAAAATGTTTTGTAATTCAAATATTTTTTCTATTTTTGTGAGTTTTTTAGGTAATTTTGCTAATTTTTATATATTTTTAAAGGCAAAAATATCCCAAAATAAGGATTAAATAAATAAGCTGAATTGATTTGAAGATTATTTTAAAATAGCAAAAAGTGACAAAAATTTTCCAATAAATTTAAGTGGATAAATAATAATACAAAGAAAGTTTCGAGATAAAAATAAATATTTTTGGGATTTTTGGGAATTTTTTATTTTTTAGAAAGGATTTCGGAGCTTTGTAATTTTTAGTCTTTCTGTTTCCTATTTTTAAGGATTTTAAGTCTGGAGTTATAAAATACTAAAACACAAAAAATATACCTTTTTGGGAATTTTTTAAACAATTTTATATTTTTTGGTATTTTATAATTTAAACAGGACCAAAAACATGCTCTTTTGATTTTTAGAAAATATGTAAATTGCCTAAAATGCAAAAATATAAATATAATGTGAAACAACAAGCAAGCAAGCACTTAACCCTGATTTTTCATGATTTTTGGAGCTCAGATGATATTTTTAATAAATAGAAAACATGCACAAAAATTATTGAACTAGCAAGGGCATTTTTGCAATTAAAAATAAATGTGAGTTCCTTTCTGCAAAATATCCTAAAATATTCAACTAATATTTAAAGTTTTCTAGACTAAAGCAAAATACAAATACCCAAAAAGGTATCTCTACAAAATCGCCGCCTCACGTGGGATGGCACGTGAGGTGACATGGCCCAGACCCAAATGCAAATAACATGAAAGGCATGGGTTCCTATGCAAATTTTACACGAATATTAAGGAATTCAAAATAAAATATAGAACTAAAATATAAAGATACTAAAATCAAGGGTTTAAAGTTTAAATTACCCCCTAAGGTTCTAGATCGAACGATGGTGGACTGATGAATCTCCATTTCATCACCATTATTCTATCATTTTAGCCTTAAAATCCCTAGATAATGCATGTAAATACCCTTAAATTTGTACAAATTAGCATTCATCCTTTATTGTATAAAAATTGTATAAAATATTATTTGCAATACCAAAATTATAGAATAAAGAAAAGAAAAGAAAAAGAATAAAATGCCAAAGGTATTTCATTACCCTAAACTCTTAAACCTAGGCATATTGATGACTAGGTCGACAAGGAATAAAGTAGGTGGAGATAAGGGCCAATAGTTCAATAAAAATCCCTTTTATTTATTCATCATTTATTCATCTTTGGGACCCATTTTATTTTCAAATAAAGAAACTTTGTACATGAAAATTGTAGATAATAATATATAGAAAAATACAAAATTGATTTCATACAAAAATAATATACAGTGTAAAAGTTATACTCTGAATAAAATTCCAAAATCTCAACTTCCCACACCCATATCTTTAAATAAAAACTCAAAATATATCAAAATCACCTTTAATTGCGTATAACTTTTAATATGCTTTTAAATGAAGGAGGTTTCAAATTTTTTGGAGTTAAGGTGTGAAAGTTAGGTTTTGGACCCCTATTGTACAACATACCCGAATAAAAAAATCATTTTATTTGTTCTTTATTAATTTTATATTTTTATAATTATGTAAATATTATTTATAATTTATTTACATATTAAAACTAGAATAAAATAATAAATAAAACATTAAAATAAAATATGTATGTAAAATACATAGATGAATATATAATATGCATACATATATACTATACACATATATTTATTTAAGTGTATATATTATATCATAAAAATATAAAAAAAATATTATGTATATAAAAATCAGTTATAAATATATAAAATGAGAAAACAAAATATTAAAATCAAAATTACAAAATAAAAATAAAATACTCTAAAGCATATATGAATATACCTATAATTAATCCCTAAAAATTAACTTGTAATTAAACATCTCGAAAAAATAAATAATAATAATATTCTACAGAAAATGATAAACACGTTTTATTTTATAATTTTATTTAAATCATTTAATAATTCTTATCAATTTTACAAATAATTTAAGGTGGGCTTTTTCCCGATTGGTCTACATGGACCAACCTGGGGGCGTTAGAAGTTGACCTCGGTCAACTTCTCTGACACCCAGCCTAGGCTCTGACAACCTCGTTTGACCGACTCTTCTCACTTTTTTTCCAAGTAAGTCCGAGCATCGACTTGGTTTGATCTCTTCTGCACTTTTGAGCCTTGATCTTTGTTGATTCATGCGGACATGATTCCTTGTGGAATGCATCACAGAATCACTGCCACCACCTCGCTCTTTGACCCCATTCGACCACTTGTATAAAGAATCACCTCCATCCAAAGATGGGTTATTTATCCTTCTTCTTCCATGAAAACCTAACCCTAACGCACCCACAAGATTCCTGATGACATCAGTGACCTCAGGGAGGGTCTAGAGGTTCGATTAGCGCTGAATCAAAGTGGTCCGGAGCTACACCACCTCCTCCGCCGCCAGCTCTATTGTCGGTTGGTTCAGGTCCCGTCAGCCCTAGTGTTCTTGCTCTTTTTGTTCCTTAGAAAAGCAGTAGTATAACTTTGCTTTTTTACCCCTTTTAATTTCGCACTATATTTCGTGAATCCTAATCTCATCGTATGGCAGAGCTCCTGCTCCGTCGCCATAGCTCAACCATCCTACCATCTTTTGCCTCTCTGTTCATATCCATATTCTCCCCCTTCACCTATTGCACAACCTACGCATGCCCAAACACCTTACTCTTGCTCAGAGCAAGCTACCAAGTCTTCCTCCGTCGTCCCTCGCTGGAGATCCCCGTCGTGGCTCATCTCTACTCTAGTCCACTACAAGGAACTCCCCAGAGCTCCTCTTTTTGTGCTTATCACTCTCCTGCAGGATAAAAAGAGAATAGGCGGTGTTGCAGGCTTTAGAAGGACCCGGAGGTACCTGGATCCACTCTCCTCTTTGGAGCTCGTTGGTTGCCACTAGAGCTCCAAGAGCCTTTCTAACGATGCAATCAGGTGCAAAGGGGTGCGTGCGATGTTTGGCGCCTCCGATGAGCGTCCCAAGCAATCGGAATCATGCGCTGCAGTGGATTAAAGCTCGGAAGAACATAGCTTGTTCCCATTCTTCTAAGTAACTCTAGAGTCATTTGATTGCCCCCAGTTCATCCTGTGCTCCAGTCGTCGTCGGATCAAGCTGCTCCTTCACCGTAGATCTCAGACGTGAGATCTAATCCAGACCGTCGGAGGCGAAGCATCATTGCCATAGGAGGAGCGGATACGTGTCCAAGTGAGCGCCATTAGACTGTCCATCTGCGCACGTGAAGGGCTATTTTGCACTTTTAACCCCTCAGTTTTAGTATTTAATAATTAATCCTGAAACTTTCGTCTGTTGTTTTAATGTTTTGTAATATTTGCTTAAAGGACCCTGCACTTATTCTATTTGTACTCTAATCCTTGTCCACGTCAGCCGACAGAACCTGGTGAATTTGCACTGAAACCCTTGTGGGTTCTGTTTATTGCGGTTTAATCAATAATTTTGTAATATAAGTTATAATTTTTTGGGGAAATTGCATCTTAGCCCCTATGCTTTAATATATTTACATTTATGCCCTTATTAGTTTGTAGTTTCTATTTATGGTTTCTCATTTATTTAAAATAGCTATTATGCTCCAACAAATCTCCAAAAATAGGATTGGAGGCCTGATATATCATATATTCATGCTACATTTTCATTCATGCTTTTTGGAACTTTTACTATTTTATAAAATCAAAAAAGGAACTTTTATTCCTTGTTTAGCTTATAAAATACCAAAAAATATAAAATTATCTTGAAAAATTCTCAAAAAAAGTATAGTGTTTTTATCCTTCATACCAAAAATCACTAAAATAATAAAAAGAAAACTCTTAAAAATTAAAAAACCCCAAAATCCTATATAAAAATCTATAAAATTCTTTAAAATTCCAAAAATAGTGTTTTCTATTTTATAATTTCCTTTATATTATTTTTTATAAATTGAAATTAATTTGGAGAAATTTTGATACTATTTGTATTTTTCATTGGCATTTTATCCGGCCCATTTATCTTATCCCTGTTTTAGGGTAATTTTTACTTTAAAAATATATAAAAATAAGCAAAATTCACTAAAAATATAAAATTAGTAAAAAACTATTTAAAACCCAAAAAGATTTAATTCTACAATTTTTGGCTATTTTTAGTTATATTTATATCTATATTATATATTATTTTATAAAGTATATTATATTCTAGATTACTTATTTATAAGAAAAGGAGTAAATAAATCTAAAAATATAAAAACAAAATACATAATATAAAAACAAATATAAAAAATACAAAATTAAAAACCCATCAAAACCATAATATGGCTAAGTATTTGAGAAGCATTTTGTGCTTGATTTTCTTCATTCCACATTGCTCTACACCTTTGCTTCCTGTGTTTGACCCCTACTTGCTTGTCTCTATACATTTTTAAGTAGGGTATAATAAATTTTGATTCACATTGTTTTTCTTGATTTATTTTTTGTAGGGTTAATTGTTGAATCTGTGGATTTATTTTAAGTACTCGCTTCAACAACAACGAGTCTAACTTGTCAGGCCATTATTAGACTCCTATTTTTCCACTTTTCAAATGGTGTTGTTGTCGGGAAGCATCGATTTGTAGAGTAGTTTTTGTCTCTTATATTGCTTAGCCATTCTTGGATTTACTACTTTCTATTTTGATTATTAATTTTGAATTTTCTGACATCTCTTCTTTTGTCTTATTGCGAGGGACCGCGGATCGAGGAGGATCGCCTAGGTGATTCTACACAGCCTTGGGACGAGGAGCCGGCTATTCTGACCTAGCCGGTAGGAGAGAGTAGGAGGCTTTAGAGAGAGGGAGGATAGTATCTTAGGAATTTTTCTTTTTATGAGAGAAAGACTTTTATTTTTGAATTATTAATTTGTAATAATACAGGTACTTTGGACATGGACACTCGGGCCCAATTTCCAAGTGTTTGTTCACTTAGGCGCTCACCGCATTTTCCGTGTTTTCGATCGCCTTGTTTTATTTTTGTTTCTCACGATTTATGTTTTCTGCTTTATTTTTATGTGTTTTGTGGAATGAGCCATTAGTCTTTAGACGTTCTTGATCGTGTAACCTAAGGCCAAACACCTAATAGTTTTGCAAGCACCTATAGTTTTCACGTTAGGAGTTAGACTAGTTAATTGTTAAATCTCAGCTTTGAAACTGTGTGCCAAGAGAGGTTGTATACAGTGCTTGCAGGACCCATTGTGGCAGGAACCGATTGGCATCGAAGATCGTACTTAGGTTTCATTCTGGGTATTTAGCATGTGGTTTTTTACGTTTATCAATTGCCTGCTTAGGATGATTTGTATGTGCATATCGATATATAGTATATGTTTAAAATTTCTTATTTTGCATCCTGCATGGAGAGAGCTGGGAAGCACTGTAAGTCTTTTAACTGAACATTCATCATTTAGATACTAAGGTGAGATTTCCATCTTAGTGTCTCCTTGCATTGCTTTTCCGCTATCTTCCTCTATTTTTGGATCACATTGGAATCAAAGAAAATGTAAAAATATTAGGCGCTTGTATTGAATCTACTCAAAGTAAGTGATAACACAAAAAAATAAAAAAGGGACTGCTAAAAAACACTTGACCTAAATAAAGTTGATCAATTGGACTCATTTCCTTGGGTGACCAAAGCCCTCATTTATTTTCATGTTGCATTGGAAGGTCTCCTTTCCTGTGAGAGAGTGTTATCGTTAGGAATAGAGCCCAAAACCCAGTCAGTGGATGCCTTGTGTATCGCCTGGATTTCCAAAGTATTGGTGCTTCTATCGTACGTAGACGAGTAGGTCTTGGTCAATTATGATGTTCTCTATTGTATAGAGAATAAGCCTTGTCCTTATTGAGCTTAGGACACGCCTTCACGGGGGTGTATGTCTCATCGTCGTGCGTCCGAGTAGGTCCTTGCATGCTCATGGTTGATTCTATTGCGAGCAAGGTCCAAAGTAGTTGTTTCATCTATCATCTTCCTCACTTTCTTTCTTTAACTGAGTAGGAATCCAAGAAGGGTTACAAGGACCTTAAAAAGTGCAGACTATAGGTTACAAAGGAGGAGAACAAGTACATAATACTTTTCCGACTGTACACTCTCTCATATAGGCGTAGCACTCTAAGGACTTGTTCAAAGATAATTTGCCTGAAAATCAAATCTAAAACTTACAAAGATAATTGTTGAACCGTCACGGCTTCACAGAGTTGGTGAATCCATTGCTTTGAGGTTTGATTTATTGGTCTTATTAAGGTCAAGATCAAAAACATCGTGCACTTGCGCAAATTTTCCCTCCTTCTCTTTGACCCTTGCTCATCGTGAGCCTTCTACTGTTTTACACTCTTTTATTCCTTGTTTATCATTGTGATCTTCATCCGTCATCTATCTACTTTGACCGTCTCAAGATGTGGTCACATGGATAGATTAGTCAGGACCCCGCCGATGCCCACATCGATTCTATGTCACCGACATCTCTAATAATGTGGGATGATCTCCGTGGAGTCAGTTCGTATCTTGCAAACTTCTCCCTGGACTCCTTGATCCTCTCTTCTTTCAATACTTTCCTTTCTCAAATAAACTCGTTGTTCGGGATGGACTCGCAACCCAAGCTAGCTCTTCCTCCCCAAATAAACCAGGACTACTCCTGTCCCAGAACCAACCCCTTATGGATGGAGATCGATTTCAGTCAATATCCTATGCTCCATTCACAAAAATCTGGGATTGACCTTAATCCTAGATTTATGTCCGCAGTTGTTGTTTAGACAGAGATTGATCAGGGTTTATTCCACCATGCAGATCATCAACCCGATTATGAGCCAGAACCCCAGGACGATTCAGAGATGGCTCCTACAGGAAGAGGGAAGGGACAATAGTCCCGACCAATCGAGCAAGAAAATCAGGGAGAAGGGCAGTACACCATACAGAATGAGGTCAATAGTTAGTTGATCGTTTCAATACAGGCCATCCAACAGCAGCTGACCAATCAGGCCCTAGCCCAGTCCGCCTTCCAAGATATGGTGAATGATTTGAAGAGAAGGGCCGACGAGAGAGATGCCAGGAGGGATGATGAACAAAATCCGGAGAATGAGTTTAATCAGGGAGGTGCAGGAGATGAATTTTTAGTGTATGGACCCTGTTACGAGAGATGGGAGGCAGGACCATCACCGCCGAAGCTAGCTCTGAAGGAAACCTACAACCCTGGGACTGGACGCGTCACCGAATGCATCCAGATTCCACCAATCCATGCCCATTTCGAGTTGAAGCTACAGTTCATGTCTCTGCTTCCCACATTCCACGAGAACACAATGGAAGAACCATACATCCAACTAAAAAAATTGGTCACATCTGTACCACAGCACATTACCCCAATATACCTCTAGGGTGATCAAGATGACTACTTTTCTTTTCAACCTCCAAGACAAGGCCATGTATTGGGTCGATCATTTAGGAAAAGTGTTGACGGCCTGCGAGGAGTTGAAATCAGCGTTTCTCCATAAATTTTACCCTCTCGACCACATGAATCAGATGCACTTCTGCATCTCCAGTTTCTATCAGCAGCCCCACGAGACAATACATGAGGTGTGGGAGAAATTTAATGAGTTACAAGAAAAGTTTCCCCACCACGAGATTCCTAACACCAGTCTCGTGCAACATTTCTTTGATGGGTTGACACTATAAAGCCAAAGGCTCGTCGATGTCGCTTAAGGTGGCTCATATTTCGACAAGGATGAGGATGTCGTCTGGAACATTTTTGAGGAGATGACTGAAGGAGAGGCCGCTCAATCCTCGTCACGCGTATATATGAAGATGCCTGCCACCATCAACAAGCCTGTTAACATGGCTACAAATGCCGAAGACAAGGACGAGAGCTCTAACCTTAGAACCATTGGGAGCCACCTGTCCAAGGTAGACATCATCGAGAAAAGGTTGCAGTACCTTGAGAAACTTTCGTTATCGAGAAGAGGACCCAGGGCTTGGAAAAGCTCAATTTGATTTCCCAACAACTGGAGCAGCTTGTTCGAGCTTTGAATGCCAATGCTTGCAACCCTGTGTTTGCCACTACTAAGACACCCGCTGAGCAGAAGGAGCAAGCACTGATACAGCCTCCTCAGTTGAGTCTCTTGTCACCCCAACTGGTCCAACACGTATACTACGTGCAGTTCCTAGAGCAGCCCTCATAGTTCCAGACCCAGATGGTTGTTTATCAACCCAATATGTTGCCAGCCTACTCGGAGCCGTTTCCTCCACCTCCACCGCAGATCCAAGAGATAAATGGTGTGTGGGAGCAGGAGCAGCAGCTGACCCATCCTTAGGGACACTCTCAGGGTCAGAACTCGTCCAATCGACCACACCACAAACAATAGCATGGAGGGAGGACTTCCAGCCCTACCCATCCCAGAACCAACATCCTCTGCAATATGGAAACACTTGGAGGAAAGATTATCAACAGCAATAGTCTGCATCCGGCTACCATCATCAGGCATTTCCTCCGCAGCAACTGGGTGCACCTTATAAAATTTTTATCCTCCTCAACAATACTCACATAACTCTTCTCGCCCTTCTCCTCGCCATTTTTCTCATGTTACCAGCATCAACCTCCCCCGTACTATCAGAATCCAAGGCCCCAATTGGGCAACTCTTCCGAGGTCGCGTCGGTGAACCTAGCCCTCAAGTGTTTAGAGCATCTAGTCAAGAATATGGCTGAGATGACTCAGAAGATCGATGACCTGACAGCTGCCAAAACCATCATACCATCCTAGGTCAAGGCTAATCCGAATAATTTCTAATGCAAGGGGCAGGTAGTGTGCAGTGATCTACTCGATTCAAGTAGAAATGATTTGTTAATATCTAACATTGTTACTCTCAGGAGTGGTGGAGCACTGCAGCCATCGGCACCCATGAAGGAAAAGTATATTGCATGTGATGGTGTATCATCAGTCCAGCCAGCACGAGGGCCAAGTAGCATTTTTGGAGGAACATCGTCTACAGAAAAATCACAAAAAAATGAAGAAAATACAAAATTACAACAACAGACCAGGTGGAGACTAGCCCGCTGTGGAGATGCATGCACGTGTCGCAGGACCTGCACAAGTCTTGAAGAATCTTGCACCTGCAGCAGATCCATAGCTAGAACACGAAGCTGGGCTTGGATTTTTTGGTCCACAACTTGTAAATGATTTTAGACATTTTTGCCATCTACCAATAAACAATGATATGGACAGAACTTCGAATGATACTATTTCAGATTCTGTAAATATTCTTTTTCTAGAAGCAATGAAAATACACAAAAAAAGAAAATTTTGAAAAATGTTTTGTCTGATCTTGCCATTATAGAAATCATTTAAAATTTGGTCTTGAATATGCCTTTGATGAAAGATCTTGAGTACATGGCAATTGTGAAGAAAGGATTAAAAGATGCATGTACAACTAGGCGCATGCCTCATCCTCACAATGCAATAAGCAAAGGTGGTAAGTCCTAAAAGCATATCCTTACAACGGCCGCAGTCAATGCCATTAGCAATCTCCCAGACAAAATGGTAGACAAGGGATCACCACTCATTCGATGTCAGATGTTTAATAAAGAGTTTTAATGCACTTTGCTCAAAAGTGGGTCTTCTGTTAATTTATTACTAGCTTCACTGCTCACAGATAGGACCGCTCAAACCTACAAAGATATTCTACAATTCGAAGACAAATCCGTCAAGCGTCCTAGGGGCATGTTGGAGGATGTAGTCGTCACAGTTCAGGGGATGCAATTCCCTACCGATTTTGTTGTGTTAGACATGGATGTCTCCATGCCTCTACTCCTTACCCCCTTCATCCTTCGACAGTCGTTCCTATGAACGGCCAATGAAATAATGAATTACGGCACTGGAGAGATCACGTCAGCTCCAGCAACAACAAAGTCAAGATAGAGACTGTGTCTGAGGCCAAACCTATGAAGGAAACACTTGCAGCATGTGTGTGGGTGATCAACCATCCTGCAAACTGCGACTTTCTAACCAAAATCCAAGATACCAACCTATTTATGGATGACCATGAGATCCATGAATTCTTCTACCTTAAGGAAGGAATGGAGAATGCAGTTGAATTTCCCTGTGTTGATCATGATGATTTTTGCCAAATCACTTGATGAGGTTGTTGTGGAGATCATGTGCCTTCAAGACCAAGAGCAGATCATTGAGGATTCTGCAATGAGGAGGAGATTATTGAAAACTTCTGTAAATTCTTGAATAAAGAAGCTGAACAAAGTAGGGTGGACACTGAACAAATGAAAGAACCACCACCTGTTAGGATAGACGAAGTCACCGTCGAAGAAACTCCCACTCTGCCTTAGCTAAAACAATTACCCTCCAATATGAAGTATGCATTCCTTGCGGGTGAACATAACATGTACCCAGTCATCATCAATGCCCATCTGAACAAAGAGCAGGAATATCGTCTGATGGTGGTTCTTGAACAAAACCGCAAGGCTATTGGTTGGAAAACTTCAGATCTTCGCGGGATTAACTCTTCCCTTTCCTTGCATTGCTTTTTCCTTGAGAAAGATAGAAAACCCTCCTGTGAATCTTAGAGAAGGCTAAATCCGAACCTTCAGGAGGTTGTCATGAAAGAATTCAAAAATGGTGCGATACGGGATTCATATCCCATCTCTAATAGCAAATTGGTGAGCCCTCTGCATATAGTGCCAAAGAAATCAGGGATCACCGTCATGAGAATGACAAATGAGAGGAGATCGCGACCAGAGTACCCACTTCTTGGCAAGTGTGCGTAGATTACAGAAGGCTCAATCTCGCTACCAAGAAAGACCATTTTCCGCTACCCTTTATCGACCAGATTCTTGAGAGACTGGCCGCTAAGAAATACTTCTGCTTCTTGGATGTATACTTTGGATATAACCAGGTTGCTATATCTCCTGGAGATCAAGATAAGACTACATTCACTTGTCCATCCATTTGGTACATACGCCTTCAAACGGATGTCGTTTGGGCTATGCAATGCCCTAGCCACATTTCGGAGGTGTATGCTTGCAGTTTTCACTGACATGGTGAGCAATTTTCTTGAGGTCTTCATGGACGACTTTTCAGTCTACGAGGATTCCTTTGTTCAATGTCTTGATTACTTAGACCGAGTCTTACAGAGGTGCTGTGAAGTAAATCTAGTGCTCTTGTGGGAGAAGAGCAACTTCAGGTTGACTAACGGAATTGTACTGGGTCACGTTGTATCTAAACGTGGCATGGAAGTTGACCCAACCAAGGTGGAGGTGATTTCCAAACTTGAGCTGCCTACCACTATCAAATTAAGTTAGGTCATTCTTGGGCCATGTCGGTTTCTACCAATGGTTTATCAAAGATTTCAGTAAGTTGGCCAGACCGTTGATAGAGCTACTAGGTAAGGAGAATGATTTCATTGTTGATGACCATGTGCTCCTTGCCTTCCAGCAATTGAAAGAACTTATCATTCAGACCCCTGTTCTGCAACCTCTGATTTGGACAAAACCTTTCGAGATAATGATAGATGCATCAGATTATGGCATTATTGTTGTGCTCGGACAGAGGAAAGATAATGTCCCATTTTCTATTCACTACGCCAGTCGAGTGCTCAATGAAGCTGAAAGGAAGTACACAGTCACTGAGAAGGAGTTGCTAGCGGTAGTTTTTGCCTTGGAGAAGTTCAGATCCCATCTCCTCTGGTCCAAAGTCATCATATATACAGATCACTCATCCATCCAGTACCCACAGCAGAAGAAGGATGCCAAACCACGTCTAATCCGGTGGATCCTTCTCCTCCAAGAAGTTGACCTCGAAATTCAAGATAAACCTACAGTCAAGAATGTGGTGGCTAACCATTTGTCCAAACTTCCTATGCCTAAATCTCCTGAGCCGAACTTGTAATCAACCACAGAGACCTTTCTAGATGAGGCAATTTTTTCAGTCACCTCGCTTCCCTAGTATGCCGATATTGTTAACTATCTTGTGTCCAAGAGAACTCTACAAGATTGGTTGAAGCTGAAAGTAGACAAATTTTTGTCTAATATCCATTTTTACCAGTGGGAGGATCCGTATCTATTCTGTGAGATGGCAGATTGCATCTGGAGGAGGTGTATTCTGTAGGAGGAAATTTCGAGTGTCCTTGCACTTTGTCATGATAAAGAATCTAGAGGACACCATTCAGGCAGATGAACGATGGCAAAAGTTCTTCAGAGTGGCCTTTGGTGGCCTACATTATTCAAGGATGCAAAAGAAAACGTCAAGCATTGCACTGGATGCTAGAAGATGGGCAGCACCATAGAAATGAGAGATATGATACCTCTGAAGTTCATTCAGATATCAAACATCTTCGATATCAAGGGCATCGACTTTATGGGCCCATTTCCAAACAGCCAGGGCTACAAATATATTCTGCTTGTTGTCGATTATGTGAATCATTGGGTGGAGGCTATTCCCACCCAAACCGCCGACGGTCGAACTATCTGTCGATTCTTAAGAGATCACATCATTGCACGGTTCAGGATCCCCAAGATTCTAATATCAGATGGGGGTAGCCATTTCATCAAAAGAGAGGTGAAGAAGTTAACTCAAGAATTTTTCATAGAATATCATCTCACTTTACCATACCACCCATAGTCCAATGGCTTGGCTGAATGTTCAAATAGGGAGATAAAGACCATTTTGTAGAAGCTTATGCGTCCGGATCGAAAGAACTGGTCTCAGCTACTTGACTCAGTTCCTTGGGCTTACAGAATTACGTACAAGTCACCATTAGAAATGTCTCCTTACTGCCTTGTCTATAGCAAGCCATGTCATCTGCTCGTAGAGCTAATTCACAAATCTTTACGGGACATTAACATCTGTAACTTGGATTATGAGAAGGTCGGGAAGAACCGAAAAGTGAATCTGAAAAGATTATTGGAATTTAGGGATTATGCATATGACAACAGCCGGATGTACAAGGAGAAGGTCAAAAAGTGGTACAACAAGCATATCCGTCGCAAGTACTTCGAGCCGGGTCAGAAGCTGTGATTGTTGGATACGAAGTTGAAGATTTTTTCAGGCAAGCTAAAGAGCAAATGGACAGGGTCGTTTACAATGAGGCATGTGTGTGACAACGGAAACATGGTGATATATGGTTTGTCAACTGACGCATAGCCATTTGTGGTCATTGGACAGCTTCTGAAATCGTATCTTGAACATGATACATTTCTGTCAGTCGTTGACTCAATCCAAGTGATTTATGATGAAGAGCCAAATAGTTCCATAGCTGCAGTCGAAGACGAAGCATATCAAAACATTTTTGAATGATTCTTCTTCTTTTCCTTCTTTAGTTTTTTATTATTCCAAAAAAGTATCATCCCCTTCATCATTGCTACACTTAGGACGTACTTTGTCCTAAATATAGAGGGGATGTTCACCCCGAGTTTTTCGATCTCTTCTTCTATCTTTATCTATATTTTCTTCTTTTCTTCTTTTCGTTGTCATTTTTCTTTTTCTACTGAAAAGGTGGCGCCCCTTCTTGACTGTCTTTTATACTTAGGACGTACTTTGTCCTAAGTATCGAGGGGTGCACCCCGAGCTCTTTCATATTTGTGATCATCTCCACTTTCTCCTCTTCTTGTTTATACTTAGGGATTTCTTACCCTATGTATAGGGGGAGACAGTCTGAGTACAATCTGTTCATTCCCACCCATGACACTCCCTGCCTTGTGTATAGTATGTTCTACTTAGGATTATTTGACCCTAAGTATAGGGGGATGGTCGACTTCTCATACATTTCTTCGTCATTCCTTTATTCTTTAGGATTTCCTATACTCAGTACGAGTTATGTCTTCTCTTTTTCTCTCTGATTTATGCGGACATAGCTCAATTTAAGTATAGGGTGGTCATATATACTGCGTATATACTTTATCCATAACTCATACTTTCATTTTTTAATTAATAAATATGGATAAAATACTATAAATATACTATAAAATTCATTAAATCACCTAATAAAAAGATGTTTATCACAACTCAAATTCTTTATGTATATACTAATTAATAAATCACGCAAAAATATTTTTTGCAAAATGGTTGAAAAATACTTTCACGATCTTTTTGAAAAATCTTTTGAAACCTTTTTGTAAAATATTTTTTTAAATATTTTCAACCTTTGTAAAATTATTTTGTTTGTAAAAATTTCTTTTCTTTGTGTGAAATAAAAATGTTTTGAAAACTTGTTTGAAAATGGTTTGGAAAATAGTTTCAAAAATATTTTGAAATATATATATATATAGTGTTTAAAATTGCAAAATGATTTTCAAATGTGTGTATGTGTTCGTAAAATTTATTTGTAAAAAAATTAATTTGGACTATAGTTTTCAAAATTGTTTGAAAAATCATTTTCAAATAAATTCGAGGAAATATACACATTACATCAAAATTCTTTATTAATTGTATATAGACAGCTATAAAAATGATCACATATCCCAAAAACATTTGCAAAACCAAAAATACCAAAAATATTTGCAAAATCTTTTTGAAAAACTACATAAAATTTGCAAAATCTTTTTCAAAAATCCATAAAAAGTTTAAAAGTTTGAAAATTGCATCATAAAAATATTTTCAGCATTGTACATGGCATTTGCATGGCATTCGCATTTTTCGGATTGAGTTTGACAATTGAACCAGTGTAAATAAAATCCGAAAATTTAAGCTTGGTTGGATCTTAAAATCTACCTAATCACAAGAACCTTATAGGAACTGGAATTGAGGTACTTCAGGTCTAGTTGACTTAATTCTTTGAGGATCATGAGACGGTTCAATGGATTCTTGACTGCCTAAGTAGAGTATTTCGCACGCACACACGACTATTGTTGATAATGACCTAACTTGGATACATGCACCTTTCACTTGGCTCAACTCAGTTGGAGTGGTGAGGGTATTTAATTTGTCGGTATGAACGCACACAAGTGGAAACATTTGTCCTCGTCTAGGGAGGGAAGTGCACCCCAACCCGTCCAATAGCAGAGACATCTAAAGACAGGAGAGTGTGGGTTGCAATAATGCTTCAAAAGAGGGATAGTCTACTGGCTCAAAAGGGAAAACTCCTTATGTAAATGTTGATGTATATAGTATTTCAAAAAAACTCCAAAAAAGTGGATAGGCTCGATTGAAAATAAAATATTTGTCGGAGTGTATATATTTGTATAGTCAATAAGCAAGCTTGAGCTTCAAAGTCATATCTTATGAGCTTACAGCTAGATGATTTGACTAACTAGTCATGCATCCTAGGATAGGTAGTTACACTGGCAACTGTCCATTATTCTCTTCACCCTCTCCTCTTGAGTTGGTTGCAACTTGAACTTAGAAGGGAAAACCCTACTCCTCGAGGAAAGAGTAGCCGGATTGGGGAATCATTGGATTGCCATACTGGAGAAGTCAGTCTCTTTGTCATTTCAGTTGGGGAGATCCTTTACCACATACACTGTACGAGTGAGACTCATAGTCATAAGGCTTTGTGTATGAGCTAAAGTATTCTGACCTGGCTATTGAGGAGACTTGAGCAGAGTTTTGGGATTCTTGAAGGCTATTGCATTTCAAATCCGATTCCCAATAAGGTTTCGATCGCACTAAAATTCCAAAGGTCCGACTTAAGCTCCTAACTATGATTTTGTGAAGATAAGTTTGAGAATTAATGTAATTCACTTTCTTTCTTTATCTTATCTTTGTTTTTTTATTTTATGCCCTTATTGCATAAGTGTTTACTAGAAACTAGCAAAGGCAAGTATAGGGGGGTGATGAATCTCCATTTCATCACCTTTATTCTATCATTTTGGCCGTAAAACCCTAGCTAATGCATGCAAATACCCTTAATTCGTACAAATTAGCATTCATCCTTTATTGTATAAATATTGTATAAAGTATTGCTTTAAATGCCAAAATTGTAGAATAAAGAAAAGAAAAGAATAAAATGCCAAAGGTATTTTATGACCCTAACCCCCGAGACCTAGGCATCTTGATGACTAGGTCGACAAGGAATAAAGTAGGGGAGATAAGGGCCAATAATTCAATAAAAATCCCTTTTATTTATTCATCATTTAATCATTTGAGTGACCTATTTTATTTTCTATCTTTTATACCACAAATAAAGAAACTTTGTCCATGAAAGTTGTAGATAATAATATATAGAAAAATACAAAGTTGATTTTATACAAAAATAATAGAAAATGCAAAAGTTATACTCTGAATAAAATTCCAAAATCCCAACTTCACAGACCCATATCTCTCAAATAAAAACTCAAAATATATTAAAATCACTTTAATTGTATATAACGTTTAATAATCTATTTAAAAATATAGGTAGTTTCATATTTTTTGGAGTTAAGGTGTGAAAGTTAGGGTTTGGACCTCTATTGTACAATATGCTCGAATAAAATATTCATTTTATGTGTTTTTTATTATTTTAGTAATTTTATATTTTTATAATTTTGTAAATATTATTTATAATTTATGTAAATATTAAAACTCGAATAAAATAATAAAAAATATTAAAATAAAATATGTATATAAAATGCATAGATGAATATACAATATACATACCTACATACTATACACATATATTTATTTAAGTATATATATTGTATATAAAAAATATAATAAAAATATATTTATTTATATAAAAATAAGTTATAAATATATAAAATGAGAAAAGAAAATAATAAATCAACATTACAAAATAAAAATAAAATACTCTGAAATATAGATGAATATACCAATAATTAAACCCTAAAAACTAACTTGTAATTAAACACCTCGAAAAAATAATTAATTATAAAATTCTACAAAAAATAATAAACAATTTTATTTTATAATTTTATTTTAATAAAATATTTTATTAATTCGTATCTATTTTATAAATAATTTCAGGAAGGCTTTTTCGCGGTTGGTCTACGTGGACAACCAAGGGGCGTCAGACGTTGACCTCGGTCAACTTCTCTGACACCCTGCCTAGGATTTGACAACCTCATTTGATCGCCTCTTCTCACTTTTTTCCAAGTCGATCTAAGTATCAACTTGGTTCGATCTCTTCTGCACTTTTGACCTCGATCTTTGCTGATTCACATGGACATGATTCCTCGTGGAATGCGTCACTGAATCACTGCCACCACCTCACTCTTTGACCATGTTCAACCACTTGTATAAAGAAACACCTCCATCCTAAGTTGGGTTTTTATCCTTCTTCTGCCACAAAAACCTAACCCTAACGCACCCACAAATTCCTGGTAATAGCAGGGACCTCTAAGACGGTCTAGCAGTTCAATTGGCATTGAATTGAAGTGGTCCGAAGCTACACCACCTCCTCGATCTCCAGTTCTGTCGTCGGCTAGTTTAGGTTCGGTCAGCCCTAGTTTTATTGCTCTTTTTGTTCCTTAGAGAAGCGGTAGTATAATTTTGCTTTTTACCCCTTTTAATTTCACCCTTAATTTCGTGAATCCTAATATCATCGTACGGCGAAGCTCCTACTCCGCCATCATAGCTCGACCATCCCCGCCATCTCCCGTCTCTTCGTTCATTACAATTTTCTCCCCCTTTTGCCTGTTGCGCGCCCCACACACACCCAAAAACCTTGCTCTTGCTCAGAGCAAGCTACTGGGTCTCCCTCTGTCGCCCCTCACCGGAGACCCCTGTCGCAACTCATCTCCACTCTAGTCCACTACCAGGAGATCCCCAGAGCTCCCCTTATTGTGTTGGTCACTCTGCTGTAGGATACAAAGAGAATAGGCGGTGTTGCAGGACTTTTTGAAGGACTCGGAGGTATCTGGAGCCTCTCTCCTCTTTCGAGCTCGTTGGTTGTCCCCAGGGCTCCAAGATACATTCTGACGTTGCCATGGAGTGTGGAGGGGTGCGGGCGATGTTTTTCACCTCCAGTGAGCATCCCAAGCGGTCGGAATCACGCACTACAGTGGATTAAAGCTCAGAAGAAAAGAGCTTCTTCCTCGTTCTTCCAAGTAACTTTAGAGCCGTCTGATTGCCCCCTGTTCATCCAGCGTCTAGTCACCCTCGGATCAAGCCTCTTCTTCACTGTAGATCTCAGACATGAGAACTAATACAGACCATCAGAGGTGAAGCATCCTCGCCACAGGAGGAGCGGACACATGTCCAAGTGAGCGCCATCAGACCGTCCATCAGCGCACGTGAAGGGGTATTTTGTGCTTTTAACCCTCGATTTTTGTATTCAATATTTCCAGAAACTTCCTTTTGTCATTTTAAAGTTTTGTAAAATTTGTTAAAAGGGCCTTGCACTTATTCTATTTGCACTCTAGTTCTTATCCACGTCAACCGAAAGAACCTGGTGAATTTGCACTGAAACCCTTACGGGGTTTCTTTATTGTGGTTTGGTCGAAAATTTTGGAATATAAGTTGTAAAATTTTGGGGAATTGCATCTGGCCCCTGTATTTTATTATATTTACATTTATGCCCTTGCTAGGTTGTAGTTTCTTTTTGTGGTTTCTCATTTATTTAAAATAGCTATTGTGCTCCAAAATAACTCCAAAAGTATGATTAGAGGCCTGATATTTCATAGATTCACGTTACATTTTCATTCCTACTTTTTGGTACTTCAACCCATTTTAGAAAAATAAAAAATGGCACTTTTATTCCTTATCTAGCTTAAAAAATACCAAAAAAATAAAATCGTCTTGAAAATTTCTCAAAAAATATACATTTTGTTTATTTAAATGTTATTAGCCTTTATATAAACAATAACTAAAAATATAAAAATAAAACTCTTAAATTTGAAAAACCCAAAAGACTTTGTAAAATCTATAAAGTTCTTAAAAATTCCAAAAAATAGTGTTTTCTATTTTATAATTTTGCCTATATTTTTTTATAAATTAAAATTAATTTGGAGAAATTTTGATGTTGTTTGGTATCTTTCATCTCCATTTTAATCTGGCCCATTTATCTTATCCATGTTTTCAGGTATTTTTGACTTTAAAAATATATAAAAATTAGCAAAATTCATTAAAAACACAAAATAGTAAAAAAATTTATTTAAAACCGAAAAAGATTTAATTCTGCAATTTTTGGTTTTTTAGTTATGTTTATATCTATATTATCTATTATTGTATATAGTCTATTATATTCTAGATTACTTATTTAAAAGAAAAAGAATACAAAAAATTAGTAATATAAAAATAAAAAAAATATAAAAACAAAAATAAAATAAAAAATACAAAATTAGAACCCCACCAAAACCATATTTTGGCTAAGTATTTGAGAGGCATGTTGTGTTGGATTTTCTTCATTTCACATTGCTCTACACCTTTGCTTCTTGTGTTCAACCCCTACTTGTTTGTCACTATACATTTTTAAGTTGGGTATAATAAATTTTGATTCACACTATTTGCTTGATTTATTTTGTTTGTGGGTTAATTGTTGAAACTGTAGAAAGATTCGAGTAGTCGCTTCAACGAAAGTGGGTCTGACTTGTCAGGCCATTATTAGCGACTCCTATTTTTCTTCTTTGCATGGGCACTTCACTTAAACATGAGGTACACATAGGAGGCATGATGACGCTTCGTTGATCTTCAATCAGGATCAGATCTGAAGCGCGATCAGATGGGTGAGGCGAATGGAGATCAGACGGCCTTGATCAAAACTAGAAGCGAGGGCTAATCCAATGGTCACCTTTATCCCTAAAGAACAGTGAAGAATAGTCCCTCTGGTGAGCTTCGATCGATTGATTCTCGCTACTCCAGTGGTCTCCTCGGCTACTCAGGTGCTCTACATGTTCTCCAAGGTGGTCTTCATCTGCAGGAGGTCTCAAAAAGCTTCGATATCCATCAGAGGGATCGCAGGGGGTCGGAGAAGCTCAGGCGACCTAAGATCCTCTTCTGAATCCTAAAGCTCCTCCGGTAGGACCTTCAACTCCCTACACCTTCACAAAAGAATGTTGGGTGGAGGGCAAATTGCCTCGACCCGTCAAGGGTTGGAATGGAGTCGAAATGGAAGGTGACGGAGGAGCTCCAGCGAGGTGATGGTGGTGGTGGAGCATCCAAATTTTGATCCAGGGGAGGTCAGTTGAGCTGGAGGTGCGTGGTGCATAGAGAATCGACAGGGGAAGAAGGTGAGGTGCTTGGCGGGTCAAAAAACAAGGTAGAGATACGGTGAAGGGTTCGCTAGAGCAAAACTCCGACAAACTATGAAGGGGGTTATCTAGGATAAATGATCAAAGCATAAAATAATAATGTGAGATTAAACCTAAGGCTACAGGGAATCTAATAAGTGAAGAAAAATGACCTCAAATGGCCAGAGCCACAAGATAGGTACCTCATGTCGGCGAGTGGCGGAGATGGTGGAATTGGCCTCTGCTCCACCTCCTCTATCCTCCTAAGTGCAAGGTGAGCTCCCTGCCACGAAGGTCTAACCTACAAGCACAAAGGAGAGGACAAAATGGGGTAGAAGTGATTCAAAAATCTGAGAAGAGGTGGCGGAGGTTTTTGTACAGATGGTGAACAGGGGTCAAAGATTGAGGTGGAGCGCTCGATGCAGGCATCCCATCCTCGAGGAGACGATCTGGCGTGATAGAGAATGGATCTACAAAAATCGAAGAAGAAGAAGAAGAGTCAAAGGCGAGGCACTTACATGGCTAGCACTAGGGAGAATAGTTGACCGGGGTCAACTCTTAACTCCCCCAAGTTGGTCCATGTGGACTAACCAGAAAAAAGGCAACTCAAAATTATTTATAAAATCAATAATACTTAGTAAATAAAGTAATTAAATTAAAATTATAATATAAAAAAATGTTCATTATTTTATGTAGTATTCTAATATGATTTTATTTATTTTTACGAGTTGTTTTATTCTAGGTTGCTTTTTAGGGCTTGTTTAGGTATATTTACCTATGTTTCGTATCTTTTATTTTTATTTTGTATTTTTTTTATTACTTTACTTTCATGTTTATATATTTATAACTAATTTTATACACATAAATAGATTTTTATTATATTTGTATGATGTAATGTGTATGCTTAAATAAATAAGGGCATTAATTATATAGGTATAAGTATAAGTATTTCATATATGTATTTATATAGACTATTTTTATTTTTATGTTTTCTTTATGATTTTATTCTATTCTAAATATGGTGCATGTATTATAAATAATATTTACAAAATTATACAATTATAAAATTATAAAAGATATAAATAAATAAAATGCATATTTTGTTCATGTATATTGTACAATAGGGGTCCAAAACCTAACTTTTGTATCTTAACTCCAAATTGAATGACACCACACTTCCTTAAATAGCTTATTAAAAGTTTTTGAGTTCATATGGAGAAGATATGGGTCTGCGAAATTTGGGTTTTGGAATCTTATTCTGAGTAAAAAAGTACATTGTATACTATTTTTGTCTAAACTCAATTTTATATTTTTCTATATATTTTTATCTATAACTTTCATATACAAAGTTTGTTTATTTGATGTATAAATAATAAAGAATAAAATAGATCCCAAAATGAAATATTGATGAATAAATATATGGGATTTTATTGGATTTTTGGCCCTTATCTTCCCCTACTTTATTCCTTGTCGACACAGTCATCAAGATGCATAGGTCTCTAGGATTAGGGACATAAAATACCTTTGGTAATTTATTCTTTTTCTCTTCTTTTCTTTATTATATAATTTTGGTATTAAAAACTATATTTTATATACAATAAATGGAGTAAATAATGAATGCTAATTTGTATAAAATAATGCTATTTACATGCATTTAGCTAGGGTTTTTAAGGCTAAAATGATAGAATAAATGTAATGAAATGGAGATTCATCAATAGTTTACTTGTTTGTTTCGTTTAATTTCATCTAGAATAGAAAAACCAAAAAGTATTTCATCAGAGCTCTCGCCGTTGTCCATCCATTGTGCCGTCTTTTTGACTCCATTTCACCCCCAACTCATTTCCCGTCGCCTTCTCCATCTCCCCCAATCCATTTTTCACTCCCGATCTTCCACATATCAGGGAGATCACTGTTCCTCCTTCGCCTTTCATCGAAGCACATCTGCCTCACCTATTCCTCACCCACGATCCTTAACCATTTTACGCAGGTCCAAAAGATCCAAGGCTCCACCTAGAGCATGCTTGAATACCTACAGGTCAACGAAGGGAGCTCGAGCTTCCATACCCCCCATCTTTAAGGTATGGATCATTTTGAAGACATCAGCCACTACGGAATCTCTCTGGGAATGAGCAAAACATCTCAATAGCGAAGGAGAACACTAGAGTTGAGCAAGAGCATAGATTGAAGCTCGCCAAGGAGGAGTTCTTCAGCGGTTCTTCTAGAGCAGCCTAGGATCGTCCAATCAAGAATGCAGCCCTGGCATAGTAGTAGCCACAAGATGAAACCAATTGCAACCATCATATCAAGCACCAAGATCTAATCTCGGCCCTCCCTCCACAAAGCAGTATCCATCATTCAGAGCGTGCTACGTGTTAAGTGAAATCATCTTTATCATCCCCTATTGCACATGTAGGGGTATTTTGCACACTAAACCCTTGTCTTTTTGTATTTATTACTTAGTACTTAAACTTTCATCTATAGTGTAGAAGTATCTGTAATAGTTGCACGCAGAACCTCACATTTTCAATTCTTTGCATTTAGGTCCTTACCAGGTCACCTCATATGTCCCTACGTGTGAGGCATCTGGATATTTTGCAACCAACCCCTTCTGGGTTTGGTTGTTTTGCTTTGATACTAAAAAGTGAAGAATTATTGTAATATTTTTTGTATAATTACACATGAGGGCTTGGAAGTTAAATTAAGAACATATATATTTATGTTAGTGTTATTAAATTAGATAAATTTAGGCATTTTGTTTGTTTGGCTCTTTGACTTTATTTCAATAATATGTGGTTCATTTTAACTTCTTGGAAATTACATTTGGGTCCCTACCAGCGTATTTATTTTTGTACTTATATTTTAATTATTAAAAATAACATTTTGCATCTAAAAATTGTAGGAAAATTATCCTAAGTACTAGAACATGATTTTATCACATATAGTTTTCACAAGGATTTTATAATTATTTTCCTATTTCTCTTGTTTGCTATTTAAAAATCTATAAAAATTGTAAAATATTTTGAAATTTTCCAAATGAATTTTGTAGGATCATTTATTTATATTTCATCTTCTTTCCAAGTATTTTTGAAAAATATAAAACAAAAACTCCAGAAAAAAAAAAGCAAAATACTAAAAATCTTACAAAAATTAGCAAAATTCTAGTAAATTCCAGAAATAGTGTTTTCTATTTCTAAATTTTTTGTTTACTATATATTGCAATTAGTTTAGAGATATTTCAACTCTTATATATATATATATTAAACCTTAAACAAGGTCATTGATTTCTTATATTTCCCATTTTACCTTATTACCCAATTTAAAGATACTTAAAAATTATAAAATTTCTGCAAAAATCACCAAAAATAGATAAAAATATTTAAACCCCAAAAAATATTGTATTTTTTAAATTTTGAGTTTCCTTGTCATATTTTAAAAATCCAAAAACAGACCTTCTCTTTCTATTATCCATATAGTATATTTATTATCTATATTATTAAATAGTTTATTTTCAAAATTAAAAAGTAAAAAATTACAAAATTAAAAACAAAAAAATATAAATCCATAAGATGTATATATAAATTAAATCCCACAAAAACATTTCAAACAAAAAGACGTAAAAAATCCTTATGTAGCATATTCCATATTTTTCTACTATGTGTGCTTTCTATGGTTCAACACTCCATAGTACTTACCCTATACACATTTGTTATGGAGTTATACTAAAGTTTAACTCACACTTTGCATTGATTTGATTTATTTATCAAATTGTGGATTGATTGTTGATTGATTGAGGATTTTGTCGATAGAACAATCATTGGATTAGCTTGTTAATTTAATATATCAGATCCTTGTCAACAAAAGTGCAGATACTTCAGACCACTCTTCATGAAGATATGGCATACAGATTTAGCAACTGGGAACATTCAATTATTCTTTTCTTACCTCAAATGAATTGTTCATTCTTTTAGAGTTTAGGTTCCCTCTTCTATAGATACTCACTCCTTACTTAGGCCATTTAAAGCCTAGGTATATGGGGAACCCCAGTTCTTGTATGTATATTCTTTCGGTCTCTTGAATCATTCCCTCGGTCCCTTCATCTTCATTCCATATCTCTTTACTTAGGATCTTCTCATCCTATGTATAGGGGGTGCTCAAGTCCAGGACACTTCTATTCTTTACTTGTTGATCCTTCTTCTTCATCTTCTTCTTATACTTAGGTTATTTATAACCTAAGTATAGGGGGATTACCGAGTTAGTTCCTATGTATCTCATTGTATTTACCACGAGCTATGGCTTCATATCATTTAGCACCATGAGGACATAGCACAAGCTAAGTATACGGGTTATACCATATATACTTCATATATACTTTAGCCATAGCTCATATTTTCAAATATTTCAAAACTTTTTGGGCTAAGGGTTAAGTATTCTTTGAAATGATTTAGTAGAAATGATTGTAAAATGTTTTCAAAAAAACTTTTCAAAATAAGGGTGTAAATGAGACTAACTTTTGTCTTGTAAATAACTCTAACCTTAAAAAAAGAAAAAAAATTGAAAATTGAAAATCACAAAAATGCTAACTAATAAGTTGGTCTAGTCTCGGACACTTACACAGTCACACAAGACTTGTGAAGTCTAAGAAAATTTGGTTTATGAGGTCCTAAGATTCAAAGTTAACTAGCCTTTGTCAATAGGGTTCTTGACTTAATAATTCACATTTCCCTAGTTTGAAAGATATGTGTGCTATATTGCATACTAAGTCTCTACCTTAAAGAATATGATCAGCACCTCACATGCACGACTACATTTATGATGAGATGAGTTGATGTTTTACTTGAGGGACCGGGATGAGGGATTGGAGTTTGGACCTGACTTTATGATGCTCGAGGATGGAATAAAATCTATTAAGGCTTCGTGAAACCTGAGAGTCGGCAACCTTAGTCAGTATGAGAACAAGTTCTCGTACTATCTCTTGATATTTACCTAAGTGTCAGGACGTGATGAAACTTAATAATATATTGTTCAGTGTGCTCCAACTTGGTAAAAACTATGGATATAGCCAAAAAAGTATTGTTGAAAAGCTCTTACACTACATAGATACATTCAAAAAGAGCTTCTACTAAAGGCAAGTGTTCCCAACCTCTCAAATTGTCCATTTGGACCAACTTCTTAGACTTTTATGAGTTGGGCTGAAAAGGGCTCTGCATCGTAGAGTGATACAAGTCAATAAGTCGAAGTTATATTAGATTCTCAAAAGAGACACACCCCAGTGCATTCCAAGGAAAACAAGTGCAGACGACTCAGCACTCTCTTGACTAACACACATATCAACAACAAAAAATATGCACTTATTGCATTAATAAGGCACTTGAGAGGATCCTTGTTCAAATGAGAGGGAGAGAATAAAAAACATCAGCATGTGCCCTCTAGCCTTCCATCTTCACTTTTAAGACTGACAACTAAAGAGACGGTGGATTGGATGCAATAAATGACTTAATCCTTAGTGTTGATGATTGGGTCTTTAGGAGAATCTCTTGGACTGGAACATTAAGTGACACTTTGACTCTATGCTTATAAATGCAGTCTACACTAAATGTCATATCCTTATTCTATATGTATACAAGAGTCTGATAATGAGGGAAGTTGGATTCTTTTTTACTAGAGCTTGGTTCAACTTAGAATTTTAGGATCTCTAAAACCTAGGATTCTTAACAAATCAAGTCTTATATATTCACATGTACAGTCAGAGATTAATGCAACATATTCATTCTTTATTTGCTCGAAGACTAGCAAAATTTAAGCATAGAGGGGTGATGAATCGATGATTCATTATCTTAATATATGAAAGCTTGAATCCCTAAACAAAATTTCAAATAAATTCCCCTAAATTCAGTAATGTAATAAAATAATACTTCTAATAAAAATGGACTCATAATGTATAATTATCTTGTAAATAAATCCATAAAATAATTTAAATAAAAAATCACAAAAAAATAAAGTGTTGAATATTGATTGTAAATAATCCCCTGTAAATAACCAAACTTCATTAAATTTTCTTATAAATCCAGACTAACTCCTTTTGACTTAATTCTTGTTCTAACTTGTACATGAAAATGTATACAAAAATATAAAAATAGAAAATAATTTCCACATTGAATAAATACTTTTAGATCTTGAACCGAAAAAGTCATAAATCCAACTTCTCAGATGAATTCCCGCTTTATATGAACTCCAAATTTACCAAACTTGCTTTCAAAGTTTAATTATAAAATTAACTATCTAATGAAATTGATTTCATTAAAATCAAAGCTTGTTTGCAAAATGTTGGTTTTGGGACCTAATTGTATTCTGTGAATATTTAATAATTTTTGGGTTGTTATTTCATGTACATAAATAAACTTTTTAAATTTATCATTTAGTTTATTATTTTGTGTTTTAAAAAATACATTAAAATCCAAAAAAATATAAAAAGAAGAGAAAATAGTGTATTGTGACTTGTATATATTGTATATATTTTTCCTTTCTTGATTATTATTATGCATTTTCTTATTCTAAAAATCAAAAAAAAATATACTTGTTTGTAATTATGTTTCTAGTATTTATTGTATTTTCTCTTTAAATAGTTTTTTACTAAAAAAACAAATATAAAAATATAAAACATCAAAAAATGGGTGTTTTGATTCATTAAAATGCCTTCAAAATATATTATCATGTATATATTTCATATTTTGAGTTTGGTGTCTTCATGAAAGTCATAGATCTCATTAAGATCTAAAACTTTTATGTTTATCATTTTTTCATTTAGAGTCTCTTCTATTTCTTTTTATATTTTCTTCTTCTTTTCATTTTTTAGGTCAAAGTCAATGCCACTCTGTGCTTTTCCATTGGTCCACCTCCACTCATCCACCTCACCCCTCCAAATTTGAAGGATATGGGAGGATCCTTAAGCACATCACGGAAGCATGATGATCGTATCATATACGATCAAGAGAGACTAGTCATACTAGTTGCTCGGTGCAGCAGAATTTAAAAAAAAATAAACGACGAAACCACATGATCAACCACATGATCCATAAACCATTTATGAATTGTTTCGTCTAACCCCATTGTAGATATAGGAATGCATGTTGTAGTGTGGATGCGATTGAGCTTCTAATATGAGAAGCCTCCTGTCTCAAGTCCGACCTTCGGAGGAGACGCTTGCGAGCACGGGGATGAGTCGTTGGGATCTCGCAATCCAAGTAGTTGTCCAAGTAAGGGAACTCATGATCTCGTCACATGAGATCGTCTGTCTTCTTTGCGAGCGAGAAGCACCAAAGAAGATGGAGTACCGATAGTCATCAAAGCACAACGCAAGGCGACGATGAGGGCCTTCTTCCTTCGAGGGTAGGGTGGACGGCCACCCAAGAGAGAGGAGGAAGAGGGCACAAGAGAATGAGAGAGAGAGAGTAGAGAGACTTCGTCAAGTCGATGCATGTGTCGAAGAGCAAGGCATGCCTCTTCTTAGATAGGGTTTTGGGAGTCCATGGATCCCAATCCATGGACAACACACAATCAACAGATGAGATTGATTTGTATTCCTTTTAATGGCTAGGATGTTGTTGGTAAAACACAACAACAAGTAATTTAATTTAAATTAACTAATATTAATAAATCAATATAATTAATCTCAAATCAAATCACATTTGACTAGATATAGGATAATGAGAAGACCATGGTCCACTCCTAAATAAGGGGGGATGGCTACTCCTCTCCACATGGAGAGTTGTAGCCGTCCTCTCTTGTTAGATAGGACTTGGTCAATCTCCAAATATATCAAGAGATCTCATTATCTCATGATATCTCCTATAACTCTTGTCGAAAATAATTTTCACAAAAATAATTCCAAATTATCTTTTGGAAAATATCAATCAAGCCAATGAAAAATTGTGAATCTCATTCACAACCCAAAACTAAATTTTATTATATTTTCAATTAATTATTCAATGTGAATCCCATTCACATTAACAATTAATCAACAAATATAAATCACACAAGTCTCTCTCTAATGTATATTATAAATCGTATTTATAATATACATGGATAATTAGATAGTGCTATCCACATTATCCATATCCACATTAATTAAATCACATTTAATTACATTGGATACTCATTCTCATGCAATCAGATAATGTGAATCGAATTCACAATATTCATGATAATTAAATCACATTTGATTATCCATTTCTCAATGCTCTCAGATATAATTCAACCTTGGAATTATTATTGAACTCTTTTAAGAACAATGCGCTTTCTCCGCAGATACTTGGAGATAAGGACAAGTAGATTTGTATTGTTCCACGTATAGTGACTTGCACATTGAGATCACATCTCAAATCCAGATCTCACGGACCTCCCATAGATGCTTGATTAAATCAAGTCCGTAAACCTAATCTTCTCATTGCATCTGAATCTCATTCAGATCAATGTCCAACACTTGACCTAAGATCAAATTACTTCTCTACTGAGAGTAGTCACTAAAATCCAAACCTATTTCATCACTCCCTCAGAATGGAAGCATCACGTTTATACAGTTGTTTATGATCACATCACCCCTTAGTATTCCCAATACCTACACATCCTGCATACTGGAAGACCTTCTGATAAACCCGAAGTTATAGATCTCTTTTTTACTGTCACCTTTAGGGTTTTATCATTAAGGTTATCATTTGATCATTGGGATTTGGCATTGATCATATGCTTTCCAAAAGCATTAATCATACCTATAAATTCTATCAGGCTTCATAAGCGAGACGACCATGCATGGAATTTATCAATCCCAATATCTCATGAGTGAGCTCATGTTTTCCAGTTCAGAAGTGAACCTATATGATCCCTTTGAGAGATCGTATTACTCATATGCCCTTATATGCACACCAGCTCTCCGGTATATAGACCTTGGTTAGGTCATCAACCTATTAGTCTACCAAATGTACATACTCAGACATATAGTAACACATCTATCTCCGGTCAGAAGATGTGTGCCTATATCGCGACAGCATACGATGTAGGACTTTGGTTATCTCGATCTCGTTAAGTCAACTCTTTGACCTAACTAATCTGACACCTCTGAATCTCTATTCCCATGTAGAGGACATGCATCAAGAGGTCAGTCAGATTTAGAATGGATTGTTATCTCCTACTCAGACTGGAGATCATCTCTTAATAATCATTTGTTGGTGCTTGATGAGTCCTCAATATAACTCTTTAGATATTCATCCATGCACCAGCCTCTATGATTCAATAATTGAATCAACAGCTGTATGATCATCAAGATGACCATGGTACATAACCCCAATTGTACTAAGGGACCTATTATGCAAATTAGTTATTCTTCATTTCAGATCAGGGAATGATATTTGCAATAACATTTATTGCATAATGGCTCACTGTGGGCTCGCATGTCCAACAATCTCCCACTAGCCCAAAGAGCCATTAATGGGCTAATCATTTAACCCTCACTCATGTGACAATCATAGGCTATTTAAGAAAATAGCTAGGTAAGTTGATCAGTCACTCTGTTCTCGAGAGACTACGCTAAGTCCTTTTACAGCACTTGCATATCCCCTAGTAACAGTGCTCGCATCCAATGCGAATGTTGCATCTTATGCAACTAATACTCAACTTTATCAGTTATAGTGTCCTTGACACTATAGCTTAATAATTATTATAACCAGTATTTCCATAATCCTTATCAGAATACCCTTGTTCCTGGAAATCTCTTCTCCTATGATAATTATAGTTAAGACCTTTTATATCACTATTTATAAAGCCTTAAGTTTTTGGATATAAGACTTTTGAGATCAAAAATTTTTTCATCTTTGAAGATATTTTTATCACTGCAATCAAGTGTTTTATCTCCTTAGTAGGATTAGTAACATTTACTACTCCTACTACATGTCATATATCTAACTTTTGTATACAGCTAGCATACACCCATCTTCTCGTAAATAATGCATAAGGGCAAGTAGTTCTAGCATTCACTTCCTCAGCTCTTTGAGGTGATATCCCTTTAGATAGGTCGGTATCATATCTTAAGGGAAGGAAGACTTTCTTGGAATTTTCCAGAAAATGGACATGTCCAAGGTGTAATACTAATGTGACGGTCCCAATACCCTCTTGTCTTTGCTTCTGAACATCTTCAGAACTAAGATCTAAGAGGTATCCTTGAGATCATATCTCAAGGTATGGAATAGCCGGTCTATACAACACTTATTATTATCCTTATATCATTCCAAATAATTAGACTATCATCTGCATATATCATGATGAACACAATGACACTTCCACTAAGCTTCGCATGGTACATCAAGATTCTATCTGAAATCATAACATTTATAATTTCATCAAATCTTATGTTCCAACTATAAGAAGCTTATTCGAGTCCATAGATGGAGTTTCTTTAGCTTGTACACCTTGCTTTTCTCAATTATGAAGCCCTGGGGCTACTTCATGTGAATATCCTCGGAGTGATATTCGTGGAGGAATGCAATCTTGACTTCCATCTTGAAGATGTCAAAGTCAAGTTGTGTAGCTATTGTTAGCAATATACTGATGGGTTTAAGCAAGGTCACTGGAGAGCAAGTCTCATCGCAAGTGATGTCTTCTATTCAGTATGTAGCTCATAGCTACGAGTCGTGCTTTGAAGGTCTCTACCTTCTCATCAGGTTTCCTCTTTCTCTTGAAGATCCATTTACACCTTAACGGGTCTTACCCATATAGGTGGATCCTCGAGGGTCCATATTCAACACTTGTATATGAAGTCTACTACATACTTTATTTCTAACATCCGTCTTTCCATGACATGATCTTCAGAAGATTCATCACATGAAGTCCGATCATGTCAGATTTCTCTGACACATGGAATTCATCCTCAAACTCATTTGAAGAGGGATTAGTGGTTCATCTTTTATTGTCCTTTTAGTTTCTGATTTTAGGAGCCTCATTATCTTCTCAAGATTAAATGAGTTCCTTCACTTCATTTTCATTTTGATTCTCAAGAGAGTCGACATCTAAGAATCATATCCTTAGAGATGAGATAATTTAAGAATCTCAAGGTCATAAAGTAGGTATCCAATGCCATCCTTTATTTTCCTAATGAAGTAGCACTCTCTAGTGCTAGATTCCAATTTACCAGCATGGAAACTTATAAGGATATATATTGTAGTCTCTACTACATATATACCTTAGAAACTAAGAGGTAATTATGCTAATATTAAAAATTGATCAAATCATGTCACACATGATTAATTGTATCTCCCTATAACTCTATTGATTTTAGGTGCATTAGGAGGATTGATAGAGGAATGAAATTCATATCTCCATAAGGTATTATTTGAATTCATCTAATAGGTACTTGCTACCTAGGTTAGATCAAATTCATTTTCATCTTCCTTCAAACTTTGGTTTCAAACCAAAATTGTGAAATCTTTGAACATTTCAAAGTTTCTAAGGTGAAGGGAAGAAATCCCGTGTCACTAATAATCATTAAATGATATCACATATCATCAATGTTTATTATGATACAGATGATCCACATACATTAATATGTATGAGATCTTGAATACCTCGACATCTAACACCAATCCCAGAGAAGGGTTCTTTTTACTTCGAATACAATATTCAAAAAGTATGTAATATTTGAGATTTCAGACATTCTAAAGTTCATCTCTTACTAGTCTATTGATCTCATCAACAGACAGATGTCCAAGACTCGATGCCAGATCATTGTCAAATGATCACCATCCTCCTATTGATCTTATAAGGTTTAATTTTCAGTATTAAGAAACATTAATGAACCATTCATTAATTTTCTAATTTAGTAGAGTGCACTAGATCTTAGATTACTATCTAAAATATATCCATCATAACTCTTTATGATAGGTCTATTCCAGAATTCTTGTTTATTTCTAACATTTAGAAATAAACAATGAGTGTATTCTGATATCCAGGTCATAGAGACATTTTTTAAGACTAAGGGCTCTCCCACTGAAAATATGAAGTCTATTTATCCAATAGAGGTTGTTACAACAATTGCATCAACATCCATGTGGATGACTATTAGACCTGGAGATCAAATTTCTTGAATTTTCTAAAACATATGCAACCAATTGTAAGTGTTATTAGAAAATATTGAGATACAATTATTAGACTTTTACCCTTATCCAATAAGAAAGTCAATTTCAATGATTAAATGTAGATTATATTGATGCACTATCCGTGTCCTTCTCTAAGGATCTAGATAGACTTGATAGTCATATTATCAACACATTAGTTTAATGCAGTTTTGGCATTCATACAAGTCTTTGGATGCCATATGTGTGGAAACCATAGAAGTACAGTCAACTATTTGACTTTTCTTGGGTTCGACCCATGCTTCCACTGCGCTCCTTTCATCTCTAAACAACCATTTCTTAAGACAAAGGATCTCTTATGTTGAATTCAAAAGATTTCAATATTAGAGTATTTCGACATCTATATATGCTTCATTTATTCATACAATATGAACATTATGAAGCTTAATTAATGACTAGAGTATAGATAGTAGGATGATGACACTCATCATATCTACATTGATCTTAACTCTTAAAGACTTAGGTTCAGGTAGGTACTCAAATATTTTGAGTACATCATCTCGTATTGAGCCACCATTCTGCATAATGCAGTGAACCATGTCATTCATGATTAAATGTCGAGAGCACATATGTATGCCAAAACATCTTCTTAGATTTTTTATAAGGATTATTTGACAATTGCGATCATCATCGATATGTCACTTCCAAAGTACATTCGATGAGAGATCAAGAGTATAGAGACATACAAACCCTAGGGTTGTAGACCTATGGTCTATTTAATTGGCATTCCTCATTATTACGAGGAAACTTGCACATTGCAACTACATACACTATGTGTCCAACTGCAAGTACAATATCTTGATCATGGATCTAATCCATGATACATTACTGGTTAATATTGAGTATAGTACTGAGTGGGTTTAATGAGGATTATCTGAAATAAGAAATTTGCATAAATATATATAAATATATATACACATTTTACTTTGATTTAGGAATTTTATATCAAAGTTGTCTTGCCTTGTCAACACTGAAAGTTCATTCCCTTAATCACTTTCTATGTAAGAGATATACTTACCAATATATCTCAAGCAAGATCTAGGATCTTTTTTCTTATCCTTGTTACATCCCAATAATATGAGAACTTGTACTCGGATAAAAAGAAGAGGGAACATATTCCACCTTGCAAGTCCAACTTGCATTCCCGTTTCGATCTTTAACACCTGGGCCCACCTCCCCTAAGGTGATGTTGACCCGTTGTTAATTGAACCAACCGTCAACAGGATTAGCACTCACTATGTGCAATATAATATAGCCCCAATAACATGAGGACTTGATATTAGGGTCACTACGCATACGGCCTTACTCTTTCGAGAAGCAAAGAGCCCAATCCAGATGCGCTTGTATGCAGGAGCTATTACTACGGACAGGCATCTCTTACATACAATCCCTGGCGACGAAAACCCTTCACCTTGACGGGAGACCATGGATGTCACTTATGTGATCCTCCACCTCTTATTCAAATTCAATTAATTATCACGAATCACATTCATGCAATTAATTATTCCAAGGGAAATACACATCTACTCATAATAGAGTGTTTCAATTGGATGTAATTAATCTAATCTCATTAAATCAATTATCAATCCAATTCAATCATCAAACTTGATTGTTACTTGAACTAGTGGTATTATCTCAAAGTACGTATTATTCAAATTTTAATAATTAGAAAAATACATCATGATCTCTCAGGCATCATTCGTTCCCTACCCGTTGTCATGGCCATTACTAACGGGAGTGGGACAGATCGCACACGGTGCAACCTACTACCCCAATGCTCCCCGACTAGACACCATATCCGCCTCGGGAAAAGAACAATGCTGAGTCAATCACTTTGTACTTGAGATGATCATCGGTTTTTCAACCGAAATTATACCATATAGTAATAATCAAAACCATTTTGATTATAAGGAAATTTGCTTGACATTTGCTTGACAAATTACCAAACCCTATTCAAGTAACAAGTTCGATGAAAGTGTATCAAGTAACCAGTTGGTGATCTAGATCTAATCTAAGCATTCATTGGTTGAGACAATGTCATTTAAGGGAACACTTATTGTTCTAATATTTTCCAAATTATTATCCATAATTATTCTAGGAAATTAACCATTAATTTTAGAAGATTCTTAAATGATAATTACAAGGTTCATGGTAAAACATGCAATTTCCAACAGTGGCCCTCACTAACTAAAATTAGCATATCTCTTTCATTTTAAATCCAAATTAAGAAAAAAAATCCAGAGATTGATAATTTTGTTTAAAACAGAAACCATGTGATAAACACGTATTTCCATGCATTTTAAAATAGTAATTAACATCTTAATTACGTCTCTAACTGCCATCCCCGAAATAGTGGACATATGGTCATTAGAACTTTAATATCTTGAGCAAACGGAATTCAAATTATGCAAACTCAAATTTCACATTTTCCTTATTTAATGGGGAACATTATTCATGTGATAAATTCATTTTTAAACATTTTAAACAGGGTCGAAAAAATATCACAAGACAGGGCTGCGAAAATTGAAATGCTAAAATCTTCACAAACCCAAACGAGCCCAAATCTTCGTAGGTTCATGGATCATATCCAAAACCTCCGTAAACCGTACTCTGATACCACTTGAAGGATATAGGAGGATCCTTAAGCGCATCACAGAAGCGTGATGATCGTATCATATACGATCAAGAGCGACTAGTCATACTAGTTGCTCGGTGCAGCGGAATTTAAAAAAAATAAACGACGAAACCACATGATCCATAAACCATTTATGAATTATTTCGTCTAACCACATGACAGATATAGGAATACCTGTTGTAGTGTGGTTACGATCGAGATTCTAAGAGAGGAAGCCTCCTGTCTCAAGTCCGACCTTCGGAGGAGACGCTTGCGAGTGCGGGGATGAGTCACCGGAATCTCACAATCCAAGTAGTTGTCCAAGTAAGGAAACTCCTGATCTCGTCACACGAGATCATATGTCTTCTTTGCGAGCGAGAAGCACCAAAGAATATGGAGTATCGAGAGTCGTCGAAGCACAATGCAAGGCGACGATGAGGGCCTTCTTCCTTCTAGGGTAGGGTAGACGACCACCCAAGAGAGAGGAGGAAGAGGGCACAAGAGAATGAGAGAGAGAGAGAGTAGAGAGACTTCATCAAGTAGGTGCATGTGTCGAAGAGCAAGGCATGCCTCTTCTTATATAGGGTTTTTGGAGTCCATGGAACTCAATCCATGGACAACACACAATCAATGGATGAGATTGATTTTTGTTCCTTTCAATGGCTAGGATGTTGTTGGTAAAACACAACAACAAATGATTTAATTTAAATTAATTAATATTGATAAATCAATATAATTAATCTCAAATCAAATCACATTTGACTAGAGATAGGATAATGAGAAGACCATGGTCCACTCCTAAATAAGGGGGGAGGGCTACTCCTCTCCACAAGGAGAGTTGTAGCCATCCTCTCTTGTTAGATAGGACTTGGTTAATCTCCTAATATATCATGAGATCTCATTATCTCATGATATCTCCTATACCTATTGTCGAAAATAATTTTCACAAGAAAAAATTCCAAATTATCTTTTGGAAAATATCAATCAAGCCATTGAAAAATTGTGAATGTCATTCACAACACAAAACTAAATGTAATTATATTTTCAACTAATTATTCAATGTGAATTCCATTCACATTAACAATTAATTAACAAATATAAATCACACAAGTCTCTCTCTAATGTATATTATAAATCGTATTTATAATATACATGGATAATTGGATAGTGATATCCACATTATCCATATCCACAATAATTAAATAACATTTAATTACATTGGATACTCATTCTCATGCATTCAGATAATGTGAATCGAATTCACATTATTCATGATAATTAAATCACATTTAATTATCCATTTCTCAATGCTTAGATATAATTCAACCTCGGAATTATTCTTGAACTCTTTCAAGAACAATGCGCTTCCTCCGTAGATACTTGGAGATAAGGACAGGGTAATTGTATTGTTCCACGTATAGGTACTTGGACATTGAGATCACATCTCAAATCCAGATGTCACGGACCTCCCATAGATGCTTGATTATATCAAGTCTGTAAACCTAATCTTCTCATTGCATCTGAATCTCATTCAGATCAATGTCCAATACTTGGACTAAGATCAAGTTACTTCTCTACTGAGAGGAGTCACTAAAATCCAAACCTGTTTCATCACTCCCTCAGAATGGAAGAATCATGGTTATACAATTGTTTATGATCACATCACCCCTTAGGTATTCCCAATACCTATACATCCTACATACTAGAAGACCTTCTGATAAGCCCAAAGTTATAGATCTCTTTTAGACCGTCACCTTCACGGTTTTATCATTAAGGTTCTCATTTGATCATTGGGATTTGACATTGATCATATGCTTTCCAAAAGCATATATCATACCTATAAATTTTGTTAGGCTTCATAAGCGAGACGTCCATGCATGAAATTTATCAATCCCAATATCTCATGAGTGAGCTCATGTCTTCCGGTTCAGAAATGAACCTATATGATCCCTTTGAGAGATCGTATTACTCATATGCCCTTATATGCACACCAGCTCGCCGGTATATAGACCTTGGTTAGGTCATCAACCTATTGGTCTACCAAATGTACATACTCAGACATATAGTAACACATCTATCTCTGATCAGAGGATGTGTGCCTATATCGCGACATCATACGATGTAGGACTTTGGTTATCTCGATCTCGTTAAGTCAACTCTTTGACCTAACTAATCTGACACCTCCGAATCTCTATTCCCATGCAGAGGACTTGCATCAAGAGGTCAGTCAGATATCAGCCAAATGAGAAAGGATTGCCATCTCCTACTCAGGCTGGAGATCATCTCTTAACAATCATTTGTCGGTGCTTGATGAGTACTCAATCTAACTCTTTAGATATTGATCCAAGCACCAGCCTCTATGATTCAATAATTGAATCAATAGCTGTATGATCATCAAGATGGCCATGGTACATAACCCTAATTGTACTAAGGGACTTATTATGCAAATTAGTTATTCTTCATTTCAGATCAGGGAATGATATTCGCAATAACATTTATTGCATAATGGCTCGTTGTGGGCTCGCATGTCCAACAAAATTACCCCTTCATTTCTCCACCCATCCTAACCTTTCTTTTGTTGACTTCAAGTCAACTCTCCAACCCTCTCTACTCACTCCACGATCTTCTTCAAACTTCTTACGAAAATACATCTCCCTACTTCAACTCCCACGCTCTCCCGCAACTTCCCATTAATCTTCCCTTCACTCCCTCCACCTTGTCGGCCACGTCCTTGAGCACTCCCACATACCCATGTTATGTCTCTCTCACCCCAATAAAACCCATGGCCATCCCCAACTTCCAAGCCATCCGCCATTTCGTGTGAGCAGAGAGAGAGCTCCCAACTCCCATATGTGACATCTTAGGTTGGCTCTAGTCAAGTGATGACCTCCACATGCCGTTGTAGATCCACGTGTGCAAGTCGAGCTCTGATACCGACTGTGGCATTAAGACCAGAAGCTCATCATGAGCTTCGATCTCAAGCATCCCCTCCATCACTTTTAGGTAATCTACCTTGCCTCCTTCCTTCTTCGTCTTCTTCCTCCATTTTTTCTTCTTCTTCTTTTCTCTTCATATTTTCTCTCTCCTCGCTACACCTCCATCTGTCCTCCAAATCACTGAAACTTTTGCATCTTCACAGACAAATCATCTATTGCGGATTTAATGGTGATTTACAATTATTTTTTGGGTGAGATTTCAGGAATCTATTAATAAAAAATTCACAGCCGCTAAACAAATGCATGATGATCCCCTGTTGCAATAGGGGATTGTTGTTTGTGGAAAAACATCCCATATTTCTCTCTCCTCTCTCTTCCTCTTCTCCTTAGTTAACTCTTTTCATCATCTTATTCTTTACACTCTCTTTGCACCTCTTTCTTCTTCTCCATCATCTCCACACACATCTTCTTCAACTCTCACACACACAACAATAGCCATAGTTCATGCTCATCACACCACGCACACTACACACTTTACGCACACATGTGGCTTTAGTTGCTACACCATACGTACACCGTGCACACCACGCACACTTCATGCACCACATGCAGCAGCGGCTGCTGCACACAAGGTCCAGCCACCATCAGGTCGAAGAGCGACTATCACATCTCCCTACATCAATCGCATCCATCCATGCAAAAAAAAGCCCTGTCAACCCTCGGACCACAGTACGTGGTCACCGTGGCTGCGAGGGGTGGAAACCTCTGAATCATCCTCGTAATTGAACAAAGAAGAAGGAAGAGGTTGATCATGTGCATCTCACATGGCCTTTGGGGGCAAACTGTAAAAATACATTTAGAACTTTAGGTAATTCAGGAAGTGTCCTTACTCATAACATTTTTTGTTGAATTTTTATTCTGATTTTGCATCCATGACTTTGTATTTAAGCTTACTTTTAGATCTTCATGTTTGATCATTTTATTAAACCAAAAATAGTTTTATTTTCATCATTGAATTATCTACCATAAAAGATTTGGTTTATAATTTTGTGACAATGTTTATTACATTCAGGAATAGAAAATCAGTGGTTTGACCCAATTATACTCTAAAATTCGCTATCACTTATACCTTGCTCCAAAAATTCTCCAAAAAATCGGATAATAGGTGTTTGCTTGTCTTTAAACTCTGCCCAAAATTCCTTGAAAATAGATGTATCTTATTCCTGGAATAAATAGTTGAGTAATTCTTGTAGTTCATTTATAATGGGATCAGCATCCTACATTTCACCAAAATTTCAAGTCTCCTAGATTCTACATTAAAATATATATTGTGCATAATTTTGGTTTGGCATGAATTTATATTGTAGATTTATTAATATTTATTACTAACAGTCACTCTATTTTAGTAAAAAAAATAAGTAAAAAATTCAAAGTGTCAGAAAATTCTAAAAAAGTTAGTGTAAATTCATTTCATAATAATTTAGTTTTTATCAAATTTTCATTAATTTTTCCCTTGTGTACATGAAAAAATTGCTCAAAAACTCTCTAAAAATCATCTACTTTTTATGCATGCATATTAATTGATAAAAATACAAAAATTGCGTTATGAATTGATCATTACATAAGTAATTTAGGAAAATAGCCTTGTAGAAATTTGAACTCGTTTGTATATTAATTTAGATTTTTCACATTTGGTTAATTTGACCTTAAAATTACCCTATTCATTGCATTAGTATTTTGCACCTGCATTCATATTGCATAAAAAAATTATCAAAAATTCCTCTCTTGAAATAATGGTGTATTTCAAAGAAAGTATGCACAAATAAGTGGAAGTCTTATGTACTTGATGAATTGTGCTAGACCTGATATTAATTATGTTGTGGGAAGGTTAAGCATGTACACTCAAAATCCCAATAGAGAGCATTTGGAGGTTATGAATAGAGTGTGCTTAAATACTTGAAAGGAACAATAGATCGTTGCATAACGTTTTGTGGGGAACCTCTTATACTCGAAGAGTATTGTGATGTGAATTGTATCTCCGATTTAGGCTTGTTGAAATCTATAAGTGGATATATTTTTACCCTTGTAGGAGGAGTGATTTCTTAGAAGTCAACCAAGCAAACTTTACATTGTTCAGTCTACATTGGAATCTAAGTATAGTGCCTTAGAGAAGTCAGGTTTTGAGGATAAGTGGTTGCCTAACCTCTTACCATATCTTATCATTCAATTATAACCAACACCATCTATGTTCGTCTATCGCGATAGCCACGATGTTATAACAAAAGATAAAAGTAAAATCTACACTGGGATAAGCATACATATTAGTATGAGACTGATGAACCGTGAAATGCCTCTTTAATAAGGCTGAATTATTGTAGTATAGGAGACATATTTCGATTCAGCAAAGACCACAACTTCAAATATGTGGTAATTATTTTACTTGGTAAGTGTACCAAGGTCGAACACAGGGACACGAGCCTCCTAGTCTATTCATCAAAAATTATTGAATAAGTAATGACTGATTATATCCAAAATCTAGATCTTCGTATGTATACATGCAGAATGATATGCGATGCAAACAACATGAAGCATAAATATAGTTATATGATGCATGCCATTTTTATTTGATTTTAAATGCAATTAAAAAGGATGTTTTACCTATGATATGCAACAAATGAGTATGCAAACAATTATTCAAATATGCCATAAAATTGTCAAATCGTTGAGCAATAAATTAAGGGTAAATTTCAGAGGTAAATTTAGCAGCAAGGATAAATAATGGCATATAAATAATGAGGAGACATTATATATCATCAAAAATTATCGCATTGAAATGAGTGTCAAATCATGAAATTAAATATGCCACTATATATAGGATGAAACAATCTTTACAATGACACTAAAATCAACTGAAATGGAGATCATATGCTCAAGATATTAAAGAAAGAACCAGGAGTATAAATACAATAAAAATATGAAAACAAAGGATAATTAATTACAAAAATGTCCTCGAAGGGGCATTTTTGCAATAAATAAAAGTCAAAGGGGCCCCTTTATAAGTTTTCCTTAAGCGCAAGGCATTTCTGTAATTTTCGTAAATCAGCAAGGTTTCTCTATAAATTACCCCAGACATGAATGTGAGGCACACGCTTAGAGGACCTCGATGCTATTTTCAATACTTTAGAGGCTGGATCTGCAATTTACCCAGCCGCACGTGCACGCATGGGCTAGATTTGGAGTGAGGCTCGAATGGTTGGAGGTTAGGAGCCCACGTGGAAGCTGATGGCACCTCGGCTGGTGGCCTGGTGACGTCCAAGCCTAGAGGTTCAATGTTGAGGCTCGTACTAGATCAGGGTCATCCAATCAAAGAGATAAGACAGCACATGTATGGCAGGTTCATCAGAGGCTCGTTGCACATGAAGACTCGAAGACTGTGCTCTAGCAAGCAAGCAATTCCTCCTCCGACCTCCTGATGCTTTCTTGAAGTACAAGAGGGGATCGTCGGAGGCTGGCGTATAAGGTCCAATGATCGGCGAGGTTCCTCGGAATGGTGGAACGGTGCTCCATCATCGAAGTTAATGCTCGAGATTGGAGATGCCTTGAAGCTTCCAATCTTTGAAGGCTTTGACCTACAGAAGAAGTTAGTGCATAGCAAATGCATGAAGTGTGTGTGAAGTGGGGTGAGATGAGGGTCAGAGCGAGGTGGAGAAGGTGGTGGCCCAATGGGTCCTTCGCCATGTTGATGTAGGAAAGGGAGCGGGGTGCTGGAGGTTCTGATGGAGAGAGAGGGTGATCGAAGGGAGGCACAAATATCGGAGTGGTGCAGCGATGCTGCTAGAGCAAGTGCCTAAGCGTGAAGGGGTGTATAGGCATCAAATAAAATAGGAGAAAACAAACACAAAATGTAAAGGTGCATACCTGGAATATTCAAGGAGGAGGAAGGGCGAACGAAGTGGTCTGGGCTGAGGATTGAATCAACCCTCCGGTCATCGCTCAACCTGGCCAACTAGACCAAGAGGCTCAACAGAGCTAAAGGCACCGCGACAAGGCCATGGTGGCCATGGGTCAACACCAAGGCGATTAGTCATCATCACCTCGACGAGTCGCCCATCCGAAGTCACCGAAAGTGTAGGGGAAGCTAGGTTAATGTCTGGGATTGGTGGATGAGTGAGAAGTGCGGCGAAGATAGCCTTTTATAAGCAGAGGTGTTCATACATTATGATGGTCGTGGGGGAGGTTTGAAACGGTAATGGGGAGAAATGAAGGTGAAGTTCATGGCAGTGATGGTCTTGCGAAGAGCGGAGGAGAGAGGGCTACGTGTAACAACCGTTAGGGAGCGGAGAGGGTAGTCGTGGTGGCGGCCAAAATAGAAAGGGGCACAAGAAGAGCGAGACTTTTGTGGAAAGGAGGCATTACAGGAGGTTGATGAAGATAGATAGCTGTTGGATCTCGTGATCCAATACCCTTGATGAGGGTGCAAGTGGAAGGTGCAAATCACCTTGATCAACGTGATCAAAAGGCTAAGAGAAAGGTGAAGTCGTGCAGTGGAATTGAAGGTGGAGACTCATCCAATTGTGAGGAAAGAATGGAGGCGTGGAGGCTGGAGGTCCTTTGGATGAAGAGTGATCAAATGGCTGAAGTTCATGTAGCATGAAATGATCCAGATTGCATTTGGGGAACGATCACACGGTGGAGGGAAACTATTGAGGGAACAATGGAAATGGAGGATGGTAGAGTTGATCCAAGGGTGGCCAGCAAGGCCAGATGGAGCAAGGAGGAGCGGCCACGTAGGTAGCCCAGAGGGCGCCACATGGCCACAACATATTATTCAGAAAATGAAAAAGAATAGAAAATTCAGAAAGAAATAAAAGAAAGGAGAATTAGCAAAAAGACAAAACATAAAATTTGTAGATCTCGATGAGATCTACAAGTTTCGTGTTGAACAAAAAATCAAAAGACGTCAACTAAACAAAGCAAAAATTTTGCAAGCATTTTTAAGTATTAAAAACACTTACTTTAAGGGTTTTGTTAATTTTTTGTATATGTTAGGGTTAATTACAAGGAGAAGGATAATTGCTAAAGATGCGGAATTAATGAAGATTTTCAATGGAGTTCTTATTCTTCGAGGATAAAAAGAGAGAATAGTGATGATTCCTCAGAGATTTATTACACCGATATACCTAAATTATGCTTGTCCTCGTGCATCTAAAGAATGAAAGAGCTGGATTAATTCCTGAGAGTACATGTGATTTTTCAAGGCTCAATTCATCAAAGACCCTTAATTTGAGTGATCCTAAATTTCTTAGTTCAACCATGCTCTAGTCAAAAGGAATCCAACTTCTCTATTTATCAGACTTTGTGTTTACATATAATATAAGGATATGACTTTTAGTGTACTGCATTTCATGAGAGTAGAGTCAAAATATCTTCTAAAGTCCTAATCCAAGAGACTTTCCTCAAGACCTGATGCTCAACACTAGGGAATAAATCAGTTCTTGCCTCAATCCACCGTCTCTTTAGTTTGTCAGACTTGAAAGTGTAGATGATGGGCCAGATGATGGAGGATTTAGGTTTATGTATTTTCTTTTCTTCCTGAACAAGGGTCCTCTCGAGTGCATTATTACTCGACGCATGTATTTTTGGGTTTGTTGATCAATGTGTCCGTCAAGAGAGCTCGGAGTCGTCTGCTCTTGTTTTCCTGGGAGTACACAGGATGTGTCTCTTTTGAGTATCTAAGATACCTTCGACACCAGACTTGTATCACTATACGATGTATAGCCCTTTTTGGAAGCTAGCCTGAATCCTTGGTCTTAGTAGCTTTGGTCCAAGTAGATACTTTGAAATGTTTGGGAGTGCTCGCCTTTGGTGGAAGATCATTGAATTTGTACTTGTAGTGATAGATCTTTTTCTTTGTATGAGAGAATTTCTCTTGACTTTTATTTCATTGATGTTTGGCTAGCACTGCTACTTTTACCAAGAGTTGGCATGCACTGATAAACAATTATTTAATTTCATCACAGCTTGGAACATAGGTAAACATCAAAAAAAGCATGTGAACTTGTTCGCATAGTGGCTAGGGTTTGCTAATACTCAGGTTTCTTTAAGCCTTCATTGACTTTATCACATCCTCGAGCATCATTAAATCGGGTCTAAACTAAAATCTCCAGTCCAAGTTCCTCAAGTGATAACTCAACTCATCTCATCAATCATGCAGTTGTGAAAGTGATGTGTTGATCATATTCTTAGATGGTAGAAATGAAGAGTGTAATATAACACTCAAATCTTTCAAACTAGGGAAGAATGAATTATTAAGTTTCAAACCCTAATGACTAAGGTTGGTTAACTCAGACTCTCAATATCTCAGAAACCAAGTGTCCTCAACTCTTTAATCCTAGAGTGATAGTGAATGTGTCAGGAATATACCAACTCTGGATTTTGTGATTTTTGAGTTTTACAATTTTATGGGATTTTTTTAATCTCAAGATAAATAATGACTGGATCAAGCTCATATGAATAGTTGCACCAATTTCCAGACAATATGGGTGTAAGTACGGACCGTTAGACGGCTACCCGTCTTACTTCAAGACAGTCCCATTTGCATTGTCTTTTAACCACCTGCTCTGTTAAGGGAGACTATAGTTCTCGCACTAAGAAATGGGTACTCATTTCTAAGCTCAGTAGTCAGAATCACTGCTCAAGAAATGACTTTAATTTTTCAAATTTTTATGGGAATTTTTAATATGGTTAATTAAATTTACGAAACATTTTGTCCCTTAATTTTGAAAAGATTTTTACAATAATTTCACAAAAAGTCAGTTCACAAAAATACTTAAACCCTAGCCCAAAAAAGGGTTTCAAAAAAGTTTAACATACGAGCTATGGCTCAAGTATATATATAATATATACAGTATACACCCATATACTTAACTTCTTCTATGTCATCATATCACAAAGCGATATGAAGCCATAGCTCAGGTTAAATACAAGGTGATATTGCAGAATTGACTCGGAGGTGGCCCCTATACTTAAATCAAAAATGACCTAAGTATACGAAGATAAGAAGATGGAAGTTTGAATGACTCGGGTCCCCTATACCTATGCTGAAAATAGCCTAAGTATTAAATGTGGAATTAAGGATGGGGGACTCATGATCAGTTGGGGTTAGAGGGTGGATTTACATAGATAAATAGAAGGATGTGGGGGAGTGGATTTATATAGATGATTGGATGGTCGGAAATGGGGGAGAGGGTAGAAATCAAGGGTTATGAGAGGGATGGGATATGAAACCATCATGCTCAATCAAGTAGACAATACCCCTTGATTCATCAACACACGCATGAAGACCAATAGGTGCAGGTCTTTTATCTTGTCCATTTTTATTAGTGTCACAATTAAGTTCATTATGTAGGTTTTAGGTTTAGGTTTTGGGCACTATCCTAGGGTACGTCCTCGCCTCTCAACATTCAAATCATCCTGCATACAGTGACGAGGTTTGCTCTACCATAAACTAAGAGTGATTTTTATTCCTTTTAATTTCATCAACTTGCATTATCAGTCCCAGTTTTAGCTTTAGGTTATCACTGGAGTTAATATGAATACAGGTCAAACACGCATCGTCTATTGGCCAGTCCTGATTTCCTTTAATATCCTTAAGTGACAAATCAGGGGAAGATTAAGAGAACCCAATGCATTCGTGAAAACCATGATGCATGCTTGAGAGAGATACTTACAGTTTATGTTTCTTTCTCCATGCATATGCAGGACTGAATTTAAATTTATCGCTAAATGCATGCAAGTCGATGAAAAATCACATCCTAACATGCATCTATTAACAGGAAGAATTTGAGTTAAAGTTGGGTAAATATATCAATGTTATGTGCATCTTGTGAATAAGTGTGTCCTGCCTACGAAGTAAGCACAAATGATATGAAAATGAAGAAGCTCGAAGAGTCGTGTGCCTATCCCTAGGTCGACACTTATGTGAAGCATCACTTGTGTAAGGGATGGGCTTCACACACCACATTTCTTTTACACACGCGAGCCCTCGTACGAGTACCACTATAAATGCAAATGATACATTTTTTTCAGCAAATGCATGAACAAGATGATTTGAACTCCTCGAATTCTCCGGAATTTCCTCTATGGCTCCTCACAGTGGGAGCTCCTAACTCCACACCTCCATGTAGATCGAGCGTCCTCCATCTTCACGGGCCCTGCCACAAATGAAAATGTCAGGAAAAATATCAAGAAATTTAATAAGAAATGATGCAAAAATAGACATGATGTGAAGACATAAGATTTCGAAATATAATCACAATAAACAATAAAATTCAAAAAACAAATAGGATGAGTTGTATCCCCGACAACGATGCCACTTGATGAACTGTGAAAATGCCTCTTTAATAAGATTGTATTATTGTAGTACAGGAGACAGATTTCGATTCAACAAAGACTACAACTTCTAATGTGTGGCAATTATTTTACTTGGTAAGTGTACTAAGGTTGAACATAGGGACACAAGCCTCCTAGTCTATTCATCGAAAATTATTGATTAAATAATGAGTGATTATATCCTAAATCTAAGTCTTCATATGTATGCATACAGAATGATATGCAGATGCAAACAACATGATGTAGAGATAAAGTGATATGATGCATGCCATTTTTATTTGGTTTTAAGTACAATTGAAAAGGATGTTGTGTGTATGATATGCAATAAATGAGTATGCAAAAATAATGTACAAATATGCCCTAAAATTGTCAAATCATTGAGCAACAAATTAAGGGTCAATTTCAGAGGTAAATTGAGCAACAAGGATAAATAATGACATTATAAATAATGAGCAAGAGACACTATATATCATCAAAAATTATCACATCGAAATGAGTGGAATTAAATATGCCATTATATAGAGGATGAAATGAGCATTAAAATGACACTAAAATCAACTGAAAACGGAGATCAGATGCTCAAGATATTAAGTAAAGAAACCATGGGCATAAATGCAATAAAAAATATGAAAATAAAGGATAATTAATCACAAATTCAGGGGTATTTTTACAATTAATAAAATCCAGAGGGTCCCCTTTTGTAAATTTTCCTGAAGAGTGGAGGCATTTCTGTAAATTTCATAAATCAACGAGATCTCTATATAAATTACCCCAAGTGTGCACGTAAGGCATGTGCCTGGAGGACCTCAATGTTATTTTGAAGACTCCGGAGGGTTGATCTGCAATTTACTCTGCCTGCATGCGCATGGCACACGCGCAAGCTAGGTTTGGAGCGAGGCTCCAATGGTTGGAGGTTAGGAGCCTGCATGGAAGATGTTGGTGCCTCGTAGGGTGGCCTGGTGTCGTCCGAACCTGGAGGTTCGGTGTTGAGACTCATAGTTTATCAAGGTTGTCCAATCAAAGGGATTGGACGACACCTCTATGTCGAGTTCATCAGAAGCCTGACATGTACGGCGGCTCGAAGACTGTGCTCTGGAGAGCAAGCAATTCCTCCTCTGACCTCTTGATGCTTCCTTGAAGGTCGAGAGAGGATCGCGAAGACTGGCGAATTCCATGGAAGGTCCAATGATTGGCGAGGTTGCTCTGAATGGTGGATCGGTGCTCCATCATCGGAGTTATGCTCGAGATCGGAGATGCCTTGTAGCTTTCGTCATTGAAGGCTTTGACCTATAGAAGAAGTCAGTGCATAGCCATGGCGTGAAGTGTGTGCGAAGTGGAGGTGAGATGAGGGCATGAGCGAGGCAGAGAAAGTGGCAACCCAATGGGTCCTACGTGATGTTGACGGAGGAAAGGGGGCGGGGTGGCTGGAGGTTCTGACAGGGAGAGAGGGTGATCGAAGGCAGGCATGAAGATCAGTGTGGTGCGGTAATGCTGTCAGAGCAAGCACCTAAGCATGAAGGGTGTGTACGCGTTGAATAAAATAGGAGAAAACAAACACAAAATGTAAAGGTGTGTTCTTGGAAGATTCGAGGAGGAAGAAGGGCGGATGAAGTGGTCGGGCTAAGGGTCGAAATGACCCTCCGATCGTTGCTCAACCTATCCGACCGGACTAGGGGGCTCAACGGAGCTAAAGGAACCAAGACACGACCATGGTGGCAACGGGTCAACACCAAGGAGATTAGTCAACATCATCTCAACGAACCGCCCCTCCACTGTCACCGGAGGGGCGGGGGAAGCTATGTGAGGTCAGTGGCAGTGATGGTCGCACGATGAGCGAAGGAGAGAGAGGGCTACGTGAAATGACTGTTAGGGAATGGAGAGGGTGGTCGTGGTGGTGGCCAAAATAGGAAGGGGCGCGGGCGGAGCGAGACTTTTGTGGAAAGGATATGTTACGGGAGGTTGACGAAGATGGATAGCCGTTGGATCTTGCGATCCAACGGCCTTGATGAGGTCGCAAGTGGAAGGTGCAGATCACCTTGATCAACGTGATTAGAGGGCTGAGAAAAAGGCGGAGTCGTGCGGTGGAGATGAAGGCGGAGACTCATCCAATGGTGGGGAAAGAATGGAGACTTGGAGGATGGAGGTCCATTGGATGAAGAGTGATCAAACAGCTAAAGTTCACGCGGCATGGAATGATCCAGATTGCATCTGGGGAACGATCACACGGTGGAGGGAAGTCATTGAGGGAACGGTGGAGATAGAGGATGGTCGAGTTGATCCAAGGGTGGCCAGCAAGGCCAGATGGCGCAAGGAGGAGCGGCCATGTGGGTGGCCCGGAGGGCGCCACGTGGTTGCACCAGATTATTCAGAAAAAGAAAAAGAATTGAAAAATCGAAAAGAAATAAAAGGAAGGAGAATTAGCAAAAAGTAAAAACATAAAAGTTGTAGATCTCGATGAGATCTACAAGTTTTATGTTGAACAAAAAGTCAAAAGCGGTTAACTAAATAAAGCACAATTTTTGCAAGCATTTTTAAGTAATTAAAAACACTTACTTTAAGGGTTTTGTTAATTTTTGTATTTTTAATTTCTTTTTAAGTTCAAAATAAATATATACAATATTTATCTAATTTTTGGGACTTTTAATAAAAGAGAAAATAAAGAATTCTTAATAATTAAAAATAATAATTAGGGTTGGGGTTAATTACAATGAGAAGGATTATTGCAAAAGATGTGGAATTAATGAAGATTTGCAATGAAGTTATTATCCTTCGAGGATAAAAAGAGAGAATAGTGATGATTCCCTAGAGATTCATCAGAAACACAATATTGTGGGACAACTATTAGTGTGAGTGGTAGGATTTGTCGCCCTATCCCTCCATCAACCTTCTCTCCCGCCATAAAAATATAAAAAACTACTACTTGTCTCTCATTATCCCATTAACATAACTAACTTCTATCCTTTATCCATTCTTTTACAACCGAATCGAGAGCAACAAATAACTGCATTTTCTTATCTCCTAAATCATATCCCCCCAATAGACAAAAATGAATGATATATCCCCCTATCCCTTATCACTCTTTATCCCTTATCCCCCTTCCGACTCGGCTTCCTTCAAGATTCAACTTCATTGAGATTTAGAGTATCTATTTTTCATTACATTTTTCGAGTTCTTTCAAGAATCGACTTCAAGTTTTACATCCCTCTTATAATACTTTTATTACCATCATTTCTTTTTTGAAATTGTGGGGTGAAAGAATAGCTTCTTATAGCCAATATTCACATGTGGCTATTAGCTAGCTTTCCTTTTATTAGTACTTTGCAATTTAGAGTGTTTACTTTTTAGCAATATAAGAGGTGTTTGATTTTAGTTAAAATAAACTTTTGCTTTTGCACCCTGCTGTTTTATTTCATGCTGCAAATGGTTCTTTTATGGAAAGTCACAATTATCTATTTGTGCACTCAATTGAGATTCGTGTCTTCTAGAATGAATTAGACGTCTAAGTGATTGAATAAAACTGTAACACTCCAGTAAGCCACTGCATATCCAAAACGGTTCAGATGGGGTGTTACTAAAACCATCTAGAAAAAGAAGCTATTGAATTAAGTCTAAGATAACACTCCAGTCAAGTTGATTAGGCAAGCAAGCATCACCTATGAATATGCTTTTCTTAGAATTACGACTAATAGCAGCATCGGACCAAGCTCGAGACCGCCGTAATTCAGATATAGGAATCCCAACTTATCATGCCATTACAATAAGTGGTGATCATGGGAGAAAAAGCATGTTTCCAGTCTAAATTTGAAGTGAATGTTGGTTCTCATTTTCATATCTTATCTTACTTCCCGCACAACTTACTCCGGAGTCCAGATTGTCTTTCCTTGCAAGAAAATACAGCGCAAGCCACAGTGACATGGCAACCTCAGTTACGGTAATGGCAAACAAATGGGCAAAGCTCAAAGGATTGGTTCAGCTTTGGATTTCAGATCAGGTACATTCTTGTTACTAACTGATTCAGAGAGCACTGTGATAGAACAAAAAGAGAGAGCACTCACTCACTGTGAATCCTTCTGCACAGAATTCCACAAAGATTTTGAAGTCAGAGATATTTGAAATACAAGAGCAGGCATTTTTAAAGTCTACAACGTTGAGAACCTGCCTAGACAATTTCAAACCATTTGCACATAGTTCAAAAATAAACCAGATAGTCTGGTTATGCAATGCTTCACAACAGAGTACCGATATAACTATTGACCAGGTGTTAGAGAAAACTGGGATATAGTTATGTTAGTAGGTGAGGACCTCCGCTACTATACTATAAAAAACTAGTAACCATCGCAAGTGGTTATTGCAGAGCTATCTGGAGTTGTCTCAGCTTAACTGCATGCCTCATTGGCCTCAGCGAAGCGCTCTGCCTGGGCATCTGCAGCCTCTTCTGATACAAGTGCCTGAATGACAAGGGTCTTTACTTCCCATGCACTGAAAGAGAAACCTGGTCTTGCATAGGAATTGAGAAGTGCTGCAGTCGACTGCCTTAGAAGCCGTGAATATGGGCTGCCCCCAATATCATCGTTTCGCTGGGTAGCTTCAAGTAGAGTTAGTCCTGGCTCATAATGCTCCTGGGAAGTCGTTCCAAATATATTTGACATTAGTGATTCTTGTGGGACCATCTTCGGCCAGGCCTCTCTTCTGCTACTCCAGAACCTGCGAGTATCAGAATTCTTCAATTTCATTTTTTTAAGCCTGAAAAGCGCATCATACAACAAAACATCCTTTTCAAAGCAACAGAGTAGAACTGAATTGTCAAAAGCTGTGTGACCAAAACATAGGCTAGGGCATCGAGATAGAATGACTGACAATGCTAATCTACTTACATTGACATGATAGAAGTTTATAACAAGTTTCATTTCGAGTTATAATTGATCCATTCTTAACAAGCAAAAATTAAGAGTAACATTTTGAAACAAGCGCCCCTGAGGGTGATTACAACTTTTATACAGCGAACCAGAAGTCTTTTCTTCTTTTTTGAGCAAGCAAAAGTAGAAGAGTTTCCATGATCTCCTAAATCTTTATAACATCATCCGGATATAATGGAGATCTTTGGGACATTCTATGAGATAAACTCAGATATTATTCCCTTTTGATTTCATCCACATTTATTATTCATATTTTAACATCCATATACTTATAAATAAAGACGCGGAGTATCAATGAAAATATCTTGTTTCATTTCTCTTCTATGCTATAAGAGCAGCCTGGTGTTTCGTACCCTCTTCACCTAACATGTTTCCCAGCCAAAAACCTAATATAATCTCACTCTTGAGGCCCTCGTTGTGACACCCCCAATAGTAGCCAGTTGCCGCAGCAGCCAAGCTGCGACCACCATTGCCACTAATGCACCTCAGCAATCTCCACTCCCCCCCCCCCCAAATTGTGAGCCCAGGCATCCTATGTCGTTGATATAGGTCACTCTTTGCATCCTCTCTGACACTCGTGTTCCCGATTGCAGTTTTTTTACATGATTTAGGCATGTGTTTGCAATTGTGCCGAAGGAGCATATATCTGAATGCTTATTTGACATGGGGTATGACGTGACGTTATTGGCAACATATAGGGATAGAATGAGGAACCCATTCAATGGTTAGATGACAAAATGGACGAAGCCAACTATGTATGATGGTCATGGAACTTCCTAGATGTCGGTAATAGGAAAGAGGAAGATGTTAAGTGTGGAAAAATACAATGTGGAAGCAATAAACATATCAAGCGAAATAAACATGCAAAACACAGGACATGAAAGATTTTACATGGGACCCTACTCCGTGAGAAGCGGGATGAAACCATGGTAAAATGCCTCAAAGGGCAAATTCTTCTATATTGAATCTCTCAATGAGTACATGGGATGGGGCTCTTTATATAGCATCATTGACTCTCCAAAGTCCCATCATTAGTAGATGTGGGACTGTTTCTTGGTCATTCTCCAACTCTCCCCCTCAAGCAAGAGCATGCAATGTTCATCTTGGACAAACAGAAGACATGAACTCACTCGATGAAACATGATACTACGGACCACAACGACTCAAGGCATGCTCTGTCAGTTGCTGCTGAGGACAGTGCTTCGCATGTCATCCTAGTGAGGATGAACTTGAGGTCTAGCTTATGTAATGAGTCTCTTCTATTGTCGAAAAACCTGTGGGGGCCAGCTCATCACCTATGTGGCGATCTGTCATCGAATATCTTTTTCTTCATGTCGTGGGATATCCATACGAAGATCCCTGAATATGGGCTTCTCTCTTGGGACCTTGAAGTGGGTTCGCTGTCTTGGGAACCTCAGAATGATCTCGTACTGGAGTTCACGATCATTAGAATCCGCTTCTTCCTGCATTGAATTGGTCTCTGAATAGAATCTCTCAAAATAATGGATGAGTTTCTCTTGTACTATTTCACTCCTTTCTCCCATACTTGTTAGAAATGTGGAGGGGTACTCGACCAAGTTAGGAGTACAAATGAATGGAGATTAAAAAATTTCATAATCTTTCTCTCTTCTTTTGATTTCTCTTTTTCACTAATTATTTTTCTCTTTTTTGCTCTTTTCCCAACCGACCAATTTTTCGGCTCTCTTCTTTTATTATGGCTATTCTTTTTTAAACTTAGTAGCATCCCAGTGGGCCTAATACTCATCCATCGTCTTTTGTTTTTTTTTGCTTTAACAACCCATGGCCCAAAGTGAGGCCCAATACACCTCTTTGTTGGACATGCAAGCCCACGGCGAGCCATTATGCAGTAAATATTATTGCGGATATCACTCCCTAATCTGAAATGAAGAATATATAATTTGCATAATAGGTCCCTTAGTACAATTAGGGTTATGTACCATGGCCATCTTGATGATCATACAGTTGTTGATACAAATATTGCATCATAGAGGCTGGTGCTTGGATGAACATGTAAAGAGTTAGATTGAGGACTCATCAAACACCATCAAATGATTGTTAAGAGATGATCTCCAGCCTGAGTAGGAGATGGCAATCCTTTCTCAGGTAGGCTGATATCTGACCGACCTCTTGATGCAGGTACTCTGCATAGGAATAGAGATTCGGATGTGCCAGATTAGTTAGGTCAAAGAGTTGACTTAACGAGATCGAGATAACCAAAGTCCTATATCGTATGCTGTCATGATATAGGCACGCATCCTCTGACCGGAGACAGATGTGTTACTATATGTCTGAGTATGTACATTTAGCAGACCAATAGGTTGATGACCTCATCAAGGTCTATACACCGGCGTGCTAGTATGCATGCAAGGGCATATGAGTAATACGATCTCTCAAAGGGATCATACAGGTTCATTACTGAACTGGAAGACATGAGCTCACTCATGAGATATTGGGAAGAATCAAATTCCGTGCACGGTCGTCTCGCTTTGGAAGCTTGACTGAATTTGTAGGTTTGATATATACTTTTGGAAAGTATATGATCAAGACCAAGGTATGATATATGCTTTTGGAAAGTATATGATCTATACCGACTCCAAATGATCGAATGAGAAACTTAATGATAAATCCCTGAAGTAGACAGTGTAAAATTGATCTTATACTTCGGGATTATTCTGAGGCTTCCAGTGTGCAGGATGCACATGTATTGGGAATTCCTGAGGGTGATGTGATCATAAATGATTGTATAGCTATGACACTTCCATTCCTAGGGAGTGATGAAACGGGTCTTGATTTTAGTGACTCCTCTCAGTAGAGAAGTAATCTAATCTTAGTCCAATTATTGGACATTGATCTGAATGTGATTCAGATTCAATGAGAAGATTAGATTTGTGGTCTTGATTTAATCAAGCATCTATGGGAGGTCCGAGATCTGGATTTGAAATGTGATCTCAATATCCAAGTCACTATACGTGGAATAATACAATCGCCCTGTCCTTATCTCCAAGTATTCGTAGAGAAAACGCATTATCCATGAAAGAGTTCATGGATAATTCTATTGTTGATATATGTATCCGAGCATTGAGAAAATGGATAATTAAATGTGATTTAATTATCATGAATAATATGAATTTGATTCATAATATTATAAGGAGAGTTATCTTAGATTATTAAATGTGATTTGATTATCAAAGATGTGAATAATGTGAATGTGATTCATGTTATTTGGGCACAAGAGAAAAAGAGATCCAAGATGATTAAATGTGATTTAATTATCATGGATATGAATAATGTGGATAGCAATATCTAATTATTCATAATATATTATAAATGTGATTTATAATGTATTAGAGGGAGCTAATTATAATTTATATTTGTTGATTAATTATTAATGTGTATTGGATACACATTGTGTAATTAATTGAAAATGTAAATTATATTTTGTTTTGGGTCGTGAATGTGATTCACAATTTTTTCAATGGCAAGATTGCAATATTCTCAAAATTAATTATGAATTATTTTTGAAGAATAAATCACAACAAAAGTTGTTGAATTAAATAATGGAGAATTTCATGGAGATATGCAATCTCATGACATTTCATGAAATTGTCCCACTTGGAAATAAGTGGTTGTCCACTATATTCCAATGGGATTGAGATCTCCATGGAATTTATCTCCTTATTTGATTGGTTTCATTTTAGGATTGATGTATATTTGATTTGTCAAATATATTTGATCGAAACTAAATCACAAGTTGTTGGCTTTTACCAACAACAATCTTGACCATTGGATTAGACATAAATCAATCTCATCTATTGATTTTATATGTCCCATGGATTGAGATCCATGGATCCCAAAACCCTATAAATAGAGAGGCATATCATGCTCTCTTGGTACACATGCTAATGAAGCACATATCTCTCTCTTTCTCTCTACACACCTATTCTCTCTCCCTCTCATGGTTGTCCACCATGGATGCCCTAGAGAGAGTCTCTATCGCCGCAGCGTCGCCGTTATGCTGCCCGATCATTTGCTCGTGGATCTCCGTCTACTTCGGTGCGCCTCGCTCGTGGAGAAGACGTCGGATCTCGTGTGTCGAGATCGGGAGATCCACCGCTTGGATCATCAACATGGATTGCGAGAAGCACGCGATTCATCCCCGCGCTCGCAAGCGTCTCCTCCGTCGGATCAGACTTGAGACAGGAGGTCTCTTCGTTTAGAGACTCGATTGCAACCACGCTTCAAGAGATAATCATATCACTTGTTTGTGGTTTAGAAGAAACGATTCAAGAAGTGTTCTTGGATCATGTGGTTTCGTTGCATGAAAAAAATTTTAAATTCCGCTGCATAGAACAACTAGTGCGACTAGTCGTTCCTCATCGTATTCAATGCGACGCTCGCGCTTCCGTGATGCGCTTGAGGATTATACCATATCCTTCAAGTGGTATCAGAGTCTTAGGTCGAAGGTTTTGGATACGATCCATAAAAACTAAAGGTGACTTGGGTTCGTTAGGGTTGCGTAAGTTTTATCACATTTCATTTTCGCATCTCTTTTTAGTGATTATTTTCGGCCCTGTTTAAATTGTTTAAACACAAAAATAAAATTTGGATTTTGTTCCCCATTAAATAAGGAAAACATAGGATCTGAGTTTACATAATTTGGATTCCGTTTGCTCGAGATATGGTTGTTTTAATGAACATGTATTCATTGTTGCGGGAACTACGAATTTTAACATGATTAATGAGTTAAATACTGTTTTGATCCACCTCAAAATGCGTGAAATATCACTTAGGTTCTTTCCTAAATCAAATTAGCAATCTTTGAAAATTGATTTTGTCTAATTTGGATTTAAATTGATTGAGATATGCTAATTTTAGTAAGTAGGGGTCACTGCTGAAATTACAGTCCTAATCAAGAACCATGTGATTGTCAATTAGTGAAATTAATTTTTAATTTCATGAAATAATTATGGAAAATATTTGAGAAATATTGGATAATTAATTGACTTGGCCTCAACCAATAAATTGATTAGATTTGATATAGATCATAATTGGAAACACAATCATCAAACTCCTTGCTTAAATAGGATTGGGAATTTGTCTAGCAAATTTCTTTATAATCAAAAATATTTTGATTATTATTATATGGTATAATTTCGATTGAAGAACCGATGATCATCTCAAGTACAAAGTTATTGACTCGACATTATTTTTTTTCCGAGGCGGATATGGTGTCTAGTCGAGGATCGCTGAGGTAGCGGGTTGCACCGGATGCGGTTCGTCCCACTCCCGCCGGTACTGGCCATGACAGCGGGTAGTGAACGAAAGATGCCTGAGAGATCATGATGTATTTTTCTAATTATTAAAATTCGAATTAAAACGTATTTTGAGATAATACCATATATTCAAGTAAAATCAAGTTTGTTGATTGAATTGGATTGAAAATTAATTTAATATGATTAAGTTAATTATATCCAATTAAGAACACTCTATTATGAAGAGAGTTGTTATTTCCCTTGGAAGAATTAATTATAATGAATATGATTCATAATGATTAATTAGAATTTAAATATAATATAGAGGATCACATAAGTGACATCCATGGTCTCCCGTCAAGGCGAAGGGTTCCGTCGCCAGATATTGTATGTAGGAGACGCCTGTCCGAAGTGACAGCTCCTGCATACGATCCATTTGGATCGGGCTCGTCGCTTCTCGAAAGAGTAAGTACGTATGCGTAGTGACCCCAATATCGGGTCCTCATATTATTGGGGCGATATTGGATTACGCATAGCGAGTTGTATTCCTGTTGACGGTTGGTTCAATTATTGACGGGTCAACATCACCTTAGGGGTGGTGGGCCCGGCTATTAAAGACCGAATTGGGAGATGCAAGTTGGACTTGCAAGGCAGAATGTGTTCCCGCTTCTTTTTATCCGAGTTACAGGTTCTCATATTATTGGGATGTAACAAAGATAAGGAAGGAGATCCCAGATCTTGCTTGAGATATAATGGTAAGTAACATTGAAAGTGATTAAGGGAATGAACTTTCATTGTTGACATGGCAAGACAACTTTGATATAAAAATTCATAAATCAAAGTAAATTATATATTTATATATGTTTACGCAAATTTCTTATTTCAGATAATCCTTTTTTAATCCCACTCAATGTTATACTCAATAATAACCAGTAGAATATCATGGATTGGACCTATGATCCAGATATTGTACTTGGAATTAGACACATAATGTATGTGGTTGCAATGTGCAAGTTTCCTGATAATAATGAGGAATGATGATTAAATAAGACAATACGACTAAAACCTTAGGGTTTGTATATCTCTATAAGTCTTGATCTCATCGAATGTACTTTTGAAGTGACGTGTCGATAATGATCGTAATTATCAAATAATCCTTATAAAATCTAAGAAAATGTTCTGGCATACATATGTGCTCTCGACATATAATCATGAATGACATGGTTCTCTGCATTATGCAGAATGGTGGCTCTATACGAGATGATGTATTCAAATTGTTTGAGTACCTACCTCAACCTAAGTTTTAAGAGTTTAAATGGATGTATATACGATGAGTGTCATCACTCTACTATCTATACTCTAGTCATTCACGAAGCTTCATAATATTCATATTGTATGAATTGAATGATGCATGTATAAATGTTGAAATACCCTTATATTAAAATTTTTGATTTCAACATAAGAGATCCTTTGTCTTGAGCAATGGTTGCTTATAGATCAAGGGAGCGCAGTGGAAGCATGGGTTGGACCCAAGTAAGAAGTATAGTCAAAGAGTTATTGTACTTCTGCCACTTCCATATGGCATCCAAAGAGTTGGATGAATGCCAATACTGCAATATGTTGATGTGTTGATAGTATGACTGTCAAATCTATCTAGAATCCTTAGAGAAGGAATCGGATAGTACATCAGAATAATCTACATATAATCATTGAAATTGACTTACTTATTTGATAAGATAAAGTCTAATAATTGAATCTCAATCTTCTAATGACACTTGCAATTAGTTGCATATGTATTAGAATATTAGAAATTTGATCTTAAGGTTTAATGGTCATCTATATTGGAATTGATGCAATTGTTGCAACAATTTCCACCGGATGAATATACTTCATATTTTCAGTGGGAGAGCCCTTAGTCTTAAAGAATGTCTCTATAACCTGGATATTAGAATACACTCATAGTTTATTTCTAAATGTTGGGAATAAGCATGAATTCTGAAATAGACCTATCATAAAGAGTTATGATGGGGATATTTCAGATATTAATCTAACATCTAGTCGACTCCACTAAATTAGAAAATTAATGAATGGTTCATTAAGATTTCTAATACTGAAAATTAAACCTTTAAAGATCAATAAGAGGATAAAGATCATTTGACAATGATCTGGCATCATGTTTTGGACATATGACTAATGATGAGATCAATGGACAAATAAGAGATGAAACTTTAGAATGTCAAATTTCAAAACTTGCATACTTATGAATATTATATTCAAAGTAAAATGTCCAATACACCCTTTCTTTGAGAAAGGTGTAAGATGTCAAGGCATTCAGGATCTCATACATATTGATGTATGCGAATCATCTATATCATAGTAAACATTATGGATATGTGATATCTATTGATGATTATGTGCGATATGAGATTTCTTCTCTTCACCTAAGAAACCTTTGAAATGTTCAAAGATTTCACAATTTTGGTTTAGAACTAAAGTTTGAAGGAAGATGAAATGAATTTGATCTAACCAAGGTAGCTTGTACCTATTAGATGAATTCAAGGAATACCTTATGGAGATGTGGATATCATTCTCAATCCTCCTAATAAACCTAAACTCAATAAAAGTGTAGGGAGATACAATTGGATCATGTGTGACATGATATAATCAATGATGAATATTAGCGTAATTATCTATTAGTTTCCAAGGTATATATGTAGTAGAGACTACAATATATATCCTTAATAAGGTTCCGTGCAAGTAATCTGGAATCTAGCACTAGAGAGTGCTACTTCATTAGGAAAATGAAGGATGGTATTGGATACCTACTTTATGACCTTGAGATTCTTAAAAGATCTCATCTTTGAGAATGTGATTCTTATAGGATGACTCTCTTGAGAATCAAGATGAAAATGAAGTAAAGGAACTCATTTAATTTTGAGATGATAATGAGGCTCCTGGAATCCGAAACTAAAAAGACAATTAAAGATGAAACACTAATACCTCTTCAAATAAGTTTGAAGATGGATTCCATGTGTCAATTGAATCTGACAATGATCTAAGCTTCTAAAGATCATGCCATGGAAAGATGGATTTTAGCAATAAAGTCTAAAGTAGACTTCATATACAAATATTGTATATGAACCCTCGAGGATCCACCTATATGGGTAAGGCCCATTAAGGTGTAAATGGATCTTCAAGAGAAAGAGGGAACCTGATGAGAAGGTAGAGACCTTCAAAGCATGGTTCGTAGCCATGAGCTGCACACCGAAGAGAAGACATCGCTTGCGATGAGACTTGCTCTCCAGGGACCTTGCTTTAACCCATCGGAATATTGTTAACCATAGCAACACAACTTGACTATGACATCTTCAAGATGTGAGTCAAGATTGCAATTCTCTATGAATACCTCTCTGAGGATATTCACATGAAGTAGCCCCAGGGCTTCATGGTTGAGGAAAGCAAGGTGTGCTATCTAAAGAACTCCATCTTTGGGCTCCAATAAGTTTCTTGTAGTTGGAACATAAGATTTGATGAAGTTATAAATGTTATGATTTTAGATAAAATCTTGATGAACCATATGAAGCTTAGTGGGAGTGCCATTGTGTTCATCATGCTAAATGTAGATAATATCCTAATCATTTGGAATGATCTAAGGATGATAATAATAAGTGGTTTATAATCTAGTTATCCCATACCTCGAGATATGATCTCAAGGATACCTTTTAGATCTTAGTTCTGAAGTTGTTCAGAAGCAAAGAGAAGAGGGTATTGTGACAGTCACATTAATGGTGTACCTTGGACATTTCCATTTTCTGGAAATTCCAAGAGAGGATTCTTTCCCTCAAGATATGGTACTGACCTATCTAAAGGGATAGCACCTCAGAGAATTGAGGAAGTGAATGCTAGAACTGTTTGCACTAATGCATCAGTTACGAGAAGCTGAGTGTATGATAGATGTGGAAAAGAGCCAGATGCCTACCATGCAGTGGGAGTAGTAATATGTTACTAATCCAACTATGGAATAAAACACTTGATTGCAGTAATAACAATATCTTCAAAGATGATGAAACTTAGAGATAGTGATCTCAAAGTCTTATCTTCAAAAAGTTTAAGACCTTGTAGATAGTGATCTATAAGGGTCTTAACTGTAGATACCTTAGGAGATAGAGATCTCCAGGATTAAGGGTATTCTGATAAGGATTATTGTAATACTGGTTATAATATTTATTGAGCTTTAGTGTCAAGGACACTATAACAAAATTGACTATTGGTTGCATAAGATGGAACATTCGCATTGGATGCGAGCACTGTTACTAGGGGATATGCAAGTGCCGTAAAAGGACGTGGCGTAGTCTCTTGGGAACAGAGTGACTGATCAGCTTACCAAGCTATTTTCTAAATAGCCTGTGATTGTCACATGAGTGTGGGTTTAAATGATTAGCCCATTAATGGCTCTTTGGGCTAGTGGGAGATTGTTGGACATGCGAGCCCACGGCGAGCCATTATGCAGTAAATGTTATTGCGAATATTATTCCCTAATCTGAAATGAAGAATATATAATTTGCATAATAGGTCGCTTAGTACAATTAGGGTTATGTACCATGGCCATCTTGATGATCATGCAGCTGTTGATTCAAATATTGAATCATAGAGGCTGGTGCTTGGGTGAACATCTAAAGAGTTAGATTGAGGACTCATCAAGCACCATCAAATGATTGTTAAGAGATGATCTCCAGACTGAGTAGGAGATGGCAATCCTTTCTCAGTTAGGCTGATATCTGACCGACCTCTTGATGCAGGTCCTCTGCATAGGAATAGAGATTTGGAGGTGTCAGATTAGTTAGGTTAAAGAGTTGACTTAACGAGATCGAGATAACCAAAGTCCTATATCGTATGCTGTCATGATATAGGCACACATCCTCTGACCGGAGACAGATGTGTTACTATATGTCTGAGTATGTACATTTAGCAGACCAATAGTTTGATGACCTAATCAAGGTCTATACACCGGCGTGCCGGTGTGCATGCAAGGGCATATGAGTAATACGATCTCTCAAAGGGATCATACAGGTTCATTACTGAACCGGAAGACATGAGCTCACTCATGAGATATTGGGAAGAATCAAATTCCGTGCACAGTTGTCTCGCTTTGGAAGCTTGACTGAATTTGTAGGTTTGATATATACTTTTGGAAAGTATATGATCAAGACCTAGGTATGATATATGCTTTTGGAAAGTATATGATCTATACCGACTCCCAATGATCGAATGAGAAACTTAATGATAAATCGCTGAAGTAGACAGTGTAAAATTGATCTTATACTTCGGGATTATTCTGAGTCTTCCAGTGTGCAGGATGTACAGGTATTGGTAATACCTGAGGGTGATGTGATCATAAACGATTGTATAACTATGACGCTTCCATTCCTAGGGAGTGATGAAACGGGTCTGGATTTTAGTGACTCCTCTCAGTAGAGAAGTAATCTGATCTTAGTCCAATTATTGGACATTGATCTGAATGTGATTCAGATTCAATGAGAAGATTAGACTTGCGGTCTTAATTTAATCAAGCATCTATGGGAGGACCGAGATCTGGATTTGAGATGTGATCTCAATATCCAGGTCACTATACGTGGAACAATACAATCGCCATGTCCTTATCTCCAAGTATTCGCGGAGAAAGCGCATTATCCTTGAAAGAGTTCATGGATAATTCTATTGTTGATATATGTATCCGAGCATTGAGAAAATGGATAATTAAATGTGTTTTAATTATCATGAATAATATGAATTTGATTCATATTATAAGGAGGAGTTATCTTAGATAATTAAATGTGATTTGATTATCAAAGATGTGAATAATGTGAATGTGATTCATATTATTTGGGCACAAGAGAAAAAGAGATCCAAGATGATTAAATGTGATTTAATTATCATGGATATGAATAATGTGGATAGCAATATCCAATTATTCATAATATATTATAAATGTGATTTATAATGTATTAGAGAGAGCTAATTATAATTTATATTTGTTGATTAATTATTAATGTGTATTGGATACACATTGTGTAATTAATTGAAAATGTAAATTATATTTTTTTTTGGGTCGTGAATGTGATTCACAATTTTTTCAATGGCAAGATTGCAATATTCTCAAAATTAATTATGAATTATTTTTAAAGACTAAATCACAACAAAAGTTGTTGAATTAAATAATGGAGAATTTCATGGAGATAAGCAACTCAGCCATGGTCGGTCCCAAGCCCGGGTAAATGAGGAGGGTTGCGCGTTAGGTAGCCGACAGCCAGCGCAGGAGAGATAAATTCGTAAATAGTGTTCTTAAAGTTCTTTTAAGAACACTATTTATGAATTTATCTCGAAACCGTTCGGATCTTTTAAACATGGATTTAAGCAAACATACAGATTTCGTTGGGGCGTTCCCTACTTGCGACGCGTTGCATCGCCCGAATGCAATGAAAAATTGGCAAGGGCCGGCCTGGATGTAGTTCAAAATTTGCAAGGGTTCTCGCATGAGGAACGCATGCGGGTAAATAAACTAGTTCCGTTGCATCACCGCCCGGATGCAGTCCAAAATTTGCAAGGGTTCTCGCATAATGGACGCATGCGAGTAAAGAAGTTAGTCCAAAAGAGATTGCAAAGGAAGTTACGGATTGGTAGTTAGAATATCGGTACTTTAACTGGAAAATTGATGGAGATAGTGGATACAATGGAAAGAAGGAAGATTCATATATTATGTCTTCAAGAGACTAAATGGGTTGGAGAGAAAGCAAGGGAGATCGAGAAGACATGCTTTAAACTTTGGTATTCAGGTAAAGATAAGGGCAGAAACGGTGTTGGAGTGGTTGTTCATAAAGATTTGAAGGATTGTGCGGTTGAGGTGCAAAGATTTGGGGATCGGATTATTTTGCTAAAGTTGGTGCTTGAAGAAGAAATTCTGAATATCATCTCAGTTTATGCACCGCAAACTGGTTTAGATGAAAGGACTAAACAAGCTTTTTGGGAGGATCTGGATAAGATTTTACAAGGAATCCCACAAAGAGAGATGGTTTGCATAGGTGGAGATCTTAATGGACATGTGGGAAAAGATGTTTCAGGGTATGCAAGTGTGCATGGAGGACATGGTTTTGGGGATAGAAACGAAGAGGGAAAAGTCATTCTGGATTTTGTAACTGCTTATGATCTTTTCATAGCAAACACTCTTTTCAAGAAGAGGGAGGAGCATTTAATTACTTATAAGAGTGGCTCAACTAGAACACAGATAGATTACTTTGCGTTGAGGAGAAGGGATCGGTTGTGTTGCAAAGATTGCAAAGTAATCCCTGGAGAGAGTTTAACAACCCAACATCGCTTGTTAGTCCTGGATTTACAAATAAAAGGGCTGGTAAAGAAAAGGAAGGTTCCTAAGATCACTAGAACTAGGTGGTGGAATCTTCCGCTGAAGCAATCAAGCTTCAGGGAGAAGGTTTTAGAAGACTTATCTTGGGATTGTAGTGGTAGTGCAAACGAGATGTGGGAAGCAGTAGCATCTTGTATCCGAAAGGTAGCCAAAGAGATGCTAGGCGAGTCAAAAGGAGGAGCTCCGAGTCAAAAGGAGGCTTGGTGGTGGAGTGAAGGGGTGCAAGAGAAACTAAAAATTAAAAGAGCTTGCTTTAAAGCTATGTCTAAGGATAGAACAGAGGAAACTGTCACAGACTATAAAATAGCGAAGAAGGAAGCGAAGAAGGCTGTAAGCGAAGCTAAGTCAAAAGCTTATGAAGTTTTGTATAAAAATCTCAACTCTAAGGAGGGCCAGAAGGATATATTCAGGTTGGCCAAAGCAAGAGAAAGAAAGACCAAAGACCTTTCTCAAGTGAGATGCATTAAGGACGAGGAAGGTCACGTGCTTGTTACTCAGAAGGATATAGAGACTAGATGGGAGCAGTACTTCCATAAACTTTTCATTGGAGAAGGAAATAGAGAGATCACTTTGGGTGATCTAGCTAGTAGTGAAAGTCACTTGAATCGTGCATGCTATAGACGAATACAAAGAAAAGAAGTAGAGGAGGCTTTGAAGGTTATGAGACGTGGGAAAGGTGTTGGACCGGATGACATCCCTGTAGAAGTATGGAAAGTCTTAGGTGAGCGTGGTTTGACTTGGCTTACGAATCTATTCAATGTTATTTGGCGAAGCAAGAAAATGCCTGAAGATTGGAGGAGTATTGTGGTGCTTCTTTATAAAAACAAAGGAGACATTCAAAATTGTTCAAATTACAGAGGTATCAAGCTGATGAGTCACACTATGAAAATTTGGGAACGTGTGATCGAAAGAAGGTTGAGGCAAGTTTCCCAAGTAAAAGAAAACCAATTCGGATTCATGCCAGGTCGCTCAACTATTGAAGCCATCCATTTGCTGAGAGCAATGGAGATTTATAGAGCTAAAAGGAAGAATCTCCATATGATCTTTATTGATTTGGAGAAGGCTTATGATTCCGTCCCACGAGAGATACTGTGGAGAGTTTTGGAGAAGAGACAAGTACCTATCCTATACATTAATCTCATAAAGGATATGTATGATAGGGCTTTATCTTGTGTAAGGACCCCGACGGGGAAGACTGACTATTTTGATATCAACATTGGTTTGCATCAAGGTTCAGCTTTGAGTCCATTTCTTTTTATTTTGATTATGGACGAGTTGACAAGTCACATTCCGGATGAGTTACCTTGGTGTATGTTATTTGCTGATGATATTGTGTTGATTGACGAGACTAGAGATGGAGTAAATGAGAAGCTTGAGGTTTGGAGACATGCATTGGAGACTAAAGGTTTTCGTATAAGTAGGGCTAAGACGGAATATATGGAATGCACCTTTGATGGAACCAATAGTGAAGGAATCGAGGTGAAGATTGGTGACGATAACATTCAGAAGAGAGATTCTTTTAGATATCTGGGATCTATTTTGCAACATGATGGGGAAATTGATGGAGATGTTACTAATAGAATAAATGCAGGCTGGCTAAAGTGGAGAGGAGCCTCCGCTGTTCTCTGTGATAAGAAAATTCCTTTAAAAATTAAAGGAAAGTTTTACAAAGTAGCCGTGAGACCTGCTATGCTTTATGGTTCTGAATGTTGGCCTGTGAACCATAGACATGTGCAGAGAATGGTTGTAGCAGAAATGAAAATGCTAATATGGATGTGTGGACATACACGTAAAGATCGGATTCGGAATGATGCAATCAGAAAGAAAGTTGGTGTAGCTCCGATCGAGGATAAGATGCGAGAAAACCGCTTAAGATGGTTTGGTCATTTGCAAAGAAGGTCAACTGATGCACCGGTTAGGAGATGCGAGTGTTGGGATGTTGAGCCGGCTAAGAGAGGGCGAGGACGGCCCAAGAAGTGTTGGAAAGAGACTATACGAAGGGATCTTAGTTTTTTGGATATAAATCCGAGATTGACCCAAGATAGATCTGAATGGAGGTGAAGAATCCACGTAGCCGACCCTACTTAATTGTGGGAAAAGGCTTTGTTGTTGTTGTTGTTGTTCATGGAGATATGCAATCTGATGAGATTTCATGAGATTGCCCCACTTGGAAATAAGTGGTCGTCCACTATATTCTAATGGGATTGAGATCTCCATGGAACTTGTCTCCTTATTTGATTGGTTTAATTTTAGGATTGATGTATATTTGATTTGTCAAATATATTTGATCTAAATTAAATCACAAGTTGTTGGCTTTTACCAACAACAATCTTGACCATTGGATTAGACATAAATCAATCTCATCCATTGATTTTATATTTCCCATGGATTGAGATCCATGGAATCCAAAACCCTATAAATAGAGAGGCATACCATGCTCTCTTGGTACACATGCTAATGAAGCACATCTCTCTCTCTTTCTCTCTACACGCCTATTCTCTCTCCCTCTCATGGCCGTCTACCATGGATGCCCTAGAGAGAGTCTCCATCGTCGCAGCGTCGTCGTTATGCTGCCCGATCGTTTGCTCGTGGATCTCCGTCTACTTTGGTGTGCCTCGCTCGTGGAGAAGACGTCGGATCTCGTGTGTCGAGATCAGAAGATCCGCCGCTTGGATCATCAACATGGATTGCGAGAAGCACGCGATTCATCCCCGCGCTCGCAAGCGTCTCCTCCGTCAGATCGGACTTGAGACAGAAGGTCTCTTCGTTTAGAGACTCGATCGCAACCACCCTTCAAGAGGTAATCCTATTACTTGTTTGTGGTTTAGACGAAACGATTCAAGAAGTGCTCTTGGATCATGTGGTTTCGTTGCATGAAAAAAAAATAAATTCCGCTGCATAGAACAACTAGTGTGACTAGTCGTTCCTCGTCATATTCAATATGACGCTCACGCTTCCGTGATGCGCTTGAGGATTATACCATATCATTCACTCTTCTTCCTTTTTTATGATGTGGCCCCATTCCTCTTTTCTTCGATGTAGACCAAATAACATCCCTTCTTTTGGTTACAACTAGTGGACTAAAATAATTAAAAATGTATAAAAGAAACCACACATTCCCCCTCTCTTAGGTTCCCGATGGGGAACCCAGCACAGTCGTTGCCGCCTCCAGCTAGAAGGGAGGTTAGAGTGAGGCATCCGCATGTGCGGGGAGATTCTGATGTTGTCGTGGAGTGTTCAGCATGTGCACCTGGTTGTGGATGTTGCTTCTTTATGTGGGGCGAAGCGTAGAGTGGCAAGGCATGTGATGTTGTGATCCTTATTCTTCAACTAGGGCATCAAATGGGGAGAGAGGTCCATGAGCGTAGAGGGGCTAGATGTGCGTGCATGGAGATGGGGAAACCTAGAGGTCATAACTGTGCTCATAGAATCCGGCCTAGAAGGGAGGTTAGAGCGAGGCATCTGCATGTGCGGGGAGATTCTGATGTTGTCTTGGAGTGTTCGGCATGTGCACCTGGTTGTGGATGTTGCGTCTTTATGTGGGGCGAAGCGTAGACTGGCAAGGCATGTGATGTTGTGATCCTTATTCTTCGACTAGGGCATCCAATGGGGAGAGAGGACTATGAGCGCAGAGGGGCTAGATCTGCGCGCATGGAGATGGGCCCCTTGGAGGTCATAACCGTGCCCATAGAATCCCGTTGCCAGCTAGAAGGAAGGTTAGAGCGAGGCATCTGCATGTGCGGGGAGATTCTGGTGTTGTCGTAGAGTGTTCGGCATGTGCACCTGGTTGTGGATGTTGCTTCTTTATGTGGGGCAAAGCGTAGAGTGGCAAGGCATGTGATGTTGTAATCCTTATTCTTCGACTAGGGCATCCAATGGGGAGAGAGGTCCATGAGCGTAGAGGGACTAGATGTGCGTGCATGGAGATGGGGCCACCTGGAGGTCATAACCTTGCTCATAGAATCCCGCCTAGAAGCTTGTGTGTGCTACTGTTGTGGCACCTCCACGTGTTTGCTTGGAGCAGAGGAAAGGTAAGATGTGCCTGATTGTTGCAGCCTGGAGAAGGGTACAACCTGGGGGCGTGTGATGTTCTGTGCAAGAGTGTTATAGCCCTTGCATACTAGAGCGGATAAGGTAATGCTTATGGATGTGGTAGCCGGATGTGCGCTTGTGGATGAGATAGCCAGCTGTGCGAGCAGGTGGTTGTGGCTACTGGATGGAGGTTGTATGCATGAAGATCGTGCGTGAAGAAGCTCGTGGCTATTTTCACGAGGAAATACAATGGCAACTTCACGAAGAAAATCTTCAAAGAGCTTCATGAATCCTAGTTGTCACCGTACAAAATTAGGGTTCCACCAGGACCCCTAGATGCTTTTTCTCGAACCCGACGATGAGCACATCTCCACGAACAAAAAATTATTGAAACAAAATGAATATCGTCGTCATCTATCTTTCCTGAAGAAATCTTCAATCCGAAACAATAACAATCGAACCTAGGAAAAATGAATCTTCCATAAACCGACTTGCTCTAATACTATGTAAAAAAACACAATGAGAAAGCGATAAACAGATCAAGATCAATAAACATGAAGAACATGACACGAAAGATTTTACGTGGAACTCTACTTCATGAGGAGCGGTATGAAACCATGGGAGAACACCTCAAAAGAAAATTCTTCTATATTGAATCTCTCAACGAGTACAAGGGTGTAGGGCTCTTTATATAGTTCCATTGGCTCACCAAAGTCTCATCTTTAGTAGATGTGGGACTATTTCTAGATCATTCTCCAAGATTAATTATAGGAGGTAGGCCTTTTCTTTAACACTATAACACCTTACAAGACAACAAAGAGAGAGAAAGAGAGAAGAGGAAAAAAAGCGAGGGAACAGAGAGAGTTGTACGTGTTCTTCTTAATGATTTTCTTCTATGATAGTCATGAGAGGTAACAGACCACCGTTATATCATGTGTCTTCTTCACATGCTTCCATGGTGTCAGATTGTGCATCCGTTTGATTCCTACAACTAATTCACTGATGCTTGGACGTCAACGAGAGGATATGGCGCAACAAATTTGTTTTCTTCAAAAATCATTTAATGGCAGTTGGCCATGGGATCATACAAGGACGTATGACAACAAAGTGATGATGGAGTTCACAACGAAGAGAACATCATTTTCAGTGGAATCCTCCTATTAAAAAGATCAAAATCATCTTAAGATTAAAGAGGAAATGTAGAAGAAGATGAGGGATCTTGTGAACAATGCAATACAAATTTCTTAACAGACGGCACACTTCGCAAAGTCATCAACCTGGATGATTCAGTTGAAGTCGAAAAGAATGTCGAGGGATGTTATAAGTCTAAATCTCTGACAAAGAAGCTACTACTAAAGAGGTTGTATAGTCTAAAGATGACCAGAGGGATAAAATCAAGGCGCACTTCAATGATTTTAACATGATTCTAATGGACATACTTACACTTGAAGAGAAGATCGAGAAAGGAGAGTCTATCTTCAAGGAGGAGAAGGCACTTGTTTTGTCATGTTCTTGTCCATCTTATGATCATGTTGTGAATACATTGTTCTATGGAAAGAAGAGCAAGAGACTACACGAGGCGGTTGCTTCACTACTCATGAATGGGTCTCGATGAAGGTCTATAGATGCGACAAGAAAGGATAAATGCCAAGAGATAGTGACATAGAGAAGAGATTCTAGATCAAGGGAGATGAATTTCAGAGGTCGATCAAAGTCATGTGATTAATTCAGATGCGTTTATTGTGACAAGGAGGGTCACAAGATTGTTGCTTGTTCAAGATGTAAGGAGACACGAAAAAAACCATGAGGCAAACTCAAACTAAGAGTATTCACCATGATCCATGAGGGAGACTTGCTACCATGCTCAAGAATAGATGAAAATGAATTCAAGATGGCTCTGGATTCAACATATTCAGATCAAACTCATCAAGATGACATGTGGAGAGATTCACCAAATTGTTGCATTAAATTTCACATATTTGACGAGCGAATATGAACTATGTATCAAACATGGGCTTTGTAAGAAATGAATGATCTTTTTATTCTAAGGCCATAGGGTTCCTTCATATAGACCGGAGAAACTCTTGAGGGTAAATAACCAAAATGGAAATTACAAAAGAAATAAATAAATGTTGATTACTATAACACTCACCCTCAAGTGGAGGATAGATATCTATCATGCTTTTCTTGGAAGAACACTTTTGGAACAGTCCCCTGGCTAGGGCCACGGTGAAAATGACTGCCATATGTTCCCCTGAGCTAATGTGGGAAGTAGAGATGAAACCCTTTTGAGCATAACTCAAGAGTAATGGCAATCCACCTCGATGTCTTCGACCCTCTCATGGAAACCTGAATTGTTGGCAATGAATAATGCATCATGATTGTCACATAACAACTGCATGGGAAGAGGTGCCTTAACAGCTATGTCAGTCAGAACAGACCTGAACCACATCAACTCAGTGCTCCTCTGCACCATGGCATGGTATTCAGACTCAACAGTCAACCTTGTGACCAGAATGACAGTAATACTTCGTGTATCCTGTGTACAAGAACGAGTGATCTGCAACTGATCTCTTGAAGTCATGCTGCTCTACGGGTCCAAGGGCTTCTGGAACCAGCTCCAGGACTCTGCATAAGGCCATAAATAGCCTTATGAGGTCTACATATCTTCTAACACTCCCCTTCAGCAGCGAACCCATATGGTTGTTGCATATAGACTTCCTCTTGCTAATAACCATACAAGAAAGTGTTCTTGGCATCAACTTGGGAGAGCGACCGCTCTCGTTTCACAACAACAAAGTGGAGAATCGAATAGTAGAATGATGTACCATGGGAGAGAAAGTGTCCTAAAAGTCCAGCCCATATGTTTGAGAGAATCCTCATACCACAAGTCTGGCCTTGTAGCGATCAACTCTTCCGTCTACTCTCTACTCATCATAAAGACCCATTTGCAGCCAACCACAAAAGCCCCTACTAGAGAAGTAACCAAGCTCCATGTATCATGTGTCTTAGAGTGCAGCCATCTCTTCCTCCATAGCAAGATGTCATGATTGTCTTACATAGCCTCATGATATTAGAGTCATAGCATCTGATAGTCCTAAGACAAACTTCTTGAAATCCTCATATAAACCTCGTAGTGAAACAAGGCCTAAAAGAGGATACTTAGCAAATGTACACCTCCTTACCGCAGTGCAATAGTCTGGTCAAGATCCTCTGCACGATCTATCTCCAATCTCTTGAGGAGTTGCAATCTCATCATGTAAAGTCTCGTATTGTAAAGAAACATCAACAGTACCATCACTGGAAAATAAATATTCAGAATTTAAATGGGACATGCTAGATGATGGGAAAGGCAGGGGAGCAGGAAGTCTAGTAGCTGGCTTGCAAATGTATACACGAGGCAAAGCCTAATCCATCAGGAGGTGTGGTAGGAGGTAGAGGCGAAGGAATGTAAGCCTCCTCAACAGACAAAGACAATGTCAATCTAGGTAAACCTCCTCAACAGACAAAGACAATGTCATCCTATTGCATGTAGGAGAAAAATACATAACAAAATCAAAGAATGTGACGTTAGCACTGACGTAGTACTTTTGTCGGATAGGATCAAAGCACTGGTACCCTTTATAGGTCCAGAAGTAGCCGATAAAGACGCATTTGATAGCTCTGAAGGATAGCTTGTTACGGCTATGAGAGTCATGTGATGAACAAAAGCCAGAGAACCAAAGACATGAGGTGTTAGAGAGAAAAGATCCTTACTGGAAACGCAATCAACAAAGGAACCTTTTCTCTTGATATGAAGGATGGCATATGGTTGAAAAGGTAGCAGGCAGCGAGGACATCACCCTAGTAAAAATGTGGAACATAACTATTGTTAGAATTATTGTTAGTCACTTTATTTTATTTTGTAACCCTTCGAGGGTACCTTTGTAATTATTCTCTTTTTGCTCCTTTGGGTTTCACACTATATAAGAACCCCTAGAGCCTATGAAATAAACAATCGATTCCCGCATCTTTCTCCACATGGTATCAGAGTAGTGGTCCTAGATCGGGGTTCTGATCTAAGCGTCCCCTCTGCTACCACATGCCTTGTCGTCCTCCTTGTGCAGGCCCTCATCTCCACCTAAGGCCTGCGCAAGGTCTCGCACGACACCAGTCACCTGGGCGATGCCGCCTAGGGCTGTCCAACCCATCTCCAGGCCACCAAGGCCTTGCCAGTACAACCAAGGGCCTTTCCAACCCTCCGCCAGGTGGTTTCAGACCTCCATCGGAGCTCCAGCCCCTTCTCCAGGGCATCTCCAGCCCTCTGTCATTGCTCCAGCCCACCGCCAATGTCTTAACCTTCCATCAGAGCATCTTCAGCCCTCTGCCATGGCTTTGTTGCATCTGGACCTCCGCCGTTGAGTCCAGATCTCCACCATCCCATGTTTAGGAACCCGCCAAGACACCCAGCCCTAGTTCGGGCTTCGTCAAGGCACCAACAACCCATCTGATTGGGTATCACCGCTGCATTTGATGCGCGATTAGAAGTTCTCCTAACTTTCTTGCTTATATCTACCCTCGATGATAGCACCTAGCACTGAGACAAAGATCCTCTTTTCGGTATCCAATGTGATGATGCACGGTACCTTTATCAAACTTAAGGGCACTGACAATTATGTTCTACGGTCCCGATCGTTCAAGGTGTTCATCAGCGATCAGAAGAAGATCTTCATTTTGACGAAGGAACCCTCGACTGAAGATGACAAGGATTTTGAATCCTGGCAAGCTAACAACTATCTTGTCATGAATTGGATGACCAATAGTATAAAGCCACAAATCGTTGCAAATCTCATGTTCAAGGAGACAACCAAGGAGATATGGGAAGAGTTGGCGCATACATATTCACAGCAAACGACCATGTCACGTCTAGCTAACATCTACATGTGGATTTGGTCTACATCACAGGGTGACTCTACTTTGGTGGAGTACTATGGTCTTCTTTCATGAATGTATAAAAAATTTGCCATATTCCAACTAGCATGTTGTACAAAACATGTGATAGGGAGAGGAATGGCAAGTATACAGGTTTCTTGCTGGTATGCATCCACGATACCACAATGTGGATGAACAGTTCTCACATCAGACACACTTTCATCCATCAAAGTCATATTTGGATGCCTGCAGCAGATTGAGAATTCCAATATTCGTACACAAACTCCACAACATATGGAGAATACCATGTTTATGACCCCATAAGGATGAGGAGGTCGTTTCAACTACAACGGTGGTCCTTACAAAGGTGGCCGTGACTCTGGTTGTGGTCGTGGTCGTAACTCTATTCCTTGCATTCACTATCAGAAAACGAATCACCCTTCTGAGAAGTGTTGGGAGAAGTTTGGAATGCTACCACAGGTTATTTGGCATCCAAATATGATAGCACAGCAACAGAGGCGCCTGCACAGGATACTATTGGACAGACTGCACAACTTTCAGCTTCTGAGTATTCACATCTGGTGGAGTTGTTGCAATGTTGTGATACTTCATTTAGTGAGGCCACTCCTACAGCTCATCTAGCCATTCTGTCGGGTACCATTGCCAATACTACAACAACTAATGCTCTTGCCTGGATCATCGATTCTATTGCATCTACTAATCTGACAGGAGAAGGTAGTTTATTGGCCTCTTCTCAGCCTTCTTCCACTATGAAGTCGGTTCGAGTAGCCAATGGGGCTCATTCCCTAGTTACCTCTGTTGGGATTATGGAGTTCTCTTCCAGCCTCCATCTTGCGGGGGTTCACGGTGCCCCAGATTTCTCCTTGAGCTTATTGTATGTTCATAAGCTATGTACTAAATTACATTGTCGTGTAATTTTTTATGAGCTATTTTGCTATTTTCAGGGCATCCAGACGATGCAGATTTTTGGTAGGGATATGAAAAAAATGGGCTTTATTATCTTGATATTCCTACAGATTCTACTTTTGCCGGTATTGTATTGATCTCTTCTGACACTCTTATGTGGCATCTCCGTCTTGGACATCCATGTGCTAAAGCTCTCTCCATGATGTTTCCCTAACTTTCTCCACCGAAGCCTTTTGAATGTGAGACATGCCAATTCGGAAAACATCATAGGATGTCCTTTCCTGTAAGAGTTGAGCCTTGTTGTTCCGTTCCTTTTGCATTGGTTCACTGTGACATCCGAGGACCATGTCTGGTTCGTATCGTAGTTAGTCAAAGTATTTGGTTGTTTTTGTCGATGATCATGGCAGATGTTCTTGGGTCTACCTAATAAAAGAGAGATCAGAGATTAATACGATTGTCAAATCTTTCTTTCAGCTCATTAAGATTGCATTCTCTACTTGTATTCAGATTTTGAGGACTAATAGTGCACTTGAATTTACTCAGCATGATTTGATGTCCTTTTTTTATTCTCAAGGCATTATCCATCAAACATTGCGTGCCTATATCTCTCTGCAGAATGGAGTTGTTGAGAGTAATTTCATCACCTTCTTGATATCGCCAGGTCTCTTCTATCTTACATGAAGGTTCCTAAGACTTATTGGGGGGATGCCATTCTTATGGCAATCCACCTTATAAACAAGGTACCTTCATTTATTTTATAGAGAACTACTCCATTTTCATTATGTTACCCGGATGAGACGCATTTTCCCTTACCTCTGCGGATTTTGGGTGCACAACTTTTGTTAACAATTTTCATACTGCAAATAAATTGTCTACCTATGCAGTTAAATGTGTTTTTCTTGGGTACTCTCGGACCCAAAAGGGGTATAGATGCTATGATCCTGTGGGGCATCGTTACTATATCTCAGTTGATATCATCTTTTTCGAACAAACCAATTCTTCACATAGTTATCCAGTGACATACTCTTGGAGTTACCAACGCCGCCTATTGTCTATAAAAGAAAAAATGTCAGTAACAATGAGTATGTTCAACTACATGTTCCATTTTTACAAGAAGAAGTACCTTCTTTAAATGTCCCTCCCACTGCTTGGTTGGATGCTCAGCCAAATCTCCCTATAGTTCTGTGGTAAATTAAGAGGCAATTTACTTTTCATCCTATCTCCTCTTTCACTTCTATCGGCAGTCTTTCTAGTGGTGATGATGGTTTACTGATGCCATAATGGCGATCACTGTCCTGCATGATCATAATGATGTGATGTAGGACCATGGTTGGAAGATGGTCATGGACGAGGAGATGGATGCTCTTACATCCATAGGGACATGGGATCTAGTGTCTTGCCGACGAGGGTGAAACTATTTGCATGTTGATGGGTCTTCATGACCAAATAGTCCCCCGATGGAACAATTGACAGATTGAAAGCACGAATGGTGGCAAAGGATTTCATTCAGACATATGGCATGGATTATTTTGAGACTTTCACACATGTAGCAAGATTGAGCAATGTTCGCACTATCATATCTATTGCAGTCAACAACAATTGGCCTATATTCCAACTTGATGTGCAGAATGCCTTCCTCTTTGGATATCTTGAGGAAGAGGTTTATGTGATGCAGCCACATGGTTACTCAGTCGAGGGGGAGTGTGTAGGTTGACTTCGCAGGGCAACTATGGCCTGAAGCAAAGTACACAAGCCTGGTTTGACAGACGCACTACTGAGATTAGCTCTCTTGGGTTCTAAAGGGTGACATCAGATTAATCTCAGTTTTTATGAGATGAGGGGCCATTGGGGTTGTAATATTAACCATCTATGTTGATGACAAGATAATAACTGATGATGACGAAACATGAATTGCAGAGACCAAGGCCTTCCCCAAGAAGGTGTTTGTTACCAAGGACCTTGGTCAAATATGCTACTTATTGGGTATAGAGGTTATCCGCACAATAGAAGGATTACATCTGTCATAGAGGAAATATTGCATGGACATTCTTATAGAGGCGGGTTTGCTCGGATGCAAACCATCGAGCATCCCAGTAGAGATACGGAAGCATACCACTTCTCCAAATCCTACGTTCGAGGACCCTACTAGATACAGAAGCCTACTAGGTAGACTACTTTACCTCACTATAACTAGGTCAGATATATCATATGTTGTCAGTTGGCAAGCCAGCAAATGGACAGACCATGCTACAGCCACTGGCAGAAAGTTCTCCTCATACTCTGTTATCTAAGGGGGTCTCCTGGATATGGTCTTTTCTACATATCAAATGGTCGCACCAATATTACTGCTTATGCTGATATAGACTATGTTAGCTCTTCAGATGACAAGCAATCCACCACTGATATACTATATTTGTTGGAGGAAATCATGTTACCTAACGTAGCAAGAAGCAGACCGTTGTATCTAGATCTAGTGCTGAAGCAGAATATAGAACAATGACTTAGGCTACATGTGAGATTACTTGGTTGACATCTTCCTTGACAGAAATTGATCTTCCTACAGCTACCCCAATTTCTTTGCATTGTGCAACAAATATGCCACATATATTGCTACAAACCATGTCTTTCATAAAAGAACCAAACATATTGAAGTTGGTTGCCATTTCATACGTGATGGTGTACGCCAAGGGAAGATTTGTACTCCGCTTGTGTCTACCGACCTTCAGCTTGTACAAAGGCACTACCCAAGAGACGTGTGTTTGAGCTTATTTCAAAGTTGGGCAAGATCGATAGATATACTCCAACTTGAGGGGGGACTGTAAGAATTATTGTTAGTCACTTTATTGTATTTTGTAACCCCTCGAGGGTACCTTTGTAATTATTTTCTTTTTGCTCAGTGTTTCACGTTATATAAGAACCCCTAGAGCCTATGGAATAAAAAATCAATTCCCTCATCTTTCTCCACAACTATGAATAAGAAGAATTTTGATAACATCAAGAAAATGACAATGTTTGTGTTCTGTAATTGTTGAGATAAATGTATCTCACGATATCATTTTCGTTTTATGTTTTCCTGGTGTACCACTCTTGTAATTAACCAAGGCTTTTCTCCTATATAAGAGAGCCCTAGGATCTCATTTAATATATGAATTCCTTTTCTCCCAACATGGTATCGAAGCAACAGTCCTAGACTGGGGTTCCCGTACCCACCCTAACCCTACCCCCCCCCACACACCACGTGCAGCCGCTGCCAGTGGGATCTCGTTGCCAGCCCTCCAGCGTCTCCGTCGCGATAGGGGGCTCTTCTCCAGCGCTTCATCGCCGCCGCGAGGGGGGCCCATCCCTTCCAACGCCTCCAGCGCCGCCGCACAGGGGCCCTAGCCCCTCCAGCGCTATTGCAAGGGGGCCCGCCAACTCCTGTGCTGCCGCAGGGGTCTCGGCCACCCTTGTACGTCATTGCGACGTGTTCCCCTATGGTTCGGAGGTCTGTCCTGGTTCGCAAAACGTGATTTTTTCCTGATTTCTATCACGTTGTGCGACTCTAGACCTCACAAGAAGAAGTAAGGATAGTTGTATGAGTGTACAGATACAACCAATCCTACTTATGGTCCTGTAGACACATTATCATCGATTTACTCCTCAGTCGTTCTGTATTTCAGCTTCATTGTACAATGTCAGAGAACAAGGGTGATGTTTTCTCCTCTTCCGGTGCATTCAAAGGCCCGGCTCTCATCGTAAACAAGGATGGGACCAACTACGAGTTGTCGTCCATGCTTCGTACCATAATGCAGTGACATAACAAGGAGCACATTCTGACCGATTCAGAGCCGGTGGACAAGACTTGGGCTAACGGTTCATGGAAGCAAGATGACGCCTATGCTCGCATCTGACTCTCTGGGACACTTACCACGGAGATTGCCAACGATATTGTCAATCAGCCAACAACAAAGACTATGTGGGACATATTAGCAGACACATACGGGCAAGCAAAGATGAGAGCAAGATCCTTCAACTGCAGTTTGACATTTTTTCAACCAAACAGAATGGTCGACCGCTCCTACGACTACAACTCCAGGTTCGTCTGATGCAACAGCTACTGCTAGAGCGTCGTCTAGTTCATCAGGTATTCCTTATGCGTTTACCAGTTATAGTAGTTCATATTTGACTGATTGGATTATGGATTTTGGAGCATCACATCATATGTGTGGAGATCGAACGCAGTTTACTTATTATAGGTCTATCCCACCTGATAGATCTGTGGTCATTGCTAATGGGGTTCGACTACCCATTATTGGTTAGGGGGAGATTGTTCTATCCCCTGCTATGCATCTTCAGAACGTTTTATATGCTCCAGACTTCCAGATGAATATTTTGTCTATTAGTCAAATTACAACAGATTTACATTGCTGTGCCATCTTTGATCCATCTTCTCTTGTGTTTCAGGGCATACTAACTGGCAGGGTGTTTGGGCATGGCCATAAGCAGAGAGGATTGTATAAGTTGGCCATACCACCTAGTGTTGGGATTGCTACTATTCCTTCGGGATCTGTTTCTCCATTCATGTGGCATCATCGCTTTGGCCACCTTCCTCTTCAGAAGATGTGTCATGTGCTACTGTTGATATATACTCGTACTACATTGGACTGTGAAGCCTGTCAGCTTGGGAAGCACCATCGTTCCTCTTTTCCGAGTCATCAGAGTCGTCACAGTAGTCAGTCCTTTGAGTTGTTTCATTTTGATATTTAGGGTCCGAGTCGTGTTCCTGATCATCAGGGGCATTGTTTCTATATGGTTGTTGGGGATGATTATTCTAGACTTTCTTGGGTGTTTTTGTTAAAACATAAGTCTGAAACAGTGGCTATCATTAAATCTTTTCTTATTGAAGTAAAAAATATCTTCTCTGCTAATGTAAAATTCATTCGTACGGATAATGCTTTGGAGTTTTCCACATTACATTTATCTGAATTTCTCAGATCTCTTGGTATAGTTGATCAGACCTCTTGCACGTATACTTCACAGCAGAATGGTGTGGCTGAACGTAAGCACCGTCACCTTCTTGATGTCTCGAGGACCCTGTTGATCCAGAGTCGTACCCCTCATTCCTTCTGGGGTGATGCGGTTCTCATTGCTTGCTACTTGGTGAACCGTATGCCGTCCACTATTCTTGGAGAAAAGGGTCCCTTCTTGCTTGCGTTTCCCGAAAAGGAACTATTCTCTCTCACTCCTAGAGTCTTTGGGTCGGTGGCCTTTATCCACGATTTCAGCCCTGGTCGTGACAAGCTCCCACCTAGAGTTGTCAAATGTGTTTTTGTCGGTTACTCTTGTACCCAAAAAGGGTATATAGATGCTTTGATCCTGTAGGGCGAAAATATTATGTCAGTGCTGATGTCACATTTTTTAAGTCTATTATATATTTTTCTCCTACAGGTGACAGGTTGTCTAATGTTATTTCCGCAGAGGATGTTGTCGTTCCTCCACCTCCACCATATGCTCCCCATGCTGCACCTCAGCCTTCTCCTCCACCACCTCCACCTTTGTCTACCCAGTCCAAGTGCTTACCTCATGTTTACACTCGCAGGTCTTGTACTCGCCCCTCTGCTCATGCGTCGTCCACATCATCCATCACGCCTCAGGTATGTCATGAACACATTTTTTCTACTTATGGCACTGGAGTTTTGAATGATACACAGGATGAGTTGATTCCAGAAAACATAGAGACAGATGACCTGGAGATACCTATTGCCCTAAGGAAGCCTCGTCGCCAATGTGTCACATATCCTCTTGTTGCGCATGTTTCTTTGGATCATCTTTCCGAGGAGTACAAGAATTTTGTGGTGGGACTCTCGGTTGTTACTATCCTACGAACATATCAGGAGGCGATACAGGACAGTAGGTGGTGACTTGCAATGGAAGAGGAGATGGTAGCCTTGCAGTCGCGTGGTACCTAGAGCATTGTCTCTGCTCCACCAGTTGCCTCTGTTGTGAGCTGCAAATGGATATTCACGGTAAAACAAAGAGCCGATGGCAGTGTGGATCACTACAAGGCAAGACTTGTGGCACGTGGGTTCACCAAAACCTATGGGGTGGACTATCAAGATTCCTTTTCTCCTGTGGCCAGATACTCGACACTTCGCATTCTCCTATCCGTTGTCGTTTCACGGGACTGGCCTCTTTACCAGCTTGATGTGAAGATTGCATTTCTATACGGGCACCTGCAGGAGGAAGTCTATATGCAGCAGCCACCAGGGTTTGCTACTGAGGGGGTCTCACAAGGTGTGCAGGCTACATAAGGCGATATATGGCCCTGAAGCAGAGTCCGAGAGCTTTGTACCAATACCATAAGCTATCGGAGTTGATAGAGCAACAGGGGTTTGTGCGATCTACTATGGACCACTCACTTTTTGTTCAGAGGACACAGAGAGGTATTGTTGCTATTCTTGCTTATGTGAATGATATTGTGGTTACAGAGGATGAGAGCAAGGCATTCATGCTGCCAAGGAGTTCCTAGGTCAACAGTTTGTGACTAAGGACCTTGGCACTCTTCGATACTTCCTTGGGTTGGAGTTCACCAAGAATCAACGTAGTCTTGTGATGACCTAGAGGAAGTTTGTGATGCATATTCTTTCTGAGGCAGGTATGACAGGGTGCAAACCTGCTACTACCCTATGAATCCGGGTATGAGATTGTATGATGATGACACTGAGGAAGTAGACACGAGGAGATATAGAGAGCTTGTTGGGAAGCTCTTATACACCACCATCACGAGGCCGGATATTGCTTTTACAGTGAGCAAAGTTAGCCAGTTCATAGAGCAGCCCAGGAAGGTGCATATGGATGCAGTCCATATGATTTTGAGATATCTGAAGACCTCACCTGGTTCTGGTCTTATATTCAGTAGGGATACATCTCTTGAGGTGGCAGCTTGTGCAGATGCAGATTATGCAGGTTGCCCCAGAGACAGGAAGTCTACTTCGGGCTTTGCTATTTTTGTCGGGAGGTCACTTTTTTCATGAAAAAGCAAGTAGACAGTGGTGGCTAGATCAAGTGCATAATCTGAATACAGGGCCATGGCACAGGGAAGTGCAGAGATGATGTGGGTTAGATCTGTGTTGACTGACCTTACTATTGAGGTTTCTCTTCCTATGCAGCTTTTATGTGATAATCAAGCAGCTCTATTTATTGCCAATAATCCTGCTTTTCATGAACGAACAAAGCATATAGAGGTGGATTGTCATTATACTAGAGACATGATCCATAAAGGTCTCATATCTACCTCCCATGTTTCCACTGGAGATCAGAGGTGTTGACATCTCCACCAAGGCCCTAGCTATAGGTCCATTTCAGAGGTGTTGCTCAAAGATGAGCATGATAGATATATATGCTCCAGCTTGAGGGGGAGTGTTGAGATAAATGTTTATCACAGTATCATTTCCTTTTTATGTTTTTCCTGGTGTACCACTCTTGTAATTAACCCAGGGCTTTTCTCCTACATAAGAGAGCCCCAGTGTCTCATCTATTATATGAATTTCTTTTCTCCCAACAGTAACATCATTCTATAGAGAAGTCTAGGCAGAGAAGGTCCGATGGAGGATACCGTGGGACTAGAAGAATTGAGCGAGATGAAAGTACAAAACTCCAAGAAATTTCCAGAGCGAACATACTTCGCAATAGCAGAAAAATATCCTTGATCTCAATAGTGAAATTTTGCATAACCCAACCAGCATCAGACTTTTTTTCAACAGAAAATATCGAGTCTAGAATAATTATCAATTGCAATAAGATTATACATGTCCATGTTGAACAGGAACAGGATTGGGATCCCAAATATCAAAATGCAGTAACTCAAATAAAGAACCACTACTACGACTATGATGATTAGAAAAAAATCGGTACGATGATGCTTCCCAAGCTGGCAAGCCTCGCATTGAAAAGTGAATTGAGAGAGAATCTATGAGAGGACAATACACAGCTTTTATAAAGGAAGATGACCAAATTGAATGTGCTACATGTATGGAGATACTAATCCGATGAGAATAGAGGATCTGCCAGCATAAGAAGACTGAACTAGTCTATAGAGACCCCCATGCTCACGACCACATCCAATCACCCTACTCGTGGGTATGTCATGAAACACAAAAGATGGGTAAAATGGCACGACAATTCAGATCCTAGGTGATATAATCGATAGACAATAAATTAATGGATAGTGCATATAGAACACCATACAGATGCATGGATGGTGTCAACAAAATCTCTGTATCTTGTAATAGGAGAATTTCTCCCATCCGCCATGACTATGTAACTATCAGGATATACTGAACTATAGGATGTGAACTATGCTTTGTTTCTACAGAGATGGTGAGGTGCTCCAATTTCCCTGATCCACTCTAAAATGCTTGCCTTGTAACAAGTTGTAGTTGCATAAGATGTACCTGAGATACTGGTAGAGGATGCAACGTCAAACGAGGTCGAGGGAGCTCCAGTAGAATCGGTGGAGAGAGCCATAATCTCCCTCAGGCGGGAGACAAGATCGTCATATTTCTGACCAGCAGAAGTAGCTACGAGCTAAAACTGCTCAGCGGCATGGGCAGATGCAGGGCGGCCATACTTCTGAATACATGCAACCTCTGAGTGTCCGACATGGTTATAGTATGTATACTGTTGGCGAGGGTATCCACCTCCTCTACCACAGACACCACATCCTCGATTATGGCAACCGCGAGGCACGAAACAGCTTGGCGACACGACGAAGACCGTTGGGCGGCTAGGGTACCGGTGGGTAGGCAGCAACACGAAGTGGGAGGGGTATTGTGCGGTGGCGATGCGAAATGGGAGAGAAAGGAGCCATGTAGTGGGCAACGATGCGCCGTAGGAGGCTGCAAAATGTGAGGGTGGCAGGTGGGGTTAGGATTGTGTGTAACAAGGCTTCGATCTAGGACCATTACTTTGATACCATGTGGAAAGAAAATGAATGATCTTTTTCTTCGGAGGCCATAAGGCTCTTTTATATAGAGAAGACAAACACTAGAGGGTAATATACAAAAGAAAGAAACAAGAAATGCATAACGTCTACTTACTCTGGTGGAGAGAAATGAATGAGTTATTTATTCATGAGGCCCTAGGATTCTCTTATATAGAGGAGAAACACGTTTGAGCAAATTACATTATAGACTAAAAGAAAAGAAAATACATAGAATTGTACAGGAGCTTGGAGGGGCGTGGGATGTGGGCAAGGTGGCGCCGGATCTGGTTGACATAGCGCATGAGAAGAAGCTTTGGGGGGTCAGGAGGGGGAGATGGCCACAGGGAGAGCATCGAAGAGGAGATGTTGCGCTGCATAGGTGTTGTGCCACCGAAAAGGGAGTGCTTGGTTCTTAAATGAATTTGATATCGTGGAATGTAAGAGGGGGGGCAGCCGGAAAAGCGGGCAGTGGTACATCAGTTAGTAATGGATTACAGGGTGGATAGTTTTGTTACAGGAACCAAAGATCTCGCAAGATGTTGAGGGGATTTGGAGAGAAATGGGGGAAATAAGATGAGAGAATGCAGGACTATAGCGTCGAAACAGGCATATGGGGGAATAATGAAGGGTTGGGATACGAAGAAGTTTGTATTGGTTGAGATTGAGGTATGGGGAGGGCATTCTATCACTACGATGCTACAACGGAAGGTGGACGAAGCCCGAGTCATGATAACAAATGTTTATGGCACAGGCAATGGGGGCGATATGGTGCATCTTGTGGATGACTTGGTTCTGGTCAAGGCCGCTGCTCTAGATACGGCTTGGATCGTTGCAGGAGATTTCAACGCAACCTTATTCTCAGAGGATTGCTTGGGTGGACGGGGGGAAGGGACAATGGTTCGGTAGAGTCATTGGCTATGGTGGAGGATATGGGTATGCAGGTGATCAATGTGACGGGATGTGTATACACTTGGCGGAACTCGAGATCCAAGTCTCGCATTGACAGATTTTTAGTGTCTGCGAAGGCGTTGGAGGCCTTTCCCTTGGCTGGGGCCCGAGCATTGCTACGAGCTCATTCGGATCATTACAACATTGTTCTGGTCTTCGAGTGAGGGGGTAAGACCACGGGCGTTCTTTCGATTTGAGCGGGCGTGACTCTTAGAGGAGGGGTTTCACGACTCCGTTGCTACTTTAGTGATGAATGCAGGCCTAGTGGATCGACGACTTCTCGGTTTGCGAGTAAGTTGGGTGCGCTCAGGAAGCACCTTATGGTTTTCATCAGAGAGAACAAAGTGCAACGTCGTAGCAGGAGGTTGAGGGCCCAAGAGGAGGTTAGTAGATTGGAGAAGCTGGAGGATGACAGGGCTTTGACGGCAGAGGAGCTAGTGGAAAGAGGCAATCATTTGGTGGAGATTATTTTGGAGGACAGAAAGGAGGTAACCTGTAGGCAGAGGTCTAGACAACGATGGATGAAGGAATGAGATATGAACACCCGGTTCTTCCATGCCATGGAGAGTGGAAGAAGGTGCAGAAATCCGTTGCAATCGATTTCCATTAATGGGGTGGATGTGGAGGGGGCCGGGAGGTGGGGGAGGCGTTGAGATCACATTTTCAGAGGTTTCAGTAGGCGGCGCGCTCGCGGAGGATGGGGCTGCAGGGGAGAGGGATTTAATATTTCTCTGATGAGGTAGATTCGTTGCTTTGCGAGTTCACGGAGTCGGAGGCCAAGCAGGCATTGTTTTAGCTTAATGCGGACGGGGCACCTAGCCCGGGCGGATTCCCAGTTTTTACAGGGAATTATGGAAAGTGGTAAAGTTTGATGTGATGACAATGCTGGAAGAATTTTAACATGGGAATAAGGGATTCAAAAGGTTGAACAAAGCATTTCAGTTTGCTACCGAAGAGGGACACGCCAACCAGGGTGGAGGATTACATGTTGATAGCATTATCAAATGCAATTTATCTTTTGGTGTCCAAGATTCTAGCTAACCGTTTGAGGAAGATACTGTCGTGGATCATTTCAAATGAGTAGACGGCATTCGTACCTGGGAGAGCTATGGCAGATGGTCAAGTTATGCCATCGGAGATGGTCACAGATTGAAAGAGAAGTAAGAGTAAAGGCATGCTTTGGAAGGTAGATTTCTCCCAAGCATATGATAGTATTGATTAGAGGTTCATGCGGGCTTCGCTGGAGAAAAGAGGCTTCCCGGGGATGTGGCTGGCGTGGATCAAGAGATGTATCATTACCGCGTCCCACGTTGTGCTTCTCAATGGTTAGACCAGAGGGGGGATTCTTTCTGCTGCAATGGGGCATTAGACAGGGGTGCCCGCTGGTCCCTCTTCTTTTTGTGATTGTGGCAGACGCACTGACAATATTGATGAGGTTGGATGTCGACGGAAAGTCGTGTGTTGGATAAAGGAAGGAGATATCCATCCCACTATTGCAGTATGCAGACGACACGGTTATATTCCTCGGAGTAGAGACAAATGGGATGCATCGGGTTTCACAAATTATGGATATTTTTTGGGATGTCTCGGGCTTCGGATAAATAAGGAGAAATCAGTGGTGGTTCCTTTTGGCCTGGAGGAGCGGGAGGTGCAGATTGTGTCAGATTCGTTGGGTTGCACTATCGCTACACTACCGATTACGCACCTAGGGCTACCACTGGTAAGGGGGAAGCCAAAGTCTGAGGATTGGAGGGCATCATCATTGGAGCGGTTGGAGGTGAGGATGGCAGGTTAGAAGGCGACGATGCTATCAAAGGGAGTGAAGTTGGTTTTGTTGAAGCATGTGCTCTCGTCCATCTCCATTTTCTTCTTACTACGAGGATGTTGCCTTCTGGTGTGTGAGGAAAGATTGAGGCTATGACGAAAAGATTTTTCTTGTTGGATGGACAGCAAGCCAGGAGAGGTATTCACTTGGTAGACTGGGATGTAGTGACTTCCGCGAAAAGGAAAGGCAGGTTGAGCATAATGCAGAAGGAAGAGATGAATCGAGATTTTATGGCAAAGTGGGTTGTCCACGTCTGGAGTAAATCTGAGGACCTGGTATGCCATTTGTTGAGGAAGATGTATGGTGTTTTATGGATCTGGAGACCATCCTAGGAAGATTGCCTTCTTCGTTACGGAAAGGAATATGTGGCATTCTACCAGTGATAGCTCCAAAGCTCAGTCCGAGGCTCAGGAATGGATCTGGTTATTGACTTTGGCAGGATGATTGAACAGGAGATGGGGCATTGGGGGAGCACTACCCCCGACTTTTACGACTTGTCGAAAACAGAGAGGTGCTGGTGCAGCAGGTGTGGGATCGTGGGGGTGTGGTCCACGTGCTTCTCTTCGGTCTTGTCAGATCAGAGAGTGGAGGAGTACCATGCGTTGCAGTCGGAGTTGGCACGGAATGAGGGTCCATCTAGGGGAAGAGATCATTTCATGTGGGGAGATGGGAGATTCACGGTAAGGCGTAGTGGTGTGGGACAATCTGGGGATGGACATGGGCATGATTTGGAGATGTAAGGTATCGAATCGGATCACAGTGTTTCTTTGGATATTCAAGAGTAGGACCCTCACCAAGGGGCGCCGGGGTCAGTTGCTTGGTTTGCCGGATGTTTCATGTGATAGATGCAAAATGGCAAAGGAGGATGCAGACCACCTATTTTTCTCGTGTCCGTCTTCGGTAGAGGTGTGGAGCAGAGCAAATATTCCCTGGCTTGCGCGGCTTGACTCTACCACCTTTTGGTGGGATATCGTATCGGTGTGTGGCTATGGACAAGAAGACATTTCATTCTCAGTGTAAAAAATCTTCCCCCCAAAATTATTTTTGGGGGGAAGATTTTTTACACTGAGAATATAATTGAGCATTGTAGAGAACTTTTCTTGTGATGCTCAGCTTGGAACAACATATCTAGAATGACCCTCTGGCTAGGGCCTTGGTGAACATGTCTGATGTCTGCTCTCCTAAGCTGACATGAGAGATGGAGATGAAGGCCTTCTAAATCATGTCACGAGTGTAGTGATAGTCTACCTCGATATGCTTGGTTCTCTCGTGGAAGGCATGGTTGTTGGTAATGAAAAGAGATGTCTGGTTGTTGCATTAGAGGCGTATGGGAAGAGGCACATTAATAGCTAGATTAGTCAGAACAAATCCGACACACATCGTCTCCATACTTCCTTGTACTATGGCTCTATACTTTATCTCTGCACTCGATCTAGCGACCATCGTATGATTCTTTTTCTTCCATGACACCAAGGAGCTTCCTATGAATACTGTAAATCTGAGGTAGACTTCCTGTTCGTGGAACATCTGGCATAATCTGCATATGCACATGCTATAACTGCAAGCGATGTTCCTCTGCTAAATAAAATATCAGTGCCAAGAGAGGCCTTCTGATACCTCAAAATCGTATGTATTGCACCCATATGTGCGATATAGGTTGCTCCACGAACTGGCTCACTCTGCTCACTACAAAGGATATATCTGTCCTAGTGATCACCACATATAAGAGCTTCCAAATGAGCTCCGTGTAACTCCCCTTGCCTACCTCCTCGTGTCATCGTCATATATTTTCAAGCTCGGGTCCATGGGAGTAATGGCATGCCTACAATCTGTCATGCTTGTCTTAGAGAGAAGATTGTAACGTACTTCCTCTGGGACATAACAAGACCTCGTTGGTTCCTAAAGAACACAAGTCCAAGGAAGTAATGTAGATCGTCAAGGTCCTTGGGTATAAATTGCTGACCAAGAAAATCCACGATTGCACGAATGCATACATATCATCCACTTTAACAATGATATCGTCAACGTATACGAGTATAGCAATTGTACCTCTGAGTTCTCTGGACGAAGAGTGAATGATCTGCAATCGATCTCATGAACCCATGCTGCTCTATCAAGTCTGAGGCTTCTGAGACCATGCTCTTGGACTCTTCTTAAGGCCATAAAGATCCTTATGAAGTCCACATCATATGGCACTCCCCCTCAATAGCGAACCTCGACGATTGCTACATGTAGACCTTCCTCCAACAGGTGACTATAAAGAAACACGTTCTTTACATCAAGCTGATATAAGGGACAGTCTCGTGTCGTTGCAACAGAAGGACCGGCAGTGTAGAATGTCGAGCTGTGGGAGAGAAAGTATCCTGATAATCCACCACATATGTCTGGGTGAACCCACGAGCCACAAGCCTCTCCTTGTAACGATCAACACTGCCATTTACTCGATGCTTCATCGTGAGCACCCACTTGCATCACATGACAAATGCCCCTTTAGGCGTTGTAAAAATGCTCCACGTACCATGTGACTGTAACGCAATCACCTCCTCCTCCATGGTGAAACGCCACTGACTGTCATGTATCGCCTCTTGGTATGTCTGTGGTATCACCATAATTGACAACCCCACGACAAACTACTTGAATTTTCTGACAGTCACCCTATAGAAACATGGGTTGCAAGAGGATAAGTAATACAAATTCCAATTGAATTAAAATCTTTAGGAGGAATCAATGAGCAATCCAAACCCTGGATATGTGAAATCATTGAATAGTAGAACTTCCCCACATTCTGTCCATTTCGTCCAGTAGTTAGGACATCGTGATGGGGAAGGCCCGTGAGCAGGAGGAACCATGGGAGGCCTGCGAATGTAGAAATATGGCAATAAGTGAGCCAAGGTACTGGTTATAGTGGAGGTGGAGCCACATGAGCTGGTGGTGGCGGTGGTAGTGGTGGAGGGACTGGAGGTAGCAGTGCCATAGGAGGAGGAGACACATATACCTCCTCTCCAAAGTCATACGAAGTCAACCTATCACCTGTAGGAGAGAAATAGATGACAGACTCAAAAAAGATGATGCCAGCACTAACGTAGTACTTTCATATAATAAGGTTGAAGAAATGGTACCCTTTAATGAAAGTAGTCTACAAAGACACAAACTTGATAGCTCTAGGGGAGAGCATCTTACAACTAGGAGTCAGGTTGTAAACAAAGGCAACAAAGCCAAACATATGATGTGTAAGGGAGAACATGCCCTCATGGAGATATAATCGAAAAAGGGACCTTTTCTCCTAAAACAAAGGATGGCATACGGTTTACCAAGTAGTGAGAACGCATCACCCCCGAAAGAGTGTGGAGCACGACTCTGAATCAAAAGTGTCTTGATCACATCAAGTGATGGTGTTTGCATTCGGCAACACCGTTCTACTGAGAGGTGTAAGCATACGACGTATGGTGTACAATGCCAAGAAATCTGAAGAACATAGAAAGTTGTAATGTAATGTGTAGAACTGTAAGGCATTATCAGAGCGAACAAACTTAACAATAACAGAGAAAATATTATTTATTCCAATAATGAAAGATTTAATGACAGACTCAACTTCAGACTTGTTTTTCAAAAGAAAATCCAAGATAGTCTAGAAAAATCATCCACAGCTACAAGATAAAACATGTCCCTAGTGATCAGGAACACGACTGGGACCCCAGATGTCAAAATGGACAAACTCAAATAAATGACAGTTACTTCAACTATGACGATCAGGAAAAGATGGTGATGATTCCTGAGCTGACAAGCCTCGTACTGGAAGGTAGAACGTGTGTATATCTTGGGGAGAACATGACATGGCTTCTGCAGAGGAATGTGACCAATCGAAAATGCCACATGTATAGTGAGATTGATTTAATAAGAATTAAAGAGGTACTCGTATTTGAAGATTGGACTAGTTTATAGAGCCTCCTTTGCTCACGGTCACATCTAATCACCCTACTCATCAGTATGTCTTGAAAAACAAGAGAAGAGGGGTCAAAATGGCATGACAATGCAAGTTCTTAGTGATCTGACTAATATAAAGTAAATTCATCTCAAAAAATGGTGCATGTAGCACATTTTGCAAGTGTATGGAAGGCATCAAATGAACATCCATGTATTTGTAAGAGGTAAATGAGCCACGTTCGCAATGACAATTGATCAACCAGGGGGTACAGATCTGTATGAACTAAACTATGCTCTATCTCCACACGGATGGTGGGAAGCACCGGAGTCCATGATCCATTCAATCATATTTGTCCTGCTACAACTGATAAAAGTATAGGCTATACCTGAGGAGCTCGAAGATGGTCTGATAGAGGCTGCAAGATCTGAGGAACCTATAGTGTTGATGGCAGCATGAGTCTTTAGTCATTATCTCCCTCAAACGGAAGATAATATCATCTAGTCACGAATCTGTATAAGGGTTGAACTATCAGGAGGCTCTAATTGCTCGACTACACAAGCAGAAGCGGGATATCCATGCTTATGATAGCATGTCTCCTTTGAATGACCAAGACGGCAACAATAAATGTATAGACAACGCTGACGTCTGCCTCCTCTGCCACGAGGACCACATCCTCTAAATTGAGTAGTACCTCCCTTTCCGTAAGATGTGGCCATCACTGAGGAGGTTTGTGTAGTGGCAGGGGGTGGGACAATGATCATGCTGAGACGATTATATACCTCCTTATTGGAGGTATAGCTGCACATGTAAGAAGCTGGGTACTTGTTGCCTCGTACTCAGGATCAAGAGCAGCCAAGAAAACTCCAACCATCATGGAATTCTTGTACAACATTTGTTGTTTACTTTATGTAGTCACGGGCATGAAGTTGTGAAGCTTCTCGTACAGGCCATGAAGCGAAGAGTAGAAACTGTACAGAGGACGCCAATTCTGCTTGGTCTTGAAGATGTCAAACTGTAACTAAACAATCTTGACTGCAATCTTCGCTTGGCCATATGTGGTGGCCAGGATATCCCGCATCGCCTTGACGGTTGGTTGGTTCACGATATCACCGGCAATCTCCATGACAAGAGTCCCAGAGAACCAAATACGCGTCTGTGTCATCTTGCTTCCACAAAGTGGCCTCCCCAGTCTTATATGTCGACTCCCGTTATGTCAGAATGTGCTCCTAGTTATTGCATTGCATGAGGGTCAAGAACTGCATGGACCACAACTCATAGTTGATCCCATCCATCTTAACGATGGGAGTCGGGCCCTTGAAGGTACCGGACAACGAGAAGATGTCACCTTACTCTCTGATATGATGAAAAATAAGGCTGAAACAGAACTCGACCGGGGGAGTAGATCAATCTGAACGAGTCTACACGAGCATATAGAGGATTGGTTGTATGAATATTCATAGTAAAATAGATGCACATTTACTATAAGTCTGGAATTAATTCTGTAAATCAATAGAACTATGTTCATGACAGTTATTTCTATGAATGAAACATTGTCTAATTAATCATTATCTACATTTTAGAATCGAATGCTCGTCCATTTTATGAACAAAAGATGTCTTCTAAGTGTTGTTAGCTTAATTATTTTGATTTCCATTTCCAGTATCTACCAGTCACCTTAATAATATGTCTGATATGATCGATATGGTGTGATATAAGGCGTACAGATGAGAGATATGTGTGATATAAGTGTGCATTTGAAAGCTATTATTATTTTATGATCTTGGATTGGATGATATCAATTTCCAGTATGTATCAGTCAAGAATAAGCATTAACATCGATTTGGTCGATACAACCGATATGTGCGATATAAGAGGCATATATGAGCAATATGTGTGATATAAGTATGTATTTATAAGTTATTTATTGTTGTAATAACTTCAAAAATCTTAATTTGCGGAAAAAACGATCAACATTTCCACCGAAGCGGTCGAAATTTCACAAAAATTCGGTTTCGAAGGAGACCGAAACGAAATTGAAATCAATATTTCGAACCATGGTTGTATGTGTAGACTCATACAACCATCCTCTTCAATCCAGGATCCGTGCGAGGGCCTTGAACATATTCTAGAAGTCTGAAATCACCCTTCTCCGGTCAAAATCAGACCAAAAAAGACCTTATAAGACAACAAATATGTTGAAGGGGATCACGATGGATCCCTAGATTACATCGGGTGCCCTAAAAGGCCTTTGTATTGGATTGCGATGGCGAAGGAGGCCCCAAGAAGGGCTAACATTGTAGGTGACATGTTCGATGGCGCAGGAGGTCAAGATGGCCACCGATAGGGCCCTGACAAAGGGAGGTACCCCTAGTGGCGCAGCTAGGGTCCTAAGGAGGCCTAGCGACGGAGCTGGGAGGTCTCGTGAGGGTTGCATGGCGGTGTTGCTGCCTCTGTAGAGGTATGGCAGCAGTGTAGGTCACATGGTGATGCTCCTTTTGGTGCATAGGAGACGAAGAACATGGGGGCAGCAGGTGGGGTAGGGTGCGGGTACAAGAACTCCAGACTAGAACCACCACTTCGATACCAAGTAGAGAGAAGCGAATGAATTGTTTATTCATGAGGCCCTAGGATTCTCTTATATAGAGGAGAAACTTGTTTGAGCAAATTACATAATATAGACTGAAAGAAAAGAAAATACGTAGAACTGAGAAAAGATAAAGAGTTTTTATCAGTTGTGCCCCTATGAGATATTGCAATATCAGTTATACCCGTCCATTTTTGGGAATATCAGTTGTGCTCCCGAGTTCTTACCATTCTATCACTTGTGTCCCTCTGTTACTTTGGCGTCAATAAGTTGAATTTCTTCATTGTTTAATCAAACCATGGTGTAGTTAAGAGGAGCATACCTAGAAGAAAAACCCCCACCTCCTCCTCCAAAAAAACTATCCATCAGTCTGAAATTTTTAAAAAATAAAGAACAATGATCGCGGCTAACTGAGATACTTGAACTACCTGTAGGATTGTTTTCATGATCAAGACAGTTGCACGCTCGGTGCAGTGCCCCTTCGCGACAATCTGATCGAATAGCTCCCCTCCCTTGCAGAGCTCCATCACGAGGGACACCGTAGCATCGTCTTCGTAAGTATCCTTCAAGATGATCACATTGGGATGTCGAGGAAAATGCCTCATGATCTTCACCTCCCTCCTGACATCATCGATATCCACGGTCATCCTGAGTTTCTTCTTGGATATTGACTTGCACGTGAAGGCATCACCGGTCTCCCAACCAGTACAGAGGTACGTGATCCCGAACTCCCCCTCCTGAGCTCCCTCTCGAGCTCGAATCGGGCGGCGATGTCGCGCCCAGTTGGGTCCTTGAAGATGATCAAGGGGCGTCATTAGCGTAGTCCACGACATATAGGTTGGGGCGCTTGGGCTTCTTCTTGTGCTTGTGCTTCTTGGCCTCAGAGGGCTCCGTAGGGGGCCTTACGCAATAGGTACCCATCAAAGAGCGGAGAACGAGGGTTTTGAGCAGAGGAGGGGGAGGAAGGGGAGTGGCGAAGGAGGTTAAGGTAGAGGAGGAGGGGGAGGGGGAGGAACGAAAGGAGGAGGCTCGGGAGGAGGGGGAGGAGGGCGGAGGAGTAGCATGGGGCAGTAGAGGAGCGGGTGGCAGAGGAAGAGGAGGCATTAGAGGAGGGAGAAGGGGAGGAGGGGGAGCTAGAGGAGGAAGCTCGGGCAAAGGAGGAGGCTGGGGCGGAGGAGGACAAGGAGGGGGAGGAGGTTGGGGTGGAGAAGGGGAGGAAAGACCATTAAATTTTAAAAAAAATCATTCCCCTTAGGTCCCCAAAGTTAACGTTTGTTTGTGTTGGGGATGGACAACAACTAACCCGAGGGGTATAAGTGATAAAACAACAAGAAGTCAGGGGCACAGCTGATATTCCCAAAAAAAGGAGAGGTATAACTAATATTGCAATGTCTCAGAGGGGCACAACTGATAAAAACCCAAAGATAAATGTGAGATATTTCTACGTTTCATGTGTATTTTTAGTTATTTTATTTCTTTATGTCTATCTTATGTAATTTACCCATAGGTCTCTTCCCTATATAAGAGAGCCCGGGGTTATAAGAAATAAACATCTCTTCTTTTTCTCCCAACATGGCATCAGAGCGGCGGTCCTAGACCGAAGCTCTCGTATCCAAAACCCTAACCCCACCTCTTGCCGCCCCCATCTCCGTGCGCCCCATCTTCGCGTGTCGTTACTACACGATGCCCCGCGTGCCGCCCACGTGCGTCGCCCTACACGCCTCCACGTGTGCCTTCACACACACTGCCTTGCGCGCCTCTACGCGCCACCTAGCGCGTTCCCACGCCACTTGGCGCATTCCTACGCTGCCACCCTCATGCACAGTCCTTCTCACGCGGCTCCTCTGCATGTCGTACCTCCACGCGTCGGCGTCGTTCGCTTCATTTCATTGATGGATTTGGGAGCATAACTCTACATATGCACCCAAATCCATTTATGTTTGTACAGACATTCACTCTTTGGTCTACAAAACTCTAGTCTTTAACATCCGGCAAGATGTCTAAGAACAAAGTTGATGTATCCGCCACAGGCGCATTCAGAGATCCAACGCCTATCGTCAAAATGGACAGGACAAATTATGAGCTCTAGGCTATGCAGTTCATGAGTCTTATGAAGTCAAATGGTAAGAAAGACATTCTTACCGAGAAGGAGCCAGTGGAGAAGACTGGGGTAAATGTCTCATGGGAGGCGGACGACACATATGCCAAAGTTTGGCTTTTAGGAACATTGACGATTGAGATTACCAATAATGTGTTACATCAGCCTACTGTTAAGGCGATGTGGGATATCCTCCTCGCAACAACATATTCTCAAGCGAGGAACGAGACGAAATCCTCTAACTACAGCATGACATATTCACTATCAAGCAGAACGGACGTCCTCTGCATTCACTATATACACCCTTGCATGGGATGTTTGAGAAGCTTCACAGTTTCATGCTCTAACGCAAGTCCAGAGCAGCAGAAGACATAGGAATGCTACCATGGTAAGGGTATTCCTCGCAGCCCTTGACCCTGGATATGAGGTTGCTCGCTCTCATATTCTAGCAGATGCCACTATTCCCCCATGGGAGGAAGCGTTCCGCAGGCTCAGCAGGATTACTATTCCCTCCACAGCCTCTAGTCAGACTTCCTCGGCCATGGCAGCCTCTCGAGGAATGAGTCTCCTCGTCGGAGTACTCTGGCCCACAAATGAAATGAGTCTCCTCGTCGGAGTACTCTGGCCCACAAAACAAGAAAGGATGGGGACCTCTGAACTGATGGCATACATGTGCTCATCTGAAAATGACCGCATACTCGTGCGTGTCTGAAACTGGAGTCTCTCTCTGGAGATCTCAAAAATGGGCCTCATTATGGAGTGCCTCGAACTTGGACTCTGACTAATCTGTCGAGTCTGATCAACTGTGCATCACACCTGTGGACTCGAAATCTGAATGTCGAGTCTGAATCTTGCGCATGGAGAATCTTCATCTGAAAACCGTAGAGTCTGAAAATTGGCTGGTCTGGAGAATATCTGAATAGTCTGGAAATCTGACATTTGAATCTGGCTGGAAGAAGACTTTTGACTCTACATATACTCCCCTTTCTCCCATACTTGTCGGAAAACAAGGACGTCGACCAAGTTGGGAGAAGACAAGATGGGGACAAAACATCACTTAAAACTTCTTGCGGCTTTTCTTCATTTTTTTAAGCCGTCGTATTTTTTTTTTGAAAACATTTTTTTAACATTTATAAAGCCGTTTTATAAAGTTGTTTCAACCATTTTTTTACGGCTTTTCTTGCCCTTTTTTTTGAAATATTTGCGTACGGCTTTTTCTTGTATGCGCCCCTTTTTTTCTTCTCTTTTTTTTGATTTTTTTTTTAAATACGGCCCACTTGGGCCAAGAGATGCCCCATTTTTTTTGATTTGGGTCTCTCTGCACTTCTGCTGACTTTTTTTACGGCTATATTTTTCCTTTTTTATAGTCGTTTCCTTCTCTCTCTCTTTTTTATTCCCACGGCAACCCTCTTCTTTCGAAATGAACCGCCCACCCCTTAAGTCAAGGGGTATCGGGCCCACATAGCCCCTCAAACAAATAATATTTTTGTTAACATCCATTGCCCCCCTTTAGGGTTCCATCGTGGGAAAGGTTGGGAGCGTCGCTGCGCGTGTGACGTTCCTACAGAGAGAGCGCAGATCAGGGGATGCCGCGAGCGCGACGATGGGCTACGCAGGAGCTCGTCTCGACCTAGAGCACTTCTGGGAGTGCGCGATGGGGCGAGCGGCGGGTCTTCGCGATGGGGCGAGCGGCTGGGGTTAGGGCTCCACCTGAGCCAGAGAGCACCGCCTGGGAGCACGGAGCAGCCGCGCCGCTCAAGAAGATCTGTCTGGGACGAGGGCGCGCCGCCTGCGTGCCCTAAAGGTGGAGGAGGGGTCGCCTGGGTAGAGCGCGCTTATGCGATTTGGGCTTCTAATCTGGGCCATCCTGGAGAAGGGGCCCGGAGGACTGTACGCCGCCTGGACAGGCCGCGCCTGGAGGTGCGCAAAGGGTGCGCTTCGTGCGAGGAGTTTTTGTTGTTTCGCGTGAGGAGGCTCTCCTATTGCGTGTTGAACATGGCGGTTGTAGGAGGATGCACCATCGATCTAGACCGATAGGAGTGGTGGATCTGCGATTGGGGCCCCGATGATTCTGCTCAGATCGGCTGGGATTCGAACTGCTCAGATTGTTGTTTTGCGTGAGGAAGAGATCAGGATTGCGCCACACCAGGAGATGAGGAGGGGTTGTCTAGGCACACCAATGATGCCCAGTCTGCGTAGGGCTGCAGAATTGAACCCGCTCTGGAAGAAAACTGGAAAGCGGATGGTGCAACTTGCAAGAGACCCCTATTAGGGTTTGAATCAGCATGGCACAAGCGAGCACGGAGATGATGTGGGTTCGAGCCTTATTAGAAGACTTACATATAGATGTACCTTTACCCATGCAGCTTCAGTATGACAATCAAGCAGCTTTGTTTATTGCCAACAATCCAGCATTTCACGAAAGAACAAAGCATATCGAAGTAGACTGCCACTACACTAGAGATATGATCCAGAATGGCTTGATTTCTACTTCACACGTTAGTTCAGAGGATCAGACTGCCGACATATTTACCAAGCCATTGCTCAGAGGACCCTTTCAGAGATGTTCTTCAAAGCTGAGCATGATTGACATCTATGCTCCATCTTGAGGGGGAGTGTAGAGATTTATGTTATGTTATTATGTACCGTTTCACATTTTCTATTTTTCTTCTGGACCCTTATGTAATTTACCCATGGGTTCTCTCTATATAAGGGGGCCTAGGGTTCTATGGAATAAACAGTTCACTCATTTCCACCAACAACAACAACCTACCTCCTTCCCTGCAGGTTGTAAGCTACTAAGAACAATTCACCTCGTGCTCCTCTTCTTGTTTTTGACAATGCTTTACTCGCGCTTCTTCCCCTACTTCTTTATTCCTCCCTCAACCTCTCAACCTTAGGCCTAAATAAAATCCCCTTCAATCCGAGATGCGCGCAATCGCTTGAGAGGTGTTCTAGAGATCTGATTTTTTAGAAGATTCTAGAGATCTGAATACACCATTCTCCGGTCAAAATCAAATCAATAAAAGGCCCTATAACACGTAAAACGTGTTGAACGGAATCACAATGGAACCTTAAATCATGTTGGGGTCCCTAGAAGACCTTGGCGGTGTCGGGCGATGAAAAAAAGGCCCTACGAGGGTTGGTCGGTGTTGCTGGAGCCACCGGGCTACACTAAGGGGGGCACTAGGCTGCGTTGGGAGGCACGAGGGGCCATCGAGCGGTGCTAAGGGGCCACTGGACGATGTTGGGATGCGAAAGGGTCGTGCTAAGGACCACCAAATGGTGCTTGGAGGTGCGAGAACCCCTGGCAACGCCGTTGAGCTCCTAGTGGGGCCTTGCGGTGGCGTTAGGGAGGGTCTCGAGGGTTGATGGTGGCGCAGGAGACTCCTTGGAGGCATGGCGGTGTGCAAGAGAACGAGGATGGGGGGTGACAGATGGGGTAGGGAGTGGGGTACGAGAACTCCGGTTTAGGATTGTCGCTCTGATACTATGTGGAGAGAAATGAATGAATTGATTATTCATGAGGCCTTAGGGTTCTTTTATACAAGAGAAGAAAACCAGTTTGGGCAAATTACATAATAGAGATTAAAAAAAGAAAATACATAGAAATATTTAAAGATAAATAATATTTCAACAGAAGTGAAGGAGGAACTCAACATAACATGACTATCGTATTCGCATGCAAGAAGATGTAGCACCATTGTTTACCTTATGATTTACCGATCTTTGATAAAGAATAAGAAGGGAAATGGTGTAATAAAGAAATGTGGGAACATGAAAATAAATGTATGGTGGGAAATTGAGATAAAACTCTTAAATATATGTTATTTCCTACTAGACTTTATGACTAATTTTCTACTTTATTTTGTAATATTGGTTATTTAATCGCCAATAGATATAATTATACATACATGCACACATGCATGCATACACATATGTATGTACGTGTACATACGTTTGTAAGTATGCATGTGATATGTAAATACAAATATATATATATATATGTGTGTGTGTGTGTGTGAGTGAGTGTGGGCACGTGCATATGTGTATACATGTGTGTGTGGTGTGTGCGTGTATGTATTTAAGTGTCAAATAGAATTATTATGGAATGGATTCATATTAATTCAGATTCTATTCATTTGGGAATATAATCCACAAGTCATTCATATTCGATTCATTTATTTCACATCGAACTTTTTCGATTTTTATAGAACGAATCACAATTGAATTCAAACGATTCAATTAGCACCCCTTATAAGAAATGTACATGTTATATATATATATGAGTATAATACAAGTATGGGACTATTTTTAGCATTTTCTTCTTGATTTTCTTGTTCTATTTGTCGATGAGATCAGTCGGTGCGAGTCGTTGAAGTTGGGTGTTATGAATAGAATATTGATCCTATGTATTCATGTTTATTGGCCAATCTGTACACATATACAAATTATACCGTCTTCCTTTTGTTTCTCTCTTTTTCCATTTTCTGATTTTTACATTTTTGTAGGATTTTTAAGTTAATATCATGTTTTAATTCATGAGGGGATATTTACAGATAGAAATGGGTGTATCTTACCCACTACTACTCATAGTTGAAGGTATTGACCGAGAAGTACAACTTTCTTAGGCATGTCTACACTTGTGAAATGTGAAAGATAGCTCAACGAGAGCTTGCAATAATGACTTTTCTAAAATTGGATCAGGTCACTATTCAATCTACGAGAAGATGAGAGACACAACACTACATATGGATGAGGCATAAAATAAATTCAATACCATCAGTATCTATCAGCAACTTCAGTGTCTACTGTCCAAGAAGAGTGCGGCCCATTTAGATGAGGTCCTGGTAGCAAACTTCAACAAATACATTGCTAAACCTATTTGTCCATATGAGAAGATTATCCCTACTAGACCTACGGGTGGGCTAAGGTTCGGAGCATTTTGAGTTAGGATAGGCTACACCAAGGAGACATGTTAGCACAGTATGCCACACAGTAACTCATTCGGTCAATGCTGACAAAGCTTAGGCCAACTTTGCAAACCTTTCACATGCCAGCATGGATGATATAAACTGGCCCTTTACTCAGATACATGCCATCATCTCTAATATGTCGCTTGTGACTTATAGTTGATGCAACTTTTTTGTCCACCTTTACATATTTATAAGGTATACATGCTCTTTCTCTTTTCTGTTGAGATAGATTGTTTGGTAGATCCTAACACATTTTTCCATCTATGTAGTGATAGGAGACATTTTACCCGTGTCAAATGGCTACTCCATGTAGGACAGTTTAAATAGTAGACAGATCCCTCTCACCAGTGATTAGAAAAGGGGACTTCATTATATCTCCATCCCTCAGCCTTATTAACGATGTTCCAGATATTTTGACTAGCCTACTAATGTTAGTCAAATATGCAAGGCCGTAAACTACAGAGGGTTTTTTATGCTTTCTTGTTTTAGGATATAAACAGTTGCTCGGGAATATAAAGAAGGGAGGGTCCATCACCTCTTTCAATCACCTATTGAATATATGCTAATACCTACTTGTTTTCTATAGTGTTTGTTTTCTTTTGTCACTGACAATGACTTCTTGCCCACCCCTGCAAGTAAACTATGACGGATTCTTTCTCAGTTGTTTCCCACTACTGTCATAGAGTATGATGCATGCCAACTAGGAAAACACCATCCCAGTTTATTTCACTCGTCGATATTAGTCCTATAACATGTAGGGTTTTCATACTGATATGGTTTATAAAGGGGTTTTAAGCAGTATAAATATAAGGATAAAGAGTGCATTAACTCCATACTTGCAGGCAAGCTCTTCTTTAGCCCCAGTGAAAGAAGGCTATGGAGAAAGGAGGCAGAATTCTTGTATCCAAGGCGATCTAGATCCTGCTAGACTCACCTGCTGTTGTAAAGTGGTTCAGTCCAAGTATGTTTTCTCATGGGATTTTTACACCCATACCCCTCAGTAATTTCGCAATAACATTCATGACCCTGCATAATCGCGAATTACATGGGAAACCCTGAGTAGTCACTCTGTCTCACACTCATGACCCTCCGTTAGTTTTCTCCTTAACCCAACCATACTATTGGGTTAATCTAACCCCTAACCTATCAAACGGCTGCTAAATTTTAAAAAAAATAAAAACCTTCTTCGATCCCCTCCCCTTCTTCCTCCTCCATCCCTCTCCATCCCTCGCCGGAAACCACCCACTCCGAAGCCAGCCCGCTCCCGTCGGCAGAACCCCACCTCCCTTCCCCGCCCCGACCTGTAGAGACCCCTGCATCCCCACCCGTCTCCCGCAACCTGTAGCCCCCGACAGGTGGGTTGCCGGTCTCCCGCAACCGACCTGCCCCGCCCCCACTGACATGCAGAAGGACCTCTGTTCATGACTGAATGCAGGTGCCCTGAGGAAGAGGAGGAGAAGGCTGAGAAGCGCAAGTACGGAGTGCACCTCCTGGTTCTGTCCCACGTGATGCAGGTGCCGTGGCTGAAACAAGCAACCGCGGTCTCTTTGGCAGCATCCCTCACAGTGGAGAACCTGGTCGACATGCTCCAGCTGGCACGGTAGTGCGACGCTCCTCGACTGAAGGTGCGGTGCGTAGGCCTCATGCGCCGTGAGTTCAAGGTGGTGGAGGAGACAGAAGGGTGGCGCTTCGTTCAGAAGAATGACCAGTGGCTTGAGCTGGAGGTGCTCGAGTTCCAACAAGAGGAGCACAAGGTAAACTGAAAGATACCCAGAAGTCGTAAATTATAATCCAATGGAACCCACTTTACTGCTCCTCAGAGTTGAACATGGGGCATTCCCATTGTAAATACTAGAGTTCAAAGCTATTTTTTCCATTCCGAAAAAAATTGATATGATTAATTCATCACTGATGTGGTGTTTATATGAATTTGGCAGAGGCAAAGGGGCAGGATGAGGAAGAAGGAAGAGCAGAGGGTGTACATGGAGCTGACAGAGGCCGTGGAGTGCCTGCAGCACATCTGCACAGAAGGGTGCACCTGCGTAGGACCGCGGGAGGCAGAGGTGGCTGCAAGAAGAGGACCGTGCCAGTGGGGGCGCATGTGCTAGGGAGTGCAACAGCTCATCCAGCACTTTGCGGTGTGCGAGAAGAAGAAAAAGAACAGAGTTCCCGGAGGGGTTGCCAGAGGTGCGCACACATGTGGCAGTTGCTGCACCTCCATTCCTCCATATGTGACCAGCTCGACCCCTGCAAAGTCCCCCTTTGCAAGTAAGCAATTGACTCCTCTTTGGTTTACCCTATGTGATTTATATGGCAAAAAAAGATGATCAATAGTTTGTATACAGGCAATTCAAGGAAGAGGGAGGAGCGGACGCGAAGACGAAGAAAAGGGACCAGGACATGAGGTGGAGTCTGCTCGCGAAGAAGGTCGTATCGGCAAAGGACATCTACTCCCTCCCCAAGAGGAAGAGGGAAGAAGACCATCATGCCAATGTCTAGTTAGATCAGCATTGGGTGCAGGCAGGACGATTCAGGGGGTGGGGCTGCTTTGAGCTCGCTTGGCGCGGGCGGTGGCAGGGGGAGTCGAGCAGGGGCAGAGCAAAGGAGAGGAGTGGGCGTTGGACACGATGGATGATGGGTGATGCGGGGTCGGTGCCAGCCTGGGTTGCAGGAGGTTGGAGGGTGGCCATCGACTTCGGGGTCGGAGAGGCTGGAGGGTGGGCGGCGCGGAGCCGGGGTCGGTGCCGGCCTGGGCTGCATAAGGTGGGCTGGGGGACCAAGAACCTCGTGAAAAAATGCATGCATGATTAATATTTTAGATTTTATTAATACTAATGTCATATTTTTTAAATATGATATGGTTTTAGGGGTAAAAATGGCAACATATAACTTTTTCCGTGAGAGTTAACGGATAAAATAGATGTCAACTAACACAGGGTTATACCATGTAAGAGTTGCATTTTTCAGGGTCCTCGGTATAATTCGCGATTTCATGGGGTTATGAATGTTATTGTGAAATTACTCAGGGTTATGGGTGTAAAAATCCCTTTTCTCATTGAAGCACACTCTGTTAATTCATGCATGAGAATGCATATTTTGCTGGTAACAAAACTTATGCAGATAGACAAAACTTGTGCAATTAGCTTGAAGCTAGGCCAAGAGCAAGAAATCTATTAGACCAGAAAGAAGCTCAAGCCTGGAAGTTTAAATGAAGAAGAAGCTAAGAAGTCCAAAGGAGTTTAAAGCTAAAGAACTCCGGCTCAAGCTCAAGGAAAAGATTTCAAGCTCAAGAAGAAGACAAAGTCTTTTCTTTTACTATGTCATGCAATTTGTAATTGTCTTAGAATGTAAAAGACCACAAGCACCATGCATCTTGCATTTCAAGATCTTTGACTTTGACTTCCAGGTCAAATAGTCAAGTCGATCGATCAAGTACTCAACTAATTGATCACACCTGATCGATCAACCTTGTTTTCCTAATAGATCATTTTTTTTAGTTCTAATGGTTATATTATGATCAATCAATTTTGATCATTGATCGATCAACTTTTGATTCTAATATATCCGTCTAAATCTACATGATCGATCATTTGATTCTGATCGATCATCCAAAAATTTTGATCGATCATATTCCATTTAAGGAGATTTTTTAGGCGATTCCATCCTGATTTGTTCACAACATCTATTTTTTCAAAGCCAATGGCTACGAGGACTCTAGCCCTATAAATAGGACCTAATACCTCACTTGTTCAAGGCACAACAATAGCAACAAGTTATCTTCTTTCTGCTTTACACTCTATACTCTGAGAGAAAGAGTGAAGGGCTATTTTTGCTCCATTCTCCACGGCTACAGCTCCGGTGTTCTATGGGCAATTCTTATGAGTACATTCCTCGCTCTGTAAGATTGTTTTAGTTTTGCCTCATAATTTTTATAACATATTTACTTCGATGTTGAAGTTATTAAGATTATTTAACTATAGTGTGATTGTAAGTTGCCCGGAACAACTTGTTGTAATACGGTTGGATCGTCCGCGTAAGCTACTCAGGTTAGTGGAAGACCTATATGGGTCAGGTTGAAAACCTGAGGCAGGAGACTCAATTCGTGGTTTTTAATCAGGACTGTTTCTACGTTAAATACATGTACAATTGTGGATTGATTGCTTATCTTGTGATTAAAAGTGTTGCGTAATGTTGTGGTTATTTGAGTTTATTAGTTGCAGCAATCCAGGTCATACAGTCTAATCCATTTGCACCCACCAGCCAGTGTTCAAGAACCAACATTTGGTATCGGAGCCTCATCCCTATAAAGGAAGTCAACCTCTACTTTACACATGTCCAGCATTTGAGGATCACAATTGGAGGGAAGTTCGTAGTCCGTCTACCTCTCTTTAATGGGACAAACGACTTCAGTTGGAAGACAAAGATGGTGATCTTCCTCCAATCATTTGACATTGCTATCGAGAATATGATAGGGAAGGAATTCAAGTTAATCGAAGAGAATGAAATAGGATATTCTATCATTGAGTTATCTCAAATGACCCTAAATTCAAAGGCGATAAACTCTATATATTGTGCCTTATTCGAAGCTAAGTTCGATTGGGACTCACATCTGAAGACAACCGACAAGATATGGATGTGCTTGGAGATAACTAATAAAGGCACAACTAAGGCAAACGAAACACATTTTAGAATGCTTACACATGAGTATGAGACACTCAAGGTGCATAAAGGAGAAAGCATAAATAATATGAACGCTGGATTCACTGCCATAGTGAATCAACTAGAGAATCTTGTAAGAATATTTCTACATGAAGAACATCCCATCTATATTATCAACTCTTTATCAGACGACTGGGAACACAAGGTCACTGCTATCGAAGAGTCTACAAATTTCAACACCTCATTGGAAGATATCATAGGTAACCTCCTTGCCTATGAAACAAAAATAGAGCACAAGAAAAAAGGAGAAGAGAAGTCAAAGAAGAATTTAGCTATGGAAGCCAATAAGGAAAAAACTGAGGGATCTGAGAGTGATGATGATATCGCATTCATGACCCAGCAGTTCAATCCATTCCTCAAGAAGAAGAAAAAGAAGAAAAGAGATCAAATGCTTCTAATGTGATAAGATGGGGCAGATAAAGAAAGACCGCCCACAATTGTGGAGGAACTTCAGACGTGAAAAGGAGTTCGAGAAGAAATCTAAGAGGAAAGCTCTGCAAGCATCATGGGACGACTGAAGCAGCGGTAATGAAGAAAGTGAAAGTGTGTGCTTGGAATTTATTGGACTAGTCGAATACAACTCAGAAGAAGATGATAAGGCAAGTAAACTTTCTTATAATGAGATACTACCTCAGAAGATCTTTTTAGACAAGTAATGAAGCTGGAAAAGATTAACATGAAACAAGTAGAAAATAAATCTCTTTTGCTTAATGACTTGGATATTTTAAAGAAGGAAAATGAGTTGCTTAAAAAGGATCTTAGTAGTTTTAAAGCTAAAATTACCGATTTAGAAAAGATATTGTTGAGCTTAGAAGAAGTATTGCTTTTGTGTCTGCTAATGAAAAAGGGAAAAGAAAGGTAGAAAATTATGTTTCTAGCTCAAATTCTTTTAGAAAAAAGATGGGTTTGGAAAAAGAAGAGAATTTTGCATCCTGACCCTAAAGGATCCTGAAAGAGAACGGGTACCAAATCAAAATCTTTCAGGTTATGAAGGCCAAGGAAAAGATGGAGGAGGTCGCTTAAACATTCAAGATAGACCCCGCCAAGGCCAAACGACTACCATGGATGGACGTTAACACCATGGAAATGTTACCACGACTGGAGAAGTCCGCCGCCAATGACCCTAGGTGACTTCTTTTTTTTCTTAAGTTAATCATGCATTAACGACGAGAACTCAACTCTTAACTTTAAGGGGGATCTTTTAAGCAAAGATTAAGAGGGAGATCTAGTTTGGGAGGCTCAGATTAATACTTTCAAAGAAAATAGGGAGAGATATTCTAGTCATCTCTTTAAGCAACAATTGGTATAAATCAACTTTTGGTATGTTTTAAAATCTTTTTTATTATGTCAAAAAGATGGAGTTACCAAAAGTTCTTAAAGTTTTCAAATGATTTCACATACATTTGTTTTTACAAACACTTCAAAATATTTTATTATCACCAAAAAGAGATATTATTAGTTCATGCATGAGCATGCATGTTTTGATGATAATAAAACTTATGCAGATAGACAAAACTTGAGCAGTTAGCTTGAAGCTAAGTCAAAAGCATGAAAGCTACTGGACCAGGAAGAAGCTCAAGCCTGTGGATCTCAAGCTTAAGTGAAGAAGAAGCTAAGAAGCTCAAAGGAGCTCAAAGATAAGGATCTTGGGATGAAAATCAAGGAAAAGATCTCAAGCTCAAAAAAAAGACAAAGTCTTTTCTTTTATTGAGTCCCATATTTTGTACTTGTCTTAGAATGTAAAAGACCTCACACATCACGCATCTTGCATTTCAAGATCTTTGACTTTGACTTTCAAGTTAAAGAGTCAATATGATCGATCAACCACTCTACATTGAACGATCAATCGTGTTTTCCTAATCGACCAATTTTGAATTCTAACGACAATATTATGATCGATCGATTTTGATTATCAATTGATTATCTTTTGATATTGATCGATCAATTAAATCCACGTGATCGAGCATTTGAATATGATCGACCATCTAAATATCATGATCGATCTTATTCCATTTCAGGAAGATTTTTGAAAGCGGTTTCATTCTCTATTTGTTCACAACGACTATTTTTCCAGCTACTGGGACTCTAGCCCTTTAAATAGAACTACATACCTCACTTGTTCAAGACACGACAAGAGCAACAAGTTTTCTTCTTTCTGCTTTGTACTCTGTACTCTGAGAGAAGGATCGAAGATCTTTCTGCTCCATTCTTCACACTTACAGCTCTAGTGTTCTGCGATCAACTCCTACAAGCACGCCCCTCGTTCTGTAAGATCGTTTTAGTTTTGCCTCATAATCATTATTGCATATTTACTTTGATGTTGAGGTTATTAGGAGTGTTCAACTATAATATGGTCGAAAGTTGTCCGGGAGAACTTGGGTTGCCCACGTAAGCAACTCCGATTAGTAGAAGACACGCGTATGGATCAAGTTGAAAGCCCGAGTCGAGAGACTCATATCATAGTTTTTACCCAGGAGGGTTTCCACGTTAAATACATATACATTTGTGGATTACGTACTTATATTGTGATTAAAAGTGCTACTTAACGCTTTTTTGTTGAAGCTATTAGTTGCAGCGATCCATATCATACAGTCCGATCTACCTGCACCCACCAAATGGTGTTTGGGAACCAACACAATCCAGAGGAATTAATTACTGGACACAAAGTGAAATTTGTGTGTGGGGGGGTCACAAGGACCTATTCACGGATTTCTTTGACACATTCTCCCCCTTCGCTTGCATATCGACTCTTCATTTTTCTCTTCTCAACTATTGTGGGCAATGATTGGTATATATATCAACTGGATCTAAATACTACATTCTTCTATGGAGATCTTTAAGAGGTGGTATATATAGATTAATCTAAAGATTTTAACCTTCAAAGAAAGTGTCAAAAAGCTTTTTTGTTGAAGACAGGCCATCTATGACCTTAAGCAAAGTCCCACATACTGGATTCTGGAGCTCTCAGAGAACAGTATGGGTGCACTAGGTTTTTCCATCACGTCCTACATGGTACTTGGATAATAACATGCCTTTCTCCCTTCATGTCCTCAAGCCATTTGGGGGCAAACCTGTTTCGCCGTAGCATTCTTGGGAATAACATAGGCAAACAAAGTAAAACAGGAAACATTTATAACTAAGACTAAGATTAGAATAAACTACATATCTTTATATTCTATATCTCGAGGGATAGTTTTTCAAGCTATTCCTAAGAGAAATAGGTGCATTATCCAACCTAGACTAAGGACATGTTCGGGTAGGGGGTTAACCCCCACTTGGGGGGAGGGGGATCCCTCAAAACCCATATTGCTCTCTCTCTCTCTCTCTTGCGCGGCCCACTCTCTCTTATTTAATACATTAAATTTATTTCTTTCATCCATTATAACATAAAAATAATATATTATACCATCTTATCATCTAAAAATTATAAAATACTCAACTTCTACTCACTTTTCCAAACTTCAATACAATCACATCACAACTACTTACTTTTCCAAACTTCAATACAATCACATCGCAATAAACCCTCTCAACCCCAAACCCTCTATCCAAACACCAAATCACCAAAATAGGTTGCCCTCCACCAAGTTACCCTGGGATAACCCTCTATCCAAACGCACCCTAAGTGTATGCTTCACTTTCATAACCATTACTCCCATCACAAAAAAACATGCTTCATGCCCTTGAATACATTGACCTTGATCAAGGGATGAGGAGCAAGTATTACTATAGGTCTCACTTGATTCTTGTTTATTCCTATGTTGAGAGAAGTACTGAAAAAACGTCTTTCCTGTTCTTACTCATAAGCCCCGTATTAGGGGCTTTGGGAAATCCCTTTATTTCATAAAATGTAAAAACTTACAAAGCGGGCACTTGTGATATACATGTATAAGCAAAAGGGAAAATTGTAATTGTAATAGATTCACAAATAGCAATTGATTTTTCTCTGAAAATGGTAACTTCTAGCTTCAGCTCAATGTTCAGTTCAAAGCTTCAGCTTGTCATGTGCAATAGTTGAACACTGTATCTTTTCAACTTCGCTGTCCAGAATTCATTGCCAATAATTAATCATCTTACCTTTCCTAATCTTTTCTGTATCAGCATCATCACATGCCCAACTTTAGAAATTAGATGTACCAAAATGAACGGATCTCCAATGATTCTTCATATTCATAATTCAAACACGGTCATAGAGTTTTTTAATGCCTCCGGTGAATTATAGCAGCAATATCATCTTTCAACGTTCTTAAAGTGCATCATAGTTCAATTGTCATGCACAGGCCGATCATGAACATTGAGCAAGCTTCGATATATCGATGTCGATATTGTATCAGCAACAAGTCTGGAAAAGTACATATTGAGGATATATCGAGAGATATATCAACGATAGTTGTTGAGATAATTGTATTCTTTTATTACTTTCTCTTATTTATGTTTCTCTTTGCCCACACTGTAATTTACCTTAGGATTCTTCTATATATGAGAGCCCTATGGTCTCTATGAATGCATTTTATTTTATTCTATCCACATGGTATTAGAATGACGGTCCTAAACCAGAGCCCCAACCTAAAATCCTTCCCTCACCGCAAGCCCTCCCTCTCACGCCACCTGAGGGGCCACCGCCGCACCCCAGCAGCGCTGCCAGGGGCCACCGCTGCGGCCCAACGCCGCCCCAGGGCCACCACGGCGCTGCCAGGGGCCACCATTGTAGGCCAACGTTGTCTCCAGGGCACATCAACGCCACCTCCAGGGCAGGGTCGCACCTCTCTCGCACCCTCTGATGCCATCACGCTTCATCGCACTCTCTGTGCTTCTTGAGTGGCATGTTTGGTAATTGGATTGGGTTGGGTTGTGTGTCCTCATGTGAATAGTAGTTGTTTGGATAGTTGGAAGGGTTGGAGAGAGTTGGAATGATAAATGTGATGTGATGAGTCATTAATTATGTGTTATATTACCTTTTTTAATGATTATAATATGTTTTTATGCGAATTTTTTTATTTGAACATGGTTTAAAAATATTATAACAAAGAAATCGTATGGTCCATACAACTACTCCAACCTAGGAATGCAAGGATAGAGTAGGGGGTATGCTAGGTTACCCAGGGGTAACCTGGCAACCAAACAAGCCCTAGGAGGCCGATCTGCGACCTGAACCGATCTATTTTTGATCGGAAAACACGATTTCAGACCAATAAAACATGTTTTCTGGCCCTAACGCGCAGCAAGGATTGACAATTATGGTTGTATAAGTCTACATGTACAACCAATCCTCCATATGATCATGTAGACTTGCTTAGATCGGTCTACTCCCCAATCGAGTCATGTTTGTCGATCGTTTATTTAATCATGCTAGAGAACAATGGTTATATAATCTCTTAGTCCAGTGCCTTCAAGGGACTGGCTCACATCGTAAAGAGGGACAGGACCAACAACGAGTTGTGGTCCATGCAATTTCTCACCCTTATGCAGTGCACTATCAAGGAGAACATACTGACTGACGCAGAGCCGAAGGATAAGATTGGGGTCAATGCTTCTTGGAAGCAAGATGATGCTTATGCGCAGGCTTGTCTCTCTGGGACGCTCACCACGGAGATTGCCAATGACATCGTCAATCAGCCCACAGCCAAGGCCATGTGAGGCACCCTAGTTGCTACATATGGGCCAACAAAGAATGAGAGCAAGATCCTCCAGCTTCAGTATGATATTTTTTCGACCAAGCAGAATGGTCGACCTCTCCATGTCCATTTTCACATCTTCGATGCATGTTTGAGAGGCTCCACTGCTTCATGCCCATTACTGCCAGCATAGAGCAGCATCAGTCTTACAGAAATGCCACTATGACGAGAATGTTTATGTCCTCTCTTGACTCTGAGTATGATGTTGTATGTACTTAGCTCCTTACAAGAGAGACGATTCCACGGATGGAGGAAGCCTACAAAAGCCTAGCTTCTCGCAACAGAGGGGGTACCTCTCAGTTTTGTGGTCGTGGCCGACGAGATCGCAGAGGAGGACGTCAACAGGGTCCGTACACATACTGTCATAGACCGGGTCATTCAGAGAACACATGCTACCAGAAGCATGGTTACCCAACATTTGCACATGTGGCTAAGTAGACTGAGACTACTACTACTCTGGACATGAGGCTTGATGATATTGTCTCTCGATTGAGGGAAATGATGACTACTTCGACTACACCTCCTACAGGATCATCAGATATTGTTGCTACTGGTAGAGCCTCCACTAGCTCCTCAAGTATATCCTATGCACTTACCAGTTATAGAAGCTCGGACTTGACCGACTGGATCATGGACTATGAAGCGTCTCAACATATGTACGGAGATAAACATAGATTAGCTCCTACAGATCTCTCTCTCCTGGGAGATTGGTGGTAATTGCAAATGGGGTTCACTTACCCATTGTTAGCTAGGGGAAATTAGTAGCATCCTCAATGCATCTGTAGAATGTCTTGCATGCACATGTTTTTCAGATGAATCTTTTGTCTATCAGTCATATTACAAAAGATTTACCTTGTCGTGACATATTTAACCCATCATCTCTTGTTTTTTAAGACATAGTCATGGACAGGTTGATTGGATGTGACTGTGAGCAGTGAGAGCTTTATAGATTGGTCCAGCCTCCTTGCGCTGGTGCTGCGACTATTTTTGCTGGATCACTCTCTCCGTTCATGTGGCATCTTCACTTTGGACACCTTTCTCTGCAGAAGCTATGTCATGTCCTTCCTCAGATCTCTCCTCGTACCACCTTAGAGTGTGAGGCATGTCATCTTGGTAAGCACCATTGTTCCTCCTTTCCGAGTCGCCGAAGTCACCACAGTATCAGTCATTTGAATTATTTCATTTTTAATACTTGGGGTCATAGTCGAGTTCCTGATCCTTAGGGACATCGCTTCTATCTTGTCGTTGTAGATGATTTCTCTAGATTATCTTGGGTTTTCTTGTTAAAGAATAAGCCTGAAGATGAACCTGTCATTAAATCATTTCATATTGAAATAAAGAATATTTTCTACTCATGTGAAGTTTATTCATTCTGACAATGCAGTTTTTCACTGTAAGACTGTCAGATTTCCTGAGGTCTTTTGGTATTGTTCACTAGACTCCATATGCGTATGCATTATTGGACATGTGAGCCCACAACGAGTCATTTTGCAATAAATGTTATTGCAATTCACTCATTAATGTGAAATGAAAAATAATTAATTTACATAATAGGTCCCTTCGTACAACTAGGGTTATGTACCATGCCCATCTTAATGATCATACAGATGTTGATTCAAATGTTGAATCATAGAGGCTGGTGCTTGGATGATATCTAAAGAGTTAGATTGAGGACTCATCAAGCACCGTCAAATGATTGTTGAGAAAGGATCTCTAGCCTGAGAAGGAGATGGCAATCCTTCTCTAAAGGTTGATATATGATTGACCTCTTAATGCAAGTCCTCTGCATAGAAATAGAAATTCGGAGATATTACATAAGTTAGGTCAAAGAGTTGACTTAATAAGATCGAGATAACCAAGACCTATGCCGTCTACTGTCACGATATAGGCATGCATCCTCTGACCGGAGACAGATGTGTTACTATATGTCTGAATATGTACATTTGGCAGACCGATTGGTTGATGACCTATCCAAGGTCTATACACCGGCGAGCTGGTGTGCATACAAGGGCATATATGTAATACAATCTCTCAAAGGGATCATACAGGTTCATTATTAAACCGGAAGACATAAGCTCACTCATGAGATATTGGGATCAAATTCTGTGCACAGTCGTCTCGCTTTGAAAGATCGACTGAATTTGTAGGTATGATATATGCCTTTGGAAAGTATATGATCGATACCTAGGTATGATATATGCTTTTTTGGAAAGTATATGATCGATACCAACTCCTAATGATCAAAAAAGAAACTTGATGATAAACTCCTGAAGGAAACAGTTCAAATATGATCTAAAACCTCGGATTTATTCTAGATCTTCCAGTATTTAGGATGTACGGGTATTATGAATACTCGAGGGTGATGTGATCGTAAATAATTGTATAACCATAACATTTCCATTCCGAGGGAGTGATGAAACAAGTTCGGATTTTAGTGACTCCTCTTAGTAGATAAGTAATCTGATCTTAGTCCAAATGTTGGACATTGATCTGAATATGATTCGAATGCAATGAGAAGATTAGATTCACAATTTTGATTTAATCAAGCATCTTTGAGAGGTTCTCAAGATCCGGATTTGAGATATGATCTCAATATCCAAGTCATTATGCATGGAATGTACGATCGCCCTCACCTTATCTCCAAGTATCTGAGGAGAAGGTACACAACTCTTAAAAGAGTTCGACAACTATTCCATAAGCAATTTTATCTAAGCAATGGAAAATTAGATAATTAAATAGGATTTAATTATCATAATTAATATGTGGATAGAGATACTTAGAATAATTAAATTGGATTTAATTATCATGGATAGGATTAATATGGATAGCACTATCCACAATACTCACGAATAATGTGGATATGATCCACAATATCTGGAGAAATTTAATTGTGAATAAGATTCACAATTTATATGTTAATGTGGATTAGATTCACATTACATAATTTAACGTAAATATGATTTACATTAAATATTAGTTGGAAGAAATTAATTCTCAATGATCAATAAATGGTATAATTGCAATTATCACAAATAATTTGGAATTATTTTGTGATAATTCAATTATTCAATTGTTGAGATATTTCCTATCTTTTGTGATGCTTTCTTTTTATCTATTTATTTTGTCTTCTTCATCTAATTTGCCCAATAGGTTCCTCTCCTATATAAGAGAGCCCAAGGGCCTCTCATTAATCAATCAATTCATTTCCCTTAACATGGTATCGGAGAGACGGTCCTAGACCAGAGTTCCCATATCCCACCAAAACCTTAGCCCTACCCGCAACCCCCTCTCGCCGCTCGTCCGGCGTTGCCTGACCCCAGGCTGCCATCGCCCAAGCTGCCTCGGCCTTCCAACACACCATCCAGCCCACCGTCCGTCGCCCAGGCCGGCCAGGCCACCCCTGGATGTCCAGCTCGACGCCCAACCCTTCCGATCGTCGTCAAGGGCGCAGTCCGGCCTCTCTGGCCACCGATCAGACTGCCCCCATGCTGCCCAGGCCCTCCCCCGACCCCCCTCCATGTCACCGTCGGCCCTCCCTTCACATCCGTGCACTTCTACAGCTAGAGTTGCAGTCTGAATCGGTCTGATTTTGACCGAAAAATGTGATTTTAGACCCATAAATCGTATGTTCCGGCCCTAGCGAGCAGTGGAGATGGATGAGGATGGTTGTATGAGTCTATACATACAACCAATCATCTGTATGATCGTGTAGACTCGTTCATATCAGTCTACTCTCCAGTTGAGTTATGTTTTTCGGCCATTTTCCATCATGTCAGAGAATAAGGGTGATATTTTTTTGTCCGAAGCCTTCAAGGGCCCGGCTCCCATCGCTAAGATGGATGGGACCAACTATGAGTTGTGGTCTATGGAGTTTTTCACCCTCGTGTAGTGCAACAAGAAGCACATCCTGACAGATCCAGAGCCAGCGGAAAGGACTAGGGCAAATGCTTCTTAAAAGCAAGGTGACACGTGTGCGCATGTTTGGCTATATGGACCCTCACCACAGAGATAGCCAATGATATTCTGAACCAACCCATCGTCGAGACAATGTGGGATACTTTGGCTTCCACATATGCTCAAGAGAAGAATGAGGCCAAGATTCTTCAGCTACAGTTTGACATCTACAAGGCGAAGCAGAATGGACGTCCTCTGCATGTGTATTACATTTCACTTCGTGGCATGTTTGAGAAGCTTCATAGTTAGATGCCTACTACGACGTTTCTTGAGCAGCAGAAGGCACATAGGAACTCCACGTCGGTTGGAGTTTTCATGGTCAACCTTGATACAGAGTATGATGCAGCACGTACTCAGCTTCTCATTGGAGCTATCATACCTCCCATGGAGGAGGTCTATAGCCGTCTCAGCCGGATCATCATGCCTCCTACGACCACTACTCAACCCTCGTCAGTTATGATTGTATCTCGTGACTGAGGACTGACGACCCAGTTTAGAGGACGTGCCCTTCGTGATAGAGGCGGTGGACGTCCATGTGGCCCTTGCACATTTTGCCATCAACTGGGACATGCAGAGGATACATACTACCAGAAGCATGGATATCCCGTTTCTGGTCACGTGGCAGAATAGATTGAGCCTTCAGATACACTTTCTTCCCAGGCTGATCCTCCCCTGGATGATATCGTCTCTCGTATTCGATAGATGGTGACTCCTGTTGTAGGAACCACCACTACATATATCGCAGTCGCAGCCATAGCCTCTTCGATCTCCTCAGGTATTGCTTATGCTTTCACTTGTAGTAATGGTGCAAATATGACAGAGTGGATTATGGACTCTGGTGCTTCTCATCATCTTTGTGGAGACAGAGCACAGCTGAGGTCCTACAGGACCATACCACCTGTTAGTTGGGTTTTTATTGCCAATGGCGACCACTTACCCATTACAGAACAGGGGAAGGTGCATTTGGTGTCGTTCATGCATCTTCAAAATGTTTTATATGCTCCTGAATTTCAGATGAATTTACTTTCCATTAGTCAAATTACTAAGGATTTGCATTGTCATGCCATCTTTGACTCTTCGTCTCTTGTGTTTCAGGATATTCTCACGGGCAAAGTGATTGGATGTGGTCGTGAGCAGTGAGGACTTTACAGACTGGTCCAACCTCCTCATGTTGGTGTTTCTACTATACCTACTGGACCAGTCTCACCATATCTGTGGAACCTTTCTTTTGGCCACCTTCCTGTGGAGAAGCTATGTCATGTTCTCCCTCAGATCTCAACAAGATCCTCCTTCCAGTGCGAGGCATGCCAGCTTGGGAAGCATTATCATTCCTCCTTTCCATCCCGTTAGAATCGGAGCAGTTCTCAGTTATTTGAGCACCTTCATTTAGATAGTTGGGGTCCGAGTCGTGTTCCTGATCACCGGGACACTGTTTTTATCCTAGTGCTGTTGATGATTTTTCAAGACTTTCCTGGATCGTTTTATTGAAGAATAAATCTGAGGTTGGATCTGTGATCAAATCTTTGTAATTTTTTTATGCAATAAAAATGCAAATGCACAAATAGGGATGAACTAGATTATTAAGAAAATCATCAACTTAGCTAAATTGGTTTTAATGTTAAATTAATCCAAATTAGCCAAGTTATAATTTTCTTGAAAACCTAATCCAACGATGAATGCAAAATGTATTTTTTTGGAATTTTCGGAGTTAAAATGCAATAATGAAAAATACAAACTTTTTTGGAGTTTTTATGCAATTTTTTGTGCAAACGATATGCAAAAATTATGAAAAATTTACTGAAAGTGAAATATGATGAAATGAAGCTACACTAATTTTTTGTAATTTTCTGACAATATGATTTTTTTATAATTTTTTAATGAAAACAGAGTGACCGCGGGTATTTTATTTTTAATAAATCCACATAATCAAATTTTTTAGAGAGTGATTTATCTCAAATAAATATTTAAATGATCAATCCAGTAGAAATATCATAAAAATAGTATTTGTGGATTTAGATAAAGAATATATTTTTCTGCCAGTGTCAAATATATTCGTTCTGATAATGCCTTAGAGTTATGCACCTTATAGCTTTCTGACCTTCTTAGATCCCTTGGCATTGTTTACCAGACCTCATATACATATACAACCCAGCGAAACGGTGTTGTCGAGCGCAAACATCGTCACTTACTTGATGTGACCCAAACATTATTGATACAGAGGTGTGCTCTTCATGCCTACCGGGGAGATGTTGTTCTCGTGGCTTACTATCTGGTGAACCGCATACCTTCATCCGTTCTCAATTACGTTTCTCGAGAAGGATCTTTTCTCTCTTACACCTAATGTGTTCGGTTTTGTTGCTTTTGTTCATGTGTCTCTCCAGGTCGTAACAGGCTCTCTCCCAGAGCTGTCAAGTGTGTTTTTGTCGGCTACTCTCGTACCAGAAAGGGGTATCGTGCTTTGATTCGCTAAAGCGGAAACACTTTGTGAGTGCTGACGTTACTTTCTTTGAGCCTATCATGTATTTTTCTCCTACAGGAGACAGACTAGCCCCATCTGACTCTGACGATGAGATCTACGTGCCTCCACCTCCTATGGTCGTACCACCACCTCCCACTACTCCTACTTAGCACCACCTCCACCGCCACCGCTGTCGCCACTTCCTATACCTACTCCTACCTCTACACCTGCTCATGTGGCTCCACCTCGTATTGTGACTCAATTTTTACCACGTGTTTTTATTCGCAGGTCTCGCTCGGTTCCCCCATGCTCACAAGACTTGTCATCATCCAAATGCCTCCGATATGTAATGAGCACATTGTTTATAATGATGGTACTATTGAGTTGTTTGTGCAACAGGATTCCATACAAGATTAGCAAGTGCCCTTGGCAGATGATCCTGATGTGTCGATTGCTCTGCGCAAGCAGAAAAGTAGGTGTGCTACTTATCCTCTTACAGCCCAAGTTTCCTTGAGCGGACTATTAGAGGATTTCATGAGGTTTACCTTGGCGCTATCAACCGTGGAGATACCACGGACATATCAGGAGGCTCTTCAGGAAATTAAGTGGAGATTAATCATGGAGGATGAGATGGTTGCGTTACAGTCACGTGGTACGTGGAGTCTTACTTCTGCTCCAGTTGGTGTGTCCGTTGTTGGCTAAAAATGGGTGTTTACTGTGAAATATCGTGCAGATGGCAGTGTAGATCGCTAGAAGACGAGACTTGTGGCACGTGGGTTCACCCAGAAATATGAGGTGGACTATCAGTATACTTTACCTCTAGTTGCCAAACATTCTACTCTGCACATTCTACTTTCTGTTGTTGTGACACGAGATTTGCCCCTTTACCAACTTGATGTGAAGAATGCCTTCCTCTATGGTAATCTACAGGAGCAGGTCTACATGCAGAAGCTACCTGGATTTGCTACTGAGAGGGAGTGTCATAAGGTTTGCAGATAAGCAGGGTCCAAGAGCAAGATTTCAAAAGCTCACGGACTTGATAGAGCAGCAGAGGTTTGTGCGATCGGCTGTAGATCAATCTTTGTTTGTGCACAGGATCCAGAGAGGTACTATTGACATTATTGTTTACGTTGATGATTACAGGGGATGACGGGGAGGGTATTCAGAGTGCCAAGGACTTCCTAGGTCAGCAATTTGTAACCAACAAGGATTTAAATCTCAATTTCAATTTCGTTTCGAGCCGGTGAAAAAAACGAAACAATTTCGAAATTTCGACGAAATTTCGCCCATTTCGGCCAAAATCAACCTATATTTGTGAAGGAAGGGTATACATCGATATTTCAATTTCGATTTCGGTAGGGTGTCGAAATCGAAATTTCGTCGAAATTTCATCGAGAAATTTCATCGAAATTTCGTGAAATTTGGGACTATGGTAACCAAGGACCTTGGTAATGTAGGTACTTCCTTGGACTGGAGTTTGCCAGGAGCCAACGAGGTCTTGTGATGACCCAAAGGAAGTATATTACAGACACTCTTTCAGAGACAGGCATGGCAGATTGCAAACCTACCACTACTCCTACTGACCCAAGCATGAAGCTATATGATGATGACATTGAGGAGGTTGACAAGAGAAGGTACAGGGAGCTTGTTGGCAAGCTACTATATGTAACTATTTCCATGCCCGACATATCTATTGTCATGATCAAAGTGAGTCAGTTTATGGAGCAGCTCAGACATGCACATATGGATGCAGTCCACATGATTTTGAGGTATCTGAAGACTTCACCAGGTACGAGACTTCTGTTCAGCAGATATACATCTCTTTCAGTTACAGCATGTGCAGATGCAGATTATGCTGGGTGTCCAAAGGATAAGAAGTCTACTTCAGGTTTTGTAGTGTTCATAGGGCATTCCCTTATTTCTTAAGCAGACTGTGGTTGCTAGATCGAGTAATGAGTCAGAATATAGGGCCATGGCGCAAGCTAGCATGAAGATGATGTGGGTCAAATATGTTCTTACTGACCTGATTATAGAAGTGCCTCTTCCCATGCACCTCCAATGTGACAATCAGGTTGCTCTTTTCATTGTCAACAATCCAACTTTTCATGAGAGAACCAAACACATAGAGGTGGACTGTCACTACACTCGTGACATGATACAAAAAGGTCTTATTGTCACTACTCATGTCAGCTCAGGAAAACAGACAACAGATGTTTTTACTAAGGCCCAAGCCAGAGGGCCTTATCAGAGATGTTCCAATCCGAGCCTAATCGATATCTACGCTCCAGCTTGAGGAGTGTTGAGATATTTCCTATCTTTTGTATTATTTTCTTTTTATCTATTTATTTTGTATTCTTCATGTAATTTACCCAATAGGTTCCTTTCTCATATAAGAGAACCCAAGGGCCTCTCACTAATCAATCAATTCATTTCCCTTTACATTAATTAATTAATATATTGGATAATTACTTTTTTGACGTATTCCACCTTAATGGACGTCCATGGGTTGTTTCAACCATGGTGGATATCAACCCTATTTTAGTATGTGGATGAGCTCTCTTAATTATCTTCCATTTATTGATTAATTGTTTTAATTGAGATAATTTGGAAATTGCTTTCAAATTATCTCTTTGTTTTCTTTTGTATTTATTGTAAACTAAAAGAAAACACAAATCAACCTTAAACATTGATTAGTGTGAGCACAAGGATTGAGATCCACGGAAAGAAACACAAATCAATCTAAACCATTGATTGGTGTGTGTTAGAAAATATAATGCGAAAGCGGAATCAGAGATAAAAAAATAAAACTTGAAAGAACATGGAGATTTTACGTAGAACCCTACTCCATAAGGAGCGAGATGAAATCGCGGGAGAAGGCCTCCAAGGGTCATATGTGTCTATTGACTTTCTCATTGGATACTAGAGATCTGGAGCTTCTTAAATAGCCTCTATAGAGCTTCCAAGTCCCACCACTAGTAGATATAGGACTAAACTCATGTAAGTGGTAAATGAATCCTGGAGTGATCCATTTATCCATTTACAACATAGGTGATGCATAACACAAATACTCCAACACTCCCCCTCAAGCTGGAGCATGCAATGCTCAGCTTGGACAAACAGAAAGAAATCTCAAACTCACGCTACAGGACACTACGATCAATATCAACTCAACGCGCACAACTGTCGGTTGTTGTCGAGGACGTTGCTTCTCATGTCGTACAGGTGAGGAGGAACAAACGGGTTGGTGTTAGTCAAACTGAGTGTACTATGTACTGCGCCTGTCAAAGCTACTGAAACTGAAAATAAGTCTCCACCTGGAGAACTCTGACCCGCCACATGTAGAAAACTAGATCATGTGGACAACTGCTCCTTCTCTGAAAGGGTCGAACTAAAAGGTCGTTGAGACATCCTCGTTGGAGTCCACGATCGTTGGAGAACGGAGTCTGAAAAGTCTCCTCGTCGGAGAACTGGTCTCTCCCATACTGGCTCAGAGAATGGGATCTCTACTCTGGAGTCTCTATGAAACACACGAAAACTCTGAGCCGACTAGAAAAGATGGGGACCTCACAATTGATCGTAGACATGTGCTAATCAACCTGAAGACTCGGAACTTGATCGTCGAGTATGAAACTAAACTGTAGAGTCTGAACAATCTGGCTGGCCTGAATCTGGACTGGAGATCTAAATCTGAACTGGAATCTGACAATCTAGCCTCTTGTAGAACTCTACATAATACTTCTCATTTCTCCCATATTGGTCGGAAAACAATGGCATTGACTAAAGTTGGGAGAAGACAAGAAAATGTGGAGACCAAATGAACAAGAAGCCGTCACAATTTTTTCCGGCTTTGCTTCCCCCTTTTTTAAAATCAATTTTTTCGTACAGTTTTTTTATACGATGTTTTTTTCTGGCTATTTCCTCTCCCATTTTTTATAGTTGTCTCTCCTACCTTTTTGAAGGCAAAGAAAGGGGAAACACGCTTTGGTGCCCACCCCAATATAATAATTAGCTAAAAACAAACAAAACAAATTACAAAAGCCAAGAATCAAGCAGTTGCTTGTAGTGATAATAGACATTCTCACAGTAAAAACGCATGCCAGAGAAGAGCACATCATTACGAGCAAGCCAAATGGCCCATAGAACCGCTACCGGAGTCGGGGTCTCTTTTTTTGCTAGTTGCGATCCCCATAGAGAGAGGACCAAAAAGAGTCAAAGTCGAGGGTGCTCAGCCAGTCCAAACCCACCCCACTCCATATGGGCGAGGATACTCGGCAACGGAAAAACAGGTGCTCCAAAGTCTCAATGTCAGTACCACATAAGGGGCATCTATCCGAGACCACCTTGAAAAGCTTTGCGCAGCGATCCCGAGTCATAATGCGCTTCCTTCTAAAGAGCCAGAGGAAGAAACCTATCCTCTCCGGCAAACCCAATGCCCAAATGAGTTCACAATCCCGAACAATAGAACCCGATGTAGAGGGAGGAGGTCTACAAACGACGCCATAAGCCTTCCGAACCGAGAAAGACATATTCATCCAGTTGTCCATTCCAATGGAGGGCCTTCCAACCTGTTCTAACACGTCAAGTAGACGGAGAAACTCCTCCATGCGTTGATCAGAAAATGTCGCTCTGAAAGTCGACATCCAGTTACCATTGTCCCAGCAACCCGCAACCCTCACATCAGGATTTGCATCCATAGCAAACAGGCGAGGAAAGCGACTGCGATGGAGCTCGCCTCTCGTCCAATCATCCAACCAAAAACCAAATGTGGGATCGTTCCCAACCACATGGCAGAATAGATCACGAAAGCGAGGCATGACCTTCAGAATTTCCTTCCAGAATGCAGACTGTCTCTGACCCTCCATTTCGTCATTTTTATGGCTTTATCTTAAAAAAAAAGTTTTTGATAAATCTCATGGTCTACTCGGACCCTCAAATAAAATTATATGGCTCCCCACCTTTTTTGCAGCATTTGTCTCCTCCTTTTGTTTTTTTTATAAATTTCAACCCTATTAGGCCCAAACTAATGTACCTTACCCCGAAGTACTCCACTTGTCTCTCTCTCTCTCTCTTTTAATATTATTTTTTAAGTAAATACATTAGCAGCCCAGTTGATAAACCAAATGAAATAAAAAGAGAGGAGCCCACTAGGGCTTCCACGTGAGGAAGGGCTCCCACTATTGGTTCCCAGCCGCTAAAGATTCTGCCACCCCCTTGCATGGATCGAAGGATGTGTGCCCTCCATCTTGCTCCCTCGGTCTCGATCGCGAGGAGAGGGGTCCATGAGCCGCCTCCTCCTGCTAGAATCGTGCATTGGATTGGCGGCGTTGCTCCTCCAGAGACGATGGATCTCTTCACGTGTGTAGAGATAGATATTATTATGCTATGTACCTGTTTGTTATTTCTTTATTTTCTCTGGCTACTTTGTACTTTACCCTTAAGGTCTCTCCCTATATAAGAGAGCCTAGGGTTTCTCTGAATAATAACTCATTGTTTTCTCCCAACATGGTATCAGAGCCCAAGCCCTAGGGCTCTCCACCCGCCGCCCACCCCCACCCGCTGCCCAAGCCTCCCACCCCCTCGGCCACCCCCTCGGTCCTCTCCTCTCGGGTCTCTCTCTGTGATCGCCTCTCCGCCCCTCTGGGCGCTCCTCTCGGCGCTCCTCAGCCCTAGCAGCCACAACCGTCGGCCTCCACTCGCCGGCTGAAATGCGTCCCACTACCCTTGTTAATTCGAGCAAATTAATGTCAAATTAATTAGTAATGTTCGTTGCAGTCGGATAATGAGAGCAGATCAAAAAGCACGGTATTTTTTTACTTGGTTGGAAGTCCAAGGTCGAACTCAGGGAGGCAGCTGTCTCCTTAGGTTGATTCGAAGCAAATTTCCAAGGTTTGATTTTCAGAGGAGATATTTTTGGTCTTTTTCGTATATTTTATGCAAGACACATGCAAAATCATGCCAAATTACAAGTTAAATCAGAAAGATGGTCAAATTAATTCCAAAAATTATGAAACTTGGCCAGATAATGAAATATGATGAAATTAAGCTACACTAATTTTTTGTAATTTTTACACTAATTTTTTTGTAATTTTTACACTAATTTTTTTGTAATTTTTAGATGTACGGATAATGAAAAATGCAGACTTTAGTGAAAATGACTAAACCAATTTTAATAATTACCAAACGATGATATTTCTCAGAAACAAAATTAATCCAAATAGGTCTAATTAAGAGCTATCCAAATCAACTTGAATTTCGTTAAAACACTTCACAGTTGATTAATTAAAAATCGATTAGGGTTTTCACTAAATGATTTTTCTAAGACAAACTATTCATGCAAATGGTGTGATTTTCTGATATGTTGCAGCACAAACTTATATCTACCAATGACGATTTTTCAGAGATTTTTCGATAAGCAGATAATGCGCAATAAATTAATCAATCAAAATGGGCAAAATGTTGCAATTTTTCCAAATTAAATTCCATAAATATTCTGCAGTTCAGAAAAATACAAATAAATGCCAAAATGGTAAAATAAGATTATGCTACAGAATGCAACGTTCGGAATTAAAATTGGATGACAAAATGACGACTAAATAAACGCGCAAATGCAGGGGTATGAGTGCAATACAAAAAAAGAAATATGAGCTCAAATGAAGAAAAGGGACTTACATGCAATTAACTAAAACTTGGAATTTCTTTGATAACTTGCAAGGGGTGCCAAGTGTCCCCTTTGCAAATACCCTTTTTTCTTATTGTGCGATCAAACTCCCCTATTTGGTGGCTTGAAACAGGGGCCCTTGGAGCTTCTTCGAGGCTGACTGTGAAGGAGCGCGATGGAGAAGGCGGAGGGCGGTCGGTGGCGTGGCTGGAGTTGGGCGGCGGTGCGGCCTTGGAAGCGTGCTGCGCGCACGAGGTAGCCACGCGCGGAAGCCGATCGCGATTGGGTAGTGGGCGTGGGAAGGCGCGGCGGCTTCCACGCGTAGCAGGGAGGGGAAGAAGCTCTCGCGGGCGCGGGCGCGGTCGACGACGTTGGAGGAAGGGCAGAAGGCCGCGCGTGTGCGCAAGGAGAGTCGAGGCAGCGGCGCACGGCGCAGTCGCGGCCGCGCGAGCGGTGGTGCGGCTGGGTTGAGCGCGCACGGGGCGGTGCAGCGGACTGTGAGGCGGCCTGAGGGTCATGCGGCGGTCGGTGGGATAGCCACGTGCGAGGCGCGCGCGGCCAAGGTGCGAGGTGGTGATGGCGAGATGACGCGAGGGCAGCTTGTGCGGCTTCGCTCGTGGCCGGTGGAGGGGCGGCGACCAACTGGAGGAGGCTTCTCTGGAGCGAGCAACTACTCGCGTGACGCGCGGGTCTGGAGTGGAGGAGAGAGGGGCGTCGAGGGCGATGGTCGGCGGCGGCCACGTGGTGCAGGCGTTGTTGGCGGAGCCTCGGTGGATATACATGCAATAAAGGAGAAAGCTCGAGCCAAGCTCGGCTATGGTGGAGGTGTGGTGGCACGCTAGCTGAAGGTGGAGATGGAAGAAGGGAGAGGGGGAGAGACGTGGGGAGGGAACAGGGGATTTCACAAAATCCCCAGCTTCACATGCATTTGTATAGCGGGCTTAAATGTTGGATTAATCGGTTGATGAAATTATTTCGAAAAATAAATTAAAAATCATCGTTGCATTCGCAACGTGTGATTTATCCGTGGAAACACAATTGTTTGGCGATTTGATGGATGGAAGATGGTGAATCGATGAGAGAGAGAATGGGTGTGTAATGAGGAAGAAGAAGAAAGGGAGAAGAAGATTACCTGAAGGTGATGGATGTGATGCCTATGGAGGGAGAAGTAAAGCTTCTCAGGTCGTCGCTCGACGCGCGGCAAGCTCGAGCTCAGCAGCTCGTGGAGATCAGAGCTGCAGCAGAAGGAGCAAACCTTCTGGATCTCGCCAAGGATAGTTGCATGTTGTCGCTCAACCAGTAGGCCGTGATTGCTGTCACCAATGCGGGTGGGAGCTCGGGTTCTATCTCTGGAAATATGGCGGATGGGGATGAATGTGGGAGATGGAGAGGATACAAAGAGGAGGAGGAGGCGGTTGGAGAAGAGATGGGGAAGGTGGAGGAGATGGGGTATGGATTGGAGGTGTCGATGGCTTCTCCCTTAAGTTAAGGGAGAGTGGGGGAGGAATGGGTAGAGAAGAGGATGGCCGTTGATGGATGACCCTCTCATCCAACGGCCCAGGATGAAGGAGGGAGATGGCATAAGTGAGTGAATGAGGAGGCAATACATGGCGGCTACAGGAGTTGCCATGTGTCGCTCCGAGAAAAATCCACAACTAAATACAAAGAAAAATCAAAAAGAAATAATAAAAGAGCTTAGATCAAAAAGTGATCAACACGAAAGTTGCTCGTCTCGACGAGATCTACAACTTTCGTGAAGGACCGAAAATCAAAGGAAGTGATCTGTACAAAAATGTATTTTTGGGTGGTACCTTATAGATAGAAAATACCGCATTTTTTCTTTTGTAATTTTTTTGTCATTTTTCAATAAGAGAAAAATCAAAATAAAAATAGAGAAAATATGAGAAGAATATTTACAACTTAATCTAATTTTTTTTGGATTTTTAATAATTAAGAAAATAAAAAGATAAAATGAAGGGCAAAACGGTCAATATGTATAATATACAAAAGGGGCCCAAAACCCAAGTTTTGCATACGAGCTCCGATTTTAATGAAAGTGGTCATGTTTCGAAGATCTTTGAATGTATATTACTTTAAAAGTGAGTAGACCTAATTCGGAGGTTGTATGAGAGAGATATGTGCATTTTAAGGTCTACGATCTTCAACTGGGTTTGGGGTTTTATTGGGTAATTTTACAAGTTAGTATTTTTTTGACATTGTTCTTTAATTAGTGTTAGTAATATATACACTATAGAGTTGGTTTTATTGGATTCGGAGTTAGTCTAAAATAAATACAAATAGGTGAAATATGGTGAATATTTACAAGTGAATTGGGCTTCTTATTTTATGCAAATATGAATGCTAAAATGCGGATATTATGCTTGCATGCATGAATGCTAATTATACAAGATAAGGGGAAATATGCTACTATTTACTCGGGAACAAAGCTCTATTTTCAACTTTTAGAGTGATGAATCACAGATTCATCAACCCCATATACTTAAACCTTTCTCGTTCCCGAGCAACTAAAATGAAATGCAAGAGTGAAATGATTTTGGGTTCCATACCAAGGTCATGAACAAAAGTTGAAAATGGAGCTGGACTCGACCTTTGGATTAATTGTGTGGTGGAACCTTATTGGGATCTGAACTTAAGACCTAACAGACTTCAAGTTCCACGAGTCTTCTTTTCAAGACGCCTCAACAGTCAGGTTAGAACAAATCCTTAAACGCAAATTTCTGATGACTATGATTCTTACTTGTACTGTGTTAGTGAAATGTAACTCTTCACATCAGAAATGTCTAAGAAGCAGCCTCCTCTAACAAGGTAACTCAAATAACCCGGTTCGGTAACTCTTTCCTCGAGGAGCAGGGTATTCCCTTCTAAGTTCAAGTGCGACCAGCTCAAGAGGAGGGGGTGGAGAAAAGAATGGATGTTAGCTAGTGTAGCTACCTATCCCGGGATGCCTGACCAGTGTATCCAAGTCATCCAGCTGCAGAGTTCTTGCTAATATACATACTCCGACAGGTATTTTGTTTTCACTTGGACCTGTCAGATTTTTTTGGAGTTTTTGCATTTTTTTCTCTTTTTTTTCTTTTTTTTTAAAATTTATAAAAGGTGCAGCATGTACATCAGGAGTTTTTCCTCTTGAGCCAGTACACTATCCCTCTTTTGAAGCATTATTGCAACCCACAGCATCCCGTCTTAGATGTCAACACCACCGGACTAGGTTGAGATGCACTACCCTCCCTAGAGGAAGACGGATGTTTCCACCCGTGTGCTACTCCAAGCTAAAGGATTCTACCTCCTCACCACCTCATCAATGAAGAGCTATGTGCATTGTGCTTGTCCAAGTTAGGTCATTATCTAAAAGAATCATGCATGTGCACGAGATATTCTACTTAGACTGATTAAGATGACATGTGACCATAGACTTGCGGACTCAAAGAATTAAGTCACTTGACCTGAGAAATCTTAACTCCAGTTCCCATAAGGTTCCTCTGGAATTAGGTGGATTAAGGTCAAATCAAGTCCATCCTCAATATCTACTCATAACTTGGTTCAGAACCCACTAGCTTTTCACTTTGCATATGCAACATATGCAGATGAGATGCAGATGACACGCTATGTAGATGAATGAAATGCAAGACTCTTTTTTTTTAAATGCAAGGATGCAAAAGTAAATAAGAAGCCTTTATTTTTTGTTTTGTTTTTTTTCAAAACTTTGGTAAACCTCCTATGTTACAACAATTTTTCAAGAATTTTATAAGTGTTATACACATGTTATACAATATACAAGTATACATTTTTTATACAAATTTTACAAGTTACAAGTATTATACAAGTATAAAAAAAATTTCAATTTTTACCCACCCGTAATTATTGCAAAATATATACAAAAATACGTGAAAATACGCGAAAGTACGAGCTATGGGTAAAGTATATATGTAATATATACACGCCCTCATATACTTAGCTTGTGTTATATCCTCAGAGCACGAAAAGCGAGGAAAAAGACATAGCTCGTGCTAAGCGTACGAGAGCTAAAATAACAAAAAGTATAGAAGTCGCTTCGCCCCCCTATACTTAGGCTCTGGCAGCCTAAGTGTAGAAGAAGATCAAAAATGGGGCGGGCGAGGTTAAGAGGGGAAATGGAGGAGTATAAACACGGCGGGCATCGGTCCCCCCTATACTTAGGCTCTGCTCAGCCTAAGTATAGGACAGGAATGAGTATGGAGACCAATGTGATCTGGATGATGTACAGAGACTCGACTCAAGTGGCTCATCCCCCCTATACTTAGGATCTAATCATCCTAAGTATGGTCCAAGATGGTGATCAATGAAGCTAGGATTAGTTACTAGAGTCGCGGAAAAGAGAGGTCAGAATGTACAGGAATGATGGTATATACAAGTGAGTCGGTCTGAATCTTTCAAGATGCTGCTGATGGCCAGAGCTTACTGCTGCAAGGTCTAAGGCGCGGCTCGAGGTGTATCTACTGAATCTGTCTCGCGCATGAATAAAATCTCCTCAATGTGGACTAACTGCTCATTGGATTCGACGAAATGCTTCAACAGTTGTCCATTCACAAGAAATGTCGGTGCGTCATCTGCGAGGTCTGAGATCTCAACACATCCATTATCATGCACCGTACGGACGACAAATGGGCCTGTCCACTTGGACTTCAACTTGCCTTGGAAGATCTTCAGCCTAGCATTAAACAACCATACCTTCTTTCCAGGAACAAAGGTCTTTCGTCCGATATATCTATCGTGGCAACGCTTAACCTTGTCCTTGTACACCAAATTGTTGTCATATACGCAGTTTCTGACTTCCACAAGCTCATTCAGATCCATATCTCTCTGCTTCTACCCAATGTACGTGTTCCAATTGACCTTCTTGATTGCCCATTCTAATTTGTACACTAGTTCTGCGGGCAAATGACACGACTTTCCGAATACCATTCGGAATGGGGAGGTTCCTAACTATGTCTTGTAAGTTGACATATACGTCCATTGGACCTGATCCAAGATCTGAGACTAGTCCTTCCTGTCTGGGCGGACAAGCTTTTGCAATATAGTCTTCACCTCCCGATTCGACACCTCAGCCATACCATTAGTTTGTGGGTGGTAAGGACTAGCGACACGGTGTTCGATGCCATAGTCTTTCAGGAGTTTCTTCACCTCCCGGTTTACAAAGTGGCTACCCCCGTCTGATATCATCATTTTGGGGATCCTGAACCTAGAGATGATGTGCTCTCTGATGAATTTACAGACAGTCCTGCTGTTTGCGGCTCGGGTTGGGATAGCCTCCACCCACCTGGATAAATAGTCTACCGCAAGAAGGATGTATTCGAACCCATTGCTAACAGGGAATGGACCCATGAAATCGATGCCCCAAGCGTTAAAGACATCACAAATGATGACAGGCAGCATCGGCATCTCATCCTTGAAACCAATGGTTCCTCCCATTCTCTGGCATACAGGACACGACTTCGAAAAGATGATGACATCGCAAAACAGAGTCGGCCAGTAAAAGCCACACTGAAGTACCTTCCATGTGGTCCTCTTCCCGGAGTGGTGTCCTCCTTCCTCCAAGCTGTGGCATAAAGAAAGGACACTCTGGTACTCCTCCTGAGGGATACACCGTCTCCAGACACAATCCGGTCTTTCAAAGAAAAGGATCGGATCCTCCCAATGGTAGTGTCTAGCATCCGACTTCAGTCGGTCAATGTGGCTTTTGGGTCAATCTTCGGGAACTTTCTTGGAGACAAGATAGTTCACGATGTTGGCATACCATGGGAGTGAGTCGACAACAAAAATCGACTCGTCAGGGAAGGAGTCTCGAATAGGGGAATCCTCGGAAGTATTAAAATCTTCGAGACGAGAGAGATGATCGGCTACTACGTTCTTCTTTCCAGGTTTATCACGGATGTCCAAGTCAAACTCCTGGATAAGCAAAATCCATCGAAGAAGACGCGCCTTCGTGTCTTTCTTCTCCATCAAGTATCGCAGTGTCGTAGGGTCAGTGAACACAATTACCATGGATCCAATTAAGTGAGATCTGAACTTGTCCAAGGCAAACACTACCCAATCATCTCCTTTTCCGTAACTGTATAGTTACGCTGAGCGGTATCAAGCACTTTGCTTGCGTAGTGGATTGCGAATGGGACGTCATCCCTTCTCTGTCCTAACACAGCCCCAACAGCAAAGTCTGAGGCGTCCGTCATGATCTCAAAAGGTAGAGACGAATCTGGGGCTTGTAGGATAGGTGCGTCCATGATCATTCCTTGTAATAGCTTAAAGGCCTCAAGACATTTGTCATCAACAATAAATTCCATGTCTTTGCCTAAAAGCTTAGTTAGCGGTCGGACAATTTTAGAAAAATCCTTGATGAATCTTCGATAGAATCCGACATGCCCGAGGAACGACCGCAACTGTTTGACGTTGGTTGGTGATCGGAGTCGTCTGATCACATCCACTTTGGCAGGGTCAACCTCCATTCCTCTCTTGGAGATAACGTGCCCCAACGCAATGCCCTCCGTCACCATGAAGTAACTTTTCTCCCATGAGAGTAACAGATTAACCTCACAACAGCGTTTGAGGACTCGGTCCAGATTCCTAAGACAGGAATCGAAGGAATCGTCGTGGACCGAGAAGTCGTCCATGAAGACTTATAGGAATTCGCCGACCATTTCGGTGAATACGGCAATCATGCACCTTTGAAAAGTACTTAGAGCATTGCATAACCCAAAGGGCATGCGCATGAAAGCATAGGTACCAAAGGGGCATGTGAACGTGGTCTTTTCCTGATCCTCCGGAGCTATGGCTACTTGATTGTAGCCCGAGAACCCATCCAAGAAACAGAAGAACTCTTTTCCCGCTAGTCTCTCTAGGATCTGATCAATGAATGGTAGGGGGAAATGATCCTTCTTCGTCGCGGCATTCAAGCGTCTGTAATCCACACAGACACGCCACGACGTGGGCACTCGCGTCACGATCTCCTCTCCATCCTCGTTGGTGGTCCATTGAATTCCCGACTTTTTCGGGACCACATGGATCGGAACCACCCATTTAGAGTCGGAGATGGGATAAATAAAACAAGCGTTGCACCATTTCTCTATCTCCTTTTTCACTACCTCTCGTAAATTTGGATTCAAACGACGTTGGAATTCACGAGAGGGTTTGGCTTCATTCTCCAAGTAGATATGGTGCGAACAAAGAGTGGGATTTATCCCGTGGAGATCGGAAATGCTCCAGCCTATCGCCTTGCGGTTTTTCTCCAGGATCTCTAGCAAGCGAGATTCCTGCTCCTCGGTCAATCGTGAACTGATGATGACTGGAAATTTCTTGTCCTGACCTGCAAGGAAGGCGTATTTCAGTGTTGTGGGTAAAGGCTTGAGCTCAGGTATGGTGTGATCGTCTAGGAAATCTGACTCAATCGAATATGGCTCGGTGTTGGAAGTGGTTGGATCTTTCTCTGTAATTGCTGCCACCAAGTTATTCAGCTCTAGAGTCGGATCGTCAAAGGTCTCCATGCAATCGGCAAAAGCCACGTCCGACTCGTCATCCTCATCTTTCGATTGTCCTAAAGAAGGAAGGACTTACAGGCCCAGCTGAGCCTCTAAGTTATCGAAGATGTAGGGCGATGCAAAATCTGAGCTGTACTCGTCTCTGAGGACCTCGCAAACTGACTCATGCATGGGATCATCTCCGGAGGGGAGGGACTCATTGGTGCTGGCTGGGTTCTGTCTCCATGGCCCAACTGTGTCTACATTATTGCAGTCTGCTTCGGTTGAAGAGTACTCGGTGCTGGATTCGGAATCCGGTCTCTGCATCTGATCTGCTTCATCTCGAGTTCCTCATCTCCGCCTGGAGTTTGGAACTGGATCTTCCTGATCATATAATCAAACAAGACTCCTGATGTTCTGAGGAAAGGCCTGCCTAAGATGATCTGGGAGTCTCTTCAATTACGAGGGGTTTCCATATCTAGGACAGTGAAGTCCACCATTTATTCCTACCCCTCGACTTTGATTACAACATTCCTCAATTGTCCTTGGGACCTCATGGTTGATTTATCAGCGAACTGCAGGAGGGCTCTAGATTTTCTAAGAGGTCTGAGATTATGCCGCTCATAGAGGGTTGTAGGCATTCAGTTAATTGAGGAACCGTTGTCTAGGAGAGTGCGTGCAAATGCGATGTCATCAACATGACTCACTACATAGTGTGCACCCATGTCTCTTCGTTTCCTTGGAAACGAGATCTTTATTGCACAAGTCGTGGCTACTGACAGAACGTGTTTATCAACACGGCTTTTGGTCTTCCTGCTAACTCTATTAGGTGTGCATCTCACCTTAAGGTATTTTTGAAATGCAGTAGTCATTTCCACGTACTTGTCAAAGGGAATTGTGATCTTGATGTGTTTGTTGCAGAACTCTGCCATCTCAAGGTCATCTTTTTGGATTTTTTTAGTTTTCTGCTTTCCACCCTTTGAGAGCTCGGGGGAAAGGGATTATTGACTCCAACTCATGTTCTGAAACTGAAATGTTTTCATTGAAATCTGGAACTGAGTTATGTACACGACTCGGACTCATAAACAGACTCGTAAACATACTCACTACACGACTCTTTTATATTTTTTTTGTAAATTTTTTTTTAAACAGCAAATAAATGTAGAGATGAAATGAAAGGGTGGTGGTGATAGTTGATTGTGATGGTGTGATTTTTAATGATGAACAATAAGATTGTGATTAAGAAAGAAGAAAATATGTTAGATAAAAATGAAATGAAAGGATATGATGGAGTATACTTACCTATGGATTGCCGAAAATGGCGCCGCGTCATGCAGCTTCCGGTTGTGGCCTCGATCCGACTTGGCAAAAATTCGAAGAAGCTATGCAGCTTGGATGCGGCTGCGACGAGGTCGTTTTCTCCACCTCGGATCTCGCCTTCGGCTTGTCGTCGCTCGACATCAAAGAAGGAGCTGTCACCTCACGGCTTTGACGGAGCTAGAACCTATCTCACTCGTAGAACGGCAGACGGGAATGAATGTGGGAGATGGAGAGGATATAAAGAGGAGGAGGCGGTTGGAGAAGAGATGGGGAAGGTGGAGGAGATGGGGTATGGATTGGAGGTGCCGATGGCTTCTCCCTTAAGTTAAGGGAAAGTGGGGGAGGAATGGGTAGAGAAGAGGATGGCCGTTGATGGATGACCCTCTCATCCAAAAGCCCAGGATGAAGGAGGGAGATGGCATAAGTGAGTGAATGAGGAGGAGACACATGGCGGCTACAGGAGTTGCCACGTGTCGCTCCGAAAAAATCCACAACTAAATACAAAGAAAAATCAAAAAGAAATAATAAAAGAGCTTAGATCAAAAAGTGATCAACACGAAAGTTGCTCATCTCGACGAGATCTACAACTTTCGTGAAGGACCGAAAATCAAAGGAAGTGATCTGTACAAAAATGTATTTTTGGGTGGTACCTTATAGATAGAAAATACCGCATTTTTCCTTTTGTAATTTTTTTGTCATTTTTCAATAAAAGAAATCAAAATAAAAATAGAGAAAATATGAGAAGAATATTTACAACTTAATCTAATTTTTTTTGGATTTTTAATAATTAAGAAAATAAAAAGATAAAATGAAGGGCAAAACGGTCAATATGTACAATATACAAAGGGGCCCAAAACCCAAGTTTTGCATACGAGCTCCGATTTTAATGAAAGTGGTCTTGTTTCGAAGGTCTTTGAATGTATATTACTTTAAAAGTGAGTAGACCTAATTCGAAGGCTGTATGAGAGAGATATGTGCATTTTAAGGTCTAAGATCTTCAACTGGGTTTGGGGTTTTATTGGGTAATTTTACAAGTTAGTATTTTTTTGACATTGTTCTTTAATTAGTGTTAGTAATATATACACTATGGAGTTGGTTTTATTGGATTCGAAGTTAGTCTAAAATAAATACAAATAAGTGAAATATAGTGAATATTTACAAGTGAATTGGGCTTCTTATTATATGCAAATATGAATGCTAAAATGCAGATATTATGCTTGCATGCATGAATACTAATTATACAAGATAAGGGGAAATATGCTACTATTTACTTGGGAACAAAGCTCTATTTTCAACTTTTAGAGTGATGAATCACAGATTCATCAACGGCCCCCATCCCTAGCGGCACCTTAGTTGCCGCCGCCAGCCCCAACTCGCCGCCGCCAGCCCGTAGGGGTGCCGCCCAATCCGTTGGGGGCCGCAGCCCTCATCTCCAGACCATGCCCTAGTCGACCACGCCTAGGTCTCTTTCTCCGGATCTATGGATTTGAGTGCGTAACATCTACATATGCACTCAAATCCTATGCGGTTTGTGTAGACATCAGTCAATTTGTCTACAAACCCTAGTTCTTCTCCAACGGTGATATATCAGAATCGAAGGTTGATATGCCCTCCATAGGCGCATTCAAAGGTCATGCGCCAATAGTCAAGATGGACGGGTCGAATTATGAGCTCTGAGCGATGCAGTTCATGAGCCTCATGAAGTCGAATGGTAAGAAGCACATTCTTACCGAGGATGAGCCAGCAGAGAAGACAGGGATATATGCCTCGTGGGAGGCTGATGACTCATATGCAAAGGTCTGGTTGTCAGGTACATTGTCGATGGAGATTGCCAACGACGTTCTCCAACATCCCACTGCCAAGGCAATGTGGGATATTCTAGTTGCTACATATTCGCATGTGTGAAATGAGACCAAGATGTTACAGCTTCAGCATGACATCTTCACGATGAAGCAGAACGGCAGACCTCTTCACTCCTTATACACATCCTTGAGAGGGATGTTTGAGAAGTTATACAGTACTATCCCACTCACAGCGACTCCTGAACAACAGAAGACATTTCGGAATGCCACCATGATGGGCGTTCTACTTGTGGCCCATGATCCTGAATATGGCGCCGCCCGTTCTCAGATCTTAGCCGATGCAGTTATTCCTCTAGTGGAGGATGTTTACAGGAGGCTCAGTCGCATTACAGTTTCTTCCAGTTCTTCTACTCCACCCCCATCGGTGATGGCAGTTTCGCGTGGGAGAGGTGGTCCGTCTTCTGGACGTAGACGTGGACCCCAAGGCAGGGGTGGTCGCTTTAGTCAGCCATGTTCATACTGTCACCGCACAGGACACTCCGAGGAGACATGCTATTCTAAGCATGGGTTCCCAGCATCGGCACGTGTAGCAGAGCACTCTCAGCTCCAGTTGGCATCTACTACAGACAACCGTTTTGAGGAACTTGTGGCACGTCTCCGCGATATTATGCCACAATCATCTGGCGATTCTTCTGGTGGACCTTCAGATGTTGCTGCTACAGCCTCCGCCAGTTCATATGCTGTTGCTAGTACCTCAGGTAGATCTACTGCATTTACACCGTCTCATGATATCTCTGATTGGATTATAGATTCGGGTGCCACACATCATCTCTGTCGAGACCGAGATAGACTTGAGTCCTACAGGGATATTCCTCACAGCCGCTCAGTGCAGATCGCAGATGGTACTCATTCCCCTCTTGTTGGACAAAGGGAGGTCTTCCTTTCCTCGACTATGCATCTACAGAATGTCCTACATGCTCCTGAGTTCTCGATGAATCTGTTATCTATTAGTCAGATTACGAAGAATTTGCATTGTCGTGCTATATTTGACCCGTCTTCTCTTATTTTTCAGGACATACTAACGGGCAGGGTGATTGGCCGTGGCTCTGAGCAGAATGGTCTATATCGGCTGGTTCGGAATTCTTATGCTGGTGTCTCCTCTCATTCTACCGGACCAGTTTCTCCGTACATCTGGCATCTCCGTTTTGGTCACCTCCCGCTCCAGAAAATGCGCCATCTTCTACCTCAGATCTCTCCCAGTTCGTCTTTTCGCTGTGAAGCATGTCAGTTGGGAAAGCATCATCGGTCGAGCTTTCCTAGTCGTCAGAGTCGGAGTAGTAGCTCCCCGTTCGAGTTGTTTCATGTAGATATATGGGGTCCAAGTCGTGTACCCGATCATCAGGGGAACAAATTTTATTTAGTGGTAGTGGATGATTTCTCTCGTGTATCTTGGGTATTTCTTTTAAAGAATAAATCTGAAGCAGGAGATGTGATCAAGAATTTGATTAATGAAGTGCAAAATGTGTTCTCCTCTACTATCAAATATATTCGAACAGATAATGCCCTAGAATTTTGCACACGGTCCCTCTCTCAATTTCTTTCATCAAAGGGCATTATTCACCAAACCACTTGTGCGTACACATCTCAGTAGAATGGTGTGGCGGAAAGAAAGCATCGCCATCTCCTTGACATTACTCGAACCCTACTGATTCAGAGTTGTGCCCCTATTTTTTTCTGGGGGGATGCTGTTCTTACCGCGTGCTATCTGGTCAATCGTATGCCATCTTCTGTTCTTGGTGAGAAAATACCTCTCTCTATCATTTTTCCTGACAAGGAATTATTCTCACTTACTCCACGTGTCTTTGGTACTGTGGCATTTGTTCATCTTGTGACTCATGGACTTGACAAACTCTCACCTAGAGCTGTCAAGTGTATCTTTGTTGGTTATTCTCGGACTCAGAAGGGCTATCAGTGTTATGATCCTATAAACAAGAAATACTTTGTTAGTGTTGATGTCACATTCTTTGAGTCTGTTATGTCTTTTTCTCCTGCAGGTGACAGACTGGTACCATCCACTACCAATGATGATGTCTATGTCCCTCCACCTCCTACTTGGAGTTCACCTGAGTCTACTCCCGTTCCTGCCCCTACATCATCATCACCACCACCACCTCCACCTCCACCTCCACCTCTTCCACGACCTCCCATTCCACCTCTACCAAAATTCTATACGCGTCGGTCAGGTCCTGCTCAGGCTACACGTCAGCCACCCATCACGCCTCAGGTATGTTCAGATAGCATTACTACTGACGGGTCAGATATGGTACATGTGCAGGATTATTCATTGCAGGAGGAAACTACACCATCCAGTACAGCAGAGGATGATCTTGATATCCCTATTGCTATCCGGAAGCAGAAGCGGATGTGTGCCTCTTATCCCTTTGCTTCACAGGTGTCTTTTCACCGTCTCACTGGAGATTTTCAGAGATTTGCTACAGCGTTGTCTTCCGTGGATATACCACGGACCTACCAGGATGCTATGAAGATTGATTGCTGGAGATTGGCTATGGAAGATGAGATGCGTGCATTGCAGTCTCGTGGCACATGGTCTTTGGTTATTGCTCCTCCTGATACATCTATTATGAGCTGTAAGTGGGTCTTCACAGTTAAATATCAAGCAGATGGCAGTCTAGATCGGTACAAAGCACGTTTGGTCGCGCGTGGATTTACACAAACCTATGGCGTGGATTATATGGACACTAATTCTCCAGTGGCTCGACATTCTACCCTTCGCATTCTCTTATCTGTGGCTGTGGTCCGTGACTGGAGTATATCTCAACTGGATATCAAGAATGCCTTATTGTATGGAGATCTGCAGGAGGAAGTCTACATGCAGCAGCCACCAGGGTTTACTGCTGAGGGGGAGAAGCATATGGTGTGTAGACTTCACAAGGCAATTTATGGCCTCAAACAGAGTCCAAGAGCGTGGTTCCAGAGCTTTCCAATCTGATTGAACAACAGGGATTCAAGAGGTCAAATGTAGACCACTCATTGTTTGTTCAGAAGTCATCGGCAGGTACGGTTGTTATCATGGTCTATGTTGATGATATTCTGGTTACAGGAGATGATATTCAGGGCATAGAAAGGGCGAAGACATTCCTAGGCCGTCAGTTCGTTACGAAGGATCTTGGAACCCTAAGATATTTTCTGGGGTTGGAATTTGCCAGGAATGCACAGGGTTTGGTGATGACCCAACGGAAGTACATTACAGACTTCTTGATTGAAACAGGCATGGCTGGATGCAAACCATCAAGTATTCCCATGGATCCAAGCATGATTGTATGATGATGACACTGCTGAAGTGGATAAAAGAAGATATAGAGAAATGGTGGGTAAGCTCCTTTATATTACTATAACTCGACCTGATATTGCCTTTGCAGTAAGTAGGGTGAGTCAATTTATGGAGCAGCCAAGACAAGTTCATATGGATGCTATACACATGATACTAAGGTATCTGAAGTCTTCTCCAGGTTCAGGGTTGTTGTTTCGGAAGGGCAGTGCAGACGCCGATTATGCAGGATGCTCTAAGGATCGAAAATCAACCTCAGGATTCGCAGTGTTTGTTGGAAGCTCTGTGGTTTCTTGGAAAAGCAAGAAACAAACTGTTGTGGCAAGGTCTAGTGAATCCGAATATAGGGTCATGGCGCAAGCCAGCACGGAGATGATGTGGGTTCGATCTGTACTAGAGGATCTACATGTAGCCGTACCTCTACCCATGCAGCTTCAGTGTGACAATCAGGCAGCCTTGTTCATTGCCAACAATCCATCTTTTCATGAAAGAACCAAGCATATAGAAGTTGACTGCCATTACACTAGAGTCTTGATCTAGAGAGGATTGATATCTACAACTCACGTGAGCTCAAGGGATCAGACTGCGGATGTATTCACCAAGCCGTTGCTCAGAGGACCTTTTCAGAGATGTTCATCCAAGCTGAGCATGATAGACATCTATGCTCCACCTTGAGGGGGAGTGTAGAGATAAATATTATTATGCTATGTACCTGTTTGTTATTTCTTTATTTTCTCTGGACTACTTTGTACTTTACCCTTAAGGTCTCTCCCTATATAAGAGAGCCTAGGGTTTCTCTGAATAATAACTCATTGTTTTCTCCCAACAACGTGGAGAAGGACTAAGGTTTCTTGTCGCTCACGGCGATCTGGAGAGGAGGTCGCCATCAATGGGCCAGCGACGGGCTGCCGCCGCAAAGGGTGGAGAAGTTCATCAAGGGCTTGGACTCGATCTAGAGATTATTTCTTTAAAGTGAACTCCTGTGAATTGATTTTGTAGATCTGAAGATTATTTTCTAGACTCATGTGAATTGATTCTAGAGATTATTTTCTGAAGATCTTGAACTAGAGATCTTGAATTATCAATACCGTTCATGATGGTATTGAACTCATGTGAATTGATGCAGACTGCAAACATCAATTCTGGAGATATGATGCAGGCCGCAGAAATCTAAATGCAGACCTTGAACCCAACGATACCTCAGGGTGCAGCCACTCGAAACTTGGTTGGAGGTGTGATTGAATCTTGAACGAGCATGATCATAAACACAAAGATAAATCTTAAGAATAATTCTCAAGAACAATGAAGAATGGAATCCCGACCAAATCGTGAATTAGGGTTTCGATAGAAACCCTAGAACCGAATCTCAAATCTCGGACATAAACAAAGAACATAAAATCCTCGAGAATCGAACATGCTCTGATACTATGCTAGAAAATATAATACGGAAGCAGGATCAGAGATAAAAGAATAAAACTTGAAAGAACACGAGGACTTTACGTGGAACCCTGCTCCCTAAGGAGCAGGATGAAACTACGGGAGAAGGCCTCAAAAGGTCATATGTGTCTATTGACTTTTTCATTTGATACAAAAGATCTGTGGCTTCATATATAGCCTCCACAGAGCTTCCATGTCCCACCACTGGTAGATGTGTGACTAAACTCATGGATGCGGTAAATGGATCTTGGAGTGATCCATTAACCCATCTACAACATAGATGATGCATAACACAAATACTCCAACAGTGTGAGCACATTAATTGGGATCTATGGACTTCCAAAATGCTATTAAAGAGAGGCCAACCCTATCCCTCTTTACACAAGTTGAACGCAATGGTTGCATTAACAAAACTCTCTCTCTCTCTCCACACGTCCACTCTCTCCCTCTACATCCTTGGTGGAGATTGTGATTGTTGTCGTCATGTCGTTATGCAGTCAGACTAGTCGCTCGAGGAACTCGGTCTTCTTCAGTGCCACGTGTTTGTGAAGAAGATAACAGATTTCGTACGATGAAATTAAGAAGTTCCTTGCTTGGATCGTTGCTCGGGATTGCGAAAAGCACGTGACTCATCATCACACTCGTAAGTGCACTCTCGTCGGATCGAACTTGAGTCAGGAGGCTTCTTCCTTTAGAAGCTCTAAGGATTACAATCACGCTTCAAGAGGTAAGCCTAATCTCGTGTGATCTTGATGAAACGACTTGAGAAGTGTTCTCGAACTATGTGGTCTCATCATTTAAAAATTTTTTAGATTCGGTAGCCCCCTGCAACGAGTATGACTAGTAGCCCTTTCAATGTTGTAAAAGTCACCTGACTAGCCCGAATAGTAGGTCCGACTAGTCTAGTCAGTGGGGTGGCCGACCGAGTACCGACTAATTCCGACTAGGTCTACTAGTCAACCAATTTTTGCTTGGATATACCATATTTTTTACTTTTTTAAAACCAAACTTATTCTAATATGCTTGATTTTTATTTAAATTCAATTACTTCTTTTGATTCATTATGATAGTAAAAAAATATATAAACCTATGTAAGTATATAATCATATATGTATAAAAATGATTAACATATTTAAAAAATCAAAGATTCAAAGCTGATTAAAGCCCGACTAAATCCGATTAATTGCCCGACTGTCGATTAATCCTTAGTCAGTGACCCGACCGACCGCGTACCGACTACCGACTTTTGCAACCTTGAGCCCTTTGTTGTATTCGATACGAGGTTCACACTTCCGTAATGTGCTAAGACCTAAACCATAGCCTTCAAGTGGTATCAGAGCCTTGGTCAAGGTCTTGGATGTGATCCAAAAACCTTAGGTAAACAAGGTTTTATATATCGGATGTGCAGGGACTCATTGTTTCACATATGATGTGGTGATTCGAAATGTTTTTCACTAAATGTGAAACCCCATGTTTATGCATTGTTTGGATGAATATTTTGGATAATAAAATGTATTTAGAATGTCTAAATATGTCCCCAAAATAGTAGCCAATTGTTGGCATCAAAAGTGCAAAAATTAAAATTCGAAAAGTTCCTGCAACGAAATGGCTTTTGCATGTATTCACGGTCGGATATGTAAGAAATAACTTTTTGCTTATTGTTTTCCCGTCGTGAAATATGAAATAAACACTATAATTAAGTAGAAAATTAAACCAACAAACATGAAATAAACACTATAATTAAGTAGAGAATGAAACATGATTGCTAAAACCGCAAGTACATTGATATTATTTTGTATTTCTCAATCAGAATGGTGAAAGTGCCTTGTCTGGGTATGCAGGTTTAGTTTCTTAATTAGTGCCTGACATGTCAAGGAAATGCTCCCTCCCAGCATAACTCGAGTGTACTTGTTGCATCTATTTTTTAGCAAAGAATAATATGAGTAAGTCAAGTTGTACTCTAATTATTAAAATACAAAATAATACGTACTTGTGAGAGCTTATACTACATGGTAATATCAATCAAACCCTAATTGTTTGTTGGTTGATTGAATTGGATTGTTGATTAATTTAATATTATTAAATTAATTAGATCCAATTAAAATAAACACTCCATTATGAATGGAGATATAATTCCCTTGGAAGAATTAATCATAATGAATATGATTCATAATGATTAATTAAAATTTGAATGGGATATGGAGGATCATATAAATGACACACATGGTCTCTCGTCAAGGCGAAGGGTTCTGTCGCCATGGATTGTATGTTGGAGACGCATGTCTGAAGTGACAGCTCCTACATACAAGAGCAAATGGATCGGGTTCTTAACTCTCTTTTTTGACGCCAAAAAAAGGGGGATACACTCAGCGGTGTTCGCCCCAGTATATTAAATAAAGGAAAGAGGAAAAAAACAGAAGTAAGCAGTAAAACAAAAACAGAACAAAAGGGCAAGACAAAAAACTATACAGAAGGCGCCACAGGCCTCAAAAAAAGGAGCACCCCACAGCCTCAAAAAAGGAGCACCCCACGCAGACCTAAACCACCGACCAAGTATCCACAAGTCTCGCACACTGCAGAAGCACGTTTTCCTTGTAGAAGCTTTGTCCCGAAAAGATGGCTTGATTTCTCCCCAAACAAATTGACCACAATATTGCAATGGGAAGCAAGATGTCCCTTCTCGCCCTGTTTCTGTTCATCACCAGCGACTCACAAAAGGCCGAAATGTCATCCGTGCACACCCAAGCCAGATCCGCCTCCTCCCACACACCTCTGACCCTGGGACAACCAAAGAATAAATGCTCCACGGTCTCCACTGCCGAGTTGCAAAGTACACATGTATTAGAGACACTACCCCATAACCTTGCACAACGCTCCCTCGTCAACAATTTCTGCCTGCGAAAAAGCCATAAGAAAAAGCCAAGGCGCTCGGGGATCCTGAGGCCCCAGAAAAAACCACAATCGCGCACCAACATGTCGGACCGCTCCGGCGGGGGCCGAGCAAGCGCCCCATAAGCTTTCCGAACCGAAAAAGGACCGCCACGCCAAGCCCAATGATCACGATCAGCAGCAGGCCTAACAGTGTCCCCGATGGCGCCCAACAGGGCCAGAAAATCAAGAAGCCACTGATCCGAGATGTTAGCGAAGAAAGGCGGACACCAACACCCATCCGCCCAACAAGCTGCTACAGAACAATCCTTCTCAGCTGCTAACGCAAACAAGCGGGGGAAGCGCACTCTCAAGGACCCCCCTCCCGTCCAATCGTCAATCCAAAACTTAAAGGACTCACCATTCCCCAGGACAGGCACAAACAAAGACAAGTTCTTTCCAAAAGCCTCCAGCACCCCCCGCCAAAATGGAGTAATGGCACCAAGCACCTTGCCCCGCGCCTAAAATTCCCTGCTTTCGCTGTGAATCGCCCGCAATAATCTGGTAAAAAGTTATTGTCCTGGCCCCAAATCATATTTGCCCATTTGAGAAGGAACGCATTGTTAACGATATCCAATCTCCGCACGCCCAGCCCCCCTTCACGTTTGCCTCTAGTGACCTCATCCCAAGCCACCAAATGCAGCCCTCTCCCAGATTGAATATTCCTTCCCCACAGAAATCTCCGCATACACTTCTCGAGGCAGACGCGAATCCCCACCGGCATGCGACGATGAGATAAGAAAAACACTGGAATCGACGAGAGCAGTGCCTTAAGAAGAACAAGCCGACCCCCTCTCGTCAGCATGGCCGAGCGCCACCCAGCAAGGTGCATCTCCATCCTCTCGACGACCATAAGCCAATCCCTGATCCTGGCCCTCCCAACCACCAACGGCATACCAAGGTAATCAAAAGGTAACTCACCCGGTGGAGACCCCAAGACACGTCCGCAATCAACCGCCTCTGCTTTAGACAGGCCAAAAGAAATCACCTTGGATTTGCTATCATTCTTAAGAAGACCCGATACCTCGCAAAAAAGCTCCAGCGTCGCCGCCATCCCCGAGACCTCGGACAAGCTGCCCTCAATAAAGAACAAGGTGTCATCCGCGAACTGCAATAAAGGCACGCTCAACCCATCCTTGGAGTATCCCTTCGAAAGCCCAACCTCAATCACGCCATCCGCCATGCGCGCCAAGACATCCGCAGCCAGAACAAACAAAAGAGGCACGAGGGGGCAACCCCGACGCACCCCCCTCCGGGGCTGAAAGAGACCCCCTTCCGTGCGACCATTGATCAACAAAGAGAAGGACACCGTGGTCACGCACCGCTGCATCCAAGATATCCAAACCTCAGGAAAACCACGCCTTTGCAGAACCGACCACAAGAACCTCCAGTCGAGGCAGTCGTAAGCTTTAGAAAAGTCGACCTTCCACAACATCCCCTTCTTTCCGGAGTTCTTCCAATCAGCGATCAACTTCGACGCCACCGTAATGCAATCCGAAATCTGCCTTCCTCGGATAAAAGCCACTTGTACCGGAGAAATAATCGAGTCCAGTATCCGAGCAAGCCGACGAGCCAAGACCTTGGCAACAATAAGATAAATACCATTAGATATCGAAATGGGGCGAAACTCATCAATACGCTCCGCCGCGGATGATTTAGGAATAAGCACAATGATTGCACGATTGATCCGATCGAAACCATTATTCCCACTGCAAAACTCTGAAATAACCTCCAGCACATCTTCATCCACCACCTCCCTAAAATCTCGATAGAAAGCCACCGGAAAACCATCAGGCCCCGGGGAGCTATCTTCGTTCAGATCCCACACGGTCGCCCTTGCTTCATCCAACGATATCGCCTGTGTCAACTCCTCGCCCGCCCCCCGAGAAATGGGCGGAGCCCCACATCCCGACCAACGCCACACCCTCGGTGAGCGTCTCGAAGCGAAATCCTTAAAATGAGCAGCAATGGCCCGCCCCATCTCCCTGTCCCCCATGATCCTCGTATCATTTATCCGAATAGAGCGCAAAGTGTTAGTTCTCCTCCGCCCGCTAGCCACACGGTGGAAAAAAGCCGTGTTGGCATCACCCTCTTTAATTCACCTCATCCTCGACCGCTGCCGCCACTCCGTGTTCCGCTTCCTGTCCTCGTCCGAAACAGCCCTTTGCGCAAGAAAACGCTCACGCAACTCCTCAGGAAGCAAATCCCTATCGTTCTCAAGTCCATCAAACCTGGCAATGGTTTCCTCAGCCTCCTTCCTGGCAGCGACCCTCGCCACCCTAGACTCCTTTTTTAATAAGGACAGCTTCTTCCGCAGCGACGAGAGCTTTTGGTCAAACCTGGAGGTCGCAGACCACACAAAACATGTCTGGGACCAATGCGATGTCACCGAATCCTTGAAGTTCGCTTCTTGCAACCAACATTTCTCGTATCTAAAGAGGCCCCTCACCATCGGGACCTCGCCGGACTCCCAAATAATGGGCGAGTGATCCGACAACGACCGAGGGCGAGAGGAGACCGAACAAAGAGGGAACGCCTCCAGAAATTCCCCAGAAGCCAAGAAACGATCAAGCCGAGAGCGCGAGTTATTATTCCTCCACGTGTACTTGACATCATCCGCCACCAGATCCCCAAGAGCCAACGCCTCAACCACCTCCGCAAAATCAAGGGAGTTCGGGTCCTAGCCACCCCTGAAACGAGGACGATCCGACAGAAGGAGAGTAACATTGAAATCACCCCCAATGAGCCAAGAAATCCCCTCGAAAGTACGACCCACATCGTGCAAATCTTCCCATAATTCCTTTCTTTTAATGTGGCAGCAGGGGCCGTAGATACACGAAAACGCGATGGGCGTAGCAGTATCAATTCGAACCAATAGAACCGACAACATATGCCTCCCCCTGATCTCCGAAGTGAAAGAGAACGACGACGAACGCTACGCTACCAGCAAACCACCCGCCGTCCCGGCCGTATCCAACGCCCAGACTTCATTTATGTTACCAGCACCAAAAAAATGCCAAAGGACATCATCGATCCCCCGCAGCTTCATCTCCTGAATGAGAACAATATCACAGCCCCACTCTGACATTCTGGACCCCAGTGTCCTTATCTTATCCACTTCCCCCAGACCCCTAATATTCCATGTGAGTACCTTCATTAAGACACATGAGGTTGTCCCGCAATCGGAATGAGACCAGCCCCTGCCACTACCGAATCTCGCAAAGACGCGCAAGAGAGTTGTTTAGACGTGCCCGCCCGAGATCTGCTTCGTCTTCGATATCTTTTTCCTGATCTCCTGTCCAAGAGGTTCCCCACAACACTACTGCCGTCTTCGTCCGATAGGGGGACCGAAGAGCCAGGAGTGGATGGTAGCACAGAATCACCGCCAACTTCTAAAAGAAGAGGGTTCGTAGAATGTCCGCTAGGCAGCCCATCCACAGGGAAGGAGGAGCCCACAACGAGGACCGAGACCCTCGCACCTTCAAATCCACTATCGGAGGAGAGATCCCCCGCCGAAGAAGAAGTCAAGCCATATTAATCACCGATAGCAGCACCGCTTCGCGGGTTAGTTCTTCCCGCGCCATAGACCCGAAAGGAAAAGGCCCACTGAAATCCACCGCCGCCTGACCCGATAATGGGCCCGCAAAGCATATTTGGAAAGCCCGAACCGATTGCGAAGAGTGAAAAGCAAATAGAGAATCAACCTCGGGTGCCACTTCAGCATGCAATCCTTTTCCTGCTGGAGAATTACACGACGCCCGAAAATGCACCCCGAAAGGACGTGGGGAACCCATAATTAGGGGCGACGATTCGGAAGTATCCCCATGCAACGCCACCTGGTGTTGAGAAGACGAAGCGGCACCAGTGCCCCAAGGGACCAGGGGGCCGACGATCTGAGACCCCGGAGTTATCGCCATCGCCGGCGGAGCAGGGGGGTCAATGAACGACAGCTCCACCTGATAACGGAAACGACCAATCTTCAAGGACTCAAAGAAAACCTTGCCAATCGCTTCGTCAAGGAACCCCACGCTGCATTCCATCAAGACTCGCGTGACCCTCCCATCCGAGCCAGGCTTGAGACCATCCTCCACAACCGCAAGCACCACACCCCACCTCCGGAGAGCCCGCCCAAGACAATGAACAGCCCTCGACAAGAAGGGAACCCCGCGCACCTCCACCACACAAACTTCGACGTTCGAACAAGCACCGTCCGCATAACGAATAAGCCTCCAAAAAACTTCCTCAGTTGCACCGTTTCGAATAAGCCTTTTCCGTTGATCCGGGGAGAGGCCGCGAACACAGCACCGAGTTGCATCCAACGACAGAAAGTCTCCACCGGAATGAGGACCCATGAAGACGAGCACATGGGCTCTAACTCCTTCCTATGAAACACATCCCCGCCTAGCCACCCCAATAGCCACAACTCCCTTTTCTCCCCCCTGCATAGGCGTCCCATGCAAGACTTCGGCATGCGACCATCCACCCGCTACGTCTTTCGACCTGGAAGAAGCAACACCGCCGCCCTCGTTGCCAACTCCACCACCACCCGAACGTGAGGTACCGCCATATCCACCCACAACTTGCGCAAACGACCTCGCCCCCCAGGCCTCGAAGGGCGCTACACCAGCCTCTCGCACGTTAAGCGCACCAGCAATCCCCGCCGAAGGACCAGCCGAGCGGAAGGCGGGGAAGCCACGGCCAGAACCGAACCAACAAGTAGCCTTCTGATGCCCGATCCTTCCACATCCAAAGCAACTTGGGGGAACCCCACAGGCCGAAGCAACGTGCCCATGCTCTCCACATCTGAAATAATGCATCCCAGGCTTCCTGTGAGAGACCTGGACCCACTCACCAACCTGCTCTCCCCGCTCGTCGCCAACTTCCCCACGAGCCCGACTATCCTTCCACAATGGAGGAGCATCGACGCCTTCCCGCACAGCCCCCTTCCTCTCCTCCCCTCCCCTGACGTCACCTCCCCCCCCCCCCCCAGCTGCCCACACCGACGAGGCTTTGCTCTTCCCACGACCCTCGGAAGCTCCACCCTCTCTCGCATTCGTTTTCGCTCTCCACCAACGCTTACTTTTGAACATGGCTTCCCTAAGCAGATGGTTGCGGTATTCGGGTTCTTAACTTCTCGAAAGAGTAAGGCCGTATGTATAGTGACCCCAATATCGGTTCTTCATATTATTGGGCGATATTGGATTGCGCATAGCGATTTCTATTCATGTTGACGGTTGATTCAATTAACAACAGGTAAACATCACCTTAGTGGTGGTGGCCCGGGTGTTAAAGACCAAATAGAGAAATGCAAGTTGGACTTGTAAGGCGGAATGAGTTTCCGCTTTTTTTATCCGAGTTACAGTTTCCCATATTATTGGGATGTAACTAACGTAAAAAGGAGATCCCAGATCTTGTTAGAGATACATCAGTAGAAATATATCTTGCTTTGAAAGTTTAATAAGGGAATGGATTTTAAGAGTTTAAGAGGCAAGACAACTTTGATTTAAACCATTAATAACCATAATCAAAGAAATATATTTATACAAATTATCTTATTTCATGTAACCTTCATTAAATCCACTCAAAACTATACTCGATCATAACCAGTATAATATCATGAATTGGATCCATGTTCAAGATGTAATACTTGCAGTTGGACACATAATGTATGTGATTGCAATATGTAAGTTTCCTCATGATTATGAGGAATGACAATTAAATAGACAACAGGACAACAACCTATACTTTGTGTGTCTCTAAAGTTTTGATCTCTCATCGAGTGTGCTTTGGAAGTAACATGTCAATGATGATCGCAATTGTCAAGATCACTCTTAAAAATCAAAGATGTTTTGACGAACATATGTGCTTTCAATACTTATCATGAATGGTTCGCTGCATTATGCAAAATGATGACTTGATAAGAGATGATGTGCTCAAAATGTTTGTATCTGCCTGAACCAAATTTTTCTTGAGTTAAGATGAGTGTGGATATGATGAATGTCATCATTCTGCTATCTCTACTCCAGTCTTAAATGATGCATCATATTATTCATATTGTATGAATAGGATGAAGCAGGTAAAAATGTTGAAATATTATATTGAAGTCCCTTGAGGATATGTTCAATTTAAGAGATCATTTGCCTTAAGTGTAGAGGGAAAGAATAAATTACACTAATGAGAGTCCCTCGGGTTATCTTATATAGGAGAGGAACCTATTGGGCAAATTACAGGACGAAAACAAAATAAATAGAATATAAGAAAAACAATACTAAAGATAACCGATATCTCAACACTCCCCCTCAAGCTGGAGCGTAGATATCGATCAGACTCAGCTTGAAACAACATCTCTGATAAGGCCATCTGGCTAGGACTTTAGTAAGAACATATGTTGTCTGGTCTCCAGAGCTGACATGTGTAGTGGCAATAACACTCTTCTGTATCATGTCACGAGTGTAGTGACAGTCCATTTCTATGTAGTATGTGCTTCGTCTACTCATGAAAGGCCGTATTGTTGGCAATAAAAAGAGCAACATGATTGTCGCATTGGAGGTGCATGAGAAGAAGCACCTCTATAGTCAGGTCAATAAGAACAGATCTGACCCACATCATCTCTGTGTTATCCTGTGCCATGGCCCTATATTCTAACTCAGTGCTCGATCTAGCAACCACATTATGCTTTTTGCTCTTCCATGAAACTAGGGAATTCCCTATGAACACAGCAAAACCTGATGTAGACTTCCTATCCTTTGGACACCTAGTATAATCTGCATATGCACATGTTGTAACTGAAAGAGATGTGCCTAGTGAAGTCTTTAGATATCTCAAAATCATATGGACTGCATCCATATGTGCATGTCTGGGTTGCTCCATAAATTGACTCACTTTGCTCACGGTAAAGGATATGTCGGGCGTGGTAATAGTCACATATAGTAGATTGCCAACGAGCTCCATAGACCTTCTCGTGTCGACCTCCTTAGTGTCATCATCATAGAGCTTCATGTTTGGGTCAATAGGAGTAGTGGCAGGTCTGCAATCTGCCATGCTTGTCTCTGAAAGAAGATCTGTAGCGTACTTCCTCTGGGTCATCACAAGACCTCGCTAGTTCCTGGCAACTCCAATCCAAGGAAGTAGCGTAGATGCCCAAGGTCCTTGGTCACAAACTGCTAGCCTAGGAAGTCCTTGGCATCCTGAATGCCCTGCTCGTCATCCCCTGTAACAATAATGTCATCAACAAAAACAAGAATGACAACAGTACCTCTCTGGGTCCTCTGCACAAACAAAGAGTGATCGGTCGTCGATCGCACAAACCCATGCTGCTGTATCAGGTCTAAGAGCTTCAAGAACCACGCTCTTGGACTCTGCTTAAGGCCATAGATAGTCTTGTGTATCCTGCAAACCTTCTGACATTCCCCCTCAGTGGTAAATCCAGGTGGTTGTTGCATGTAAACCTCCTCCTATAAATCATCATAGAGGAAGGCATTCTTCACATCAAGCTGGTAAAGGGACCAATCTCGGGTCACATCAACAGAAAGTAGAATACACAGAGTAGAATGTTTGGCAATTGGAGAGAAAGTATCATGATAGTCCACCCCATATGTCGAGGTGAACCCACGTATCACAAGTCTCGCCTTATAGCGATCCACACTGCCATCCACACGGTGTTTTATAGTGAACACCTATTTGCATCCCACAATGGATGTGTCAACTGGAGCAAAAACAAGACTCCACGTACCACGTAACTGTAGCGTAGCCATCTCCTCTTTCACGGCGAACCTCCACTGACTGTCCTGAATAGCCTCCTGATATGTTTGTGGTATCTCTACGGCAGATAGTGCTAAGGTAAACATCCTGAAATCCTCTGACAGCCTGCTCAAGGAAACATGGGCTACAAAAGAATAAGTAGCGCACTTTCTTTTCGGCTTGCGCAGAGCAATCGGTACATCAAGATCATCTGCCAAGTTCGTGACCTGTGAATTCCCCTCTTGAGAGGGCACATGCTCATTCTGTATGGAATCCTGTTGCACTGACAACTCAGTAGTGACATCAGTAGAAACAATTTTCTATACCTAAAGCAAGCTGGATGATGGGCAAGACCTGTGAGTAGGGAGAATAGAGGAGGCATGCGAGTAAAAAAGCATGGCAAAAACTGAGTCACGATAGAAGGTGGAGCCACAGAAGCAGGTGGTAGTGGTGATGGTGGTGGTAGTGGTGGTGGTGGTGGTGTGACAGTAGGAGGTGGAGGCATGTAGATCTCATCTTCAAAGTCAGATGGGGTCAGTTTGTCACATGTAGGAGAAAAATACATGACAGACTCAAAAAAAGTAACGTCAGCAATAACAAAATGCTTCTGCCTGAGCGGATCAAAGTAGCGGTACCCTTTCTAGGTACGAGAGTAGCCAACAAAAACACACTTGACAGCTCTGGGAGAGAGCTTGTCACGACCAGGAGAGACATCATGAACAAATACAACAGAACCAAACACACGAGGTGTAAGGGAGAAAATATCCTTCTCGAGAAACGTAGTCCAGAAATGAATCTTCTCCTCCAACACAGACAATGACATACGGTCCACAAGATAGCATGCAATGAGGACATCATCTACCCAGTAAACATGAGGAGCAGTCTATATCAGCAAGGTTCTGGTCACATCAAGTAAATGACGATGCTTGCGTTCGGCAACACCGTTCTGTTGGGAAGTGCAAGCACATGAGGTTTGATGAACAATGCCAAGAGATCTAAGGAACTCGGAAAGTTGTAAAGTACATAACTATAAAGCATTATCAGAAGGAAGATATTTAACTTTAGCAGAAAAAATATTCCTTATCTCATTAAAAAAATATTTGATCACAGATCTAACCTCAGACTTATTCTTCAATAAAAAGACTCAAGAAAGTCTAGAAAAATCATCGACGTCAATTAGATAAAAATGATGTCTGCGGTGATCAAGAACACGACTCGGACCCTAAATGTCTAAATGTAGGAGCTCAAAGAGCTGAGAATTGTTCCGACTATGACGGGATAGAAAAGAGGAAGGTGGTGCTTCCCAAGCTGGCATGCCTCGCACTGGAAAGAGGATCTCGTAGAGATCTGAGGGAGAACATGACACAACTTCTGCAGAGGAAGGTGGCCAAAACGAATGTGTCACAAATATGGTGAGACTGGTCCAGTAAGTATAGTTGAAACACCAACATGAGGAGGTTGGACCAGTCTGTAAAGCCCCCGCTGCTCACAGCCACATCCAATCACCCTACCTGTTAGTATGTCCTGAAACACAAACGACGAAGGGTCAAAAATGGCACAACAATGCAGATCCTTAGTAATCTGACTAACGGAAAGTAAGTTCGTCTGAAAATTAAAGGGATATTTACATCTATAACCTTGAGTAGTTTCGTAATTACTCCAGGAACCCTTCATAATAACGAATTACACCCAGGACCTTGAGTCGTCCTTAACTCTTACATAGCATAACCCTTACTAGTTTCTTAATTACGCGGATAACCCTGAGGAGTACCTTCAATCCATTTCTCCATTAAGTATGACGGAGTCCATTATATAATACACCTTTGAGTTCACCTTATTTACAATGGATACCACTCCTCCTTTCCTTATTTACAAGGTTTATTGTCCTTCATCCTAGTTACATCTCTCATTTCATATTCCTTCTTTTGGGTCATTCCACCTTACTTTCAAAGATAGGGATGCGTTGTTTACTGCCATTAAAATGCGTCGAGTGCAGCAGCAGATCTCCGTTCCATTCTTCTGGGAGGATAAACCGTGTTGGCCCAAGAAAAATGGCAGCAAACATCCATTTGCATCCCTTCTCTAATTCCTATTTACATTGTCTCTTCGTGATCAATCCAGGTTGCTTCGATCCCGTTCGGGTGGGAAGAGGTGCTTGGAAAGCCTCTAGAGCAGTTTAAAGGAGCTTGGTCAGGTGGACCTACTGTCCTTGAGCCTAACGGTTTCATGGAAAGAACCAGGTCTACCAACCCCTTTATAGATGATTTTTTATTGCAAATAGGGTGAGCTCCCAAGATGGAAGTCACCGTAGCCACAAATTCATTAATAAACAGTGGGTACATTAGATTGAGGCCCAAAAATTGTAAAGGGTCCTAGAGTGAGAGACCACATTCTCAGAATAGAAGCTATGGTTTTTAAAAATCGGCTCATTCCGCCCAAGCCAGATCGCCCAAAGCACCGAAAAGGCCTTAGCACAGTCATCCGTCAACCCAGGCCCAGAGCACGAATCGGCCTCCAAAAGACATCAAAGTTGATGGCCTCCACCCAATGTAGGCCTACGTTCCTCCAAGTCTGAGCCGATGTCACACATCCGAAGAAAATGTGCTCCGCGTCTTCCACCGCACCCTCACATCTGTCGCAAAACATATCTGTTAAGCCAAACAGCCTCCCCCTCCTTGCTTTGTCACACAATCGATTTCTTTTCAAACACCATAGAAAGATCTTCACCCTACGCGGGATCCTGGCTGCCCAGATAACCTTCATGTCCGTACACAGCACCTCGACTCGCTTCACCGCTTCCCCAGTCATAGCTTCTTAAGCCTTCTTAACCAAGATTCTCGTCCCAAACCACGCAAAATGGTCAGGCACGTCAGACCACTCCCCAGGCTGGGGAACCTACTCAAGCAGCCTCAAGAAGTCCTCCAAGCGTTGGACCGAAAGATCGGAGACGAACCGTGGGGCCCAAGAGCCAGATTCTGCCACCTCAACCAGATTCGCATCTCTATCCATCGCCAGAGTGAATAGCATCGGGAAACAGGTCCCCAAAGCACCATCCCCTGTCCAGTTATCCATCCAGAATCTGAAAACCTGACCATTCCCGAGTGTCGGCTGCAGATTAGGAGCAACACACGGTAAGACAGCCTGGATCCCATCCCATAGAGGAGATTCGTATCTCATTCTAACCGCAGTCAACTCACCCTTTACACCATAAATGGATCTCAAAACTCTTTCCGCCAATGATGACGAATTTCCCCAAATCTTAATCACCCATTTGTTCAGCAATGCTTTATTCATGATTTCCACATCACGGACCCCAAGGCCCCCATCAAAAATCCTCTTTGTAACGTCATCCCAGCCAACCAGGCGCAAGTCGCACCTCTGTTGCTTCCCATCTGACCACAAGAAGGACATCATGAGAGATTCAACCTTCGTTCTGATCCCAACCAGCATCAGCCTAGTAGAAAAGAAGAACATCGGAATAGCGGCAAGAACATGCTTTAGGAGGGACAGCTTCCCTCCCCTTTATAGATGATGAAGAGGAATGACAACTCAAGTTCATTTGTTGATTTCTTTTCCAGTTGCAATGATGAGGCTCTTACCATCCATGCAAACCATTCATCGGTTGTTGAGAACTCGTTGGGTCTCCGTGAAAGCCATGATTTGGAAACTGGATCCGAATGTGAAAATTGGTCAAGCTTGGGCTGCTCAGATGATTCAAATGCTGCAAGTGTTTCTGTTCTGGAGTTCCTTTTCCCACTGTCATCCCCGCATGCAGGTTTCCTGTGCAAGTCTGGCTTGATCAACGGTGGTAAACTCGTGCACCCTGTTGAGGCAGCGGAAGAGGGGGCTTGAAGGGAAAACGTAATCTTGTCGTCAGACGAACCATGACGCTTGTTCAGCTGATAATGCTAAGTCGCATGCTGAGTTGCAGAAGGAGGAATGATGCACATGCAGAGCAAAATAACTTCTCAGCGGGAGGAGGGAGGAGGCGGGGGGGCGACGACGGCATGCTTGGAGGAGGGAGGAGGTAGAGGAGGGGGGCGACGACAACCAGCCTGAAGGAGGGGGAGGTAGAGGAGGGGCAGCGGCGACTGGCCTAGAGGAGGGGGTGGTGGCATCTAGCCTGGAGGAGGGGGGACGGGTGGGAGAAGGGGTGCTTTTTTCTTTTCCTTTTTTTATTTTTGGTTTAATTTTAACCGTTAGATCGATGATGGATTAGATTAACTCAAAGGCTTGGCTGAGTTAATGGATTAAAATAACATAGGATTATGGGTGTAGGATGGCGCACTTATTTGGAGTTTCTCATGTAATTCCTGATTATGGAGGATTCTTGGGGTAATTACGAAACTACTCAAGGTTATGGGTGTAAATATCTCAAAATTAAAAGCATATAAAACATTCTGAAGGCACATTGACTGCGTCAAATGTACCTTCCCCTATCCTGTAACTGGTAAGTGGTCGTCATTAGCAATGACAACCCATCTGCCATGTGGTATGGTTCTATATGACCTGAACTATGCTCTGTCTCCACACAGGTGGTGTCAAGCACCAGAGTCCATAATCTACTGTCATGTCTGCAGCGGTACTACTAGTAAATGCATAGGCGATACCTGAGGAGCTCGAAGAGGCTCTAGCTGCAGCGGCAGTATCTATAGTGGTGGTGCCAATAGTAGGATTCATGATCTCTCGAATACGAGAGACAATATCATCAAGGCAAGGATCAGTCTGGGAAGTTGCAGTCTCTCAAGGCGCAATCTGTTTAGCTACACTACCAAAAGCAGGATATCCATGCTTCTTGTACCATGTATCCTCTACATGTCCAAGCCGACGACAGTAAGTGCAAGGGACACACTGACGTCCACCGCCTCTACAACGAGGGATGTGTCCTCTGGATTGGATCGTCCCTCAGCCACGAGAAGAGGTCATCGCTGAAGAGGGCAGAGAAGTGGCTGTAAAAGGCATGATAATCCGACTGAGACAACTATAGACCTCCTCTATGGGAGGTATGGTAGCTCAGGTGAGAAGCTGAGTACGCACAGCTTCATACTTTGTATCAAGTCCAGCGATGAAGACTCCAACTAACGTGGAGTTCCTATACGTCTTATGTTGCTCGGTAGATGTGGTAATAGACATGTAGTTATGAAGCTTCCTAAACATGCCACGGAGCGAAGAGTAGTACAGTGTAGAGGACGATCATTCTGCTTGGCTTTGTAGATATCAAACTGTAGCTGAAAAATCTTGGCCTCATTCTTCGCTTGAGCATAGGTGGATGCCAACATGTCCCACATCGCCTTGGCGGTGGGCTGATTTAGAATATCGTTGGCTATCTCCGTAGTGAGGGTCCAACAAAGCCAAACCCGCGCGTACACGTCATCTTGCTTCCAAGAAGCATTAGTCCCAGTCTTATCCATTGGCTCTGGATCTGTCAGGATGTGGTCCTTTTGCATTGCATGAGGGTGAGAAATTGCATGGACCACAACTCATAGGTGGTCCCATCCATCTTAGCGATAGGAGCGGGGCCCTTGAAATCACTCTTGTTATATGACGTGATGGAAAAAACGACGTGAACAACGAAACTCAACTGGAGAGTAGATCGCTATGAACGAGTCTAGACGATCATATGGAGGATTGGTTGTACGTGTAAACTCATACAACCATCCACGTCAATCTTCGTTGCTTGCAAGGGCCGAAAAACACGATTTAAAGGTTTAAAATCATTTTTTCCAATCAAAATCAAACCGATTCAGACTGCGGATCGAGCTGCAGAGGCGCACAGGAGGGCCGACGACGGCCCGAGGGGACCAAGGGGGCCTGGGTGGCCTGGGGGCGGCTAGGCAACAGCTAGAGGGGCTTGGCTGTGACATGGGTGGCGGCCGGAGGGGCCTGGCAGCGGCCCGAACGGTCGGAGGCGCCAGGCAACGGCCGGGGGCTGCTTGGGATGTGGCCTGGGCGACCGACAACAGCCGGGGGCGATGGTTTGGGCGGTCGGGGGCAGCGACAGGGGCCGGGGAGGGGAGGGGCGCGGGTAGGGTTAGGGTTTGGTGGGATAAGGGAACTCTGGTCTATGATCGTCGCTCCGATGCCATGTAGAGGGAAAAGAATGAATTGCAATAATGAGAGGCCATCGGATTCTCTTATTTAAGAGGAACCTATTGGGCAAATTACAGGACCAAGACAAAACAAATAGAAAATGAGAAAAACAATACTAAAGATAACAACTATCTCAACATTAAGCAATGGTTGTTTAAGTGTTAAGTGTGGGAGCATTGGTCTGACCCATGTAAGAAGGAGAGTCAAAGAGTAGATTGTACTTCTGTGACTTCCATACATATACATCTAAAGAGTTGGATGAATGCTAATATCGCAACTAGTCGATGTATTGATAGTGTGACTATCATCTAAGATCCTTAGAGGACCCGGATAGTGCATTGAGATAATATGCATCTACATATCATCATTGAAATTGACTTATTTATTAGATTAGAATAAAGTCCCAATAATTGTATCTCTTTCTAATAACACTTGCAATTGGTTGCATATGTTTTAGAAAACTAGAAATTTGATCTTACGGTTTAATAATCATCCACATGGAAGTTGATGCAATTGTAACAGGCTAACATCAATCTCCATTAGATACAAAGACCACATATTTTCAGTGGGAGAGCCATCAGTCTTAGAGAATGTCTCTATGACCTAGATATTAGAATACATTCATTGTTTATTTCTAAACTTATCAGATATAGACATACATTCTGGAATAAACCTATCATAAAGATTATGATGGATATATTTCAGATAGTAATCTAACATCTAGAGGACTCTACTAAATTAGAATATTAATGAATGGTTCATTAACATTTCTAACACTAAAAATTTAAACCCTAAAAGATCAACATGAGGATGAAGATTATTTGACAATGATCTGGCATCAAGCCTTGGACATACATTCTCTCCAGTTGTCGTGTCTCTGGCATCAAGATATTGGAACACCTTTTCTTCTGTTGTCGTGTCTCTTCAGTTGTTTGGATTGAGGTGGATCTGGACTGGTTGTGCACCTGCAATTTCGATTCTTTTTTGTCTTCTCTTTATGGGGCCCGCAATTGGTAAAGGAAGGAGATTCTGGGTCCGGCGGTGATGCTTTGGGCTATTTGGTTGGCTCGTATTGATATCTTTTTTTCTGGGCATCGTTTCTACTGTGAGAATGTGTGCTTCAAATATAAGTGATTTCTAGACTCTTGGCTTTTGTAATTTATTTTGTTTTATAATTTTTAATTAATATATTGGGGTGGGTACCACTGCATCTTCCCCCTTTTTTCGTCTCAAAAAAAATCAAGCATTGGACATATTTCTATTGATAAAATCAATAGACTAGTAAGAGATGGAGCTTTAATTTGTCTGAAAGTTCAAATCTTACATACTTGTGAATATTGTATTCAAAGTTCAAATGTCTGATGCACCCTTCTCTGAAAATGGTGCAAAATGTCGAGGTATTCAAGACCTCATGCATATTGATGTATGTGGACCCTGTATCATGGCCTCAAAATTCGGTCGAATTTCTATCGAATATCGATATCAAGTCAAAATCGAAATTCGACCGAAATAGCCAAAATGACTGAAATATGGGGGCCCAATTACAAAAAATGACTGAAATGACCCGATCGAAATTCGACCGAAATTTTGTATCAGTCGGTCACCGAAATAGTGAGCGAAATCGACATTTAGGGCCTTGACCTCTATACCATATTGAACATTAACGATATGTGATATCTATTAATGATTATTCATGGCATGAGATTTGTTCCTTTACCCATTAGAAAACTTTGAAATTTTAAAAGATTTCATAATTTTGGTTGAGAACCAAAGGTATAAGAAAGATGAAATGAATCTGATCTAACCTAGGTAGCCAGTACATGTTAGATGAATTCAAGGAATACCTTACAGAGAAAGGAATATCACTCATATCCCACTATTCCTAATACACCTCAGCTCAATGGAGTTATAGGGAGATGCAATTAGATCATATGTGACATGATTTGATCAATGATGAATGTTAGCATAATTACCTCTTAGTTTTCAGGTATATATGTAGTAAAGACTGCAGTATATATCCTTAATAAGATTCCATCCAAATATGAACCCAAAACTCCTCGTGAGCTATGATTTGGAACCAAGCTTAGTGCCAGACACTAGAGGATTCAAGGGTTGCTTGGCCTATGCTATAACATGGATGCAAGAAAGCTGGAATCTTGCACTTGAGAGTGCCACTTCATTAGGAATATAAAGGATGGTATTTGATGCATACTTTATAACCTTAGATTCTTAAAAGATTTCATCTCTAAGAATATGATTCTAAGAGGATGACTTTTTTGAGAATCAAGATAAGAATGAAGTAAAGGGACTCATTGAATCCTGAGAGGATAGTGAGGCTCCTAGAATTGGAATCTAAAAGGATAATTAAAGATGAAACACTCATATCTCTTCAAAACAGTTTGAGGGTGGTAAGACCGCCTAAATGGTATGGATTCCATGTGTGAAAGAAATTTGACCATGATCGAACTTCATATGATGAAGCTTCTGTAGATCAAGACATGGAAAGACGGATGTTAACAATAAAGTCTAAAGTAGACTTCATATACAAGTGTTGTGTATAGACCCTCGAGGATCCACCTATAGGGGTCAAACTCATTGGGTGTGAATAGATCTTCAGAATAAAACATGATAAAAAGGTAGAGGCCTTCAAAACATGGCTCGTAGCCATAAGCTACACACAAAAAGAAGACATCGCTTGCGATGAAACTTACTTTCTAGTGATCATGCTTAAACCCATCAGAATATTACTAATTGTAGCTACACAATTTGACTGACATCTGGAAGATGGAAGTCAAGATTGCATTCCTCAATGAATATCTCAACGAGGATATTCATATGAAGTAGCACCATGACTTCATGAGTGTTACGCCGCGGGATCCGGGCTACCCATTTACACAGCACTCACAGGATTAGATTCACTATAGATCGCATTATGTTGTTGAAATTTAGAGAAAATTTTTCGCGTTTCGAAATGGCATTCATATTTAATGTAAACAAGGACAGAGTCAATAACAAGTGGCATCGGTTCACAATTCATTAATTTCCATATATATATATATATATTACATGTACAAAAGAGATTGCATTATATACATGTATCCCAAAATATAGAAGAGTAGAAAAATACAATATTTTGTACATAAACTATAACAAGAGTACCGTCGAGTATAACAGTGGATGCTCAAAATCATTAGCCAGCTACTACGATGTAGGCGCTTTGCATCTAAACATGCAAGGAACAAAAGAATGTCAACAATTGTTGCATACAATCCAACATATAAAAATATAACAGGAAATATATGCGGTTTCGAAAGAAAGCAAGTAGACAGACGTTGAACTTTAAATTTAACAAGCTACTTGTATCAAAGTGGTTTTCAAGTTATGTTGTATCTAAATTCCCAGATCACCCATCACCCCATAATTTCCATATATAACCATTTCATAATTTAATTAATGACCTATAAGTACGTGATTATCTTTTTATTTTTTATAACTTAAATTGATGGATCTTGGTATTAAGGATGATGAATCTCTGATCTGATCTTGATTTCTGACTAATTTCTCAAGTCTAGTGGATAGTCTGTGGTCTTGGTCTGAGTGTGACCCCACACTATAACTCTAAAGAGTGAAGAGTACCTTAGGGTTGGGGTGCTTCCGTAGGCATGTGATGGGGTGTAATGCATTCTAACTAAGTTCCCAACACGTCCACTAGCTTATCTTATCACTCATAGTAGTAGTTCTAAGATTCAATTAATTGTTAATGATTGAGGATTGATGATGATTGATGATTTCTGTACCAAAGTCAATTGTAGCCAACCTCAATTTGTAATCAATATTGTGATCAATCTCAACTACAGCCAAACTCAACTGCAATCAACTTAACTGAAACCCACTCGTCAAGACCTATTGGCAGAATGGTAACCAAAACTCAAGCGGTAAAGAAGCCTCCTAAGAGACCCTTCTATCTCGCCCTCTAAGTGGAAGTACGGTCCAGTAGAGGGATAATTCTACTCCAAAATTACGCCACTGAGACGGGTGGGAGAAACTCTCCGAATGAGTCACTCCAAAAATTGGCCTGACCGATACGGGCAAACGAGCTCGTGAGAAAAACTAAAACTGAGAGCCCCCAGCCTAAGCACCCTAAAACAGAGGGTCAGCGGAACTGGTCAAAAGTCGAGATCCCAATGAGACGTAGAAACACCGCAAGCTCGTGTGAAACCGTAAAAAGGATTGGGATCCTAAACCCGCATACTTGGCGGTCGCTGCCCTAACTAGACTTCCCGTCTTCCGCCCAGTTGAGGGTCACCGCGCCCTGGCACGATCAGGTGTAAGGGTCATCACGACCGACACAAATATTGTCATCATTGATTCTCCATCAACCATGTAGATGTACTAGATTACATATTCAACTCACATTATCCGGAGTGGTTAGCTTTTTAGATCAAAGTACTCCTTGCATAAGTCATAAGAGTTGTTAAAATTTAAAATGATCTTTGCATTGCATATTGCCACAACCTCAATGGTTAATAGTCAATAGACTCCATGGTTAGGAATCACTATTTACCCCCATTTCTTTAAATTTTCAACATGAAATCAATTGTTAAAACTCTCTAAATAGGTGATATAAGACTAGATAAAGATATTATGCAGTATAATAGATCTTTGTCCAGATTCAATCGCCATTTAACCGTACCCTTCGATACTCTCAATACTGGAGAACAGATTGGTGTTGTGCCAATATAGAAAGAAAAAAATGCATGTTTAAGGTTATTTGTGCTTTGCAAAAATGCTCGAAGAAAGTTGAATGGCGAGAAGTGCTCAGGCATTTCACGATGAGTGCTCTTATAAGTAGTTTATGCAAATGTTGCCAAAAAGAAAAGGAAAGGAAAAGAACATTCTTTTAAATATAACCTTCCTTAATCCATACGCATATTGCCAAGATAGGTCTAAAAAGGTAAATTTGTTGAGCTAACTTAACATGGAAAAAAACCATTTATCTTTTATATTTGTGGTTGTTTCAAGTTTATTAAATTGTATGAGACCTCCTTTGCAGGCCACGGTCCTTAGATTTTACTTAGTAAATCAAACTGGAGTTTACCAAATATAAGCATTAACCTTTTTTTAGATGCTCCCTGTGATGATTGATGTCGGCACTAATAACGAGAAACTTCTTAAGGAGCCACTCTATAAGTTCTCCATAATCCTAAATTTTCACCTTTAATTTGTGAAGTTGGCTTGTCGGTACCTCTTCATCTTTCGTTTAGATTATTAATTATATAGCATCCCAAATTTAACTAATCAAGTGTTTCTTTTTCTTTCTTAATAAAAATTCAAAGTGATCATGAGAAATCGAACTTTAGTTTTCTAAATGCAATAGATATTCAAAAAAATGGTGAATGACAAATAAATGGAATGTGAATTGTGAGATTTAAAAGTAAGTTCTCATTTGAAACATGCCATTCTTTGATCTTACTTTCTTGTATTTTCTAAAATACTCATACTATAAAAAGTCTACATCAGAATAATTATTCCAGCAATTGAGAAGGAATTCACAAAAGAGGAACCCACTTACAATAAGCAAATTTCATGGAAACCATATAGAGAATAGCAGGAGGGTACATATCTTGTTTAAGAACATAAATGACAACAAGAGAGAGGAAATGAATTGTACATGCATGGCAGCAAAGAGACTAGGAATGGGATTGTACCTTAAAATCTCTAAGTTATGGAGGATTTCTGAGCATACATGCAGCAACCCAAGCTTGACCAGCAACTGAACTTGGTAATTAGTAGCTCCAGCTGCTTCAACAGCTTTAGGGCAGCAGTAATGGCTGCTGTAAATGGCAGCAGCAGAGCTTGCTTTGGACAACACAATTGCTTAGAATGGTTGTTTGAGAGCAGCAACTCTAGCACAATTTGAGGAGGAATTGGGCTCCTTCTCGGTGGTGTTTGGAATGAAATTAGGGAATTTATGAAAAGGGAGAGAGGTGTTATATAATAAGGAGAAAGGCTTTTGAGTGGTTACATGTGGAGGAGAGTTTGGGGACCACGTAGAGGGAGAGAAACCAAGCCAGGTCTTGAGCTGCTGTAGTATACTACAGCAGACAGACAGCAAAAAATTAAAAAAAAAACATTTCCCTCTTTCATTTGAAAAGGCCAAAGTCGTCCATAATCGCGCCTCAGGTCTCAGAGTTAGATGTATAATAGCTCGTTTTGATTGTCTCTGAACGACGATCAATATAAGTATAATATTCATATACTTTGAATCGAGTATGAATTCCCGAAATTCTTGAAATACGATCTCGATTTGCGATTAAATTTGTGATTTAAAAATATCAAATGACCTCCGATCGACGAACAGTCAATTCTATTGATTTTATTTTGTCGAATCAGATTTTTGGATGGTCTCGGTTTATTTTGTGGTTTTAGAATTTATGTCGCGACTTTTCCGATGACACGCTTTATGATACGATCGACTTTTGGTCGATTGATCCCAAATAAATTTTGACTTATGATTTATGAATCGATTTAAATTGCTTAACATCGATCGATAGTTTTATCAGTCCAATTGGATCAAATTCGGGTCGGATCCGAATGTTACAATGATTGAAGAATGCAAGGTGTGCAAGCTAAGGGACTCCGTCTATGGACTCAAATAACTTTATTTGTCGTTAAAACATCAGTGATGAAATTATAAAGGTTATGATTTCAGATAGAATCTTGATGAACCATACGAAGCTTAGTGGAAGTGTCATTGTGTTCATTGTACTAAATGTAGATAAAATCCTAATCATTTGGAATGAGATGAGGATGATAATAAGTGTTTTATGATAAGGTTGTTCTATACCTTGAGATATGATCTCAAGGATGCCTCTTATATCTTTTTTTTTGACACTCAAAAGAGGGGGAGACACTCAAAGGTGTTCGCCCCATTTTATTAAGGAAGAAGATAGAAAATACTTACATCGGGGAAAACAACAAAAAGTGAAGGTAGATGGTAAGAAAGAGGATACCATCCGCCTCTCAGAAGACGCTACACGGATAATCAATCAATACAAAAGCGATTTGCAGCGATACAAATATTTTCCTTATAAAAACGCTGCCCCGCAAAAAGCAAATTGTTTCTCCCCAGCCAAATACTCCAGATACGCGCAATGGGAATAATTCTTTCCGCCCTCGGACGATTTGCATCGGCGGATAGGCTCTCCCAAAAATCTTCAATGGTGGAACGATTCACCCATCCCACGTCATCCCAGATAACCCGCACGAGGTTGCACTGAAGGAAAAGATGGCTGGATGTCTCAACATCAGAGCCGCACAGACCACACAAGGCCGAGACATTCGGGAAGATGGTGGCGCAACGATCACGAGTAAGCAATCTTCCCCGTTTAAGAATCCATAGAAAAACGCCAATCCTTTCCGGAAGCTTGAGATCCCAAATGAACTTGCAGTGACGTAGAAAAGATGCTCCCGCAGACACGACAGAGGGAAGAATAGAGAAATATGCCTTCCGAGAGCTGAAAGTCCCTGCCTTCCAAACAAAGTGATCACGACCCGTAGAAGGGGCAGGAGCATCCACAAGGAGAGTCTTCAAAGCGGCGAAGTCAAGTAGCCGCTGGTCCGAAAGAGTGCCCATCAAAATAGGACACCAGGCGCCATCGCTCCAGCAAGAAGCCACCGAAGCGAGTTTATCTCCGGCCAGCGCATAAAGACGAGGAAAGAGATTCATGAATATACCCTTACCGGACCAATCCACCGACCAGAATCGGAAAGAGCTCCCATCGCCGAGAGCCGGGCTAACCAGAGATCGGTTAGAGTTGAAGACAGAGAAGACATCGCGCCAGAAGGAGTGAAAGATTCCATGGGAATGCCCGCCAAAAATGGAGTCGAAGGCATTCCCCGCCGCCACGCGAAGGCACTGCACCACCAAACTCTCATCCCGGCCTAAAAGCCTCATCGCCCATTTGAGAAGCCAAGCATCACGCACCACCTCCAACCGCCGAACGCCCAGACCCCCGTCGCGTTTTGGCCGAGAAATGTCATCCCACCCTACCAAGTGCATCCCCGCCGAAATGCCTCTTATATCTTAATTCTGAAGTTGATCAAAAGCAAAGAGAAGACGTCATCGAGACCATCACATTAGTGGTACACCTTGGACATATTCCATTTTTTGGAAAACTCCAAGGAAAACTTCTTTCCCTTGGGATATGGTACTGACCTATCTAAAGGGATAGCACCACAAAAAGTTGAGGATGTGAATGTCAAAACTTGCCCTGGTGCATCAGTTATGGGAAGCTCAATGTATGCTAGATGTGTATAAAAGGCCAGATTTCTGTCATGCATTGGAAATAGTAAAATGTTACCAATCTTACTACGGAGATAAAACATTAAATTGCAGTAATAATTAACATCTTCAAAGGCACAAGATTTTTGAGATAGTGATACCATAGTCTTTCTTTAAGAAATTAAGACTTTATAGATAGTGATCTAAAATGTCTTACCTACAGATACCTTGTCAGACTTAAGACTATGTCTTAATCTGAGGAGATAGAGATCTCCAGGAATAAAGGTATAACTTACTTGTTATAATAATTATCGAGTTACAGTGTGATAAAAGCACAATAACTACTTTAACGAGATTGAGTATTGATAGATGCAACGTTTGTACTGGATGCGCGCATTGTTACCGGGGGATATGCAATTCTGTAAAAAGACTTGGCATAGTCTCTCGGGAACAAAGTGACTAGTTAGCCTACAAAGCTATTTTTCTAAATAGCTTATGATTAGCACATAAGTGTGGATATTAGTCCATTAAATGGCTCTTTGAGCTAGTGAGAGATTGTTGGACATGTGAGCCCACAGCGAGCTATTTTGCAATAAATGTTATTGCAATTCACTCCATAATCTAAAATGAAGAATAACTAATTTGCATAATAAGTCCCTTAGTACAATTAGGATTATGTATCATGGTCATCTTAAGGATCATACAATTGTTGATTCAAATATTGAATCACAGAGGTTGGTGCTTGGATGATATCTAAAGAGTTAGATTGAGGACTAATCAAGCATCGTCAAATGATTGTTGAGAAAGGATCTGCAGTCTGAGAAGGAGATGGCAATCCCTCTCTAAAGGCTCATATCTGACCAACCTCTTGATGCGGGTCTTTTATATAGGAATAGAGATTCGGATGTGTTATATAAGTTAGGTCAAAGAGTTATCTTAATGAGATCGAGATAACCAAGACCTATATCATATACTATCACGATATAGGCATGTATCCTTTGATCAGATACAGACATGTTACCATATGTCTGAGTATGTATATTTGACAGACCGATTGGTTGATGACCTATCCAAGGTCTATACATTGGCGAGTTGGTGTGCATACAAGGGCATATATGTAATACGATCTCTCAAAGGGATAATACGGGTTCATTACTAAACAAGAAGACATAAGCTCACTCATGAGATATTGGAATTAAATTTTATGCACAGTCGTCTCGCTTTGGAAGATTGATTGAATTTGCAGGTATGATATATGTTTTTGGAAAGTATATGATCGATACCTAGGTATGATATATGCTTTTTTGAAAAGTATACGATCAATATCAACTCCCAATGATCAAATGAGAAACTTAATGATAAAACCCTGAAGGAGACTGTTCAAATATGATCCAAAACTTCGGATTTATTCTAGATCTTCCAGTATGTAGGATGCACGGGTATAAGGAATACTCGAGGGTGATGTGATCGTAAACGATTGTATAACCGTGACACTTCCATTCTGATGGAGTGATGAAACATGTTGGATTTTAGTAACTCCTCTCAGTAAACAGGTAATCTGATCTTAGTCCAAATGTTAGTCATTGATCTGAATATGATTCGGATGCAATGAGAAGATTAGATTCACGGCTTTGATTTAATCAAGTATCTTTGAGAGATTCCCAAGATCTGAATTAGAGATATTATCTTAATATTCAAGTCACTACACATGGAATGTACAATCGCTCCAACCTTATCTCCAAGTATCTGAGGAGAAGGCACACAATTCTTGAAAGAGTTCGATAATTGTTCCATGAGCAATTTTATCTAAGCATTGGAAAATAAGATGATAGGATTTAATTATCACAATTTATGTGTGGATAGAGATATCTAAAATAATTAAATTTGATTTAACTATCATGGATAGGATTATTGTGGATAACACTATCCACAATAATCATGGATAATGTGGATATGATCCACAACATCCCGGAGAGAGTTAATTATGAATAAGATTCACAATTTATGTGTTAATGTGATTGGATTCACATTACATAATTTAATATAAATATGATTTATATTAAATATTAGTTGGAAGAAATTAATTCCGAATGATCAATGGTATAATTGTGATTATCACAAATAATTTGGAATTATTCTGTGATAATTCAACTAATCAATTATACAATTAATTAATATATTGGATAATTAATTTTTTAACTCATTCCACCTTAGAGTGGACGTCCATGGTTGTTTCAACCATGGTGGACATCCATCCTATTTTTAGTATATAGATGAGCTCTCTTAATTATCTTCCCTTTATTGATTAATTATTTTAATTGAGATAATTTGAAATTATTTTCAAATTATCTTTTTATGTTTCTTTTGTGTTTATTGTAAACTAAAAGGAAACACAAATCAGTCTTAACCATTGATTTGTGAGAGCATATGGATAAAGATCCATGAAAAGAAACACAAATCAATCTAAATCATTGATTAGTGTAAGCACATGGATTGGGATCCATGAACTTCCAAAATGCTATAAAAGAGAGGCCAACCCTAACCCTCTTTACACAATTTGAATGCAATGGTTGCATTAACAGGACTCTCTCTCCACACGTCCACTCTTTCTCTCTTTACAACCTTGGTGGAGATCGCGATTATCATCGTTATGTTGTTGTGTTGTCAGAAGGAACATGCTCTTCTTCAATGGTACGTGCTTGTAAAGAACACAACGGATTTCATGCAACAAAATCAAGAGGTTCCTAACTTGGATCATTGCTCGAGATTGCGGGAAGCACGTGACTCATCATCATGCCCACAAGTGCACTTTTGTCTGATCAGACTTGAGTCAAGAGGCTTCTTCCTTTAGAAGCTCTGAGGATCACAATCATGCTTCAAGTTAAACCTCGTGTGATCTTGATGAAATGATTTGAGAAGTGTTCTCGAATCATGTGGTTTCATCATTTATTTATTTTTAAATTTCATTGCCCCCTGCGACTAGTATGACTAGTTACCCCATGTCGTATTCGATGCGATGTTTACGCTTCCGTGATACGCTAAGGCCTAAACCATAACTTTCACACATCGTCGAAGAATGGTATTGTTGAACGCAAACACCGTTATCTTCTTGATGTCACGAGGTCGCTTTTGATTCAGAGTCAGGCTCCTCATTCATTCTGGGGTGATGTGGTCCTCACTACTTGCTACTTAGTGAACTACATGCCTTCTACTGTTCTTGGTGAGAAGGTTCCTTTCTCAATTGCATTTTCCGAGAAGGACCTATTCTCTATTACTCCTAGAGTCTTTGGGTCAATGGCCTTTGTCTACAATTTTACTCATGGTCGTGACAATCTCTCTCCAAAAGCTGTCAAATGTGTGTTTGTTGGCTACTCTTATACCCAAAAAGGGTATAGATGTTTTGATCATGTTCGGAGAAATTGTTATGTGAGTGCTGATGTCATATTTTTTGAGTCTATTATGTATTTTTCTCCTACAAGAGACAGAGACTCTGACAAAGATGTTTTTGTTCCACCACCTCTGTTGCTTCCACCACCACCTCCTCGGGATGAGCCATAGTCACCTCCTTCACCATCACCATCACCTCCTCCACCACCATCCACCCTAACACAGTTTCTACCATGTTTTTACATTCGCATGCCCTCTACTCTTTCATCTGCTCATGCACCTTCCCCGTCATCCAGTACACCTCTAGTATGTACTGAACACATTGTTTCTACAGATGGACCTGGTGATATGATTGTTCCACAGGACACTATATAGGAGAAGCAGATACCTTCTCCAGAAAGTAGAGAGGTTGATGATCTTGATGTGCCTATTGCTTTGCGGAAGCCGCGTCGCACTTGTGCTACTTTGATGCAAAATGAAATCGGCGTGGACAAAAATAATAATTTTTTGGTGGATTTTTGGTAGAAGAATTAGAGGGGTTGAGAAAAGAATACTCGTCGGGAATACGAGGGATTTTGGGGAAGAACGTGAAGATCACGAGGAGAGAGAGAGAGACAAGAGAGGAGAGAGAGATAAATCTCATTTTTTCTTAATACTTGACTGATTAAAAACATTGGACCCTCATCCCTTTATATAGGAGGGATGACATTACAAAAATAGAAATTAATTTAAATTGACAACCAATTTATCCTAAAATGACTCTAACCAATTTGAAATTCAAAATCGACAACTAATTGATTGAGATTACATGCAATCTCATTTATTTATTTAGAGATACGATAATTAAAAAAACATAAATAAAATTGACCACTAGATTAATTAAAAATTCGGCCCTATAATTTGAGGTCACGCTGCATCAACTCTCCTCCGCTTTAAAAATTCGTCTCCCGACGAATTGCTTGATGTAGGTGCGGCGTTGGAGAAATCGTCTTTGAAATTGTAGCCTGCATTTAGATCCTTTTCAACATTACGTTTGTAGTTCTTACCAATTGGAGGGCATCTCTGCAATTTTCGTACCCATTCAATCTTCCTCAAATTCCTATCAATTTCGGTCTCTTTGCAAATAGGTTTTTCAGGGGGTTTTCCTTTGCAATTTTTTCAATTTAATCTGAAATCCCTAAAGTTGAGTGATTTGGTTCCAGTGACACCCCACGATAAGGTTCCTCTTTCTCTTGGCGTGGGCGGCGGCGCGGCCTGCTATGGGGAGTTGTCCCAAGGGAACGCGGGGGCGGGGGCGGGTGTTTACGGCCGAAGGTGGCGCTGGGGAGTGTATCAGCGAGGTGGCAGCGAGGTGGGGCGTCGTCGCGAGGGACTGCGCGCGGAGAGAGGGGCGGGTTTGGGCCGGCGCGGGAGCTAGGGGATGGGAAGCGGCGGGGGCGAGTGGGGTCCGGGGAAAGGGAGGCGCAGGGGGTGGTAGGGAGGGGTGGGGCGACATGGAGGGGATGCACAGGGGCGGGCAGAGGCGGCGCGGGGGAGGGTCAAGGCCGTGGGGGGGGAGAAGGGGATGCGAGGCTTAGGGCGCGGAAGGGGATGCTGGGGTCGGGCGTGGAAGGGGGCGGCGTGGTTAGGGTAGGAGAGGCGGAGGGCTGGGGAGGGTCGGACCGGGGGCGAGGAGCTGGTGGGGAAGAAATGGCTGGGGGCGTTGGGGCTGTTGGGGTGGGGATGACGGCCGCAAGGGCTGGGGAGGGTAGGGGGGTTACCTGGGGTGGTTGGGGTCGTGTCGGGACGGTCGAAGGGACCAATGGGACCGATTCTGATGGCGAAATCGGATCTGGAAGGTGCTGGACAGCGGGCGAATCTTCATTCACGGCGGGGTTTTCTTCGGCAAAACTCGCGGCAGCGGCTTCGACGGATGGAGGCTTTGATTGGGTGCACATGGCCTTGAGATTAGCCATTATCTCTCGAACTTTGGACTGGGCGATCTGGATCTCACGTTGTGCGTCCATGTCCTGTTTGTACAATTCTTCGGCTTGTCGTTTCCACTCCAATGAACGTTGGTGTCGGCGCGCATGTCTGTACGGATCGTCAGATCGTGAGGACGATCTGTAGGCCATGCTCTGATACCAAATTATGCAAAATGAAATCGGCGTGGACGAAAATAATAATTTTTTTGGTGGATTTTTGGTAGAAGAATTAGAGGGGTTGAGAAAAGAATACTCGTCGGGAATATGAGGGATTTTGGGGAAGAACGTGAAGATCACGAGGAGAGAGAGAGACAAGAGAGGAGAGAGAGATAAATCTCAATTTTTCTTAATACTTGACTGATTAAAAACATTGGACCCTCATCCCTTTATATAGAAGGGATGACATTACAAAAATAGAAATTAAGTTAAATTGACAACCAATTTATCCTAAAATGATTCTAACCAATTTGAAATTCAGAATCGACAACTAATTGATTGAGATTACATGCAATCTCATTTATTTAATTAGAGATACGATAATTAAAAAAAACGTAAATAAAATTGACCATTAAATTAATTAAAAATTCGACCCTATAATTTGAGGTCACGCTGCATCATACTTACCCTCTAACTGCGTATTTTTCCTTGGATCATCTTTCAAAAGATTATATGAGGTTTGTAGTGGGTCTATCAGATGTTACCATTCCGTGGACATATCCAAAAGGCAGTACAGGACAGTAGATGGCGGCTTGCCATGGAAGAAGAAATGGCAGCATTACAGTCTCGTGATACATGGAGCATCGTTTCTGTCTCTCCTAGGTGCTTCTATGGTGGGATGCAAATGAATCTTTACAGTAAAGCAATGGGTAGATGGTAGTGTAGATCATTACAAGGCAAGGCTTGTAACGTGTGGGTTCACCTAGACATATGGGGTGAACTACCAGGATACCTTCTCACCAGTGGCTAGACATTCTACTATGTAGATACGTCTCTCAATTGTTGTGACTTGGGATTGGCTGCTTTTCCAGCTTGATGTGAAAAATATTTTCTGTATGAGGATCTACAGTAGGAAGTATACATGCAGCAGCCACCTGGTTTCGTTGTTGAGGGGGAATCTCAGAAGGTGTGGGGGTTCCACAAGGCGATTTATGGCCTTAAGCAGGGCCCGAGAGCTTAGTTTCAGAAGCTTTCAGAGTTGATAGAGCAGTACGGGTTCATGAGATCTACTGCCGATCATTTTTTATCCGTTCAGAGGACACGGAGAGGTACCATTGTCATTCTGATTTATGTTTGATGATATAATTGTCACAAGAAATGATGAGCAGGGTATTCATACTGCTAAGGAATTCCTAGGTCAGCAGTTTGTGACCAAGGACCTTGGTAGTCTATGCTACTTCCTTGGATTAGAGTTCGCCAGGAACCAACATGTTCTTGTGATGACTTAGAGGAAGTTTGTGACTAATATTCTACTAGAGACTAGTATGGCACATTGCAGGCCAATCATTACCCCTGTGGACCCAAGCATGAAACTATATGATGATGACACCGAGGAGGTAGACAATAGGAGATACAAGGAGCTAGTGGGGAAGCTCCTTTATGTTACCATTATCGGGCCAGACATATCCTTTGCTGTGAGCAAAGTAAGTCAATTCATGAAGCAGCTCAGGCAAGCGCATATGGATGCAGTCCATATGATTCTGAGTTATCTAAAGACCTCACCAGGTACTGGCCTTCTATTTAGCATAGGCACTTCTCTGGCAGTGACAGCATGCGCAGATGTAGATTATGTAGGATGCCCCAGAGACAGGAAGTCTACATCTGACTTTGCAGTTTTTGTTGGGGGTTCCCTAGTGTCGTGGAAAAGCAAGAAGCAGACAATTGTTACTAGATCTAGCGCAGAGTCCGAGTACATAGCCATGGCTCAAAGTAGCACAGAGATGATGTGGGTTAAGTCAGTTTTGTCTGACCTAACCATTGATGTACCTCTTCCCATGCAGCTCCAATGTGACAACCAAGCAACTCTATTTATTGCCAACAATCATGTGTTCCACGAGAGAACAAAACATATTGAGGTGGATTGCCACTACACTAGAGATATGATACAGAAGGGAATCATACTCACTTCTCATGTCACATCGAGAGATCAGACTGTTGACATATTCACCAAAGCACTTGCTCGAGGCCCATTTTAGAGATTATATTCCAAGCTAAGCATGATAGATATATATGCTCCAACTTGAGGGGGAGTGTTGAGATACTTGTATTCTTTTATTACTTTCTCTAATTTATGTTTCTCTTTGTCCAACATATGTAATATACCCTAGGATTCTTCTCCTATATAAAAGAGCCCTAGGGTCTCTATGAATGCATCTTGTATATTCTCTCCACAATAGCGGTTGAAATCTCGGAAATAGCTAAAAAGGGTGATTTTCCCGCAAACTAAAATCATGCTAGTTCTTAAAACAAAGTAATGTTGCAGAGTTTTATTTTATGTCATTGTTTTATAGTTATTTAATTATTTTATTCGTAATATGTATTTTACCCATTAGGGTTTCTCTCTTCTATATAAGAGAATCCTTGGGCTCTATGAATAAACAACAAGTACGCTCTTTCACATGGTATTAGAGCGGCGGTCTTAGACCAGAGTCAGAAGATGAAAAAAACTCTAACCCTACCTGCAGCCCATCTCCGCGCGTCGTCCAACACCTCCAACGGGGTCGTGCGCTACCTCTAGAGGCACCGCACGCCGCCCAATGCTCCAGTGGGGTTGTACGTCGCCGCAAGTGGCACCCAGCGCTGCTACACAGCAGCCCAGGTGCCATCCAGTGGCTCTAGCATCACCAACAACAACCTGATGTCGCCCAGTAGCGTCGTGTGGTGCTATAACAGCCCGTGCGCCGCTGGTAGCCCCCGGTTGCGTCACATGTGGGCCCAGTGGCTCCTTGTGCATAGTCGCACTTCTGTCCAGATCCTCGTGAAGTCTTAAAATCACGATTTTTTTGGTCTGATTTCAATCATTTAGGGTCTGATTTACCCCATTTTATCGAAATCAGACCATGTTTTTTTCTGTAGATAGTTGTAATATGATTGTTCACAATGTCAGAAAGAAGAGTTGATACGCCATCTATAGGTGTTTTCAAGGGTTTCGCATCTATTGTCAAGATGAACGGTGTCAACTATGAGTTGTGGGCAATGCATTCATGAATCTGATGTAGTACCATGGCAAGAAATATATTCTGACGCAGGACGAGTCGGTGGATAAGACTGGGACCAATGCCTCACAGGAGGCTAATGATGCATATGCTAAGGTGTGACTATCTGGTATCGTTACTGTGGAGATAGCCAATGATGTCCTTAGTCAACCCACAACAAAGGCAATGTGGGACATTCTCGTAGGGACATACTCCCAGGCGAAGAATGAGTCAAAGATACTGCAGCTTCAACATGATATCTTCACAACCAAACAGGATGATCGTCCCCTTCACGCACTGTATACATCTCTGAGGGATATGTTTAAGTGACTTCATAGCTACATACTCCTGACGACCTCTCTAGAGCAACATAAGGCCTATAGAGGTTCTGCCATGACCGATGTATTTCTAACTGCCCTCAACCAGAATATAATCCGGCTCGCTCTCAGCTTCTTATCGATGCTACCACACCTCCTATGGAGGAAGCATACTGAAGGCTGAGTCAATTGAGTATCTCCTTTGCCACACCTTCTCAGACATCGCCGGTTATGGTCACATCATATGGTAGAGGTGGATCTACTCCTTTCGGAGGATGAGGCACACGCGGTAGAGGTGGTTCACGCCCACGTCAGATATGTCCATACTGCCACCATTCAAGTCATTCAAAGGATATGTGCTACTCCACGCATGGATTCCCACCATCAGCTCATGCAGCAGAGCAAAGTCGAACTGCTCCTGATATCACTGAACATCGCTACGATGATTTTGTTGCTCGCTTGAGAGATATTATGCCTCCAGCCGCTAGATCTTCCACCATCGGCCCATCAGACAATGCAGCCTCTGCCTCTATTAGTAGCTTGGGTATTGCTCATGCATTTACTGGTCACTCTCGACCAGATCCTTCAAAGTGGATAATGGATTTTGGAGCATCACACCATCTCTGCGGAGATAGATTGCAGCTTGTACATAGCACATACAGTCCAGCACAACCAGGTAGATCAGTAGTAATTGTTGATGGGACTCAGTCCCTAATTACTAGACAGGGGGAGGTTCATTTGACACCCTCCATACACATGTAAAATGTTCTTCGTACACCTGCCTTTTCTATGAACTTACTGTCTATTAGCCATATTACAAAAGATTTGCACTGTCGTGCTATATTTGATCCTAGTTACCTTGTTTTTCAGTATATACTCACGGACAGGGTGATTGGATGTGGGTCATGTGGCTGTGAATATGGAGGGCTATACAGGTTGTCCCAATCTCCCTATGTTGGTGTCATTTCCCTTTCTGCAAGATCCATTTCCCCTATATGTGGCCTCTCAGATTCGACCACCTACTGCTGCAGAAAATTCGTCGCCTCATAGCTGGTGTCTATCAAGTCTAGTTTCCAGTGTGAGTCCTGTGAATTTGGAAAGCATCATCGGTCCAGCTTTCCAAGTCATCAAGGTCATAGTAGTCATGATCTGTTTGATTTATTTCATCTGGATATGTGGGGTCCAAGCCATGTACCTGATCATCAGGGACACATGTATTATCTTGTTTGTGTTGATGATTTTTCCAAACTGTCTTGGGTCTTTCTTTTAAAGCAAAAGTCTGAGGCGAGTACTATTGTTCAAACTTTTATGGCTGAAATCAAAAATATTTTCTCTAACTCAATAAAATACATTCGTTCGGATAATGCTCTTGAGTTTTGCACTACATATTTGCCACATTTTTTTAGCTCATGTGACATCATTTATCAGATTTCTTGTCCTTATACGTCTCAACAAAACAGTGTGGCAGAATGCAAACACTGACTTTTTTCTAAATATCACCAGGACTATCCTCATACAGAGTTGTGCTCCACATTCTTTTTGGGTTGAGTATATGATGACAGCTTGTTATCTCATAATCTGGATGCCCTCCACAATCTTGGGTGAAAAGGCACCATTTGGTCTTGCTTTTCTTGATAAAGACCTCTTCTCTCTTACCCCACGAGTGTTTTGGTGCATGGCATTTGTCCATATCCTACGTCCTGGTCATGACAAGCTCGGTCCTCGATCTGTCAAATGTATGTTTGTTGGTTACTCCCGCACTCAGAAGGGTTATCGGTGTTTTGATCATGTACAGGGACAGTACTATGGCAATGTTGATGTCACCTTCTTTTAGTCCATCATGCACCACTCTCCTACAAGTGACAGGATGAGTCCCTCTGAGTTTGAGGATGTTGTTATTCTCCCACCTCCACCTACACATATACATCACTCTATGTTCCAACGTCTTCCCCAGCATCCAGTACACCCCAGGTAAATCCTAAAAACTTGGTTTTGACTGATGGAACTAGTGTTGTGCATGATGTACAGGATGAGCATGCAGATATACAGGTTGAGCCAGAACCACGAGCAGAGAATGATTTAGGGTGGTCAATTGCCTTGTGGAAAGGCAAGCGTTCTTGTACATGATATCCGATGGCCGATCAGGTGTCTCTAGAGCGGCTTTCAACAGACTTTTAGAAATTTATTGTGGGATTATCCGCTGTTGAAATCCCATGCACATATCAGGAAGCATTCAAGGTGAGCGAATGGCATCTGGCCATGGACGTATAGATGGCTGCTTTACAGTCTCGTGGCACGTAGAATACTGTTACAGCTCCCGCAAATGTGTCTACTATAGGATGCAAGTGGTGTTCGCTGCGAAGCATCAAGTAGATGACATCATTGATAGTTACAAGCACGACTCGTAGCTCGCAGGTTCACCCGAACCTATGGGGTGGACTATCAGGACACTTTCTCTCCAGTGGATAGGCACTCCACTCTTCGGGTTCTTCTCTCTGTCGTTATCACACAAGACTGGCCTTTGTACCAGTTTGATGAGACAAATTCCTTCCTCTATTGTGATCTTCAGGAGGAAGTCTACATGCAGCAACCACATGGGTTCACTGTTGAAGGGGAATCTCAAAAGGTGTGCAAACTTCATGAGGCAATCTACGGCCATAAACAGAGTCCGAGAGCATGGTTTCAAAAGCTCTCAGATGTGATAGAACAAAAGGGGTTTGTGAGATCCACTACAGATCACTCCTTGTTTGTTCAGAGGTTCTAGATGGGCATCGTTGTTATATTTGTATACGTAGATGACATCATCATTACATGGGACAATGCACAAAGGATTCAAGTAGCTAAGACTTTCCTGGGTCAGCAGTTTGTGACCAAGGACATTGGCAGTCCACACTACTTCCTTGGATTGGAATTTATTAGGAACCAGCGAGGTCTTGTGATGACCTAGAGGAAGTATGTTACAGATCTCCTATCAAAGATAGGTATGGCAGAATGCAAGCCAGACACTACTCCCACAGACCTGAGCATGAAGTTCTATGATGACGACAATAATGAGGTCAACAAGAGGAGATACAGTAAGCTAGTTGGGAAGTTGTTATATGTGACCATCACCAGGCCAAACACATCCTTTGTAGTAAACAAAGTGAGTCAATTCATGGAGCAGCCAAGGTAGACCCATATGGATGCAGTCCATATGATTTTGAGGTATCTGAAGACCCACCTGGCACTGATCTTTTGTTTAGCAGAGGCACATCCCTTGTTGTTACAGCTTGTGCAGATGCAGACTACGCAGGATGTCGCAAGTACAGGATGTCAACTTCCGATTTTACAGTATTTGTAGGGAATTCATTAGTATCATGGAAGAGCAAGAAACATACGGTTGTCGTCCGATCGAGTATTGAATCGGAGTACAGAGCTATGGCACAAGGCAGCACAAAGATGATGTGGGTTAGATCAGTTTTGACTGACCTAGCCATTGAGGTGCCTCTTCCCATGCACCTCCAATGCGACAACCAAGCCGCATTGTTCATTGCCAACAATCCAGTCTTCCATGAGAGAACCATGCATATCGAGGTAGATTGCCACTACACTCGAGATATGATCCATAAGAGCCTCATTTCTACATCACATATCAGTTCTAGTGAGCAGATAGTAGGCGTGCTCACCAAGGCTCTAGCCAGAGGACCCTTTCAGAGATGATGTTCCAAGTTGAGCTTGATCGACATCTATGCTCCAGCTTGAGGAGGAGTGTTGAAGAGTTTTATGTTATGTCATTGTTTTACAGTTATTTATTTCTTTTGTCCGTAATATGTAATTTACACATTAGGATTTCTCTCTGCTATATAAGAGAACCCTTGGGCTCTATGAATAAACAACAACAAGTATTCTCTTCCACAAGTAACATATAAATGCATTCTTATATGCAAGAGGGGTGTGTCTTTAGCATACATATCATATTGCATACATAATACATTGTTAACTGGTAAGAGATTTTAAGAGAGACAAAGAAAATCCTACATAACGGCTTATAAACATAAATGAGGTGTATTTAGCATTTAAGTATATATAATTTATATTACATCGTATGATGTGCATATGCTATATTGTAAATCAAACAAACAAGCAAATCGAGCTACACCGGAATTCAACAAACAAGCTAATAGGCATAATAACATAAAGATTATAAAGAACAATCATTCATACCAACAATAAATTTTAATAAAGATGATAAGCTCTAATATATTAGAAACTAAACTTCATACTTGAACTACAGATAGTTGATATAAATTGGAGTTTGATCTATATCACTAGATTAATGATATTTACCACGTAGTAACTTTTAAATGTTAAGAAAGTAATATGTATGAAAATCTGGGAACGTGTGATTGAAAGAAGGTTGAGGAAAATTTCCAACGTAAAAGAAAATCAATTCGGATTCATGCCAGGTCACTCAACTATTGAAGCCATCCATTTACTAAGGAGAACAATGGAGATTTATAGAGCTAAAGGAAGAACCTCCATATGATCTTTATTGATTTGGAGAAGGCTTATGACTCTGTCCCACGAGAGATATTGTGGAGAGTTTTGGAGAAAAGACAGGTACATGTCCTATACATTAACCTCATAAAGGACATGTACGATAGGGCTTTATCTTGTGTAAGGACCCCGTCTAGGAAGACTGACTATTTTGACATCAACATTGGTTTACATCAAGATTCAGCTTTAAGTCCTTTTCTTTTTACTTTGATTATGGACGAGTTGACAAGTCACATTCAGAATGAGTTACCTTGGTGTATGTTATTTGCTGATGATATTGTGTTGATTGACGAGACTGGAGATGGAGTAAATGAGAAGCTTGAGGTCTGGAGACATGCATTGGAGACTAAAGGATTTCGTATAAGTAGGGCTAAGACGAAATATATGGAGTGCACTTTGATGGAAGCAATAGTGAAGGAATTGAGGTGAATATTGGTGACAATAACATTCGAAAGAGAGATTCTTTTAGATATCTCGGATCTATTTTGCAACGGGATGGGGAAATTGATGGAGATGTTACTAATAGAATAAATGCAGGCTGGCTAAAGTGGAGAGGAGCTTCTGTTGTTCTCTGTGATAAGAAAAATCCTTTAAAAATTAAAGGAAAGTTTTACAAAGCAGTCGTGAGATCTGCTATGCTCTATGGATTTGAATGTTGGACTGTGAACCATAGACATATGCAGAGAATGGTTGTAGCAGAAATGAAAATGCTAATGTGGATGTGTGGACACACACGTAAAGATCGGATTCGGAATGATGCAATCAGAAAGTAAGTTGGTGTAACTCCGATCGAGGATAAGATGCGAGAAAACCACTTAAGATGGTTTGATCATTTGCAAAGAAGATCAACGGATGCACCAGTTAGGAGATGCGAGTGTTGGGATGTTAAGTCGGCTAAGAGAGGGCGAGGACGGCCTAAGAAGTGTTGGAAAGAGACTATACGAAGGGATCTTAGTTTTTTGGATATAAGCCCGGGATTGACCCAAGATAGATCTGAATGGAGGCGAAGAATCAATGTAGTTGACCCTACTTAATTGTGGGAAATGGCTTTGTTGTTGTTGTAATATGTATGTATGTGTATACAGATTTTCTTTGATAAATTTAACGTTGTTTTATCTCCACCATCAAAAGGATTCATCCCTCGTTCAAAAATAGGAGACTTCACTCACAAAAAGCAACCTTTAAAAGTTAGGAATAACTATACAAACGTAATCTCAAACAAATCAACCTTTAAAAGTAAAAAAATAAAAAAAAAACACCTTCTAAGATTTTTCACTTAAAAATACGAGTAAAATCAAGCAATATAGGTGATATCGATGATACAACATCGATATCAACACAATATCAATGGTTCAATCATTTCTTTAAGAAGATTTGCGCTAAAATACTCCATTTTAGAGCGATATGACACAATACACTGATATAACACCGACATATTGCAAAATATTGGTCGATATCCTAGAAAAGGATAAACTAGGGTATATTGATATCCTCAACCTGCCTAGAAAAGACTAGGGTATATTGATACCGTCAACCTGCCGATATCATTAAATCGACGATATTGTGATATCTTATGCCATTTATTGGACTGCAACCAAAAAAGATTGTTGAACTATTGTTCAGCAAATCTTGAACAAAACCTACTATACTGAAGATGAATCGCTTCATTCCATATCACGATTGGTTATCCAACACATCCCATTTGTTAAAGTACAAATTGAGCTGATGCAGCGTGGAGTCAAAATATAGGGTCGAATATTTATCTAATTTTATCGGTCAATTTTATTTACGTTTATTTAAATTGTCGTGTCTTTAATTAAATAAATGAGATCGCCTGTGATCTCAATCAATCAGTTAGAGATTTTTTTGAATTTCAAATTAGGTAGTTAGTCGGTTAATTAGTTAGAGTCTTTTTAGGATAATTGGTAGTCAATTTAAACTAGTTTCTATTTTTGTAATATCATCCCTCCTATATAAAGGGATGAGGGTCCATTGTTTTTAGACAGTCCAGTATTAATGAAAAATTGAGAGTTATTCTCTATCCCTCTCTCTCTCTCCTCCCCTACGCGGTCTTCGCGCTTCTTCTCCCTCAACCCCTCGTTCCCGACGAGTTTCTTCTTCTCAACCCCTCTATTTTCTTCTACAAATAATTTCCACCGTTCAAATTTATTTCCCGCGCCACGCCGAATCCGATCTGCATCAATTGGTATCAGAGCATGGCCTACAGATCGTCCTCACGATCTGACGATCCGTACAGACATGCGCGCCGACACGCGACGAAACACCATTATTCGACGGAACGACAACGGCGAGCCGACGACGCCCACAACGAGAAGATGAAGAGCAGGCTACTTGAGATACAAGCCAACTTCGAGTCCATGTTTCGAGATCTTAGGGCTGACTTCGAGTACCTACGCGCCAAATCGAAGCCTCCATCCACCGACCCCGAAGTTGAAGACGAGAATCTCGCCATCAACGGCAAAACGACCGTTGTCCAAATCGTTTCAGAGGAAGAAAGGGCCGAAACGCTTGCTGTCCAGAATGTTTCAGATCATCCCCCATCGCCAATGACGTCCCCGATGTCAGCCCCAACCCCGCTGCAACCCAACGTTGGCATCCCCGCACACTCGGGTCCCCTTCTCGCAGCCTCTGCGGCTCCAGACCCGTCGCCAACCCCAACGCCTGCTACCCCCACGCCCCCAGCCCCCATCCCCGAAACCCCGGCCCCTGCAGGCCAAGCCCTCGTATCCGCCGCCACCCCCTCAAAACCGACCCCAGTCCCTCCAGCCACCAACCTCGCACCCCCGGCGAGTCCCATCCCTCCACCAGCTCCCTCGCGGGAACCCCCCGCCAACCTTGCGTCCCCAGCGGCCCCAGCCCCCGCACTCGCCATTCCCCTCCTGCGGTCACCCACGTGCCCCCGCCGCCTCGGCCACTCACCTTCCCTCCCCACGCCCTCCTGCGCCGCCGTCATCTTTCCCTCTTCCACGCCCACCCCCATCGTCCCTTCCGGAGACCTACCACCCCCCTCTCGCGCCCGCACCCTCGATCCTCTCCTTCCCACCCCGCCGCCGCCGCCTCCCGTACCCAACGCTAACCCGAAACCGCCCCCGCCTACCCCTCCCCCGACCCCTCCCTTTCCCGTCGCGTCGCAACCACCCCCCCCCCACCCCTGCTGTTGCCGCCCCCTCACCACCTCCATCCCGCAACCCCGTACCCGCACCCAAACCCCCCCTACGCTCCTGCAGATCGTCAGCACGATCGCCCTCGGGATCGCTTGCCCGACCCTCACCCCCCTGCGCGCTCGACGCCAATCCGATGCCGTCGCCGCCACAGTCCACCTGACTTGCGTAAGGAGAGAAGGAATACCCTAACGAGGGGTCAAAATAAGGGGCTCGACTTCCGTGAATTGTGGGAATGGAAGTTAATGGGGAAAAATTGCATGAAGACTCGCTTGTCAAAAACTTTATATCAACAAGGACATTGTAAGGCTAAAACATACTATGGGATCCCTTTAGCTAAAGGGGTACGAAAATTGCAGGGACGCCCTTCAATAGAAAAGGACTACAAACGTAATGTTGAAAAAGACCAAATTGAAGAAGTGTGAAGCTACAGTCAAAGGATAAATTCTCCAACGACGCAACTAGATCAAGCAATTCGTCGGGAGACGAATTTTTAAAAGCGGAGGAGAGTTGATGCAGCGTAGAGTCAAAATATAGTGCCGAATATTTATCTAATTTTATCGGTCAATTTTATTTACGTTTATTTAAATTGTCGTATCTTTAATTAAATAAATGAGATCAAATGTGATCTCAATCAATCAGTTAGAGATTTTTTTGAATTTCAAATTAGGTAGTTAGTCGGTTAATTAGTTAGAGTCATTTTAGGATAATTGGTGGTCAATTTAAATTAATTTCTATTTTTGTAATATCATCCCTCCTATATAAAGGGATGAGGGTCCATTGTTTTTAGACAGTCTAGTATTAATGAAAAATTGAGAGTTATTCTCTATCCCTCTCTCTCTCCTCCCCTATGCGATCTTCGCGCTTCTTCTCCCTCAACCCCTCGTTCCCGACGAGTTTCTTCTTCTCAACCCCTCTATTTTCTTCTACCAAATAATTTCCCCCGTTCAAATTTATTTCCCGCGCCACGCCGAATATCACGATTGGTTATCCAACACATCCCATTTGTTAAAGTACGAATACTGCCAGTAGCTAAATATTGAAATATCGGATCATCTTCAACAGTCTTCAATGGAGCACTCTCTTGATCCTCTTTGATTTCAAATGCAAGCCCCACAGTATTCATGTTATCTATGGTTTCCTAGAATTATAGAAATATTGCCTCTAGTTCATTCTCCGTGAGGAGGGCCTAATCGGCGATCTGCAGGCCCCCTCCCTCTCTTTCGGCGGAGCTGGTAAGAGATTGCGCTTTCTTCTGGGGGCTGGGTCTTCCGGCGAGGATTGCTTTCTTCTTTTGGTTGTTCAGGAGGAAGAAGCTGATGACCCGTGATCGTTGTGCAAGATTACTCGAGGTGGTCTCTAACAGGTGCCTGTTGTGCGATGGGGGGATCGAGACTCCGGAGCATCTCATTTTTTTCATGCCTGTCTATGTTACCAGTTTGGGCAGACCCAGGTCTGGAATGGTTTGATAGGGCGGGAGTTGAGGATTTTTGCAGGGAGTTGTACGCGGTAAGGCATCGGCCGAAGATGGAGCCGCTGCGGCCTTTGGTGCTGATTTGGTCTATCTGGCTGGCTAGGAATGAGCTGCTATTTTCTAGTCATAGATTTTACGTGGAAAACGTCTGTATTCGTGCTTCGGGTGTGTTGCGCTCGTGGCTTGCCTAGGGTGCCTCTTTTTGTACTGGCCTTTTTCGCTCATAGTTTTTAATATACGTATGGGGTGAACACCTAAGAGTGTCTCCCCCTTTTTTGGCTTCAAAAAAAAAGAAATATTGCCTCTAAAGATCCATAATAATTTACAACAACAACAACAAAGCCTTTTCCCACAATTAAGCGGGGTCGGCTACATGGATTATTTGCCTCCATTCAGATCTATCTTAGGTCAATCCCAGGCTTATATTTACAAAACAAAGATCCCTTTGTATGGTCTCTTTCCAACACTTCTTGGGTCGTCCCCGCCCTTTCTTAGTCGTCTCAACATCCCAACACTCGCATCTCCTAACTGGTGCATCAGCTGATCTTCTTTGCAAATGACCAAACCATCTTAAGCGGTTTTCTCGCATCTTATCCTCGATCGGAGCAACACCAACTATCTTTCTGATTGCTTCATTCCGAATCCGATCTTTACGTGTGTGTGTGTCCACACATCCACCTTAGCATTTTCATTTTTGCTACAGCCATTCTCTGCACATGTCTATGGTTCACATGCCAACATTCAGATCCATAGAGCATAGCAGGTCTCACAGCTTCTTTGTAAAACTTTCCTTTAATTTTTAAAGGAATTTTCTTATCACAGAGAACAGCAGAGGCTCCTCTCCACTTTAGCCAGCCTGCAATTATTCTATTAATAACATCTCCATCAATTTCCCCATCACGTTGCAAAATAGATCTCAGATATCTAAAAGAATCTCTCTTCTAAATGTCATCATCACCAATCTTCACCTCAATTCCTTCACCATTGCTTCCATCAAAGGTGCACTCCATATATTCTGTCTTAGCCATACTTATACGAAATCCTTTACTCTCCAACTCATGTCTCCAGGCCTCAAGCTTCTCATTCACTCCATCTCTAGTCTCGTCAATCAACACAATATCATCAGCAAATAACATACACCAAGGTAACTCATCCTGAATGTGACTTGTCAACTCGTCCATAATCAAAGTAAAAAGAAATGCACTCAAAGTTGAACCTTGATGTAAGCCAATGTTGATGTCAAAATAGCCAGTCTTCCCAGACGGGGTCCTTACACAAGATAAAGCCCTATCATACATGTCCTTTATGAGGTTAATGTATAGGACAGGCGGTCGTTTCTTCTTCAAAACTCTCCACAATATCTCTCGTGGGACAGAATCATAAGCCTTCTCCAAATCAAGAAAGATCATATGGAGGTTCTTCCTTTTAGCTCTATAAATCTCCATTGTTCTCCTCAGCAAATGGATGGCTTCAATAGTTGAGCGACCTGGCATGAACCCAAATTGATTTTCTTTGACGTTGGAAACTTGCCCCAACCTTCTCTCGATCACACGTTCCCAAATTTTCATAGTGTGACTCATCAGCTTGATACCTCTATAATTTGAACAATTTTGAATGTCTCCTTTATTCTTATAAAGAGCATGGAAGGCCGTATCGGCGATATATCGGCGATATATCACCGATATATCGGTATCGAGAGGTTGGGGGTATCGAAATCAGAGTGTATATCTTTTTACAGGGATATCGGCGATATATCGCCGATATATCGGTGATATATCGCCGTATCGGCTCATATTGGTCAGAAATGAATGGATTCAGTACAAAAAATACAAGATATCGACTGATATCGTCGATATTTCGTCGATATCCCTATATATGAATGTTACTATTCATGTAAGCTTGATTCCACTACCTATCTAACTACACCTAGTATTAAAACAATCTATGATTTATATACTTTGTTCCAGGTCGGGGGCGCTGCCCTCGCACCCTCGCAAGGGGGGGCCAACTTGGGCCCCCCAGCCCCCCCAGGCTCACTGACCGGGCAGCGAGACCCCCGTGCTGGTAGGGTATGGTGTGACAGGAGGGTCCATACAATGGTTCTTCAACTTGGTGTATATTTACAAGTTATTTCATGTTGTAAAACTTGAATGAAATCCATTTCCAATATCTATAAGTCAATTCTTCAAAAAAATCTATAAGTCACGAATCAAAATTAATATCGATATGTTCGAAATTATCGATATATGCAATATAAGCTTTATAGATGATCGATATGTGTGATCTAAGAGTATATTTATAAGCTATTTAGTGATCTAAGAACTTAGATAAACTCCATTTTCAATATATATATATAGGTCAACAACAACAATTAACAGTACAACCTTATCGATATATGCGATATAAGGTTCATAGATGATCGATATGTGTTATCTAAGAAAGTAAGAGTACTTTTGTAAATTATTTAGTGATCAAAGTACTTGGATGAACTCCATTTTCAATATATATAATATGTCAACAACTAACAATATCAGCAATATGTTCGATATGACCGATATGTGCACTATAAGGATCATAGTCCTCATAAATGATCTATATGTATTTTCTAGGTGCATATTTGTATTATTTCATATTATAAGAACTTGAATGAAATCCATTTCCAATATTTATAAGTCAAGAATCAATACTAATATCGATATGTTCGATATGACCGATATGTGCGATACCGATATATGCGATATATGGTCTATAAATGGACCGACATGTGTGATATAAGTATGTATTTGTACGTTATTTGTTGTTTTAATATCTTGGATGACCTTAATTTCTAAAAAAATGCCAAAAAATTGGCTTTTTTTCGCCATTTTCGACATTTCCATCGATATCATCGATATATCCGTCAATATATCCCGATATATCCATTTCCGGGGGGACCGAAACGATATCGATATCGATACGGCCTTCCATGATAAAGAGGCACCACGATACTCCTCCAATCTTCAGGCATTTTCTTGCTTCGCTAAACAACATTGAATAGATTAGTAAGCCAAGTCAAACCGCGCTCACCTAAAACTTTCCATATTTCTACAGGGATGTTATCCGGTCCTACACCTTTCCCATGTCTCATAACCTTCAAAGCCTCCTCTACTTCCTTTCTTTGTATCCGTCTATAGCTTGCACGATTCAAGTAACTTTCACTACTAGCTAGATCACCCAAAGTGATCTCTCTATTTCCTTTCCCAATGAAAAGTTTATGGAAGTACTGCTCCTAATCTAAAGATACATAACAATTTAACTGGAATAAATTTTAGAACTACAATAAAAGAGAGTGAATTAAGATTTTTGTGCTCTTGTCGATTGTCCTAACATCCATATCAGATAGTCTTAGAATGAGCAGCACGAAAAATGATTTTGAATCTGGAATTGTGCTGACTGTTGATTATAAATGGGTTTTCCGAGAGAAACTATATAAGATGATATGTATTTTCAAACTGGAGACAGATGCAGTCAATTTTTGCAAAAAGGATGTTGCAACTGATGAGGCTTCTTTGAGAAAGGAGAATGTTGGGAAGACAGAATGAATCTAGTAGTCTCTCCTTTTTCAGTATCCTAGCTACCATCTCCCCATGCTTTGTGAGAATTTCATCTTTTGAAACTAGAAGTAATCCCATTTCTGATCTTTACGTGATCTCTCTACTTCATGGGAAAAGGGGAAATAATAGGGTTGACTCTTAAAGAAGGTGACAACTTTTGCAAATATTGGCACCCTTTAAGATAGACGCAGGCATTAATATCCTTTCTGATATGCACGGAAGATTCCTTTGAAAGTTATAAAGCCTGACTATGATAATATTGTGTAGTGAATTCGAGCACATTTTGGAATACAGTGCCTATGCTAGGGCACCGTTGATAGCAGCCAATAAAGAATCTACCAATTCTAAATCAATGTTGAAGCACTTTTGGCAGTCCAACTTTAACAATCTTGACGAGTTTGAGGTTACAGGCAAGGCAAAAAAATCGGGTTCCCTACCATCGGCCTGTGTCAAGCCTTTTCCAAAACTACATTATAACCCTTGCAGGAAACCGGTAGTCGAAGAACCTAAAAGGTCTTGCATGTGTGTCGAGGCGGTCATCTCCATGTAGATGAGTTGGTGGTCACTTCGTACCAGGGGGAAGTATTTAAGCTCATCATATGGGAAAAATGTCTAGCCAGTTAGTAACAAAAGGAACGAGTCTATTAACAATGCAATTAGATCCAACTGAAGAGATGGACCAGGACTAAAATTTCCCCACGCTAGGGACCTCGATCAGGCACGTGTCATCAGTGCAAGAGTGAAGTCTTCCATGGTAACTGAACTAAGGGCTCTTCCACCCTAATTTCAGAAGCAAGACGGACCACATTGAAGTCATCCAGTACCAACCAAGGCCAATCAATGAATGTGTTATTGATGCACTCCAAAATATTCATTTTTGTTGCATTTATTGTAGTTTTCAATTTCGGGAAGAAAAACAAGTCACTACCTTTGGATGTGTCTTTTGGATTTGGATGTGTCCTTCGATGAAAGATTGTATCCATTTTATGTGTTAAATCCCTATATAAAGCAACATATTCCTTTGTAGTATGAATAGGAAATAAAGTAGAAGTTGATCTAGCCTTTGATTTTCTTTCCCCTCCTTGTTTTTCTTCTCCTCTCATATCCTCGAATCCAGTTACCCCCCCCCCCCTTTATCTTCTTCCCTAGCCACGCGGCTCGGTGTGTTCCTCCTTATCTCCTCGTCCCAATTTCCTCGCTTCTCACCCATCAACTTTTCGTTAAATTTTCAACCGCGTCATTCAGTATCAAAGCATGGAAATTGGATCGTTCTCATGATTCGACGATCCTGACGAGTATTGGAGGATGAAATTCGAATGAGTTGATTGAGTCATGGTTCATGTCCATGACAAAAGAAATTCAAGGCTCGCCTTTGTCGAGATATATATTTATCTTTCCTTATCTTTTATGTATTTTCTTTTTCTTCCGTCTCTATTATGTAATTTTCCCTCTAGGGTTTCTCTTCTCTATATAAGAGAGCCATATGACATCATGAATATACAAGTCATATTTATTTTTCCACATGGTATCAGAGCGGCGGTTCTAGACCAGAGCGTTGTTGCCCTAATCTCCTCTCCCTCCCCGTCAACGCCCCTTCCGAGTGGCTTCCCTGCTCGCATGTGCACACCGCCGTCGCCCGCAGCCCTACGTAGCACCCTACGACTGTAGCCAGGGACACGGTCACCCTCAGCGACCCCGCACTATGTTGGTCTAGTTGTCACAAGCCTACGTATTTGCTGTCGGGGCCCCTGTAGGTCTTCTTCCTCGTCTTTGCGCGTCTCGAGGTCTCCCGACGGCCTGATTTTAGGTCATTTTTTTATGAAATCGAACCTCTAGAGTGTGGTGGATGGAAACGATTGTGGCATGAGTCTGCATACATTTTCTTCAGCATACAGTCCTAGTCGCGTCCTTTCCCGACATCATGTTAGAGAACAAGGTCAATGTCACAGCTTTGGGTACCTGCAAAGGTCTGACATCTATCGTCAAGATGGATGGGTTCAACTACGAGAGATCGATCATGCAGTTCATGAGCCTTATGCAACGTAATGGGAAGAAGCATATTCTAACACAGGAAGAGTCGACTGAAAAGATGAGGGTTAATGCCTCTTGGAAGCAAGATGACGCGTATGTGTGTCCTAGCTATCAGGTACTCTGATAGTGGAGATATCCAATGATATCATGCATAAGCATACTTCTAAGGTGATGTGGGACATTCTCGCCGCCTCCCTCTCAGGCGAGGAATAAAACAAAGATACTAGAACTCCAACATCCATCTTCACGGTCAAGCAGAATGGCCGTCCTCTTCATACCTTATATGCATCTCTCAGGGGCATGTTTGAGAAGCTCCATCGCTTATGCCTCTAACAGCATCTCCAAAGCAACAGAAGGCTTACATGAATGCCACCATACTTGGTGCCTTTTTAACAACTCTTGATCCTACATCACGGTGTCACTTACTTGCAGACACTACCACACCTCCCATGGAGGAAGCATATGCAGACTCAGCAGGTTTACAATCTCTTCTTTGGCCTCCACTCAGACATCCTTGGCTATGGTTGTATCTCGCGGTAAAGCAGGATCTTCTGAGTTCAGAGGACGTGTTGCTTGTAGCAGGGGAGGAGCATGTCCATATTAGCTATGCACTTATCGTCACCACTATGGTTACTCTGAAGATACATGCTATTAGAAGCATGAATTTACAGCCTTTTCCCGTGTCGTAGGGCAATTTAAGATTCCTGCTCATGTCACTTCTACCATGAGAGGTTCGATGAGTTTGTCTCCCATCTAGGGAGATCATGCCTCCTGCTCCTGAACCATCTACTGCTCCCGTTGTTACAACCAGAGCCTCTTCTAACACCTCATGTATAGCTTATGCCCTTACTAGTTTTCACAGGGAAAACATGATGGAATGGATTATGAATTCTGGTGTATTTCATCGTTTGTGCGGAGACAGAGCTCAGTTTATGTCTTACATATACTCTGTACTTCCAAGTAGATCTGTTATTATTGCAGATGGGATTCATTCCTCGATTACATGACAGGGGGAGATCTATTTGACGTTATCTACACATCTGCAGAATGTGCTTCATGCTCATAATTTCTCTATGAATCTATTTCCTATAAGTCCAATCACCAAGGATTTGCATTGTCGTTCATTTTTAACCCCTCTTCTCTTGTGTTTCAAGACATAGTTACAGGCGGGGTGATTGTATGTCGTCGGGAACAAGAGGAGCTCTAAAGACTGGTCTAGTCTCCATATTCTGATTCTTCTTTCATTCCTGGGTCAGTCTCTCTGCATATGTGACATCTTCGGTTCGACCACCTTCCTCTATAGAAGATGCGTCATGCCCTTTCTTATATCTCTTTTCGATCCACTTTTCAGTGCGAGGCTTACCAGCTTAGAACGCATCAATAATCTAGTTTTCCTAGTCATCAGAGTCATAGTAGCAGTGCTTTATTTAAGCTAGTCCATTTTGATATTTAGGTCCCAATATATTTCTGACCATCATAGGCACATGTTCTATCTTGTAACGATCGATGATTTTTCTATACTGATATGGGTTTTCTTTTGAAAAACAAGTCTAAGGTTGGGACTATTATTCAATATTTTATTAATGAAATGAGGACTATTTTTCTGCTAGTGTTAAGTACGTTCACTCTGACAATGGCTTGGAGTTATGTACTTTACAGCTCTCTCAGTTCTTCGAGTCGCTTGGTATTTATACACCAAACATCTTATGTGTATACTTCTCAATAGAATAGTATTATTGAACACAAACACCATCACCTTCTTGATGTGAGCAGAGCTCTTCTTATACAAAGTCGTGCTCCTCATTTTTCTGGGGTAGTGTAGTTCTTAGTACTTGTTATCTAATATACTAGATACCACTCCTCTGTGGTAGGAGAGAATGTTCATTTTTCGATTATGTTTTCTGATAAGGATATTTTCTCTCTAACACTTCATATTTTTGGCTCAATGACTTTCTTTCACCATCTGACTCCTGGCCATGACAAGCTTGCCATATAGTTGTTAAGTGTGTTTTTGTGGGTTACTCTTGGAACCAGAAGGGGTATTAATGCTTTATTCTTGTTAGATGGAAGTACTATGTTAGTGTTGATATCACCTTCTTTGAATCGGTCTTGTATTTTTCTCCTACAGGTGATCGATTGACCTTGTTTGACTCTAGAGAGGAGGTTTACATACCTCCTCCTACATTGCCACCACCTACACATGTGGTTGCTCCTACGCCCTCCACCACCTTCGCCATATTTACTACCTCTGCCACCTTTACCACGTCCACCTCCTACTATGTTGCCTCCTTATAGTTTTTGCGTAATTTTTACATTCCGGGCCGCCTTATGTATCCCCTACACATATGTCTTTCCTATCATCTGACCGCTCCAAGTATGTTCAGAGCACTTAGTTTCCACGGATGGCATTGTTGATTCATATATACATAATGCTACATTACAGAACGAGCATGTACCTCCTCAGGAGGCAAGTTTGACGCATATGGTAAAGAGGACCTTGATCTACCACTGCTCTTCGGAAGTGGAGGTGCACGCATGCTACATATCCTCTCACTACCCATGTTTCTTTGGAGCATCTTTCAGCAGATTTCATGAGATTTGGCATGGGTCTCTCAATAGTGGAGATCCCATGAATGCATCATGAGGCTATATGAGACAGTCAGCGATGTCTTGTTATGGAGGAGGATATGGAAACGCTCTAGTCACATGAGACATGAAGCTTGATTACTTCCTTTAAAGGGGCAACTGTGGTTAGCTGCAAATGGGTGCTTACAGTGAAACATTATGCATATGGCAGTGTTGACCGCTACAAGGCTAGGCTTATGGCTCGTGGGCTCACTCAAACTTATAGGATGGACTATCAGGACATATTCTCTCATGTGGCCCTCAATTCTACATTCTGAATCCTTCTCTCTGTTGCAATGATACAGGACTGGTCATGTCCCAACTTGATGTGAAAATTGCTTTTCTATATGGTGATCTAAATGAGGAGGTCTACATGCAGCACCCACATGGGTTCACTGCAGAGGGGGGAGTGTCAGAAGTTTTACAGACTTCATGCAGTTATCTATGGCCTTAAGTAATGTTCCATAGCATGGTTCCAAAAGCTCTCAGATTTGATAAAGCAGCAGAGCAGGTCTACATTCATGGTATGTTTAGAGGACTCTGGTATCATTGTCATTTTGTTCTATGTTAATGATATCATTGTCACAGGAGATGATGTACAAGGTATTAGTGTGGTTAAAGAGTTCCTTGGACAACAGTTTATCATCAAGGACCTTAGCAATCTATGATACTTCCTAGAGCTTGAGTTCGCTAGGAATCAATGGGTTCTTGTGATGATCTAAAGGAAGTATCTTGCGGATCTCCTTTCAAAAACATGCATGGCAGATTGTAGACATGCCACTACTCTCATGGATCCCAACACGAACTTATATGATGATACAACATAAATGGACAAGAGGAGATCCATGGAGCTTGTTGGGAAGCTCCTATTACCTGACTATTATCAGGCCAGACATCTCCTTTGTTGTGAGAAAAGTTAGCCAGTTTATGGAATAGTCAAGACATACAATATATGGTTCATATGATTCTTGAGGTATCTGAAGCCCTCTCCATATACTACATTTCTCTTTCGCAAAGGAATATTCATTCCCATCACGGCATGTGTAGACGTAGACTATGCAGGATACCCAAAAAATAAGAAATCTACCTCTTGCTTTGCAGTTGTATAGGAGGTATTTAGTATCATGGAAGAGTAAGAAATATACCGTTGTTGGTAGATCTAATACTGAGTTAGACTACAGAGCCATGGTGTAGGGGGAGCACTAAGATGATGTGAGTCAAATCCGTTCTGACTGACCTAAATGTGGATGCACCTCTTCCCATGCAGCTACAATGCGATAACCAGGCTACTCTTTTTTCATTACCAATGATCCTACCTTCTATGAGAGGACCAAGCACGTTGGGTTAGATTGTCACTATTCAGAATGGTTTTATCTCTACTACCCACGTCAATTAAGGATAACAGATAGCATACGTTTTCACCAAGGCTCTAGCCATAGGATCATTCAGAGATATTGTTCCAGATAGGCATGATTGACATCTATGATCTATCTTGAGGGGGGGTCTTAAGACATACATTTATCTTTCCTTATCTTTTACGTATTTTCTTTTTCCTTATCTTTTACGTATTTTCTTTTTCTTTCGTCTCTATTGTGTAATTTGTCATCTAGGATTTCTTCTCTCTAAATAAGAGAGCCATATGACCTCATGAGTAGACAAGTCATATTTCTCTTTCCACATCCTTCCAATCAAGCATGAAGGTGCAACAAGCCTCAAGTCATATATGATGAAAGCACTACAGATGAGGATGTTGAACTTCCTTCCGAATCTCTCGCGGTTGCCGCCCATGAGGCCCATGCATCACCAACTTCACGACTAGCCCAACGCTACCACCTGTATCTTTGTCGCTACAAACCCCCCATCAAGGCGCCAGACTCGCTGCCCCAACCATGCCAACCGACGCCACCCGAATCAGTGTCGATATCGACGGTGTCTCTCCCCGAATGGCACTATCGTTGCAGCCAACATGTGCATAGCACATGCAGTAGCCGCCTCCGCCACCATTTATAGAGCCCCATTTCCAGTCGTCGTTGCTTTGTTGGAGGTAGGAAGAAAACCCTAGCAAGGGTTCTTTCAAGAGAGGGGAAAGATTTTCCAAATCCCACCAAATCAAGGAGTGGAGGCTAATTTAGATTTTTCACAAGAAAGCCCTATCACCAGAATTTCTTTATCTAAAGTGAAAGAGGGGAGAGGCATATAGGAGAGATTATATTCAAATAAAAAGAGAGAAAATTGGGCCACTCCGCATCCATGAGAGAGCGGATCATCTGATGTTTACAGCAGTAATCCGCAAAAAAATTTTGCGATTTCGATTCTAAAATCCAACCTTATGGATTGAATCTTACATTAATGCTCTACATATCCTCCAAATTTAGCCCAAATCCGAACTTATTTGCTATTTTATCTTGATGTTTAATGATCTGGATCCTTTTTAAATAGAATTTAAGTTGTTTAAATGTTGACGAGATCTTTAAACATTAAAATAAAATAATAAATAAGTTCAGATTTTGAGCGAAATTTGAAGGATAGGTAGAGCATTAATTTATGATTCAATCCATGAGGTTGGATTTTGGAATAGCAATGGCAAAAAAATGGCAGATTACAGCAGATTTGCTGTAACTCTGGTTACAGCAGCCGATCCGCTTCCCATCCATGAAGAGGGTGTGCCAGTGACACTGGTCAATAATTTGTTACTGTGTCCGAGAAGTGCCCCAGGCCATAAAAACGGACCAAATTTGGATCTCAGAGAGGAGGCCAGGGGCAGCGGGAGAGCTGCCTGCCATGCAGAGGCGACGGGAGGAGGCGCATCGGCAGGAGAAGGCATCGAGGGGTCAACCGTTTAGTGCATCCTGGCAAAGCATTAAAATAATTTTTAGCCGGTAAATTGTCCAAAAGTATTGGGTAAGATAAAAGGGGATGGGGGGGAGAAAGGTCTTGCCTTTTCCAATGGTTTTTTTTCCCAACTGATAACCCGGGTGGTCGAAAGTCGAACGAAAATAAAATGGCATGGCAGGAAGAAAGAGCAGAGAAATATGTTATGAGACGTTCTACTTTTCGGCATCAAGATCCACATAAAAATAGCCCAAGAAAAGAGAAAAGGATAGGAAGAGGGACGGCGATCGCCTACTGTGGAGTGCATCTTCCGATGGTTCCTCTCGTGTAAAAGAACCCTTTACTCCTCATCATCTCTCCTTCCCTCCGTGGCAGCATTGCAGCGCCACCACCTTCAAGAGAAGCACGAGAGCAGGTGTTGCAGCAGAAGAACACCATGAGGCATAGGAGCATGGACGCCAGTACCCGTCCCATCTCTCTCTCTCACAGCCGGGACTATGGAGAGCAGAAGACAAATACCTTTTTGGTTACACGCTCTCTCCGTGAGTGACGTGATTTCCAACATCTGTCGTATGAATTTCAATATTGACGAGGAATAAAATACTTCTATGATCTAGGTTGGTGGAGCCCAAGGACCAATAAGGAACAATACTCTTACCTTTTCTGTAATATTTCTCGAATTAAGGTCCCCAAACTGCTATCAAAAAATGATTAGTATGAAAATTTATTGGAGTCAAGCTTAAACTTAAGTTGTCAAGTAACAATCATCAACTCTTATAATTCATTTCTCACACATAAGTGTTAGGTGTGTGAATACGTTTAGTTATAATATCTCAAATACAGTCATACATCTAAAACTCAGGGCGACAGCGAGTGATAAGAATGAAGGATCACTACTTGATAACTTGAGCTTAAATATTTTGGGTGGTTGCTATCCGGTTTGATGTGATCGAGATTAACAAGTTATTAGGGACATCCTTATCCTATAACAGTCCAATGATCTAAATCAAGGATGGTACATATGATATGGGAACGGGTTTTAACTTTTATCTAATAGTGGAAAGGATTACTCGAAAGGTGGGCTTGCCTCTAAAAAGATATGGGAAGGAAAAGACTACTCGAAGCATGCAGTCGTCGTATTAATAAGAATAAGTATATGGTCATATCACAATAAGGACATTTCGAATATATTATTTTAGGTTGTAATACCTTAAATGTAGTCCAACATCTAATACTGATAAAGTGCCATAGTGGTTATAAGAATAGAGGAATACTACTTGACCGTTGACATGCGAGTCCACGACGAGCCATTATGCAATGAATGTTATTGCAAATATCATTCCCTGATCTGAATGAAGAATAACTAATTTGTATAAATAGGTTCCTTAGTACAATTAGGACTATGTACCATGTCCATCTTAATGATCATACAGCTATTGATTCAATTGTTGAATCATAGAGGCCTGAGCTTGGATGAATATCTAAAGAGTTAGATTGAGAACTCATCAAGCACAATAAATGATTATTAAGAGATGATCTCCAGCCTGAGAAGGAGATGGCAATCCTTTCTCAAAAGGTTGATATCTAATAGACCTCTTGATGCAGGTCCTTTGCATAGGAATAGAAATTCGGATGTGTTAGATAAGTTAGGTCAAAAAGTTGACTTAACGAGATCGAGATAACCAAATAGCTATGTCGTATGTTGTCATGATATAGGCACACATCCTCTCATTTGGCAGACCAATATGTTGATGACCTAATCAAGACCTATACACCGGCACGTTGGTGTGCATGCAAGGGCATATGAGTAATACGATCTCTCAAAGGGATCATACAGGTTCATTTACTGAACCGGAAGACATGATCTCATTCATGAGATGATGAGAAGAATTAAATGTCATGCACAGTCGTCTCGCTTTGGAAGCTTGACTGAATTTGTAGGTTTGATATATGCTTTTGGAAAGTATGTGATCAACACCTTGATATGATATATGATTTTGAAAAGTATATAATCGATACCAACTCCCAATAGTCAAATGAGAAACTTAATGATAAATCCCTAAGTAGACATCGTAAAATTGATCTAATACTTCAGGTTTATTCTGGGTCTTCCAGTATGTAGCATGTACAGGTATATAGAATACTTGAGGGTGATGTGATCATAAACGATTGTATAGCCATGACTCTTCCATTCCGAGGGAGTGATGAAACAGGTCTGAATTTTAGTGACTCCTCTCATAGAGAAGTAATCTGATCTTAGTCCAAATGTTGGACCTTGATCTGAATGTGATTCGGATACAATGAGAAGAACAGATTTGCGGTATTGATTTAATCAAGCATCTATGAGAGATCCTCAAGATCTGGATTTGCAATTTGATCTCAATATCCAAGTCACTATATATGGAACAATACAATCGTCATGTCCTTGTCTTCAAGTATCCGCGGAGAAAGCACATTATCTTTGAAAGAGTTCAGGATAATTTCATTGTTAATATATGTATATGAGCATTGAAACAATTGATAATTAAATGTGATTTAATCATCATGAATAATATGAATTTTATTTATATTATAAGGAGAGTTATCAAAGATAATTAAATGTGATTTAATAATCAAAGATGTGAATAATGTGAATGTGATTCATATTATTTGGGAACATGAGAATAGAGATCCAAGATGATTAAATGTGATTTAATTTTCATGTATATGAATAATGTGGATAGCACTATCCATATTAGTCATAAATATATTAAAAATGTGATTTATAATATATATAAGAGAGAGCCTATTGTAATTTATATTTATTGATTAATTATTGATGTGAATTAGATTCATATTGGATAATTAATTGAAATATAATTTACATTTTATTTTGGGATGTGAATGTGATTCACATTTTTCTAATGGTATGATTGTAATATTCACAAGATAATTATGAATTGTTTTTGTGAAATAGTTTACAATAAGTGTTGTTGCAAAACTTGGAAATATCATGAGATAATGAGATCTCATGAGATAATGAGATCTCACGAGATATTGAGGAGATAGATCGTCCCTCTTTTTAGGGGATAAGGTCAATCTTCTCAGTATCTCTACAATTAATTAATTAATTAGATTTGAAATTAATTATATGGATTTATCAATATATATTAATTTAAATAAAATTGATTATTGTTGTGTTTTTACAACAACATCATGTCCATTGAAAGAAACACAAATCAATCTCATCCGTTGATTTTATGTTGTCCATGGACTCTCAAAATACTATATAAGAAGAGACACCCCCTTGCTCTTCAAGTTACATCAACTAATGCTCTCTCCCTCTCTCTCTCTCTACATGCCAAGACTCTCTCCCTTTCTCTCTCATGCTTGTCCACCTTGATGCCCTAGAGAGAGATCATTGTCGCAGTCACATCGTCGTTATGTTGTCGAAATGATTGCTCATGGATCTCAGTCTCCTTCGATGCACCTTGCTCATAAATAAGACGTCGGAGGATCTTGTGTGACGAGATCAGGAGATTCACCGCTTAGATCATCAACATGGATTGCGAGGAGCACACGTCTCATCAACGTGCTCGCAAGGGTCTCCTCCGTCGGATCGGACTTGAGACAGGAGGTCTCTTACCGAGAAGTGTTCTTGGATCACATGGTTTCATCGGATTAAATTTTTTAAATTCTGTTGCCTCGAGTAACTAGTGCGACTAGTCGCTCCCGCACGCTTCTGTGATGCGCTTAAGAATCTTCCCATATCCATCAAGTGGTATAAGAGCCAGGTTGGAGTTTTTGATGCGATCCATAAACTTAGGAAGACCTGGGGCTCATTGGGGTTTGTGAAAATTTTATCGCATTTGGTTCACGCAGCCTTCTTTTGTGAATATTTTTGACCCTGTTTAAATTATTTTGGATAATGTTCCTCATTAATTAAGTAAACTGTGGCATTTGAGTTTGCATGATTTGGAATCCAATTGCTTAAGATATGATCATTTTAATGAACATATATCTACTGTTTCAGGGATGGCCTTATCTCTTGGATTCTGTTGTAAATTACATTAACAAACTTTGGAAACTTTTTTTGCTTGATTTGAATTTAAATTGATTGAGATATGCTAATTTTAGTAAGTAGGGGTCACTGTTGGAAATTACATAGTTGATCATGAATCTTGTGATTATCATTCAATTAAATTTATGAAAATTAATGATTAATTTGCTGAGATAATTATTTATGATTTTTTTAAATATTTAAAGATGATGATTATTTCTTGAATGACATTAACTATAACCAACTTGATTAGATATGATCTAGATCACAATTGGTTACATGAACCTTCCAACAAATATTGATGCTTGAATAGGATTGGGGATTTGTTTATTAAATCTCCTTATAATATTCACAACAACAACAACAAAGCCTTTTCCCACAATTAAGTAGGGTCGGCTACGTGGATTCTTCGCCTCCATTCAGATCTATCTTGGGTCAATCTCGGACTTATATCCAAAAAACTAAGATCCCTTCGTATAGTCTCTTTCCAACACTTCTTGGGTCGTCCTCGCCCTCTCTTAGCCGGCTCAACATCCCAACACTCGCATCTCCTAACCGGTGCATCAGTTGACCTTCTTTGCAAATGACCAAACCATCTTAAGCGGTTTTCTTGCATCTTATCCTCGATCAGAGCTACATCAACTTTCTTTCTAATTGCATCATTCCGAATCCGATCTTTACGTGTATGTCCACACATCCATCTTAGCATTTTCATTTCTGCTACAGCCATTCTCTGCACATGTCTGTGGTTCACAGGCCAACATTCAGAACCATAAAGCATAGCAGGTCTCACGGCTGCTTTGTAAAACTTTCCTTTAATTTTTAAAGGAATTTTCTTATCACAAAGAACAGCGGAGGCTCCTCTCCACTTTAGCCAGCCTGTATTTATTCTATTAGTAACATCTCCATCAATTTCCCCATCATGTTGCAAAATAGATCCCAGATATCTAAAAGAATCTCTCTTCTGAATGTTATCGTCACCAATCTTCACCTCGATTCCTTCACCATTGCTTCCATCAAAGGTGCATTCCATATATTCTGTCTTAGCCCTACTTATACGAAAATCTTTAGTCTCCAATGCATGTCTCCAAACCTCAAGCTTCTCAATTACTCCATCTCTAGTCTCATCAATCAACACAATATCATCAGCAAATAACATACACCAAGGTAACTCATCCTGGATGTGACTTGTCAACTCGTCCATAATCAAAGTAAGAAGAAATGGACTCAAAGCTGAACCTTGATGTAAACCAATGTTGATATCAAAATAGTCAGTCTTCCCCGTCGGGGTCCTTACACAAGATAAAGCCCTATCATACATATCCTTTATGAGATTAATGTATAGGACAGGTATTTGTCTCTTCTCCAAAACTCTCCATAGTATCTCTCTTGGGACGAAATCATAAGCCTTCTCCCGATCAATAAAGATCATATGGATATTCTTCCTTTTAGCTCTATAAATCTCCATTGTTCTCCTCAGCAAATGGATGGCTTCAATAGTTGAGCGACCTGGCATGAATCCGAATTGATTTTCTTTTACTTAGGAAACTTGCCTCAACCTTCTTTCGATCATACGTTCCTAAATTTTCATAGTGTGACTCATCAGCTTGATACCTCTGTAATTTGAACAACTTTGAATGTCTCCTTTGTTCTTATAAAGAGGCACCACGATACTCCTCCTCCAATCTTCAGGCATTCTCTTGCTTCGCCAAATAACATTGAATAGATTCGTAAGCCAAGTCAAACCACGCTCACCTAAAACTTTCCATACTTCTATAGGGATGTCATCCGGTCCAACACCTTTCCCAGGTCTCATAACCTTCAAAGCCTCCTCTACTTCTTTTCTTTGTATTCGTCTATAGCAAGCATGGTTCAAGTAACTTTCACTACTAGCTAGATCACCCAAAGTGATCTCTCTACTTCCTTCTCTAATGAAAAGTTTATGGAAGTACTGCTCCCATCTAGTCTCTATATCCTTCTGAGTAACAAGCACGTGACCTTCCTCGTCCTTAATGCATCTCACTTAAGAAAGGTCTTTGGTCTTTCTTTCTCTTGCTTTGGCCAACCTGAATATATCCTTCTGGCCCTCCTTAGAGTTGAGATTTTTATACAAAACCTCATAAGCTTTTGACTTAGCTTCGCTTACAGCCTTCTTTGCTTCCTTCTTCGCTATTTTATAGTCTGTGACAGTTTCCTCTGTTCTATCCTTAGACATAGCTTTAAAGCAAGCTCTTTTATTTTTTAGCTTCTCTTGCACCCCTTCACTCCATCACCAAGCCTCCTTTTGACCCGGAGCTCCTCCTTTTGACTCGCCTAGCATCTCTTTGGCTACCTTTCGAATACAAGATGCTACTGCCTCCCACATCTCGTTTGCACTACCGCTACAATCCAAAGATAAGTCTTCTAAAACCTTCTCCCTGAAGCTTGATTGCTTCAGCGGAAGATTCCACCACCTAGTTCTAGTGATCTTATGAACCTTCCTTTTCTTTACCAGCCCTTTTATTTGTAAATCCAAGACTAACAAGCGATGTTGGGTTGTCAAACTCTCTCCAGGGATTACTTTGCAATCTTTGCAACACAACCGATCTCTTCTCCTCAACGCAAACTAATCTATCTGTGTTCTAGTTGAGCCACTCTTATAAGTAATTAAATGCTCCTCCCTCTTCTTGAAAAGAGTGTTTGCTATGAAAAGATCATATGCAGTTGCAAAATCCAGAATGACTTTCCCTCTTCGTTTCTATCCCCAAAACCATGTCCTCCATGCACACTTGCATACCCTGAAACATCTTTTCCCACATGTCCATTAAGATCTCCACCTATGCAAACCATCTCTCTTTGTGGGATTCCTTGTAAAATCTTATCCAGATCCTCCCAAAAAGTTTGTTTAGTCCTTTCATCTAAACCAATTTGCGGTGCATAAACTGAGATGATATTCAGAATTTCTTCTTCAAGGACCAACTTTAGCAAAATAATCCGATCCCCAAATCTTTGCACCTCAACCACACAATCCTTCAAATCTTTATGAACAACCACTCCAACACCATTTCTGCCCTTATCTTTACCTGAATACCAAAGTTTAAAGCATGTCTTCTCGATCTCCCTTGCTTTCTCTCCAACCCATTTAGTCTCTTGGAGAAAAAATATATGAATCTTCCTTCTTTCCATTGTATCCACTATCTCCATCAATTTTCCAGTTAAAGTACCGATATTCCAACTACCAATCCATAACTTCTTTTGCAATCTCTTTTGGACTAACTTCTTTACTCGCATGCGTCCATTATGCGAGAACCCTTGTAAATTTTGGACAGCATCCGGGCGGTGATGCAGCGGAACTAGCTTATTTACTCGCATGCGTTCCTCATGCGAGAACCCTTGTAAATTTTGAACTACATCCAGGCTGCGATGTAGCGGCCCTTGCCAATTTTTCATTGCATTCGGGCGATGCAACGCGTCGCAAGTAGGGAACGCCCCAATGAAATCTGTATGTTTGCTTAAATCCATGTTTAAAAGATCTGAACGGTTTCGAGATAAATTCATAAATAGTGTTCTTAGAAGAACTTTAAGAACACTATTTACGAATTTATCTCTCCTGCGCTGGCTGTCGACTATCTAACGCGCAACCCTCCTCATTTACCCGGGCTTGGGACCGGCCATGGCTGAGTTAAATCTCCTTATAATATTAATAAAAAATATTTTGATTATTGTTATATGGTATAACTTCGGTTGAAAGACCGATTATCATCTCAAGTACAAAGTGATCAATTGGCATCATCCTGACCTAAGGCAGATATGATGTCTAGTAGGGGAGCGTTGGGGTAGCAGGTTGCTCCGTTAGCAGTATGTCCCACTCCCGTCGGAACTGGCCATGACATCGGTAAGGAATGGATAATGCTGAAGAGATCATGATGTATTTTTCAAATTATTAAAATTCGAATAATACATATTTTTGAGAGTATACCATCCTTCAAGTAACAATTAAAAATCATTTGTTAGTTGATTGGATTGGATTGATAATTGGTTTAATATGATTAATTAATTATACCAATTAAAACACTCTGTTACGAATAGAGTCATTATTTCTTTTAGAAGAATTAATTATGTGAATATGATTCATATTAATTAATTAAATTGTGGACATGATATGGAGGATCACATAAGTGACATTCATGGTCTTATGTCAAGGTAAAGGGTTCTGTCGTCAAGGATTGTATGTAGGAGACGCATGTCTGAAGTGACAGCTCCTGCATACAAGCGCATCTGGATTGAGCTCTTTGCTTCTTGAAAGAGTAAGGATGTATACGTAGTGACCCCACTATGGAGTCCTCATATTATTGGGGCCATATTGGATTGCGCATAACGAGTTGTAATCATATTGACGGTTGATTCAATTAATGACGGGTCAACATCACCTTAGGGATGGTGGGCCTGGGTGTTAAAGATTGTATTCGGAATGCAAGTTGAACTTGCAAGGCGGAATGAGTTCCCGCTTCTTTTTATCCGAATTACAAGTTCTCATATTATTGAGATGTAACAAAGGTAAGAAGGAGATCCCAGATCTTGTTGAGATATAATGGTAAGTATATCTCTTACATTGAAAGTGATTAAGAGAATGAACTTTCAATATTGACAAGGTAAGATAACTTTGATATGCACTTCTAAATCAAAGTATATGTATATATATATGCAAATTTCTTATTTCAGATAATCCTCATCAAACCCGCTCAATTCTATACTCAATAATAACTAGTAAAATATCATGGATTGGATCCGTGATCAAGATATTGTACTTGTAGTTGGACACAGATTGTATGTGGTTGCAATATGCAAGTTTCCTAATAATAATAAGGAATGATAATTAAATAGACAATATGTCTACAACCCTAGGGTTTGTATGCCGCTATAGTCTTGATCTCTCATCGAATGTACTTTGGAAGTGACATATCGATGATGATCGCAATTATCAAATAATCCTTATAAAAATCTAAGAAGATGTTCTAGCATACATATGTGCTCTTCACATTTAATCATGAATGACATGGTTCACTGCATCATGCAGAATGGTGGCTCTATAAGAGATGATGTATTCAAAATATTTGAGTACATACATGAACCTATGTCTTTAAGTGTTAAGATGTATGTAGATATGATGAGTGTCATCATTCTACTATCTATACTCTAGTCATTCATGAAACTTAATAGTATTCATATTGTATGAATTAGATGAAGCATGTATAAATGTTGAAATACTCTTATATTGAAATCCTTTGAATTCAACATAAGAGATACTTTTGTCTAAAGCAATGATTGTTTATAGATGAAAGGAGCGCAGTGGAAGCATGGGTTGGACCCAAGTTAGAAGGAAAGTCAAAAGAGATGACTGTACTTTTAGGACTTCTGTATGACAACCAAGAAGTTGGATGAATGTAAATACTACAATAAACCGATGTATTGATAGTGTGACTACCTAGACTATCTAGGATCCTTAGAGAAGGACTCGGATAGTACATTGAAATAATCTACATTTAATCATTGAATTTGAATTTCTTATTTGATAAGATCAAAGCTTGGTAATTGTATCTCATTCTTCTAACAACACTTGCAATTGATTTCATATGTTTTAGAGGACTAGAAAATTTATCTTAAGGATTAAAAGTCATATACATGGATATTGATGTAATTGTTTTAAAAATCTCCTTTAGATAAATAGACTTCATATTTCAATGGGAGAGCCCTTAGTCTTAGAGAATGTATCTATGACCTAGATATTAGAATATACTCAATGTTTATTTCTAAATGTTGGAAATAAACATGGATTCTGGAATAGACCTGTCATAAAGAGTTATGATGGATATATTTCAGATAATAATCTAACATCTAGAGGATTCTACTAAAATTAGAAAATTAATGAATGGTTCATTAACATTTCTAATGTTGGAAATTAAACCTTTTAAGAACAATAGGAGGATGAAGATCATTTGATAATGATCTAACATCAAACCTTGGACATATGTATGTTGATGAGATCAATAAACTAGTAAGAGATAAAACTTTAGAATGCCTGAAATTTCAAATCTTACATACATGTGAATATTGTATTCAAAGTAAAAATTTCCAAGACACCCTTCTTTGAAAATTATGCAAGATGCCAAGGTATTCAAGATCTCATACATATTGATGTATGTGGATCATTTGTATCATGATAAATATTGATGATATGTGATATCATGCGATGATTATTTATGATATGAGATTTCTTCCCTTCACCTTAGAAAGCTTTGAAATGTTCAAAGATTTCACGCTTTTGGTTTAGAACCAAAGTTTGAAGGAAGATGAAATGAATTTGATCTAACCTAGGTAGCAAGTACCTATTATATAAATTCAAAGAATACCTTATGGAGAAAGGAATAACATTCTTATCTCAATCCTCATAATGTACCTTAACTCAATAGAGTTGTAGGGAGATACAACTAGATCATGTGTGACATGATTTGATCAATGATGAATATTAGCATAATTACGTCTTAGTTTCCAAGGTATATATATAGTAGAGACTACAATGTATATCCTTAATAAGGTTACATGCAGGTAATCTAGAATCTAGCACAAGAGAGTGCTACTTCATTAGGAAAATTAAAGGATGATATTGGATACCTACTTTATGACATTTAGATTCTTAAAAGATTTCATCCCTCAAGATATGATTTTTAGAGGATGAGACTCTTGAGAATCAAGATGAAAATGAAGTGAAGGAACTCATTTAATCTTGAGAAGATAATGATGCTCCTGAAATCAGAAACTAAAAGGATAATTAAAGATTAAATACTAATACCTCTTCAAATGAATTTGAGGATGGATTCCATGTGCCAGGTAAGTCTGTCAATGATCTTACTTCTTGTGATAAGCTTCTGAAGATCATGACATGGAATGATGGATGTTAGCAATTAAAGTCTAAAGTAGACTTCATATATGAGTGTTGTACCCTTGAGTATCCACCTATATGGGCAAGACCCGTTAAGGTGTAAATAATCTTAAAGAGAAAGAGGGAACCTGATGATAAGGTAAAGACCATCAAAGCATGACTCGTATCCACATGATGCACACCGAAGAGAAGACATCGCTTGCGATGAGACTTGCTCTCCAATGGCCATGCTTAAACCTGTCAGAATAGTGCTAACAATAGCTACACAACTTGACTATGTCATATTCAAGATGTGAGACAAGATTGCATTCATCTATGAATACCTCTTTGAGGATATTCATATAAAGTAGCCCCAGGCCTTCGTCGTTGAGGAAAGCAAGGTGTGCAAGTTAAAGAACTCCATTTATAGACTCAAATAAACTTCTTGTAGTTGTAACACTGGATTTGATGAAATTATAAGTGATATGATTTCATATAGAATCTTGATGGGTCATGAGAAGCTTAGTGGGAGTGCCATTGTGTTCATCGTGATAAATGTAGATGATATCCTAATCATTTAGAATGATATAAGGATAATAATAAGTGTTTTATAGACTGGTTATTCCATACATTGAGATATGATCTCAAGGGTACCTCTTAGATCTTAGTTCTGAAGTTATTCAGAAGGAAAGAAAAAAGTAATATTGGGACCGTCACATTAATGGTACACCTTGAACATTTCCATTTTCTGGAAAACTCCAAGAAAGGCTTCTTTTCCTTACGATATGGTACTGACATATCTAAAGAGATAGCACTTCAAGAGTTTAGGATGTGAATACCAAAACTATATGCCCTAGTGCATCAGCTTTGGGAAGCTCATTGTATGCTAGATGTGCACAAAAGATAAGATGTCTGCCATGCAGTGGGAGTAGTAAACTATTACTCATCCTACTATGGAGATAAAACACTGCATTAATAAAAAAATCTTTTAAAGATCACAAGACTTAGAGGTAATGATCTCAAAGTCTTATCTTCAAGAAATTAAGATGTTATAAAAAAAGATCTTAACTGTGAATACCTTAGGAGATAGAGACCTCCAGGAACAAGAGTATTCTGGTAGGGATAACTGAAATTACGTACTGGTTATAATGATTATTGAGCTATAGTGTCAAGGATACTATAACTTACAAAATTGAGTATTGGTTGCATAAGATGCAACATTCACATTGGATACGAGCACTGTTACTAGGAGATATGCAAATGATGTAAAAGGAATTGGCGTAGTATCTTGAGAACAGAGTGACTAATCAGCTTACCTAGCTATTTTTCTAAATAGCCTATTATTGACATGAGTGTGGATTTAAAGATTAGCCCATTAATGGCTCTTTGGTCTAGTAGGGGATTGTTGGACATGCGAGCCCACGGCGAGACATTATGCAATGAATGTTATTGCAAATATCATTCCTTGATATAAAATGAAGAATAACTAATTTGCATAATAGGTCCCTTAGTACAATTAGGATGTGTACCATGGCCATCTTAATGATCATACAACTATTGATTCAATTGTTGAATCATAGAAGCTGGTATTTGGATGAATATCTAAAGAGTTAAATTGAGGACTCATCAAGCACAGTCAAATGAGATGACAATCCTTTCTCTAAAGGCTGATATCTAACCGACCTCTTGATGCAAGTCCTTTGCATAGGAATAGAGATTCGGAGATGTTAGATAAGTTAGGTCAAAGAGTTGACTTAACGAGATCAAGATAACCGAAGTCCTATGTCGTATGCTGTAATGATATAGACACACATCCTCTGACCGGAGACAGATGTGTTACTATATGTCTGAATATGTACATTTGGCAGACCAATAGCTTGATGACCTAATCAAGGTCTATACACCGACACGCTGGTGTGCATGCAATGGCATATAAGTAATACGATCTCTCAAAGGGAACATACAGGTTCACTTACTGAACCGGAAGACATGAGCTCACTCATGAGATGTTGGGAAGAATCAAATTCCGTGCACGGTCGTCTCGCTTTAGAAGCTTGACTGAATTTGTAGGTTTGATACATGCTTTTGGAAAGTATATGATCAACACCTGGGTATTATATATGCTTTTGAAAAGTATATTCGATACAACTCCTAATAGTTAAATGAGAAACTTAATGATAAATCCTTGAAGTAGACAGTGTAAAATTGATCTAATACTTCGGGTTTATTCTGGGTTTTCCAATATACATGATGTACATGTGTATAGAATATTTGAGGGTGATGTGATCATAAACGATTGTATAACCATGATGCTTCCATTCCAAGAGAGTGATGAAAAAGGTATGGATTTTAGTGACTCCTCTCATAGAGAAGTAATCTGATCTTAGTCCAAATGTTGGGCCTTGATCTGAATGTGATTCGGATACAATGATAAGAATAGATTTGCGATCTTGATTTAATCAAGCGTCTATGAGAGGTCTGCAAGATCTGGATTTTGAGATTTGATCTCAATACCCAAGTCACTATACATGGAACAATACAATCATCCTGTCCTTCCCTCGAAGTATTCGTGGAGAAAGCACATTATCCTTGAAAGAGTTCATGATAATTTCATTGTTGATATATGTACCTGAGCATTGAGAAAATTGATTAGTAAACATGATTTTATTATCATGAATAATATGAATTTGAATCATATTACAAGGAGAGTTATCTAAGATAATTAAATGTGATTTACTTATCAAAGATGTGAATAATGTGGATGTGATTCATATTATTTGGGCAAAGAAGAATAGAGATCTAAGATGATTAAATGTGATTAAATTATTATGGATATAAATAATGTAGATAGCACTATCCATATTAATCATAATATATTTTAAATGTGATTTATAATATATAAGAGAGAGCTTATTGTAATTTATATTTGTTGATTAATTATTGATGTGAATTGGATTCACATTAGATAATTGAAAATATAATTTACATTTTATTTTGGGATGTGAATGCGATTGACATTTTTCCAATGGCATGATTGCAATATTCACAAGATAATTATGAATTATTTTTGTGAAATAATTTATAACAAGTGTTGTTGTAAATTTTGGATATCATGAGATAATGAGATCTCATGAGATATTGAGGATATAGACTGTCTCACTCCTTTTTAGGGGATAAGGTCAATCTTCTCATTTTATCTAAGATTAATTAATTAATTTGATTTGAAATTAATTATATTTATTTATCGATATATATTAATTTAAATTAAATTGATTATTGGTATGTTTTTACAACAACATCATGGCCATTGAAAGAAACACGAATCAATCTCATCTATTGATTTTGTGTTGTCCATGGATTGAAATCGATGGACTCCCAAAATACTATATATGAAGAGGCATCCCTTTCTCTTCAAGTTACATCAACTAATGCTCTATCCCTCTCTCTCTACACACTAAGACTATCTCCCTTTCTCTCTTGTGACCATCTACCTTGATGCCCTAGAGAGAGATCGCCGTCATCGTATCACCCTTATACTGCCGAAACAACTGCTTGTGGATCTCTAGCTCCTTTGATGCGCCTTGCTTGTGAAGAAGATGTCGGATCTCGTTTGACGAGATCTGAAAATTCACCGCTTGGATCTTTAACATAGATTGCGAAGAGCACGTGTCTCGTCAACATGCTCGCAAGGGTCTCCTCTGTCGGATCGAACTTGAGACAGGAGGTCTCTTCGTTTAGAGACTCGATCACAACCACACTTCAAGAGGTAAACCTAATACGTGTTTGTGGTTTAGATGAAACGATCCGAGAAGTGTTCTTGGATCATGTGGTTTCATTGGATTAATTTTTTTAAATTCTGCTGCCTCGAGCTACTAGTGCGACTAGTCACTCCCGATCGGATACGATGCGATCCTAACGCTTCTATGATGCGCTTAAGGATCTTCCCATATCCTTCATTGACAACTTGGGATTACGAATTATGAGTAGTTTTCAACGGGTCCATTTGAGCTCGAACCCGACATGTTGTCAGGGATAATCATACTCGACAACGTTATGAAGATCTAAGCCCAGAACATTACAACTGCATCTACAAATAGTTCACCTTTATGGGATAACAAATTGTAAGAGGCCTCTCCTCCTCTTGAAGAAGTAGTTTTGATTTTAGTCAAAGTTGCATCATCAAGAGACAGTTTATGTTTGGTTTCTTTATGGTGACAGTAACAGGATAAGCTGTCTCTTCAAAAGGGAGCTTTGGTTTTAGCCAGAGTTGTCTCTTGAAGAAGTGGCTTTCTTTAATTTTCTTCATGTTGCATACTGACAGAATGGGAAACCTAAAAAAAAATGAATTTTGCATCTTGAAGAATGACTTGCTTTCTATACATAAGTTAAAAATAAATTGTCATGCGTACAATGAATTATGATTTGTATATGTAATACGAAAAATTTTCCTCAAATAGATCCAAATAAACAAAGAAGGGTAGGGGAACATCCCATTCAAATGTCACGTTTTTTAATTCTAAATAGGTGATCCCACAATACTGTTAGAATTGGAATCATATTAGGATTAGGAATCCTAATGAGGTGGGACTCCTAATCCTAATAATAGTTGAGTTGTATTCTATTTATAGTCCTAAAGAGAATAAAACTATGTGTTGTAATTGGATATATATAAAGGGGGTGGAAGGCATTGCCTCCATACCACCACTAGAACAATGTAATTCCTAGAGAAAGGAGAGAGAGAGAGAGAGGAGAGAGAGAGAAGAGAGCGAAATAATGGAGAGAGTTGTACTCGTTCTTCTTTTAGTGGTCTTTCTTCCTCGATGGTTGCGAGAGGTGACCGATCACTGTTATATGGTTGTTCTTTTTTTCACGTGCATCCACGATGGTGGTTGATTGCACATACACACCCATATTTGAGGGTTCATCATCCGGTATCTGAGCTGAGACGATACCGACGGGTTGTGTCTCATCAACCGATATTAGATCCAGGTTCAATATTGTCGAGGAGACACTATGTGATGGATCAAGAGCGAGGTTCGACGTTGACGAGATAACATGATGCATCAGATGCGCAATCTTCAGAAGTTGTGATATGGTGGTCTCTTGGATAAATCGACTTAAGGCGTCAAAGAATTCTGCTAACGACGGCTGGCAGAAGATCATGCAAGATGTCACGTCGAGGGCATACAACGATGGGTGCGTCACCCGGAGCCGGTGAGTCCCTACTAACTAGACATGCGTATGATGAGGATGGTCCAGTGCAGACTCAAGATGATTACGAGATCGTGATGTAATTCAACTCAAGGGAGAGATTGTTAGGATTATGGTCATATTAAGATTAGGAATCCTAATGGGAGGGGACTCCTAATCCGAATAATAGTTTAGTTTAATTCTATTTATAGTCCTAAGGAAATATGACTATGAGATTGTAATCGTGCTACATATAGAGGGGGTGGGAGGCATTGCCTCCATACCACTACTAGAACAATGTAACCCCTAGAGAAAGGGAAATAGAGAGAGAAGAGAGTAAGGGAACGGAGAGAATTGTACTTGTTCTTCTTTTAATGATCTTTCTTCTCCGATGGTCGTGAAAGGTGACCGACCACCGTTACATCCGGTTGTTCTTTTCTTCACGTGCTTCCATGGTGGTGGTGATTCTGCATACGAACCCGTATCCGAGGATTCATCATCTGATATCTGAACGAAGACGATACCAATGTGTCGCGTCCCATCAAATCCAACTACATAGAGGATGTCCAATATTGCTCCATAGTTTACGGTATTCCCCTCATAAAGAACAGGATATTCCCTTTAATAACCTTGAGAAGGATGAGGTCGGATGTTGAGTGATGGGTACATCTGAACAAAGATCTCGAGATTCCTATAAGGGTATCTAGAATAGTCCATGCATCATCCCTCTAATGGGTCAATCCTAATTGTTCCGCAGAGATTTATGGACCTTAAAGGAGGTCAGTAATATGCTTTAACTCAATCATGGGTTACATCACATATTCCCGTCAATTTCAGGGATCTCAAGTTTCCTACAAAGTAGCTAAAATCTCATCATAAGAAAGAGCAAGGTCTGTAAAGGGCCTCCAATCACAACAAAATTTAACCATTATCATCCTTCTTGAAGGAAAATCATGTGAGGGCCCTAAATTTTCAAGAGACGAAACAATATGTAACATCTTAATAGGAGCAACCCTCTACAAGTCCACATACTTAATCGTAGGGTTCACACTAGGGATGAAAACAGTAGGATACCGATATGAATATATGTATAATCATATCCTTGCCTATTTTGAAATACGAATATGAATGTGGATACAAATCTTGATGAATATGGAAAATGTGTTACCATATCCTTAAAAATGAATACGAATTTTATACAAATAATAACAAAAATTTTTATTATATTAACTAAAATATACATGTTTAGGATGGTTTACACATAAAATAAATACACTAAATATAGTATTTCATAACAATTATATTAACAATGGTGAATTCAATCATAAAATCTTATTACACACAATTTATAGATAAATCTATGACTATACCTATATACTAAAACAAACATATGAATACGAATGCGAATATGAGCGAATGTCAAGGTGATATCCATATCTACGTCCACTTAAACTAATGCGAACACAGATATCAAAATATGTATAAAATGAATATGATAGCGGATCGGATATGAATATATTCATATTCATTCTCATCCCTACTTTACACTCTTACTCCAATATTGAGAGGACCGCCTGCATTGTTTCAAGGCCTACACCCTCCCCACTTAATTAAATTTAACTATCTTGGTCCCAACTCCTTCCTTGTGATCGTCCACCTATCACAACATTGCAGTGTATATAAATGGTGATTTGCATCTATTACAAATTTTCTCATATGTGCCTTTAACGGCATTGAGACATGCAATACGAGGAAACATGATCTACAGTAGGACCATCTTGATTAGGGATGAAAACGCATCAGATATAGATTGGATATATCTATTTCCATATCCATATTTGTCTCATCTCTATCGAATACGAATACGGATACGGATATGACTCAGATATGCATTAAGGAAACCAAATCCTTAAAAATACATATGCGAATTTGAATTGGATTTTTATCGAATCCGAATACAGATCGAATAAGAGTGGACCGGAATACGGATCGAATAAAGAGCCAATCCAAATATAAATTGAATGAAGAGTGAATCCAAATATGGAATCAATAGAAATAGAACCTGAGTACGACTCGAATAAGACCACATATGAATACGAATTGAATTTTTATCAAAGCTCATAATGATTTTAAAAAATGGCAATGAAATATAAGTAAGTTGCTCATGACAAAAGAACATGTCGAGATGACACATGTTCTTGACCGAAAGCAAACGACAGATAGGATTTCCTAACTTTCATTCGTGCCCATCCCCCAAACAAACAGAAATTTATTAATATCCTTAATATGTTATATTATTTTAATATAATACTCATATAATAACAATGAGTTGTGGCTTATATTACATTAACTAATATATAAAATAATATTAAATGTTATATTCAGATATCCAGATCTGGATATTCAAGCCATTACCGTATTTGTATCTGTATCCAGATAATTTTTACAATCCATATCCATATTTGATCCGTATTCGATTAATATTCAGATACGGATACCTGTATCCAGTAATTTTTCGGATACAATAAGCAGATATTCAAATATATCTGTATCCCTTCATCCCTATTGATCATGCCTTTACATGAAATTACAATTATAAGAGCCTAGATTTTGACTTAAAAATTGGCTCATCAATTGATGACCATAAAGGGTGAGTCATGCTAAAGAAATCTTATCCATCTTATATCCAAATGAAGCATATAATAGTTGGTTCTATGGGTATCATCAAAAACTTAATGCGTCAAAACTTCTTAATTATGATATTGGAAGAGGATAGTGAAGAGAGACCAACTCTGAAATATGTGGGAAAGAACTTCATACAAGATCCTCCCAAACATGACATTGAACTGTAAAAACTTTTTTCGATGTCTTTTTATGTCGCTTCTCTCAAGTCATAATAGCGAGCACCCTCTTTCACCATCCTAGATCATCGTAGATGGCCAAAAGTTTGTCAAATATCGTAAGAGTTGGTCGAAAGTAATCATATTTGTGTTGCAACTTCTTGTGTGTTTAACACATGATGGAGGGATGGAAGGTTAAATTATGTAAATACAAAATCCAAATAACTTATATACAATCAAACTGAAGGATTTGAGATGGAATATTAGATCATAATTTGCATAACTTTGAAGGATATGGGAAAATTCTTAAGAGCATCACGAAAGCATGGAGATCGCATCATATGCGATCGAGAGCGACTAGTCACACTAGTAGCTCGAGGCAGCATAAATTAAAAAAATAAACAACGAAATCACATGATCCAAGAACACTTCTCGGATCCTTTCATCTAACCACAAACAAGTATTAGATTTACCTCTGGAAGCATGGTTGCGATCAAGTCTTTAAATGAAGAGACCTCCTGTCTCAAGTCAGATCCAATGGAGGAGACGCTTGCGAGCGCGTTGATGAAAAGTGTGCTCCTCGCAATCCATGTTGATAATCCAAGCGACAAATTTACTGATCTCGTCACATGAGATTCAACATATTCTTCACGAGCAAGGCGCACCAAAGGATAATGGAGATCCATGAGCGGTTGAAGCGACGACACGACAAACGTAGAGATGACGACGACGATCCTCTCTAGGTCATCATGTGGACGACCACATGTTGAGAGAGAGAACGCATAGAGAATGAGAGAGAGTTGTTGTTTTTTTCATTTCATACTAAAGAAGAGCTAGGGTTGCCTCTCCTTTTATAATATTTTAGGAGTCCATGGATCCCAATCCATGGACAACACAAATCCAATGGTGGAGATTGATTTGTGTTTCTTTCAATGAACATGATTTTGTTGCAAAAATATTTGCAAAAATAATTAAATTAAATTAAATTAAATATATTGAATAATCATCAATATGTTCCAATTTAACCAAAACAATCATCCTTGAAGAAATAGGAAGCAGGAAAGCCTCCTTCAATATGAAGAGGGGACAACTGCCAATTCCATATAGGATTAGGTGCTCGTCCACCCTCTTTAGGAAGGTGGCATGGCAATCCTATTTCATGAGATTGAGTTATCTCATGATGCTCTCCAAAATTTGCAACAACTTTTGTTGTAAATTATTTCACAAAAATAAATCTAATTTAGTTTGTGAACATTGCAATAGTGCCATCCGAAATTTTTGAATCACATTCACAACCCAAAATAAAATGTAAATTAAATTTTCAATTAAATTTCCAATATGAATCCAATTCACATCAACATTTAAATTTGTAAATGTTATTTACCAATGGCTCTCTCTTATATATTATAAATCACATTTATAATACATATGATTAATATGGATAGTGCTATCCACATTATTCATTTCCACGATAATTAAATCACATTTAACCATCTTGGATCTCTATTATCATATGCCCAAATAATATGAATCACATTCACATTATTCACATCTTTGATAATTAAATCACATTTAATTATCTTAGATAATTCTCCTTATATGTCCAAATAATATGAATCAAATTCATATTATTCATGATAATTAAATAACACTTAATTATCCATTTCTCAATGCTCGGATACATTAACAACAATAAATTATCCTTGAACTCTTTCAAGGATAACACATTTTCTTCGCGGATACATGGAGATAAAGAAGGGGTGATTGTACGTTCCAAGTATAGTGACTTGGATATTGAGATCACATCTCAAATCCAGATCTCGGAGACCTCATATAGATGCTTGATTAAATCAAGACCGTAGATCTAGTCTTCTCATTGCAACCGAGTCATATTTAGATCAATTTTCAACATTTAGACTAAGATTATATTACTTCTCTACTTAGAGGAGTCACTAAAATCCAGACATGTTTCATCACTCCCTCAGAATGGAAGCATCATGGTTATACAATCGTTTATTGATCACATTACCCTCAAGTATTTCTAATACCTGTACATCTCGCATACTGGAAGACCTAGAATAAATCAGAAGTTTTAGATCTATTTAAACTATCTCCTTCTAGGTTTTATCACTAAGTTTCTCATTTAATCATTGGGAGTCAGTATCGATCATATACTTTGCAAAAGTATATATCATACCTAGGTATTGATCATATACTTTCCAAGTGTATATATCAAACCTACAAATTCAGTTAAGCTTCCAAAGCGAGATGACCGTGCACGGAATTTGATCCCAATACCTCATGAGTGAGCTCATGTCTTCCAGTTCAATAAATGAACCTGTATGATCCCTTTAAGAGATATTGTATTACTCATATGTCCTTGTATGCACACCATCGCGATGGTGTATAGACCTTGATTACGCCATCCACCTATCGGTCTACCAAATGTACATACTCAGATATATAGTAACACATATGTCTCTGGTTAGAGGATGGGTGCCTATATCGTGACAACATACAACATAGGTCTTTGATTATCTCGATCTTATTAAGACAACTCTTTGACCTAACTTATCTAACACCTCTGAATCTCTATTCATATGCAAAGGACCTGCATCAAGAGGCCGGTTATATATCAACCAAAAGAGAAAGGATTGTCATCTCCTACTCAGGCTGGAGATCATCTCTTAATAATCATTTCACGGTGCTTGATGAGTCCTTAATCTAACTCTTTAGATATTCATCCAAGCACCAACCTCTATGATTCAACAATTGAATCAACATCTGTATGATCATCAAGATTGCCATGGTACATAACCCTAATTGTACTAAGGGACCTATTATGTAAATTACTTATTCATCATTTCAGATTAGGGAATGATATTGGAAATACCATTTATTACATAGTGGCTCATCTTGGGCTTGCATGCCCAACAATCTCCCACTAGCCCAAAGAGCCATTAATGGGCTAATCTTTTAAACCCACACTCATGTGACAATCATAAGATATTTAATATAGCTAGGTTATCTGATCAATCACTTTGTTCTTAAAAAACTACACCAAGTCCTTTTAAGGTACTTGCATATCCCCTTGTAACAGTGCTCGCTTCCCATGCGAATGTTGCATCTTATGCAATCAATACCCAATTTTGTCAGTTATAGTGTCCTTGACTCTACATCTCAATAATTATTATAACCATTATGTAATTTCCATTATCCTTATCAGAATATCCTTAGTCATGGAGATCTCTATCTCTTAAGGTATCTGTGGTTAAGACCTTTTAGATCACTATCTATAAAGTCATAAGTTCTTGAAGATAGTACTTGTAGATCACGATCTCAAATATCTTGTCTTCTTTGAAGATATTGCTATTATTGCAACCAAGTGCTTTATCTCCATACTAGGATTAGTAACAGTTTACTACTCCAACTGCGTGGCAGACATCTGGCTTTTGTACACATCTAGCATACACTTAGCTTTGCAAAGCTGATGCACTATGACATGTATCTTTGGTATTCACATTCTCAACTCTTTGAAGTGATATCCCTTTAAATAGATCAGTACCATATCTTAAGGGAAAGAAGCCTTTCTTGAAATTTTCCATAAAATGGAACATGTCCAATGTGTACCACTAATGTGACAATCCAATGTGTACCACAAATGTGACAATCCCAATACCCTCTTCTCTTTACTTTTGAACAACTTTAGAACTAAGATCTAAGAGGTATCCTTGAGATCATATCTCAAGGTATGTAATAACCAGACTATAAAACACTTATCATTATCCTTACATCATTCCAAATGATTAGGATATCATCTATATTTAACATGATGAACACAATGACACTCCCACTAAGCTTCACATGGTTCATCAAGATTCTATCTGAAATCACAACCTTTATAATTTCATCAAATTTGACATTCCAACTATAAGAAGCTTATTTGAGTCCATAGATGGAGTTATTAAACTTGCACACCTTACTTTCCTCAACTATGAAGTCCTGGGTCTACTTCATATGAATATCCTCGGAGATGTATTCGTACAGGAATGTAATATCAACTTCCATCTTGAAGATGTCATAGTCAAATTATGTAGCTATAGTTAGCAATATTCTGATGGGTTTAAGCATGGTCACTGGAGAGCAAATCTCTTCGCAAGCAATGTCTTCTCTTCGGTGTGTAGCTCTGGCTACGAGCCGTGCTTTGAAGGTCTATACCTTCTCATCAGATTCCCTCTTTCTCTTGAAGATCCATTTACACCTAACGGGTCTTACCCTTATAGGTGGATCCTCGAGGGTCCGTATACAACACTTGTATATGAAGTCTACTTTATACTTTATTGCTAACATCCATCTCTCCATGTCATGATCCTCAAAAGCTTCATCATATGAAGTCAGATCATTATCAGACTTAACTGACACATGGTATCTATCCTCAAACTCATTTGAAGAGGTTTGAGTGTTCCATTTTTAATTGTCCTTTTATTCCGATTTCAGGAACATCATTATCTTCTCAACATTAAATGAGTTCATTCACTTCATTTTTATCTTGATTATCAAGAAAGTCGTCATCTGAGAATCACATTCTCAGATATGAAATCTTTTAAGAATCTCAAGGTCATAAATTAGGTATCCAATACCATCCTTTATTTTCCTAATGAAGTAGCACTCTCTAGTGCTAGATTCCAGCTTACTTGCATCCATGACAAAGTTATGGACCCAGTAACCCTAAATCCTCAAGTGTCCCAACACTAGGTTAGGCTCCAAACCACAGCTTATGAGGGTTTTCGAGTTCAAATTTGCATGGAATCTTATTAAGGATATATATTGTAGTCTCTACTATATATGTACCTGGAAACTAAGAGGTAATTATGCTAAGATTCATCATTGATGAAATCATGTCACACATGATCCAATTATATCTTCCTACAACTCCATTGAGTTTAGGTGCATTAGGAGGATTGAGATAGGAATGGTATTCCTTTCTCCATAAGGTATACTTTGAATTCATCTAATAGGTACTTTCTACCTAGGTTAGATCAAATTCATTTCATCTTCCTTCAAACTTTGATTCTAAACTAAAATTGTGAAATCTTCGAACATTTCAAAGGTTTCTATGGTGAAGAGAAGAAATCTCATATCACAAATAATCATCAATAGATATCCCATATCATTAATGTTTATTTTGATATAGATGATCCACATACATCAATATGTATGAGATCTTGAATACCTTGGCATCTAACACCATTCTCAGAGAAGGGTACATTGGACATTTTTACTTTGAATACAATATTCACAAGTAAAGTAAAGATTTGAAATTTCATACATTCTAAAGTTTCATTTCTTACTAGTTTATTGATCTCATCAACAGACATATGTCAAGGACATGCCAGATCATTGTCAAATGATCTTCATCCTCCTATTTATCTTTTAATGTACATTTTCCAGTATTCAGAAATATTAATGAACCATTCATTACTTTTCTAATTTAGTAGAGTCCTCTAGATGTTAGATTGCTATCTAAAATATATCCATCCTAACTCTTTATGATAGGTCTATTCTAGAATTCATGTTTATTTCCAACTTTTAGAAATAAACAATGAGTGTATTCTAATATCTGGGTCATAGAGACTCTCCCACTGAAATTATGAAGTCTATCTATCCAACAGAGATTGTTGCAACAATTACATCAATATCTATGTGGATGACTATTAAACCTTAAGATCAAATTTTCTAATCTTCAAAAACATATGCAACCAATTGCAAGTGTTGATAGATGAGATACAATTATTAGACTTTGATCTTATCTAATAAGAAAGTCAATTTCAATGATTATATGTAGATGTTTAATATTTCGATGCACTATCCGAGTCCTTTTCTAAGGATCTTGGATAGTCCAAATAATCATACCATCAATACATCTGCTTATTGCAGTATTGGCATTTATCCAACTCTTTAGGTGCCATATGGAAGTTACGGAAGTACGGTTAACTCTTTGACTTTCCTTCTTACTTGAGTCAGACCCATGCTTCCATTGCACTCCATTCATTTATAAACAATCATTGCTTAAGACAAAGGAACTCTTATGTTGAACTCATAAGATTTCAATACAAGAGCATTTCAACACTTATACATGCTTCATTTAATTCATACAATATGAATATTATGAAGCTTCACGAATGACTTGAGTATAGACAGTAGAATGGTGACACTCATCATATCTACGTCCATCTTAACTCCCAAAGACTTTTGGTTCTGGTAGGTACTCAAACATTTTGAGTACATCATCCCTTATCGAGCCACTATTCTGCATAATGCAGTGAACCATGTCACTCATGATTAAATGTTGAGAGCACATTTGTATGTCAAAACACCCTTTTAGGTTTTATAAGTATTATTGACAATTACAGTCATCATCGATTGATACTTCCAAAGCACACTCGACGAGAGATCAAGACTATAGAGACATACAAACCACGGGGTGTTGTCCTATTGTCAATTTAATTGTCATTCATCATTATTATGAGGAAACTTTCACATTGCAACCACATACATTATGTATCCAACTGCATGTACAATATTTTGATCAATCCAATTCATGAGAATTTACTGGTTATTATTGACTATAGTATTGAGTGGGTGTAATGAGGATTATCCGAAATACGATATTTTCATAAATACATATTTTACTTTGATTTAGGAGTTTTTATATCAAATTTATCTTGCCTTGCCAACACTGAAAGTTCATTCCCTTAACCGCTTTCAATGTAAGAGATACTTGCCATTATATCTCAAGCAAGATTTGGAATCTCCTTTCCTATCTTTGCTACATCCCAATAATTTGAGAAACTGCAACTCGATAAAAAGAAGCGGGAACTCATTCTGCCTTGCATCTCCAACTTGCATTTCCTAATTCGGTCTTTAACACCCGGACCTACCATCCCTAAGGCGATGTTTTGATGCCCGTCCCCCTCTAGGATCCGGGTACTCGACAAACCAATCCACGCACATACATTCCACATTTGAATATTTGACATTCACCAAAACAAGAGAAAATAGCACAAAACCTTGAAATTTAAAACTTGCTTTCCATTCATGACATGTTCACATTCACTCCATTTTCCATTTCCATCCATTACATTTGCAATGTCCATTAATGTCCACAAAATATACATGTATGCATATAAGAAATGTGTCTCAACATACATTATACATGCCATGTCTCTCAAAAAGCTACAAGGAAAAATAAAAGAACTACCACCAACTGTACCACAAGAAGGAGTCGTGAAGTTGCACAAAAAGTGGTGACTCCAAAGCTACTCACTGCTGCAAACCTATGGATCCACAGTAGGTACGTTATGAGCAAAGTTGCTCAATATGATCTAAACAACTATACAATAACAAACACGATATAATTTAAATGTGTGCAAAAGAACAACTAGATAATTGATATCACAATGAATTACATTATTATTATTGTTGATCTGGATATAGATATGAGTAACCAAGCTTTGTAGATAGTCTGTGGTCTTGGTCTGGATGAGACCTCACACTATGACTCTAAGGAAAAAAGAATGCCTTAGGGTTGGGGTGCCTCCGTAGACACGCGATGGGGACAATGCATCCTAACTAAGTTCCCAATACGTCCACTTAGCCACACTTCCCAATGCTACTTCCGATTCAGAATTTAGATTCCAACCCACGAATCATCACAACTAACCATTCCTCCTTATGCACCGGAGAATTATATCTCATTCCCAACTTCATTAACCACATTTCTCGGAACTCCCCTCTTAGCGCTCTCACTCGAAATACCGACCAATGTAGCCTACATTAGCCCGCACACGAGTGTTAACTCTAAGTGACAAGCGAAACACTAGCCGACCAAGCATGACTACTTGGCCCGCGCTCGAGCACCGGGCTAAAGCACGCAAGTGCCGAGTCCAACACCGTCAGATTAGCACCTCGGTATGCCAAGCAACATGTCCCCCAACCATTACAGCTACAATAGCAGTTGGGATCACGGTCATCTAGGCTTCTACCCGAGGCCCCAAGGGTGCATGCTCAATCCCTTGAAACTCCTATTCCATCTACCCAACACCGTGCAATCTCATCCATTTATTCAATCTTATCAGGCAATATATCTGACAGACTCCCACTCCATGAGAGAGTTTTTGTGTAAATGATGGTTGTAGTGAGAAAAATTAGTATTTTACAGAAACCCCCTCCCCCTTCTATCTAAGGCAAGTTCAAGATGTCATTCCATAGTTCCTCCACTTAAAAACAATGGAATATGTAGAAATGGTCAATAGCGTTACCAGGTTATATGCATACACATCAGAAAAATCTCTGACTATGTGTATGAGTGTTAGTATGTAATGTGTACTTGGCAAGAGTAAGACTTGGAACAAGAACTTGATTCTCATGAAATAGATTTATCTTGGTATTCTCTTTAGCATCAAGCTGTATTTTTTCTCCAGAGTTGTATAAGAGATTGCCCTCTTTTACCTTGCTATTTTTCTCCCTCAATATCAGACAAAATTTCCTTATAAAGATGTGTACATCATACCAAGATTGCATATCCCACATCTTTCACAATGGAACTCCAAATAAAAATAAATCATGTGTTATATGCAAGGTGACAAGGAGGGATATTTAAACATAACACAATCAATTACAATCCCCGCATTTCTCCTAGAGGCTCAACACCAATGGAGATATGTCTTTCAATAGCTTCACACCAATGTTTGGCTCTGCTAGGATACTCCAAAGAATTCACTGGTAATTTTAAAACAATCCAATATATATAAAGGAAACGCCAAACCCTAGGATTCGATAGTGAGATAGTTTTTTTGAGTCCGGCTCTCAGTGGTAACAAATCTAAAACGAAATAATGGAATTATCAATCAGAACTAACCATGATATTTAGTTTTTGATTCAATTTAGTTTGTGAATCAAGGTTCCCTAATACATTCTGGGTTTTTTTGAGATTTCAATTGTAATGCCAATGTCGAAAGTTCCTTCTCTTAACCATAAAAATTTAGCTAAATCCACCACATGTATGATATTGTGGTCATGTAGTCAACATACTTCAATCAACATGACTAAACTGAGGTATATAAAATAATCAAAAACCGATACGAATCACCCAAAGCTAAGAAAAATTGCTCAGCCAGGAGATGAATTATTTTTGCCCCAGACTTCAATCACAAAATGATATACTGGTAAACAAAATCCCATAATGGTGGCAGCAACGGGGATGCAGAAACAACTAAAAGGAACATTGGTGAATGGCTTCGTGAAGACGTCGGGATTTACTTACACAAAAATATAAGCCCCATAACATTTCAAATATTATACCTATAGTACAGTGGTCATCAACTTCTATGTACTTTGGTATTTTCATGAAACACAATATACATAACCCTGCAGATTTTAACGAATGTACTCATCTCTTTATGACAAAATCTCGTATACAGTCCTCTCCCTCAATATTTAAATTAAAAAACTCCTGAAAAGATGCCAGATATGATTTTTATTCAACTCAAAGTAATTAACAGTAAGATCTTGGACAAGAGATCTCCAACAGTACGTTGAAGTGTGCATATTTCAACACCTATCTACTGAAGTTGCAACACTTCCATGTATCATCAGTACCCATTTGGTCACAAAGATCTCATAAAAAAATCAGTCCCCTCACACTTAATCTAACCTTGAACAACATGTCTCCTTCCAGTAGAGATATGGATTAAATTTGTATTAAATGTGTGATATAAACCAACAAAAATAGATCCATGACACACAATCACACATCATGACAACAAATATATGGGTTCAAAATAGTGTGGAAACCGCAACAGGAGGAAGGGTACATCGTACCTCAAATTTTCAGTCACCTCGTAATCTCCTCCCGTGAAGAACGTCGTGGTTGACGCTCCGATCGTGAGATGAACCGCACGCGGGGGTAACCATGACCTTCTCTACAAGATTTTGGCTTCGGATCGTCGATCCGAGGTACTCTGGCGATGCTCCGGTGAGGGAGAGGGGGGGAGGAAGAGAGGAGGGAGGGTTGGAATGGGTTTTGGGCATTTTGGAGGTGTGTTTTCACGAAGGGTGAGGGTTGGGTATATGGGTTGGGGCCCGGATTCGGATCCGGGCCCGGGTCCGAATCCGAATATGGCATGGACCCCTTTCTGCTAAAATAGCCATAACTCGGTCTCCTGAAGTCAAATTTTCACATTCTTGAACTCGTTGGAAAGCTATCGACGAGCACTACGCAATTGACTAATCAAATAATTTTTTTGGATACTGAAATAAAAGCATATTGTAATTAAGCCCGGATTCTGGTGGATTTTGCAGTTAAGCCCCCTTTCGGGTTTCAGGATTTTCACAGATGTTGACTCATTGTTAGCTGAACCAACCGTCAATAGGAATAACACTCACTATGCGCAACCCAATATCACTCCAATAATATGAGGAACTGATATTGGGGTCACTACACATACGACCTTACTCTTTCGAGAAGCAAAGAGCCCAATCCAGATGCGCTTGTATGCAGGAGTTGTCACTTCAGATAGGCATCTCCTATCATACAATCCCTGACGGCAGAACCCTTCACCTTGACGGGAGACCATGGACGTCATTTATGTCATTCTCCATATCCCATTTAGATTTTTATTAGTTAAATCATATTCACATAATTAATTCTTATAAGGAAATTACAACTCTATTCATAATAGAGTGTATAATTAGATTTAATTCATTTAATCATATTAAATCAATTATTAATCCAATCCAATCAATCAACAAACAATTTTTTTATTTTTACTTGAAAGATGATATAATGTCAAAATACGTATTATTTCAATTTTAAAAATCAGAAAAATACATCATGATCGCTTCAAATATTATCATTTCATTACTCATTGTCATGGTCAGTACCGACGGGAGTGGGACAGACTGCTCATGGAGCAACCTTCTACCCCAACACTCCCCGACTAGACACTATATCCGCCTCAGGTCAGGATAATACGATTTGATCATTTTGTATTTGAGATGATAATCGGTCTTTCAACTGAAGTTATACCATATACCATTAATCAAAACCATTTTAATTAATATTATAAGGAGATCCGCTAAACAAATCCCCAATCCTATTCAAGCAACTATGTTTGTTGGGATTGATGTAACCAATTATGATCTAGATCATATCTAATCAATTTTGGTTAATATAATGTCATTTAAGGAAATAATCATCATAAATATTTCACAAATATTCATCAATAATTATTTTAGGAAATTAACCATTAATTTCATTAATTGATTAAATGACAATCATAAGGTTTTTAATTAGGAAAGTAATTTTCAATAGTGACCCTCACTTACCAAAATTAGCATATCTCAATCAATTTATATCCAAATCATGCAAAATAAGTTTCTATAATTTGCTACTTTTATTTAAAACATAACCAAAGTTATTTGCATGCATTTCAAGGTGAATAAAACCATGGTTAACTCTTTAAACACGTCATAATTTGTATTCCCAAAAACATGGATACGTGTTCAATAAAAAAAGGCATAACTTGATCGCCGATTCCAAATCACGCAAATGCAAGTCCCACGGTTTCCTTATTTAATGAGGAACATAATCCAAATGATAATTTCGAATTTAAACACATTTAATCAGGGTGAAAAAATCACACAAAATATGATTGCGTGAATAAAATGCGATGCAACTTCACAAACCCTAAAGTGCCCATGTCGTCTTAGGCTTATGGATCGTATCCAAAACCTCTGGCCTATGGCTCTGATACCACTTTGAAGGATATGGGAAAATCATTAAATGCATCATGAAAGCGTGGAGATCGCATCATATGAGATCGAGAGCGACTAGTCGCACTAGTCGCTCGGGGCACCGGAAATTAAAAAAATTAAACGATGAAATCACATGTTTCAAGAACACTTCTTGGATCGTATAATCTAAACTACAGCACAAGTATTAGGTTCATCTCTTGAAGTGTGGTTGCGATCGAGTCTTTAAACGAAGAGATCTCCTATCTCAAGTCCGATCCAACATAGGAGACGCTTGCGAGCGCGTTGATGAAACGTGTGCTCATAGCAATACATGTTGATGATCCAAGCGACGAATCTCCTGATCTCGTCACACGAGATTCGATGTATTCTTCATGAGAAAGGTGCACCAAAGGAGATGGTGATACATGAGCGGTCAAAACGGTAGCACGACGATGTAGCGACGATGACAACGATCCTATCTAGGTCATCATGTGGACAACCACATGTTGAGAGAGAGAGGACATGTAGAGAATGAGAGAGAGAGAGAGTTGTTGTCTTTTTCATTTCATACAAAAGAAGAGCTAGGTTTGCCTCTCCTTTTACAATATTTTGGGAGTCCATGGATCCCAACCAATCTACAGACAACACAAATCTAATGGAGGAGATTGATTTGTGTTTCTTTCAATGGCCATGATTTTGTTGTAAAAATATTTGCAACAATAATTAAATTGAATATATTGAATAATCATCAATATATTCCAATTAAACCAAACCAATCATCCTTGAGAAATAGGAAGGAGGCAAGCCTCCTTTAACATGAAGAGGGGACGACCACCAATTCCATATAGGATTAGGTGGTCGTCCACCCTCCTCTTTTAGAAGGTGGCATGCTATTCCTATTTCATGAGATTGCATTATCTCATGACGCTCTCCAAAATTTGCAACAACTTTTGTTGTAAATTATTTTCACAAAAATAAATCCAATTTATTTTGTGAAAATTGCAATCATGCCATTGGAAATTTGTGAATCACATTCACAACCCAAAATAAAATGTGAATTACATTTTCAATTAAATTTCCAATGTGAATCCAATTCAAATCAATAATTAATCAACAAATATAAATTACAATAGGCTCTCTCTTATATATCACAAATCACATTTATAATACGTATGATTAATATAGATAGTGCTATCCACATTATTCATATCCATGACAATTAAATCACATTTAATCATCTTGGATCTCTATTCTCATGTGCTCACATAATATGGATCACATTCACATTATTCACATCTTTGAAAATTAAATCACCTTTAATTATCTTAGATAACTCTCCTTATATGTGCAAATAATATGAATCAAATTCATATTATTCATGATAATTAAATCACATTTAACTATCCATTTGTCAATGCTCAGATACATTATCAACAATGAAATTATCCTTGAACTCTTTCAAGGACAATGCGCTTTCTCCACGGATACTTGGAGATAAGGACATGGCGATTGTACGTTCCACGTATAGTGACTTGGATATTGAGATCACTTCTCAAATTCAGATCTTGGGGACCTCCCACACATGCTTGATTAAAATAAGACCATAGATCTAATGTCTCATTGCATCTGAATCACATTCATATCAATGACCTATTTCATCATTCCCTCAGAATGGAAGCCTCTGGTTATACAATCATTTATTGATCACATCACCCTAAGGTATTTCTAATACATGTACATCATGCATACTAGAAGACTTAGAATAAACTCAAAGTTTTAGATCTATTTAGACTGTCTCGTTTAGGATTTTATCATTAAGTTTCTCATTTGATCATTGGGAGTCGGTATCGATCATATACTTTCCAAAAGTATATATCATACCTAGGTATTGATCATATACTTTCCAAAAGTATATATCAAACCTACAAGCATTTCAGTTGGGAGTCAACTGAAATTGATAGTTAGTCGACTCAATATTCAGTAGTGAAAATTATACAAGTTTACTTGAAATAAAATAAACATCTAAGCATGAAGATCAGTCTACCAACATAGCTTTAGTTTATTGGATAGAAATATTGGACATGTCAAAAAGTGTTCCAGAATGTTCAAATTTTCTTAACTACTAATTTAAATGAGCAAGATAAAATAGTCAACTCAATATTGACTTGTAGTCGCCAAATAAAATAACTATTTAGTTGAAACTTGGTAATTGAAAGAATGTTGATTATTGTTTCAATTTTCTATTATCTGTGCAATCTAAAATTCAATCGAGAAAGGCATTAATTGACTGAAAAGAGTTAGTTTCCTGAGGAAAAGAGGTAATTGAATGAAATGGTCAAAACATAAGTTCTAGAGTGTATGTTAACAATAGTTAATAGGATGAACATAGTATTTGACTCCATCGAATATTACTCTGATATAAATATGGTTCATTGACTAATTGAATCTAGGTTAAGAGCTTTTCAACTTTATGAGTGATTTGATTTAAAGGATTCCTTGCTCACTAAACTAAGTAGATAGAACATAATCTTTTCTATGAACTTGAAATAGTCTTAGCTTGGATAATTGCATTTCTAACTCTTATTTTAGTGGCAAGATGCATAATTTGTGCTTCTGTCCTCTCTTTGAGTTCTTAAAAATTTTGGTCTTACAACTTTTTATCAAGTGGTCATTTGGCCACTTTTAAGACTTCATGCAATGGCATGAATCCTAGTTATTTCTTCTTATCTTAAGGTTCAACTTCTTGATATCAATTATTAGGCCTTCTATAATAAATAATACAACTACTTCCTCATTATTAAAATCTAAGTTGTTAATGCTTTCTATAAGCAAGGGGAACCTTGAGCTCAGTTTCTTAAGGTGAGATGGCCTCATCAACTTTATGATTTCCATGTTTTATTGAATTTCACTTATGACACATTCCCCTTGTATCTTTTGAGATAGTTGTTTCATGGTGATGTAAAAGAAAGATTAGAACAAGTGATTTTCATATGAGTTCCTAGTGTATAAAATTGTTGGAATGATGCTTCAGTACACATGTTATATGTAGTTGTACATTTTAACATATTTAGATTTTGTTTGACTCCTAGATTCGAAGTACACAAATATACATAAGGTTTATCGAAAGACCTTAGCTTGAATAGTTAGTGGAGATATCTTCATGATCTAATAGAGACCAAGTGAATTGGTGAAAGAAATATGAATCTCAATATACTACCCCTTTCTCAAGTATCTGTGATTACCAATATATCTATAAGTTAGAACGTGAACTTTACCAATGCTCCAATATACTGTGATATTACTTGCACATCTATATACACATGAAACTAAAGTAGGAAGCGATGTGTATTGATTCAACATGGTAAATACTTGTACACCATTGGTGTTGTACTGGTGCACGTTGAGATATATTAGTACAATGTGTAAACTTAAGATGATTCTATGTCTGGATTTACACCAGTATAAATTGAGTTATAAATGTATATATAAGGCCTTGAGATAGATTGTTTTCTAAGTTAATTATAGCTTGACAACCAATAATTACCCTACTTAATTTTGTGTCGATGTAGTCATAGTTAAGTAATTTGAGATCATCAAAAAATGACCACATAGAGAGAATAATATGGAGAATTAATTCTAAATGCAATCATATATTTATTTTACTTGAGTAAGCCCCAAGGTCAAACTCAAGGAGGTAATATGAGGGTTCAGAATTAATATTCAAATAATAGAAAATTAGATTTTTAAAGAAGAATCTATTTTAGGATTTTTGTATTTTTCATATTTTTATGGGTTTTTAAATTAAGAGATGCACTTAATTAATTCAAAGAAATATGATGCATGAATTTTACAAATATCTTAATGCAGGAAATAATGGCATGCAATTTGTGAAGGTGAAATAATTAGATGAATTTTGAATGCGGAAAAATGATGCAATGATGAATGCAAAAATAAATATCCTGGTTCGATTGCAGGTGCGACCAACCCAAGATAATCAGTTAAATCCACAGAGACCTCCCTTTAATGAAATTTAGAGAAAGAATATTCAATTTAGATCAAATTACATCCCAATGTAATTCCCCAATTACTTCATTAATTAATAAGTAAAAAAATCACCATAGGAGATATATGTGCTCAATATTGATAAATAAACATCCTCGGTTTATTATGTCTAATAATGTGACCAAATGAATGATTAAGTATTTTATATGAAAGAGGATTCAATAAGGTTCAAATCGACACAAAGAACGTCAAAATCCGACCACAAATGTGCAAGTTATGAATAAATGAAGTCTAGAGACAAAAATGTAAATAAAATAAATGAAATATTTCACTTTGGACCTTCTGAGGTCTATTCTTGTAATTTCTCAAAACTGATTGTACCTCCGATGTAAATCACCCCGAGCCGGGATATATGTGCAATTCTCTGGAAGAGACGGGGCATAGATGCACATTTCTCGCAACCACGTGCACCTTGCGTGTGACTGTGCCTTCTTAGCAAATTCCGAGGCATGGGAGGGTACGTCTGTAAAACTCCTAGGCAGGCACGTGCTAGGGAGTGTGTGTAGGCTCAGGCAGTAGGACTCTACGTGGTTGTGTTTTAGTGCTTCGTAGCACCCAAGGCACAAGGTTCGAGAGTTCTGGGAAGGGATGATCAGAGGCAACAATTCCCTTCTCGATCTACGACTGTGAGGAAATGTGGGATGAGCGGCTGAGACTGAAGAGGGACCCCCAAATCAAACGCTATTTGTAGCTTGGGGGTCCTTCTTCATCATATGTATGCTTCTCCTCCGATGATGATGATTAAGCTGACATACAACCCTACTTCGTCGATTGGGAAGTGCTTTGACGTCGGTACCTACAAGATAATGAAGACTTGAGCAACTAGGGCTTGGTCGAGGCGTAATGTGCGATGATGAGGAAGATGGGTAGATCCACTATGCATAATGTGAGGGAAGACAGGCAGACCTTCAACAACGTTCCCAGCCATAGATGGAAGATCGCGTGAGGGTATAAGGGAATGCAGAGGGGATGAGGAAGATGGGATGGTAATTGGTGATGGAATAGAAGTGGAGAAGATGAGGTAAAAAGGTAATGGAGATAGGATCAACAAAGGAGAAACATGATAGTGTTGACACATAGGGGTTGGAGGAGACATGGCTCTAATCCTATTGTCACCTTAGAGGGTCGGTGGTGTTGCCCTCAAATCTCTACTATTCTGGAAGAGCAGCAACAAGGGATGAACCCGTGGATCTCGGTGGGAAGGAGTTTCTGCCTGAGCTCGTGGCTGCTGTCACCAGCGTGCAGCGCTTGGCTCTCTCTCTCTCTCTCATTTTGTTGAAGATGGTGGCATATAAAGGTGAGAAGGACGATGAAGATGGGTTTAATTAGGGAGAAGATGATGTTAATTTTGGTGTTTCAATTGACCGACCTAATAAGGAGGGAAGTTGGGGAGAACTGGTTGAAAGGGATAGAGGCATAAGGATTAGGCTGGAGATAAGGTTCGTTGGTTGAGATAGAGTCGTGGAGGGAGGAGGGTTCTAATTATGATGGGTTCTCGATGATTGGTGGAGTTGGTTGGCGATTAGGGTTAGAGTTTGGTTACGTGGTTGATCGGTGATCACAAGATGGGGATGATGAGATCGATGTTGGAGGGAGGAGCGGAGCAAATATGGGTCGAGGAGGTAGAGAACGTTGGAGAGGTTCCAGGTGGAGGTGGTGATGAGGCACCCGAGCGAGGTTCCTAATGTCCAGTCTTGGAGGGCATGCATTTTTCAAAAAGTCAGTTCCGACAATCGATGTATCGACGCCTCTCTCAGCTCTCGAAACTCAACTCAAGCAAATCAATCAACAATTAACCCACAATAATGATTCATAAATAAATATAGGCGATAAATCCCATATTTATATATATAAATATAATTTAATATAATTATCTCTCTTGCTTAAGAAAATCACCAAAATTCAATACCAATTAACCTTTTTTGTTTATTAGTGTGTTGTAAAGCAATAACCCTAATTATACTATATTATAAACCTATTAATGTGCTTTTATTTTCTGTGTTTCTTCATTATTAAAGATCAAATAAAATTAGAATAATTTTGTACATAATTAATTTAACATTAAACATAAAATAAAAATAAAAAAATGAACGAGAAGAAAATAAAAATAATTTGTTTTCATTATTTTTAATACTTGTTTAATTATTTAGTATGTACATATGTCATTATTTCTCTTTTCATGTTTATCATTTTTCTAATTCATTTCTAACTAATTATTTTCTATTTTACTTCACTTTCTTTTTTTTAGAATTTTTGTGATTGGGCCACGTGGCCCCATCAAATTGCTCTACGTCACTGGTCCTTTACTTTAATTCCACATTTATTCTGGACATCAGATCATCTTTGATCGCATTAATCCAAGCCATTGATAGGTGCCTTATCTTTAGTCATCTGATCATTGATTAGGCACATCTTAACCGATCTATCGCACCCAAATCCTAACTGTTGGATCTTAATCCAAGGGTTCTGGAGTTGTCTTTCTCGACGCGCATGTTTAGCCCTCATCTCCATCAAATGCAGAACTGTCCAACCTCCCATACTTTTTCCGTCCATTTCCAATAGCCTCTCAAACAATTGACGCCTCCCTCACCTTTCCCTAACTTCCCTCATCCTAGCACTAACCTTAACATTCCCTGATCATAGCTATCTTGGCAAATGGTAGTGGTTGAAACCACCACCGTGCTTTGCCAGCCTCATAACCTTCGCTTTCTCAAAACCTTCTTCTCATCCACCATTAACTGTTATCCGCCCCTAGTGAGCAACTCCCTGGCCTCTCTATCTTTCAGTGACAACGAATAGGGCCTGAGATGAGCGATGATGGAGAAGGTGGTTCTGGCAAGATCCAAGGTGTTCATATCCTTGATACAACACTCATAGTGGTTGTTTGAGCTTAGAACCCTAGCCAAGTTCTTCAAGAGATGATCTAGAAGCCTTAAGCTTCGGCTAGGCCCTGATTCATCATTCAAATCCTTCATCTCTTTCAGGTAGGAACTTCAATCTTAACTTCTATTTTAATTTGCTATTTTCTTCATTGTTACTTTCACACTCAATCCAATGTTTGAGTGTAGCACCAACAATGATAGTAATCGTACACTCTTGTGTGACCTCCAGTTTATTCTCTACGATACTTCATTAGTGTGATCACCTCATTTCTCTTCCTCTTTTTCATGAAGAAGAAGATCCATTAGGGCTTGCTTCTCCATCCCCAGATAGCCCTTCGTTCCACCTCTTTTGAATCCTAACAGATTTGCTGGTGTCTTGTTTGGTTACTAACCCTTGCAAGAAGGCAAATTGTTGATTGATAGAAGATTATAAGTGAACTTTGATCTTGGGTGCCGCCTCCGATGAGCATTCACTAAATAGAGAATCCATACTTTCTTGAGTCTTCATTCCTTCACCAACCTCTTCGCGGAGCTTCCAGGAAGGTTTTACTACCTTCATGCAGAGCTTAGGAGAAGGGGGAGGAATTGCGGAGTCGCCAGAGCACAATCTTTCCTCCGTCGCTTGCGGAGAAGCTTCATCGGGAAGATAGATACAATAACCGTTTGATTGAGCTTAATTAGGCGTGATCCGATTGTCGATCGCATGCTACGTTAGTGTCCGAGCCATCGATTTAGACTGGAGCTTCAGATCATCCGAGCTTTCTCCGAGTCTTCAGAAGACACTAGGTGTCCCGAGCCTCAGCCTGAACCTCAAGCTTCCATGTGCTTAAGGAGAAATTGTAGAGAAGCCCACCGATTAATCAATATTGTAGATAAGTCCCCACGTACTTGGTTAAAATGCAAATTAATCCCAGCTTGTTGTTGTATTAACATTTTAATCCTTTTTTGGACTTTTCTATAATAAAATTAATTAGTTTTCTTCTAGTTATGCCCATGCCTTGTGTTGACAATATCTTGTGATTTATAACTTTATTTTTAATAAATTTGATGTCATTAGAAAGCTCGCTTCATCCTCTTTAATTTCATTAAATCACAAATTTTATCTACTTGTCATGCATTTAATTTTAGAGAGTCCATTTTGAATATTCGACCTTCATATCAAATAAATTTAAGTTATTATTTGGTTGAATTGGTTTTGTATAACACTGAATTATCGTTAATCTATTTTAATTATAAAACACAAGTATTTCTTTATTTAGTTAGGAGTATATCCTTGTGTTGTATCCTTGTTTGTTCATTACAGAATTGTGTGTCATAATAAATTAAAGGCACGAAAATGATTTTGAAGAAAAAATGCATTTGCTTTTTTTGTGTGTACTTGCATTGAGCTTAACCTAGGATCTAGAAACCACTTAATAGATTAATTAGTATTAAATTTGGTTAAATAATTGCTTGTATCCCTATGTTTGATCTTGGACTTCCCAGGTTATAAATTAAAAATCGAGTCCTCTTTGTAGAGATATTTAACTTGGTTCCGCTAATTGCAAATTGGTTCGTGCTACAACGAGTGCATGTTATATTAGCTGATTTTTCTTTCATCATATGGCATCGTGTCGAGGACACAACACATTATTTGATTATATTTAGTGTTGATTTTTTTCTTATGATTTTTAGTTTTTCTGAGTAAGTTATTGTTTTGTTTTTTTGACTTATTTTTGTCTGTAATTTTTCTGTTATTTTTAGTTATTTTTTTTGCTTAAATTATTATGAGCAGATAGTTGATACTTTTGGTTGTTTTGTTGTAGGGATCGCAGAGCTGACGATATTTGGAGGACCACGAAAGCTAGGAGCTTCAGTTGAAGAGAATGCGAAGAGACTTTTATTTTGATGAGATTTTAGTTGATTAAATAGCTATTTTTGTTTTATACTTTATTATGTAGTTCTTTGTGTAATTTATTAAGTAATTATGTTGTAATTAATTACCCAATTTACAACGATTCTCGATTGAGATCTCGCGTATGTAGAAAAGGCCTTTATTTATTCTTCTTTTTGTGTTGTTATGTTGAGAGTGATTCTCAACTTAAGTGACGATCTAGGTCTAGGCACTACACCAAATAGATAGATCTTAGGTCATTTATTGTTTGATCTACTTTGTAACTTATGAAACACAACTAAATCTCATAAGATTCACAATTGTAAAATCTTAGGAGATTCACGAGGCACACGTTCTACATAGCCAAACTTAATTGAATTCTTCAACACTAATAGAACTTCTGTTTAGGTGTAGTTTTTCTCGACTTGCATCATATAGTGTAAACTTTAAAAATTCAGTTTTGCATCCACATGAAGAGTGCTAGGAATCACTGTGAGTATCTCTAATGATTGCATGCATCATTGATTTCTGATTGTACTATGTTTTCCATCTTCTCCCTTAGTTTTTGCCAACTTAAGGATAAAAGAAAAGGGACTGTATGTTAGGCAATGCTTGCGGTCACCTAAAATAAAGTGATAACCAACTCTAAAATTGGGACTAAATTGATGCAAGTTGACCTAAAATAGCTTGCAATAAAATCAACCTTGTATTACGAGATGTGAAACCCTCATTGTTTATATGTACTTACCCCCAGACAGAGTGGGTGATGAATGATCCCTAAGGTTAGAGCCCAAAACCTTGGACATCCACCCTAAGTCTCCAGGTCTGATTTTTACAGATTTTAGGAGCTGCAAGTGGTTGCCTCCGACCTTAGAAATACATTTCATTTGTTTGTGGCTATAAGTTCCTTTTATTGTGTGATATTGAACCTAGCAGCCCAGGAAGATCACTCATTTGATTGAGGTATTATAGAACTTCAAGTGGATGTAGTAGGAGACTCCTCGTGAGCTTGTATAAGATTGTATTGAATCACCAATATAAAATTGCTAAGATAATAAATAAGCCGAACTCTTAGGGCTTTCACATGTTGAGTTTGTGAATCTATTAAAAGGGATTTGTTTGCATTGCATTGTGTGAGTTGATTCCACACATTTACATGCACCATAGTACTAGGTCTATTCGTGAATCGAACGTACTCATCTCCGTACTCTCTTTTGAAATCGAAGATGGATATTTGGTCGGATTTTTGTTCGGACTTTATGTACCTACAGTTAAACCATCTAAATATCACGTCTTCACAGGTCCAACTACCTTCTTCTCATGGACCTTACTCAATTAGAAATAAACCTTGTTTCGATCCAGTATATCATGATTCATTCTTAGGGGGTGGTTACACCCCAACCAACCCATTTCTTTCTTCTCTTCTCACCTACGAAGAACATTGCCTTGGTGAGATCGAATCGATTTCTATGTCTTCGTCTAGATCTCACACCAATCCACTTTTTGATGAAGTTTTAAAGACACATTCAAGATGCCTCCAAAGAGACAGAATGGAGAGGAGGAAGAGCGAGATGACCCGATGCAGATGGTGATGGTTAGGTTAGCAGCTTCTGAGTAGAATGCATCACTTGTGAGAGAATAACTTGGTCAGCTATAGTTGGGTTTAGATGCATAAATGGATGTGACATACAACCCTAGGTAATACCAAATGACTAATTGGTTGAGTCCAATAGAACCTGAAGTAGAATATGAGTTGAAGCCATAGTTTTTGAGCTTGTTGCCTCAGTTTCACAGGAATGCACATGAGGAGCCATATGCATTCCTTAGGGACTTTGAGTTAGTCTGTTCTAACCCTAGGCATACTAGGGTTAGTCAAGATTATATAAGTCTCAAAGCCCTTTCTTTTTTCTTAAAGTATAAAGCTGATTAATGGATCAAGAACCTAGGGGTAGTTGTAACTACATATGTGCAATTCAAGGACCTTTTCTTGAAGAAGTTCTACACTTTGAGTAGAACTAACTTGATGCGCTCACGCATCACAAATTTCTCCCAACTACCCAATGAAGCTTTCCATGATACATGGGAGAGATTTAAAGATCTTTTGTAGAAATGTCCTTATCATGATTTAGAGACTACCGTCTTGGTTCGGTCGATATATTGCAGTCTCAACCCTTACGTGTAGGGTCTTGTTAGTTCTTCTTGTGGAGGCAGCTATACTTCATGAGGTGCGGACACTGTCTGGAAAGTGTTCGAGAGGATGTCTGAGATGAACCGTGTATAGACCGCGAGCAGAGCTCAAATAGATACCCCCATACCACTCTTTCCCCGGGGGGAGGGCTACTGTTGATCCTTTTGACATGGGCATCATAGCAGATAAACTCACAGTGGTTGAGAGGATCGATAGGAGGATGGATGAGTTGGACACGGACTTATCCAAATTGCCGAAGTAGATGGCAGATCTTTTTGAAAATGTGTCCAAGATTAGGATACATGTCGTGACTACATCTTCTGCTTCTGTGTATCGTGTTCATCATATTCAGGAGTAACAGATGTCAGGGCCACCCCAGCTGTGGGTAGAAGACCAGCCTCTGACCCATTTGTGTCAGCAGCAACCACCGTATGCAGAGACAATTATTAAGGAGCCTTTCCAGGTGTGGGAGGTTAATGGTGTATGGTACACCCATGACCCTGCCAGGTAGAGGAGTTCTGGGGACCATTTCTCTTACCAGCATCCCCAAACTTTTTACAACACATCATTTACTCCAACATATCTTCCAGAAACACAAAAAACTGGAGCTTATGCTTCCTAAGAATCGAGGCAACAACGACAGAAGTACTCCTGCCAACAGACATACCAGTCAGGCCAACAAGGCCCACATGTTCAACATTCTACCCAGCAACAACCATACCATGGCCACCAGGTCCCATCTTCACATTCTTCACAACAACAACATTCGTCTTTAGGTCCCACAGATTTCCAGAGGCAGATTCTCGAGGAGTTGCATTCCTACAGGAACGAAGTGCATCATTTGAGGGTTGACCTCAATCATCTAACCCGTTTACATGATAAGCGGACTTCTCCTTCTACATCCATTCCCACCCAGGTTCACACTAACCATAACAACTTAAACAAGACTCAGCAGCAACAACAACAACATTCTTTTGATCAGTTATACTACTCAATAAGTAGAGATCTTTCCGTTTGATTGTGTCAATCATGTCTCTCAGAAGCAGACGAACCGTGGTCATACCTAATCGAGCGAGGGATTGGTGAGGAATGATTCTGGAGCTCATCCCAAGGAGTCTTTGGAGGATGACGAGGCTGCATATCTTCAACAACATCTTCATCATGATGCGGAGAAGTTAAAGAGATCAAATAATAAGATTCTGAGTACAAGATCATCACGACAACATGAAGAAAATTCAGAGTCTACAGAGAACCTTGCGCCTTCGGTTGAGGAGAATGCACATTAAGCAAACATTCCCCAACCTCTAGTAGATGATTAATTTTAAATTCCAAATTTGATGTAAAAGATTCATATGAAAAGAAATAAGTTTCTCGTAATAAAAAAACATGTTTCTGTTTATGATTCCGATTCTTTACATTGCTCTTCTACTTGTTCTATCCCTTTCCCCCATGCTCTTATGGGAGGAAAGCAGAGCGTGAAAAGATTCAAAAAGATGATCCTAAAATGGCAAAGTTTTACAAAAATAATATTATTGTTAAGTAACTATTTGATGATTATGTGGCCAACAATCCTGCATTCCAAAAATATTTAAAGGTGAGATGCATACCTACCAAAGTCAGTTGGAAGAAACCAAATAGTTATGTAAATACACATGTTTTATCGATATCCACTACTTTATGTCTCAAGAACCAACAATTTCAAGAAAGAACAGAGACTTGGGTGCACACTATGTGATGAGTCATATCGATGACATCGTATTTTCATGCACTCTCCTTGATAATGGTTCTTCAATCAATCTTTTACCTTATGCCTTGTATGAGAAATTGAAGTTGGGCCCCCTTCGCAAATCACGTGCCCTACTCCAGTTCACAGACAAATCGATGAAGACGACAAATGGAGAGGTCAAGAATGTTATCATCTTGATTGAGGGACATGATTACATTGTAGACTTCACAGTCCTTGATATGGATATCCCCAATCAGTGGAGAGAATCACATGTCATCCTTGGGCAACCCTTCCTTAGGATTGCTGGAGCTTCTTTTGATTATCAATCGGGGATGATGAAGTTTCGCTCTACTGAGGGAGAAGTAGAGCTACATATGAACCAGAAAAAATGGAAAAGATTTGACTCAGAGTCGAGTATAGATTTCTATACATCTTCAGAGGTAGATTGCATATTTGTTATCATGGTTGGGGCATGGAAACAAAACCCAACAAGACTAAGCGAGATACTCTCATCTGGATAGGACAATGTACAAGATGCAGTTTGCAAGGAGTTGCTAGGTTTCTTGAGTTATGGATCATCTATCTATTCTTTTGATGACTTGTATCTGTCAGTTCCTACCTCTAAGGAATAGTCAAAGGAAACAGATTAAGAGTCAGACATGGCTTTGTCTTAATTACCGTATATCTTTGGCGATCTGAATCCTTCTTCTTCAATTCAATTGGTGGCCAGCAGACGAATTCGAGATTGCTGATGTTAAAATGTGTCGATATGGAATGGATTATCGTTCGCTTAAAAATATGTCATTTCGTTATTGGCAGGCAATCGGAATCGGTCAAGAAATAACCACACAAAAATTTTGTCAATTTTAATCAATGTGGTTTTTTGTTTATTTTACTTGGGCAAGTCTCAAGGTCGAACACAAGGAGGCAAAGGAACAACCTAGAATTTTGTCTATCAAAGTTCGTGCGTGGTTTTCAAGACAGTCTTTTTTTGTTTTTTTATGTAATTAAAAATGCAATTTTGGCCTATTTTAGGGACTAAAAGATAAATATCGATCAAACAATGTTCAGAAAATATGAATTTTGGCCAGGATGATAATTATGATGAAATGAATGTACTATATTTTTTTGGAATTTTTGGGTGCAAGATGATTTTTTTATGAACTTTTAAATGCAAACAAAGTGAATTTCAGTATTTAATTATAAAAAAATATTAAACCTATTTATTTTCTAGAGACAAAATTATCCAAGATCTATCACGAGGTGATCGATCTCAGAAAAATCTCAAACCTCGAAAATATGAGATTTAATCCTATTAAAAATCTTGAAATATGCAAAATGATTTTTACAAGGCAAACTATGCATGCACATGCAATTCTTTTTGGGCACAATGTTAAACACAATTAATTCTACAATCTATGATTTTTTGACAATTTTTAGAGAAACGGTTAATCAATTATAAATTTCAGAGCTTAAAAAAGGGCAAAGTATGCAATTTTCCACAAATCAATTAGTTATTAATTAACCACTGATCACAGAAGGGTCAAACATATGCCAAGATGTAGAGAACTAATTGGCAAACACCATGCTATTTTTGGATAATAAAATAATGCAATGTAGCCGTTCAAAATAGAGGGGGAACAAAGGGGTATTTCTATAATTACAATAAACAAAAGGAAATAAAATATGCAGAGAAGGGGCTAAATTGTAATTGCCAGAACTCCTGGGGGGGGGTCAAGCACAAAATTCCCTAGGGGTCACGTGACCTGGTCGGCGGGGGCTGATGCGCAGTTAGTGGAACCACCGAGGGCTTCGTTGCAATTCTTCACGTGAAGCACGTGACGCCCACGTGCAGTAGTAGGCTCGGTTAGAGGTTCGACACAGGCTTCCACATGGCGTGCTGGTGTGCTTCGATGTGGCCTAAGGCAAGAGGTCCGGACCCGAGGCTGGTCTTTCAATCCGAACTGTCGATGATGATAGATCCGACGCCTGAGGACTGGGCATTTTCTGGATGGCCAAATCTTACTCACGCTAGATCTGACAGCTGTAATTGGCCGATACACAGTCGGCGGGCGTCGGGGCGGTGGCTTTCGATGGTGGTGAAGGCATGGAGAAAGGCCCTGCAACTGAAGTGGCTGGCCGGTGATGAAGATCAGGCCTGAGCGTCGAAGGCGTTGCTCATCGTTGAACAACGATGTTGAAAGTCGATGGTGGGCCCTGGGAGTTGGCGTTGACGACCGGTGAAGTAGCCCTTGGAGTCGAAGTTGATGGCGACATTGTAGTCGATGAAGGTCATTGGAGGTTGGAGGGTGTCAGGGATGTTGGGTGATCGGAGAAGCGTTGAAGCAGATATCATAATTAGAGGTACTCAACTACCGGAGCAGATGAGTTGCGAATGCAGCGGAGATGACGAAGAGGTCGTAGGAGGGATCGGGGATGATGGTGGATTCGAAGTGGAAGATAAGGTGACAGGGAGGTTACCTGGAGGTGAAGGCTCAACGGCGAGATGCCGAAGCTAAGCAGCGACGCGGATTATGGAGCTGCAACAAGGTCTATCGACCTCGGATCACGCCGATGGAGGGAGCTTGCCGGTCTGTCACTACCGGAGGGGGACCTCTTGGGGGTTGAACGGTGGATGGGGGTTAAGAGCGGAGGTGAGGTTCTTAAATAGGAGAGGGAATTCGATTGGAGAAGGAAAGGGGGGCTGACTGGAGTCGATGCATTCGAAGAGATTGGATGGGGAATCGTGGGAGATCGGACGAGATTTGATGGGGAGATCTGGGAAGGTGGCTGAAGTGATCAGAGATCTGGGACGAGGAGGAGATCGCAGATGAGGGATTCGTGGGAGGGGGCGGCGTCAGAGATTTCGAAGGGGGCGACACTCAACTGGGAAAGGTGGGAGGTTGAAGAAGGGGTCGGGGCCGTCCGATCGACCGAGATCGGATGACCCTGATGGGCGCACGTGGCGGGTGAAGGTGATTTATCGGAGCACGTGCATGGCACGTGTGCGGGAGGCACATGCCCCGCACATGCAGTCCTTTTAATAAATTTTTTATAAAAACAAATAAAAATAAATCGACAAGGCAGCTCCAGGAGCTGCCACGTGTCAACCCACAAAAATCAAAAAATAAATATAAAGAAAAATAGAAAAGAAATAGCAAACGACCTCGGATCAAAAAAGTTTCTTCACGGAATTTTCTCATCTCGATGAGATCTACAACTTCTATGAAGAGATCAAAACTAAAATCGATCATTTGCACAAAGTGATATTTTGGGGTATCCCATGTACATAGAATACCTTGATTTTTTGGATTTTATATTTTTTTATCATTTTTAAATCAGATAAAAATCCGGAAAAAATATGATAAAATCAAAGATAAAAATTTCCACATTAATCTATTTTTTGGATTTTTGTTAATTAAGAAAAAGAAGAAATAAAATAAAACACGAAAAAGACCAATTTTGTACAAACAGTTAGTGAAGACTCGGACTCAGTTAGTTTCTTTGATTTCAAGCTTAGTTTGGATTTGGATTTTTACGCATTTTAATAAAACTTTCATCAAAGAAGACAAATGAAAAATAAATAAATAAAATAGATCAATTATGTACATAAAATAATAGGTCAAAAACCGCTAAAATACAAAATGTACAAAAGAGGCACAAAACCCAACTTTCACATATGAGCTCCAATTCACTTGAACTTGGTCTTGTTTTGAATGTAATTGAATGTACATTAGTTCAAAATGAGTAGGATCAAAACAAACACTGGATGAGGAAGATATGAGGTTTTTAGTCCGGAAATTCTAGAATTAGGGTTTGGGTTTTTGGTCCACTTATTTGGATTAGTGATTTTTTTGTATTTTTCATTTATTCTTGTTAGTGATGTGTACATAGTGGAGGTGGTTTTAGGTCATTCAGAGTTAGCATGAATTAGTTAAAAATCAGGGAAGTTAGGATATTTACAAGTCTATTTTGGCTGGGATTTTTGGCTTCTCATTTTGTGTAGAAATAGGGGATAAAATGCAATTCTTATCAAAACATGCATGAATGCTAATTATGAAAAATAAATGAAGAAATGCTGATGATTTTGAGGTATTTTGAGCTTAATTAATGAGATTTAGAGTGATGAATCTGAGATTCATCATCCCCCTATACTTAAACCATGCTCGTCCCTGAGCATCAAAAGAAATGCCATGAGGTGAAATGAGATTGGGTTCCATACCAAGACCATGAGCTGAAGGTGAAAATGAAACTAGACTCGACCTTTGGATTATTAGTTTGGCAGAACTTCTGTGAGACTTAACATTTTAAAATTAACAGCCTTCAAGTTCTACACATCATTGTTACAATTTCGGCTAAGAAGTCATCTTAGATCGATCCTCTTCCCAAAGCATACCCTATGAACATTGAACAATCGACTCATGTGTGTGAGGTTTTAGCTCTTCCCATCTAGAATGCCAAACTACCATGCAAACCTCCTCTCCAGTAACTCATCCTCGGGGAGCCAGGTATTTGCTTCTAAGGACTGTCGCGCTGTGTTCACAATCAAAATGGGGGAGAAGTTAGAAGAAGGCAAAAAGAACTGGAGGGTGGCTAGTGTAGTCTTCTCTCCTTGTGAAGCTTGCCAGTGTAGCCGAGTCTCCACCAAGATCTGTAGGTTTTCTTGAATCTTGGACCTTTTTGGTCAGATATTTATTTGGTAGTGGCTTCTTTGTATTTGGATTTTGGGTGGTTCTGCTTGGATCTTGTTGTGCCCCTAGGGATATAGAATCTTTTTGTTTTCTGTACATGTTTTGAGGTCTTAGAAAAAATTGTGCCCAGCCATCCATCCCTTTTCCGAAGCTTTATTTCAACCCGTACTCCGATCTTTAGATTTCCACGCTACCAGAAAATAAACTCACACAGTCTTCCAACACCCCGTCTGAGTTGAGCTAAGTGCATAGTACGAGAGTACAAATTAATTCCTTATTCCAGAGTTGTACCCAGAATGAAGAGACCAGGTTAGAAACATAGAGTCAAATGCTGCACATTGTCATATTGAACTTAAATAATTAAGTCAAAGTCCTGAAGCTTCTAAAATCCCATTTCTTGGTGAAGTTCCTCTGAGAATTAGGTGGATTAAGGTCAAGTCCAGACCACTCTCGGTTTCTGTTCATAACTTGGTTTAGAACCCAAAGACTTTTCACAGATGCAAATGAATATGATGCATGATGAAATGCATGTGTGTGAAATGCAGAATTTTTTTTTGTGATATTGATTGATTTTTTATGCAAAAATGAATAAGAAGCCATTTTTTTTCAAAAAATTTGGGTTGGGCACAGTCAGTGTTAGGAGCAAAACTCCTTTTCTCTCTTTTTTTTATATTTTTTTATTTTTCACATTAGTTACCCACCCCATAAATACATATAAACTTACGCGAAAGTACGAGATATGGGTAAAATATATACACAGTACATATACAGACCCCTATACTTAGCGAGTGCTGTGTCCTCAGAGCACAAGAAGCGTAAAGAAGACATAGCTCGGGCTAAGCGTAAGAGAGTGAAAAAGGAAAAGAAAAAGATAGATCGATCTGCCCCCCCTATACTTAGGCCGTGAACAGACTAAGTATAGAAGAAGAGCAAATATAAGTTGGTCGGGATATGTGAATGAGGAGAGTATATCCAGATGGGCATCGGTTCCCCCTATACTTAGGCTCTGGTCATCCTAAGAAAGGAAGAAGGGTGGAAATGGAATGATCGTGAGATGGGGAGGATGGTATATACAGATGGCATTGGTCCCCCCTATACTTAGGCCTTGGCCTAAGTAGAGGAAGAAGCTGTACAAGGAGACCGATGAGGTCAGGAGGGGGAATGATCTGATGAATGTTCAATGTGTTCGCTCTGCATGAAGTAGATGACCTCAACTTGAACTATCTTCTCTTTGGATGATTCTATATACGGCTTCAGCAATTTCCCATTCACAGAGAAAGGTTGTGCATCATCTTTGAGTTCAGCAATATCCACACTTCCATTGGTATGCACATCGATGACAATGTAGGGACCCGTCCATTTTGATTTGAGTTTCCCATGAAAAATCTTCAACCGAGCATTGAACAACCATACTTTTTGCCCAGGGACAACAGTTTTATGTCTAATGTGTCGATCATGCCATCTCTTGACCTTGTCCTTATAGATTACACTGTTGTCATATGCCCGATTTCAGATTTCAATTAGCTCATTCAGATTTAAGTCTCGACATAATTTCCCAAGGTGACAACTCCAATTCAGCTTTTTGATCGCCCATTCTAATTTGTGAATTAGCTTTGCGGGTAAATGGCATGGCTTGCCATAGATCATACTAAAAGGTGAAGTACCGAGTGGAGAGATAATGCGGTCCCGACCTGCGGTTTAATACGTTGTCGGTTGTAGAGAGATAGAGATAAAGCCGCAGAGAGGGAACCAGGTTGAATCAAACAAAAATTACGATAAAAATTGGAGAGAGAAATAAAATCCTATTTTATTGTTCACTACTAATTTTACCAGGTGAGTGTGCTTGGGTCGAATTCAAGGAGGCAGAATATTTAAACTACGGTTTTCGAGTCAAGGAAAGAATCCTAAGAAAATCCTTTTTTATTCTTGATTTTACAAAGTAAGAAAATTGAAAAGAAATCCGGCTCGAAATTAACTCGAAAATATGAAAATCAAAACAACACAACGAAGCGATGAAAAATATGGGAAAAATACTCGAAAAATATCTTGGGTAGTTATCAAGCTACCCTAAAAAAATCGCAGAAAAATATGAAAAATACGAGGTCCAAACAGCCCATACAAGCCAGGGGCATAACTGTAAAAAACATTTAGTTTTATTACAGAAAGGTCCCTGTAGGGACCGAAATGAAAAGAAACTAAAAGAATTGCATTTAGGTCCCTGTACGGGGACCTAAACGTAATTTCTGGAAACTTATGGGGCGGCTTTATAATTCTAGAACTTGTTGGGTTAAGTACGCATATTATCCATCGTTTCAGATTGAACGATCAGGATTAGAAGGTGGTGCTCGATCAGGACCGTTGATGAAGGAACACGTGTCGCACACCTGTGCGACCAGCCTGTTCTTGCTGTTCTTGAAGTCTGTTGTGCAGCTGACGATGGTGCCCTCTTCTCCCAATTATAGCCAGCGAATGACGATGTTCTGGAGCCTCCGGCGATGCCAGAGGGGTGACTCCTTCACCCCTCTAGCTCGCCCGCGGTAGTTCTCCTCCGAGGTTGGCTGAAAGGTGGTGCTATCCGTCGATGAAGTTGGCGGTGCACTGGACCTGGACGTGATGTCAAGGCTAAAACACCTTCTTCGGTTAGGAGTTGCGTGGAGATTGAAAGCTCCAGATGTCTTGAATTTGCTCCAGATGATAGCTAATCCTGCAAGGAATGATTATATATGCTCGATTTGCGAAGAAATCATACCAAGGATGAAGAATTGCATGATCAAAATAATGTTTCAAGTATGGTTGAAAATAGTAATGGAAAGTAACGAAAATGAATCACAAACTGGTTTGATTTCGACTTGAATAGAAGAGGTGAATTGGATGGGTGTCTGAGAAGATTGATTAGTGAACCTAATCACGTAATTATCTATCCTAATCGAGGCATGAAAATCAAAAAATAAAATGGCGAAGGATGGACGAATTACCAGTGGATAGAAGGTATATGACCTCCTGATGCTTGCTCGATGGGGCGACACTCCTAGAGCTATACGCGGTGTGGGGCGGCGATGCAAGGCGAGGAAGCACCTTGGAGCTTCTCCTCTGGCGTCCCTCTTCCACGCGAGGCTGCTTGTGGATGCTGTCACCACCGGAGGCAGCCGGAATGGAGCTTGGAAGTAGAGGGGTCGGTTCTGGAACGGGGGGGGGGGGTGTTCAGGTAATTGGAGAAGACTGAGTTGGTTACGCCAACTTCATGGGCTTTTATAGATGAAATGGCGAAGCTCTAAGGCGAATCTAATGGCTGGCGTGCATGAAGGTTGTTAGGTGAAGAAATTAGAGGGCTTAGATCGATCGAGGAGGTTAAAGGTGAATCAGAGGAAATTGTTGAAGTAGGCCGGGTCGAACAGAAGCTCCACCGGTTTCTTGGAAGAGATGAGCCAGGTGCTGACACATGTCAGCACCTGGTTGGCCAGATAATCAAAATACTTGTAAATTATGTAATAAATAATAAATAACAATATTTTAAATAGGTATAAAAGGAAAATATAAATAATTAAATTATCTAAATTATTGTTTAATTATTTTTTGTAAATAATAAATATTATTTGAAATATAAATATTATATTAATAAATAAGTATAAATAATACTTAATAAATAAGTATTGAATTTTTAATTCAATAAATAATTACTTATTGATTAATGTTATATTTTCATAATTATTAAAATAATAAATAATACCTTTGTGAATTTTTGTGCATTTTAATAATTTAGTTTAGATATATTAATAAATACAAGTATAAGTTAGATAGTTCAATTTCATCTATAAATTAGGGTTTTGGATTTTATTAAAATAATAAGTAAGCTCCAAAAATTCTGAAATAAATCATGATGAAAATACAATATCATGAAAATAATAAAAAATTATAAAATAAATAAAACTGTAAACAATGTGTTCTAAATAAAATAAATAGCCCAGAAACCCCGTTGTCATTAGGACCCAAAACCAACTTTTTGCAAACAGACCCCGATTTCAATGAAAACCACCTCTATTAATCAGAGAATATTATTGAGTAAAGTGAAATTGGAGTTCGTATGAGGAAGTTATGATGTTAGGAAGTTGAGAATTTGACAATTTAAAAGTAGGATTTCTTGGCATATATACAAGATAATGTTTTAACTTTTTTTATATTTTTATATAGATTTTTAGAAATAATTAGGAAAAGAATTTGATGAAAAATATGTTTATATGAATTAATTAAAAATCAATGAGTATTTGATAGTTATTTAATATATAGTGAATAATGTGTGGGGTGTTCTTTAATTATTTTTATGGTTTGCTTCTCTTATATCCCCCTACTTGTTGGTTTGTAGACCAATCTTTGTTGACTTGGTCTCGGGGGTTAGGTTATATTACTTTCTTCTATATTTATATTTTCTGAGTCATATTGTACATATATACATATCTACAATCTGCCTTCTTTTCTTTTATTTATTTTTTTATTCTTTATTTATTTAAATGTTTTTAATGCATAAAAGTGCATTTTTATTCATGAATAGGATTTTGATAAAATGTGGAAATTAATGAATATTTACATGTATTTATTAAGGGTTTAAGACAAAATGCGACAGAAATGTTAATGAATCATGGATTCATTAACCCCTATACTTATACTTTGTTATTCCCTTAGCAAACACTTATTTGAAAAGTAAGTGAAAAAGAAAGAAAGTAGAATGAATTTGTTTTCCTAAACCAATTCATGAGAACAGACAATGGATAGAGCTTGATCGGGCCTGAAACAAGCATTTTGTCGAAACCTTAACTAGGATTAGGATTTTATCCTCAATAGTCCTCGAGTTCCACAAATCCTTATTTAAGTTCATCTCATCAGCTAGTTCAGACTCACTTATTCATATTGCAAACTCTATCAACCTTGAAGTCAATTTGTACAGTGTGTGAATTGATTTAGCTCTTCTTGCTTAAAGAAGCGAAGAAACCGTCCATTCAAGGTATACACTTCCATTGATTCCTCATCCAGCTACTCTTTCCTGGGGGAGGGAGGTATTCCCTTCCGAGGTCAGTTCATGCTATGTCCACAATCGAATGTAGAGAGAATGTAGAAGAATGAGAAAAGAATTGGAGTGCGACCAGTGTAGATGCATCTCCTTGTGAAGCTCAGCTGGTGTAGCTATGTCTCCACTAAGATGTGCAGGCATTTTTGGTGGAAGCTTGGACCATTGTGGTCGTATTTATATTTGGTGGCTTCTTCTTTGATTTGGCTGGACATTGTTATTCATTACCGAGGAAGTGTTCTCTTCTCTTCATCATCCCTACCTTTTGGGTATCTTCGAGGTTTTTAAGGAAGTCATACTCCCAATTAGTTTTGTATTGACTCAATATTAGATATTTAAAATCTTATCTATTAAAATATGTGTAAAAATCATTCATTCCTTGTAAAATTCTCTGTATATAAATTCTGTAAAATACATTAGATATTTAATTCAAATAAAATATATCTTGTAAAATTCTTGTACAAATACTTGTTTATAAAATTCAGAAAATCCATATAAAAAATACAAAGTCCTAAAATCCACAAAAATTCTAAAAGCCTTAAAATCCACAAAATGACTAAAATTCAGAAAATATACTTCACAAAAACATTGTTGCATTTGCATTCGCATTTTTCAGAAAAAGTTTGATTTCTGGAACTAAGGATTGAGTCTAGTCTAAAGGATGGAGCTTGATTATGGCCTTTAACTTTTGTTGTAAGGAGCCTAGTTAGGATATGGAATTTAGACTCTTCAGGTCTTTGACTTAAAATCTTTGGGTTCCATAAGACCATATTTGGGAAAACAACTCATATGTGCTTAAGTAGAACACTTGGTGTCATCCGTACAACTCTGCACCAGTGAACGAATCTTGGACACATGCACTCTGCACTTAGCTCAACTTGCATTGAGTTGCGAAGGGCAACACATCTTGGTAGTGCGTTTCTATCCTTGTCTTTGCAGCATTGACGTCTAAAGACGGGAGAGATTGGGGTTGCGATAGTCGCTTCGGATGAGGGAAGGTCCTGCTGAAACAATTTTTTCTAAGACCTCAAAAAAGGGACGGAACAAAAGATGCTATATCCGTTGAGGCACAAAAAGATGAATGCAACCTTTTGAATCAACAGGGGCAATGGGAGGGCTTCAAATTAGGTATCCAATGCGTACATGCTTTTCCACAAGATTTTTTTGATGGGACATGGGGTTATCATATCGAGCCCCTGACACATGACCTTTGAGTTTATGATCAAAATATGCATGTCCACTTGGGTAACTCAATGACCAAGATATATTGAACACCCCTATTAAAAAGCTTTATCTACATCCAAAATACACCACTCATTGCCTCGAGAGATGTCAACATGCCCGGTTTAAGGTGGCTATCGATATATCCAAACTCGTAGCCAATAATAATATAAATACCCAAACACAACAATCTATTAAATAGGCATTTTAGTAGGAACCCATGTATAAGTACCCAATGAGTATCTATACACCCAATTGACACCAACAAATAACATAAATTCAAACCTAAACTAATTAACTATATACTATATCTACACAAAAAGGAAATAAAAGTATTATACATATTTTAAATACATATTTTAAATACATATTTTAATTTAAGTATTTTAAATACAGATTTAAGACATATTTTACTTATTTACAAAGATTTTATAAGCACTAGATAAATAGATGGATTTTAAATTAACCCTCACCCACTTTTTATTGATTTTATAGAATTAGAAAATACATAAAAGTACAAGTTATGGACAAAAGTATATATACAATATATACACATCTCCCTATACTTAGCTTGTGCTATGTCCCCATAGCGTCAAAAGAGAAAAAGGAGGACATACCTCGTGCTAAGTAAAAGTGGGTGAAAAAGAATAAGAGAATAAAAGTCAGTCGACCCCCCCTATACTTACGATCTGGTCATCGTAAGTATACTGGAAGAGCAAAAACAAGGTGACCGAGTGAAAAGAATATACAATGAAGGAACGAAAGAAATAAAGAACACGAGATCAACGAAATCACTCGGTCCCCCTGTAATTCGGATAAGGCATCCTAGGTATAGAAAAGAATGTGACCAAAAATTAGGGATCAGTGATTTGTGAAAAAGAAAGGATATACAAAAGACAAAGAACAAAATAGAAAACACTAATCAACAAATAATCAGTCCCCCTATACTTAGGATATGGTATCCTAAGCATAAAAGACGAGCAAAAATGGGGACGATTGTGGTCTACGAAGAATATACAAGTGTTGTAAACTCCAAAAATCAAATGGCTCAAAAATCTTCGTACATGATGAGATAAAGTGGAAGAGTAGTCATGAATCCTGTACAAAATAAATCACTTCAATATGGGCCAGATGATCAGTAGTCTCTACAAAGTGCTTCAGCATCTGCCCATTTACTACGAATGGCTCTGCACCAGGTGACACATCTGATATAGCTATGCTTCCATTGTCATGCACCATTCTGACTATGTAAGGTCCTTCCCACTTGCTTTTCAATTTGCCAGGAAAAATTCTCAATCGTGCATTGAACAACCAAACTTTCTGCCCAGGAACAAAGATCTTGTGCTAAATATGTCTATCGCGCCATTTCTTCACTTTGTCCTTTTAAATGAATGTGTTCTCGTATGCTTGATTTCGAATCTCCACTAGCTCATTCAGATTTATCTTCCTCTTGACTCCTGCTTTCTGCATATCTAATGAAATTTCTCGGATAGCCCATTCAGTTTTGTGCATGATCTCTACAGGCAAATGGCATGGCTTCCCATAACCAGTTTGAATTGTGATGTACCTAAGGGAGTTTTATACGCAGTACGATATGCCCAAAGAACCTGATCTAGAAGCTGTGACCAGTTCTTCCTATCCGGTCGTACTAATTTCTGAAGAATTGATTTCACCTTCCTATTTGAAACTTTAGCCATGTCGTTCGTCTGTGGGTGATAAGGAGAAACAACTCTGTGATCAATGCCATATTTGATTCACTAGCTTTTTGACCTCCTTATTAATGAAATGGCTACCCCTATCTGAAATAAGAATACATGGAATCCTAAATCGTGAAATAATATTTTCCCTTAGGAACTTGCACACTATTTTACTGTCTGCGGTTTGTGTGGGTATAGCCTCCACCCATCTACTAACATGATATAAAGTGAGAAGAATGTACTCAAAGCCGCTGCTGGAAGGGAACGATCCCGTGAAATCTATGCCCCATGCGTCAAAGATATCGCAAATAAGATCATGACGTATAGGCATTGCATCTCTAGCACTGACTGCCCCTACTGCTCTCTGACAATCCGGGCAACTCTTCACGAATGTACAAGCATCTCTAGTAAGAGTCAGCCACCATAATCCACTTTAGAGTACCTTCTGTGTTGTCTTCTTCCCTGAATGATGCCCCCTGGCTCTAAGGAATGGCACAGAGTGAGGACACAATTATATTCCTCCTGGGGAATACAATGCCAGTATACACAATTCGGTCCCTCATGAAAAAGAATCAGATCCTCCCAATGGTAATATCGTGCTTAGGAAACTAGTCTATCGACTCAGTTCTTCAGCCAACCCTGTGGACTTTTCTGTGTAACCAGAAAATTCACTATATCTGCATACCATGGAAGCTCGGTAACTGCAAAGATACTCTCATCTGGAAATCTCTGCAATCTCTAGCGTGTACTCATCGGAAGGTTGCTCTATCTGTAATCAAGAGAGGTGATCAGCTACCACATTCTTTACCCCAGGTTTGTCTGTAATATCCAAATCAAATTCCTGAAGTAAGAGAATCCATCTAAGAAGGCGTGCCTTGGCATCCTTCTTTTCCATCAAAAATCGGATAGCTGAATGATCTGTGTAAACTGTGATTTTGAAGCCAAGAAGATAAGATCTGAATTTATCCAATGCGAATACCACTGCCAACATTTCTTTTTTTGTCACTGTGTAATGGCGCTGAGCATCATCTAAAGTTCGGCTGGTATAGTGGATAGCAACAGGAAGTCCATTCCTCCTCTATCCTAATATAGCCCCGACCTCAAAATCTGAAGCATCTGTCATGATCTCAAAGGGAAGAGACTAATCAGGTGGCTGTATGACAGGAGCACTAATAATCATCTCCTTTAATGTGAGGAAGGCATTAAGACATTTGTCATCTAATAAAAACTCGATGTCTTTGCCTAATAATTCAGTTAACGATCGGGAAATCTTGGAAAAATCCTGAATGAATCGTCTGTAAACACCGACATGCCCCAGAAAGGACCGTAACTGCTTAATGTTGGATGGTGGTTCGAGACGTTTGATGACATCTACCTTGGTAGGGTCAACCTCCATGCCTCGCTGGGAGATGACATGTCCCAACACGATCCCATGTGTAACCATAAAATGGCTCATTTCCCATGAAGAACAAGATCTACCTCACAACATTTCTGAAGAACCTGGTCTAGGTGCACTAAACATTCGTCAAAGGACTCACCATAGACCGAAAAATCATACATAAGACCTCTAAAAAATCACCAACCATGTCTACAAAAATCGCAAGCATACACCTTTAGAAAGTAGCAGGGGCATTGCACAATCCAAAGAGCATCCGTCTAAAGGCATACGTGCCAAACAGACATGTGAAGGTGGTCTTCTCCTGGTCTTCAAGAGCAATAGTTACCTGGTTGTATCCTGAGTAACCGTCAAGGAAATAGAAGTATTCTTTCCCTGCCAACCTTTCTTTGACCTGGTCTATAAAAGGAAAAGGGAAGTGATCCTTCTTCGTCGCGACATTCATCTTTCTGTAATCAATGCACACCCTCCACGACATGGTAACTCTCTTTGGAATCTCCTCTCCACTCTCATTCTTAATCATCTGAATTCCTGACTTCTTCAGGACATGTAATGGGCTGACCCATTCAGAGTTGGAGATGGGATAAATAGACCCTCTGTTACACCATGTCATAATCTCTTTCTTGACAACATCTCGTAAAATTGGATTCAGCCTGCGCTGAAATTCTCTGGAAGGTTTGCTGTCATGATCGAGATATATATGATGAGAACACAAAGCAAGATTGATCCCATGGAGATCGGATACAGTCCACCAAATAGCCTTGCTGTTTCTTTCAAGAACCTCCATCAGACGAGAGTCTTGCTCTTCGGTCAAAGATGAGCTGATAATGACCAGAAACCATCAATGTGGACCTGCAAGGAAAGCGTATTTCATATTTGGTGGCAATAACTTCAGCTCTGGTAAGGTAGAGTCTGGCTCTGTTGAAACCTCATCTATAGTGATGGGATCTGTATCGGTGGTAGATTTATCTGCAGTATCGTTTTCCACCATCTTAATGTGCTCTAGTGTCGGACTACAGAAGATGTCTAAAAATCATCCCACTCATTACTATGCTCATCTTCAGAATGACAAGAAGAAAACAACCCAGCTAAATGAAACTCAATATCTAGATAATCTGAAGTGGAGAAATTGTGTAAACACTTAGAATATGAAAGATCTGCAATAAAATCCTCGGAAATCTGATCCATTTGCTTCTCATCATCCATACTGAAATATAAAGTACCCTCGGAAGATATGCCAACTGTAGTCTCGGACCCATCCTCTGCTAGGAAATCCTGGATCTCTACTTGATACCTCTCAAGGTCGTCAAAGCGAACCTCATCCATGTAATCACATGTGGCAAAGAACTCAAGATATCTGTAGATGCATCACTGGATGTGTGTGACTCTCTCGCCATCTCTATATGTACCTTCTCGCCCTCGACGCGAAAAGATACATTCCCTGTATCATAATCGAAGAGAGACTTCGCGGTCTCTATGAAAGGCCTCCCAAGAATGATCGGGGTAAGGTGCAACTGTGTAGGGCAATCCATGTCCAGAACAGTAAAGTCTATTAGGGACTGCAGGCCCTGCACGGTCACGATAACATTCATTAATATGCCCTTAGGTCTCTTTACAGATCTATCAACAAACTGAAGGATCACGTGGGATTTGTATAGAGGACCTAATTCTAGCTTGTTGAGTAGACAAGATGGTATCAAATTGATCGAGGAACCATTATCTAATAGAGTGCGATCGAATGTTGCCTGGGCAATCTCGCATCTGACATAATGTGCTCTTGACTCCTTCTTCTTAGCTAATATGTTCTGTATCGCACATGATGTGGCCTTGGTCAAAACATGTTTTTCTGTACGTGATCTCTTTTTCCTACGTGTGGTGCGTCTATTCTTCAACTGATTCTTGAGTGTAGGAAAATGATCCAAGGCATCGTGAAGTGGGATCTTAAAAAAGATGTGATCTTTTAATAATAGTTCAGTCTCTGGAGTCACAACATTCTTTTTGGTATTTTTCTTTCCTTTTCCAAACAAGACATCAGTAAAAGGAACAATATCATGAATGCCAAAATCAAACTTTTTATTAAAATCAGAATTGGCTTGTACATCGAGAGTTTCAGAATTATGTACAAAACTCTCTAACGGATCTCGCTTTGGCAAAACATGTCTTAATAGCTTATAAGCCTTAATATCTTATATGTGGCTTCTTCCCATCCATCCAACTAGATCCCATAAGCGGGAATCAACGAAGAGAAAGAGAAAGTCAAGTAGGGAATTAGACATAAGCAAGATAGTAGCAACTTTGGATATATTAAACAAGGGAAGAAAAATTTTTGTCGGAAGTATCGGCATGGTCTGGCATGATATCATTGTCTGACTCGCCTGTGTCCATGTCAACTGCTTCGCCATCGCTCCCTTCTCTCTTCTCATCATGGTGGTCCTCATCCTTGTAACAGTTCTCCTCCTCAGTATCAGAATGTGTCTGCTCATGGATTTTCTCTCGCTTCTCATCAAGTGCCCTCTCCTCTACTCTATCAGGTGCTCATAGTGATCTACCGCTCCTGAGACGAATGAAGTTAGATAAAAATCCAGGAAAAGAGATCGTACCTATAGTGGTGTCTACCTGATCTGGATGCCTCCTCTTGTTATTCGGATTCATCTAAGGCTGAGATGGGAGAGTGGTCTTCGGTGCGGTTAACTCATCCAGACGACGGTTAATCTGCTCCATCTCTGTTCTGTGTGCAATTTGGAGCGTGCTCAACATATCCATGATTTGATTCAGTGCCTGGGCCTGTGACGACATCTCAGATTCTGTGTGGTGACACTGGCTTTCTACATTCTCCTGCCTTGACGTGTACTACTGTGAGGTGTAAGGCTGAGAAGATCTCTGCGGTGTAAAGGAGGACTGCTGCTGCTGATAGTGATGTCTGTGAATGATTAATAGGATATTGATAAGAATGTGGTCTCTAATATGCATGTTGGTGAGACTGTTGCTGCGTGTATAACTGTCGATGCTGAAAGTGTGGACGTCCATGCTACGGGTGACTATACTGCTGCTGCGGCTGGTGATGAGGTACACTCGGTTGCTGAATCGGAGTATGCCAAATCCCGTTGTCTCAAGAGTGGCTTGAGGCTCAACATCCATATCCACAGAACTGGTGATCTGATCGGGATTGACATGAGACTGGTCCTCATGCCAATCAATCTGTGGAGTCTCTGTCTCGCTCTGGACGAAATGTATCTGTCGGGTGGGCGGAGCGGGTAAAGATCTCCGTGCAGGTTGTGAAGTTGAAGAAGATTGGGCCTACTGATACTGAAGTTGTAGCTCTGTTACCATCTTCATGAGATCACTCAGCTGCTGAGGCAGAGATGAGAGTTTCTCGAACTCTAGCAGCGGTTGTAAGTCTTGAACTTGCTTATGAATCACATCTACCAACGTTAATTTTTTGATAATAAAGCCCGTGTTGGTATTGGATTTAGACTCTGAAATATTCGCCACCTTATGATGCTCTCGGTGATGTGGTGGCTGAGGGACCTTCTGGAATGCCCGAGTAGAGTCGGCGACTCTCGAGTTTTCCGCCATACCTTCGAAGATGGACCAGACTGACTCAGCATCCTTATTCAGATAACTGCCGCCACATGCGGCACTCACCAACCCCTGAATGTCCAATTGGAGTCCTCCAAAATAATTTTGCACAAGCACCTTCATTGGTATCTCATGATACAGGCATCTCTCCGTAAGATCCTTGAATCTATCCCATGCCTCATGGAAAGATTCATAAGTTGGAGATCTAACTCCTCATATGTTCCTCCTTCCTAGAGGAAAATACTTACGCAGGAATGTGGACTTTAAATCGTCCCATGTAGAAACTTCCCTTCCTAAGTGACTCGACCAGTAAAGTGCCTTATCTGCTAAGGCGAAGGGAAAGACTTTTAGATGAACAACCTCCTGCGTAACTCCTGGATATCTCGCCGTACCACAGATCATCTCGAACTGCTACAAAAAGGTAAACAGCTCCTCTGTAGAATTCTTGAAGAACTTGGGAAGCAATGTGATGAAGGACGGTCTCAGCTTGTATGGCCCTTGATTCGGCGGTAGCCGAATCCATAGATGTAGTGTTCGCGCTCCCATGTCATACTCATCTCGTAAAGTGGCAGGAACCACTACATGCGGTAAAGGGTTCCTGACTCCTGCTCTCATCGCGGCTATCTCTGCTCGTAACTCATTCTGAGTTCTAAATTCTTCTCGAATCTGTAGGTTCATCTATTGTAATGTATCAAGAATCTCGGTCGTGATATCTGCGGCTGGATCCAGTCTTCCCTCAGCATGGTGATCCTCAGCTGGCCTCTCCTCTGCTGGTCCTTTTCGACGAGCTTCTGTGAAAGAGAATTTCTCGTAAGAACTCAACGAAAAACCAGCTGGAGAAATTGATGATATATTGAGGCAAGGGTCTGCCTCAAAAGACTGGCCGGGAGGTGAGGGAGTCTGGGTCTAACTCTCCTTGAGATCAGATGGGACCAACTCGGGAAGAGGTCATCCGAAGTTTGTGAAAATGTATGACATACAGTGAAAGATCGAGGGCACACGGAGTCTGAGCAAAATAGCTGTCGAGTCGTCATCTTCGATATCAAGAGAATGATCGGGAGAGCACGGTTAAAGATTCAAGAGAGATGGAAGATGCGTAAAAGCTGCGCCTCCGCCACCCTCCTCGTTGCCGTCGAACCCCCCTCCTTTGGGTTCCTCCCGTCGCCGCCCATTCTCTGTGAGGAAGAAGGTCAATTTTGTTTATTTGTTTATTTTGTAAAAATTGCAACTTTGCCCGCTCATATTTATGTAATTACATTTCAGTCCTTGTGCATGTTTTATATTATCAATTTCATTTTCTACTTTGCACGAACACCCCTATCTTTGTAGATTAAGTTGGACATCAATTTTGCATCTTTCTATTCAATGAAAAATGCCATTATGTTGTGCAATTAATTGTCTACATTTTGAATATATATTTGTATTTTTTTGAATTGTGGGTATATAATTAAATATATTTAACTACAATTCTGCTTAGTTTACTCACTCTTTGATAATAAATTTATATCTCATACATATTTGCTCTAAAAATTCCACAAAAATTAGAAATGATGCCTTGATATGTGATTAACTTACCAAATGTCATCTCAAATAGAGTTGTCTTGTGCCTGAAATAAATTGTGATTTTAGTGTTTGATTTTTAATTAAATCCACGTACATTATTTTTGCGAAATTTAAAGTCTCCTGGACGCCCTATAAAAATATCTATTTGAGATAATTTGCATTCTGATTAATTTGACATTGTGGATTTATTATGAATTAATTACTCATTGTCATCTTGTTTTCACTAAAAAATCCATAAAAAAATCATATCTTGTTAAAAAATTCCAAAAAAATTAGTGTAGTCTCATTGCATCATGTTTATGTTCCAATAATTTTTCATCATTTTTTCTTACTGTTTGTGTGAGAAATTACGGAAACACCCATAAAAAGTGTTCTTTTTTATTTATTGCATTTTAATTCCTAAAAATATTTAAAAAATGTGTTTGTGTTCCCCATTGGATTAAGATTTTAGAAAAAATATAATTTGGCTAAATTGGACTATTTTGATATTAAAATTAATTTGGCCTTGTTGTATGCTTTCGTAGTGTCATAATTCACTTGCATTTGCATTCTTTTTGCATAAAAAATTCTAAAAACAACTGCTTGGAAATCTAGATCTTAAATTTTCAAATTAACCCCAAAGTTGTTCCTTTGCCTCCCTGAGTTCGACCTTGAACTTGCCCGGGATATAAATTAATCAGAGACACTCTTCACGGAGATTCTTTTCTTAGTTCTGACTGAATCGCTAAGTACACGTACTACAACGTGACCAAATTATTTATCGTATTTAGCGATCCATCAGATGGCGCCGTTGCCAGTGAGGCAAACGGCTTAAGGATTAATTTAAAATTTTGGATTTAGATTTCTCTTTCTCGGGTAGTCTGACCCTCGAGCCCACTTTGTAATTAATCCATTTTCTGTCATTCTTCTCTACATATTTTTGTATATATTTTGTTGTTTATCTCTCTAATATAAATCTCATTTTCCTTGCGAGGTCCTGATGGACTTGGAGTGCATCGGAGGTCGACGGACGCGACGCGCGCCGAGTGCTGAAGTGCGAGGATAATTCTTTTATCTTCGAGAGAATTTTTGTAAAAGTTTTTTGTAATTATTTATCTTGCTCCTTTATAGAGGCTCTTGTTTGAGAGCTCGCATGTGTAAAAAAGACTTGGACATTATTTGTGGTGTGTCGAGACCTGTTTCACTCTCTGGTGAGAGTGGGGCTCGACTTGAGTGGCGAAATTAAGGATTAGACACACGGTAGTATAGCGTCAAATTTGTTTGTGCCCATCGTAATTAGGCCACACATATCTTACAAGATTCACATATCTTATAAGATTCATAATGAGACGCACATAGACACATACTACTTAGCTCAAATCAAATAAATTCTTCCCCGCTAATAGTATACTGTTTAGGTGCGGTTTTCTCGATCTGCATGCATTTAGGGTAAAATTTACAAATTCTGTTATGCATAACACATGGAGAGTGCTGGGATTCACTGTAAGTATGCCTTCTTCTGAGCATGCGTAGTTTCTCGTTTGCATTCTGATTTCCGATTCCCTTCTTGTTTTACAACTTGAGGTCAAAAAGGAAATTGGGACTGAACGGTAGACGTGCTTGTGTGTTCATATAAATTTCAAGTGATAACTAACTCTAAAATTAGGGCTGAATTGAGCAGATCGATTAAATAATTGGAATAAAAAGAACCCATGTTCTTGGATGCATAAAGCCCTCATTGTTTGTTTTTCTTGCAAGTGAGAGAGAGACGGCCCTAGGATAGAGCCAAGCCTGGATTTCTTACTTACTACTGGTTCTTTATTTTTAGGCGAGTAGCTACTTTTCAGTGAGGAATACGGGTAGCCGGTAAACGGTCCGGACTTCCTTAGCAGAGTGGGAGGTTTAGAGGACGCCTTAGTCCTCAAGGAACAAGTATCCGTATTTATACAGTCCGTACTTACTCCTATACTGGCTGAAAGTAGTTCAAACTAGTCGTAAGAACCGGGCCAGTCTGTAGGAAAATACGGGCACCTAACAGCTCGTTAATCTTTCCAAGAATGTATTCTCACTAACTAAAATTGACCAGATAATTCGGCTGAACTCTTACGGCCATCACGTGTTGAGTTGGTGAAATTGAGGGTTTGGATTGTGTTTGTATTGTGTTAGTTACTCTGCACATTTACGTGCACCGTAGAACTAGCGCCTCATTGACTATCATGTCCGAATCGGTTCTTTTGGCATCGAAGATGACTGATTGGGGGGATATTTATTCGGACTTTACGAATCTCTCATTGAACCCTTCAAGAAGTACGTCTTCACAGGTCCATGCGCAACTTGGACCAACCTAGACTCATGACCCTCTTGAGCCCAGGATCACTCACTCTCGGGATGGTTGCTCTCAAACCATTCCATTTCTCTCTTCCCACCTCACCGAGGAAGACCATCGCCTCGGTGAGAATATCTTGATTCATAAATCCTTTTCTAATCAAGAACACCTTGCTGATTCAGGACCTAAAGAAGACATAAGAAAAATGCCTCCAAAGAAGAAAGAAGAGGAAGAAGAGAACCATGAAGACCCATTGAGAATGGTACTAGCCAGATTAGCTGCATCTGAGCAGCAACACGCACTACTCCGAGCTCATCTAGGACAACTAAATGTTGGGGTCGAACCACCAATGGATGCGGCGTATAACCCCGGACAATATAAAATTCATAACTACCTTAGTCCAATCGAACCCAATGTTGATTTTGAGTTGAAGCTGCACTTTCTGAACCTGCTGCCACACTTTGATGGGAATGCGTCTGAGGAGCCATATGCATTTATAAGGGACTTTGAGCTCATCTGTGCTAACCTCAAACATAATAATGTTAGTGAGGATTATATTAGGCTCAAAGCCCTTCCATTTGCCTTGGGTAGAAAAGCCGATTACCGGGTGAAGAATCTTGGAATCACCCTCACAACTTATGCTCAGTTCAAGGACCTGTTTCTGAAGAAGTTCTACCCGTTGAGTAGGACTAACATGATGAGGACGCGAATTACGAGTTTTTCCCAATTTCCCAAAGTAGCCTTTTGTGATGCTTGGGAAAGATTCAAGGATATTCTACAGAAGTGTCCCTGTCATGGACTAGATGACAACATCTTGGTCCAGTCGTTCTTCACTGGTCTCAACCCTGAGATGCAGGGTTTAGTGAGCGCTGCCTGTGGAGGCAACTATACATCACGAGGAGAGGATACCGTCTGGAGGGTATTCGAGCATATGGCTGAAACTAGCTGCTCACAGATGGCCAGCAGGGCCTATACACATCCCCCAGTTCACTCTCATCTAGAGGGGGAAAATCAGTTGTAGTCGATATCTTTCAGGACGTGATCCCTAGCATGGGACTCCTTGTTGACAAGCTTACTGTAGTCGAGAGGATCGACATGAGGATTGATGAGTTAGACCGGAGCGTCTCCAAACTTCCAAAACAGATGGAGGAGTTGACTGAGAAGGTATCTAAGATAAAGATATCTGCCGTGACTGCACCCGCTGCTCCCGTTTACCGAGTTCACCATGTTCAGGAGTAGTTGGTGTCAGGGCAACCCTAGCCGTGGGAGCAGGACCAATCCTACGCCCACTCTTTCCAGCAGCCACCTCCATTAGCAGAGACAGTTCAGGAGGAGCCTCCACCGGTTTGGGAGGTGAATGGAGTATGGTATACCCAGGACCCTGCCAGGTAGGGAAGTATGGGAGACCGACAGACCTACCATCATCCCCCGACCTTTCACAACACCGCATTCACCTCTGCATCACCTCCTTCACGACAGAGCCCTGGATTCCAGCCACCCCAGCAGCAGCGACAACAGTACTAGCAGTATGGCCGACAGGGCCATTACCAGGCAGGCCAGTAGGGCCCGCAACCCCAGCAGCAGCAGCAGAGGCAGTACCCTGGCCAGCAAGGCCAGTCTTCCCGTTCTTCTTCCTAGTCTTATCCATTTTCTTCTTTGTATAGTCCCGTGGATATACAACAATAGATACTCGACGAGCTACGTTCCTACAGGAACGAGATTCATGACTTACAGGTGGATGTCAACCACCTGTCCAGATGATGAGACGAGCAGACTGCACCCTTTACCTCAATCCCAGCCCAAGTTCAGGCTAACCCCAATAGCCTGAACCGTTCTAGTTATCAGCAGCACTTTGGTCAGGTATACTATTCAGCATCTCCTATATCTGAACATGAGATTCTTTCGTGTGACGAGGCTAACGACATGTCACTCAGGAGCAGAAGGACCGTGACCGTACCTGACCGGGCGAGGGACACGAGGAGGGGCATCTCTGGAGCTCTACCTGAGGAGTCTTCAGAGGACGAGGAGGAGAGGCATCATATTTCAGAGCCCCATCAGCATCATTCGAGGATACCTACTTAAGGAGCCGAGAGGAGGAGGACAACATGAATGCAACATCGACAGCATGGATATTCTTCTGAGTCTACAGAGGACCTTGCATCTCCGGTTGTGGCGGATACCACTCCAGCTTCTATTCCACAACCTTTAGTAGATAGTTTAGATTTTGATCCCATGTTGCATCAAAAAGATTCTTGTATGAAGAACTTTGTTTCCATTAATGCAAAGAATGATATTTTAGTTCATGATTCAGACTCTTCATCTTCTGTTTGTCTAGCTTTCATCCCTTTCCCCCGTGTTCTTACGGTAGGAAAGCGCATCAAAAAGATTCAGAAAGATGACCCTGATATGGCACAGTTTTGTAAAGAGAACATCATAGTTAAGGTATCATTTGATGAATATGTGGCTAACCATCCTGCCTTTCAAATATACCTTAAGGTGAGATACACACCTACAAGGGTTAGCAGGAAGAAAGATAACCGAAATATAAAGACACATGTTTTATCAGTAGCCACAACTTATTGTCTCAAGAATCAGACTTTGCCAAGGAAAAAGAGAGACATGGGTGCTCACTATGTGGAGAGTCGTATTGACGACAATGCATTTGCACGCACACTCTTAGATAACGGTTCTTCAATCAACTTGCTTCCATTAGCATTATATCAGAAATTGGATTTGGGACCACTTTGCAAATCTAGAGCTTTACTTCAATTCGCAGATTGTTCAGTGAAGAGACCTATGGGAGAAGTGAAGAACGTCGTTATCTCGATTGAGGGGCAGAATTATCAGGTTGACTTCATAGTCTTGGACATGGAGACCCCCAATCATTGGAGAGAATCTCAGATCATTCTCGGACGTCCCTTTCTTAGGACCGCAGGCGTAGCTTTCGATTATGGTACGGGAATGATGAAGTTCCGTTCTCCAGGCGGAGAAGTGAACCTTGAGATGAAGCAAACCAAGTGTCAGCGACCTGATTCAGAGAGTAGTACAGAGTACTCATCTTCAGAGGCAGATTGCAGTATGATTAGCACAGTTGGGATTTGGGGACAGATTCCTTCAGGACAGAGCGAGTCCCTTTCATCTGGAAAGGGCATAGTGGATGATGCAGTTTGCCAGGTGTTGTCTGATCTTGTGAGAGATGCATCTACCTATCCCCATGATGACATAGAGATCCATCTGGATCTGTCAGTTCCATCCCCTTTGGAACAGTCATGGGACATAGATGATGAGTCGGACGTGGCTTTAGCCAAACTACCGCGTTTCTTTGGCGATCTGACTCCCCGTACTTCTGAGTTGGTGGCAAGTACTACTCAGCTTAGCCCACCTTCATGCAGCACAGAACCAGATTCAGATTCAGTTCAACCAGATTTGATTAATGATACCACATGCCAGAGCTGAAATCACTACCTCCTACACTCAAGTACACCTTTCTTGCAGGACCCAAAGAGAGATATCCTGTCATCATTAGCTCAGATTTGACTTTAGAACATGAGTCTAGGTTGTTAGAAGTCTTAGAGAGGAACCGCAAAGCAATAGGCTGGACAGTGTCGGATCTCGTGGGCATCAACCCCGCTCTCTGCTCGCACCACATTTTTACTGAGGATAATGTGAGACCTTCTTGTGAGTTCCAGAGGAGACTTAACCCCAATCTACGAGAAGTAGTGAAGAAAGAAATTGAGAAATGGTGCAAAGCCGGGTTTATATACCCTATTTCTGACTCAAAATGGGTGGCCCCACTTCATGTTGTCCCGAAGAAGTCGGAAATTTATATGGTCACCAACGAGGAGGGGGTAGAGATCACGATACGAGTACCTACGTCGTGGCGTGTCTGTGTCGACTATAGGCGCCTGAATGCTGCGACGAAGAAAGATCACTTTCCCTTGCCGTTTATTGATCAGATCTTGGAGAGACTCGCAGGGAAAGAGTTCTTCTGTTTTCTTGACGGGTACTCAGGTTACAACCAGGTGGCCATAGACCTTGAAGACCAGGAAAAGACCACATTCACATGTCCATTCGATACTTATGCCTTCAGGCGCATGCCATTCGGGCTCTGCAATGCCCCGGGCACATTTCAGTGGTGCATGATAGCCATATTTGCCGAGATGGTGGGAGACTTCCTGGAAGTGTTCATGGATGACTTCTCGGTCCATGGTGATTCTTTTGATACATGTCTAGCGCACTTGGACCGAGTCCTCACGAGGTGTAGAGAGGTGAATCTAGTACTCTCCTGGGAGAAGAGTCACTTTATGGTGACAGAGGGTATCGTGTTGGGGCATGTCATCTCCAAAAAGGGAATGAAGGTTGACCCTGCCAAGGTGGAGGTGATCAAGAAACTCAATCCACCTACCAACGTGAAGTCAGTGCGGTCATTCTTAGGGTATGTTGGATTCTATAGAAGATTCATTCAGGATTTTTCAAAGATCGCCCGCCCACTGACTGAGCTCTTAGGGAAAGACACAGAGTTCGTTGTAGATCACAGGTGTCTGGAGGCCTTTGAGCTCTTGAAGAGGAAGATTTGTGCCTCGCCTATCCTACAAGCTCCTGACTGGTCTCTCCCCTTTGAGATCATGACCGATGCTTCAGATTTCGCTATAGGAGCTGTGTTAGGACAACGGCGAGAGGGGATTCCGTTTGCGATTCACTATGCGAGCAAAGTATTAAATCCTACATAGAAAAATTATACAGTGACTGAAAAGGAAATGCTCGCGGTAGTATGGGCCCTCGAGAAGTTCAGATCACATATTTTGGGCTCTAAGGTGACAATTTACACTGATCATACAACCATTCGATACTTAATGGAAAAGAAGGACGCTAAGGCGCATCTTCTTAGGTGGATTTTGCTCCTCCAGGAATTTGATTTGGAGATAAAAGATAAACCTGGAGTGAAGAATGTTGTGGCTGATCACCTTTCTCAGATTGAACTCAAGGATTCTCCTGATCATGAGCGGATTAGAGAGACCTTCCCAGACGAATCAATTTGTGTTATTGACTCACTCCCATGGTATGCCAACATGGTGAACTATCTTGTCTCCAAGCAGGTTCCCCATGATTGGACTAGGAGCAGCATTGATCGACTGAAGTCGGATACGAGGAGATACCACTGGGACGATCCTTTCCTTTTCTTCAAAGGACCGGATTGTGTTTGGAAAGGTGTATTACTCAGGAGGAATACCAGAGTGTCCTCACATATTGTCATTCACTTGGGGCTGGAGGACATCATTCAGGAAAGAGAACCGCTCACAAAGTACTTCAATATGGATTGTATTGGCCAACCTTGTTTAGAGATGCCATTGATTTTGTGCGGTCGTGCCCGATCTGTCAAAGGATGGGAGGGACAGTTGGACAGAGAGATGAGATGCCCATGCAACCGATGATTATTTGTGATGTTTTTGATGCATGGGGCATATATTTTATGGGGCCCTTTCCCAACAGCCAAGGACATGAGTACATATTGTTGGCGGTTGATTATTTATCCAGGTGGGTGGAGGCTATCCCAACCCGAACCGCAGACAGCAAGACTGTCTGTAAGTTTGTGAGAGATCATATTATTGCTAGGTTCGGGGTGCCAAAAGTTTTGATATCTGATGGGGTAGCCACTTTGTGAACCAAGATATGAGATCTTTAGCTAAGGACTATGGATGTGAGCATAGAGTTAGTAGTCCTTACCACCCACAGTCCAACGGCATGGTAGAGGTTTCGAACAGAGAGGTGAAGAGTATTTTGCAGAAATTGGTTCATCCCGATAGGAAGAACTGGTCTCAGCTTCTGGACCAAGTTCTGTGGGCCTATAGGACAGCCTACAAGACACCATTGGGTACTTCACCATTTAGAATGATCTATGGCAAGCCATGCCATTTGCTCGCAGAATTGATTCATAAATCTGAATGGGCAATTAAGAAGACTAATTGGAGTTGTCACCTAGGGAAGCTTTGTCGAGACTTGAACTTGAACGAGCTCGTGGAAATCCGAAACAGGGCATATGACAACAATTTGATTTATAAGGATAAAGTAAAGAGATGGCATGATCAGCACATTAGGTGCAAAGACTTTGTCCCTGGACAAAAGGTATGGTTGTTCAATACCAGGTTGAAGATGTTCCATGGGAAGCTCAAATCTAAATGGACGAGTCCCTTTGTTGTTAAGAAAGTGCATGAGAATGGAAGTGTAGAGATAGCTGATCTCACAGATGGTGCACAATCTCATGTGGTGAATGGACAACTGTTGAAGCATTTTGTTGATTCGAAAGAGCAGTTAGTCCAAGTCGAGGTCATCAACTTCATGACGAGTGAGCATAGAGCAGATACATCTTATTACTCTTCATGAAGATGTAGCATCAAGATACAACATCTTAGAAGATTCAATCACCCTTGTACATTCTCCCTTCCTTGTATATTCTCCGGATCACATCGGTTCTTACACTTACTCTTGTCCTATACTTAGGCTTACCAAGAGCCTAAGTATAGGGGGAGCCGATACCCGCCATGTGTACATACTCATCCATTTCTCCTCTTGACCTCGTCCACCCCATTATTGCTCTTCTTCTACACTTAGGCTGACTAGAGCCTAAGTATAGGGGGGCGGATCGGCTTCTGTATTTTTTAGCCATCCTACGCTTAGCACGAGCTATGTCTTTTTTCTCGCTTTTGTGCTCTGAGGACATAGCACATGCTAAGTATAGGGGGGTGTGTATATATTACATATATACTTTACCCATAGCTCATACTTTCACGTATTTTTGTATATATTATACAATAATTATGGGTGGGTAAAAAAACTTAAAACAATAACAAAAAAAAACTATTTTTCCTTATTTGCTTAAAAACTTTTTCAAAAAAATATCCTTTCTTATCTACCAATCTTTTTTCAAAAAAAAAGAAAGAAAGCAAAACTTTTTCTAAAAAAAACTTTCTTCTTTCCTTTGTTTTTCAAAAAAAAAACAAACAAAAAAAACCTCTAAAAATCACAAAAGAAAAAAACACTAACTAATAAGTTGGTTTAATCCCTGACACAATTCACTTTCACACAAGACTAGTGGTGTTCAAGAACACTTGGTTTATGAGGTCTTGAGATTTTGAGTTAACTAGCCTTAGTCATTAGGGTCTTGACTTAATTATTCACATTTCCCTAGTTTAAAAGATTTGTGTTTTATATTTCATGCTTAGTCTCTACCTTAAAAATATGATCAGCACCTCACATACACGACTGCAGTAATGATGAGATGAGTTGAAATTTCACTTGAGGAACTGGGATGAGGGATTTGAGTTTGGACTTGATTTGATGATGCTCGAGGATGGGATAAAATCAATGAAGGCTTCATGAAACCCGAGTGTCAGCATCTTTAGCCAGTATGAGAACATGGTTCTTGTACTATCTCTTAATATTTACCTATGTACCAGGGTGTGATAAAATAAAAAAATGTTGATCATTGTGCGCCAACTATTGGTAAAAGCAGTGGAGCTAGCCAAAATACTACAAAGAAATGAAATGTTAAAGAAAAGCTCTCATTCCACAAAGACAATTATCAAAAGAGCTTCCACCAAAGGCGAGCGCTCCCAACCATTTCAAAGTGTCCACTTGGGCCACCGCTATTAGGACCAGGAGTCGGGCTTGCACCAAAAAAGGGCTCTGCATCGTAAATGCTACAAGTCTGGGTGTAGAAGGTATAATAGATACTCAAAAAAGGCACACCCCGGTGTACTCCCAAGAAAACAAGTGCAGACGACTCGAACTTCTCTTGACGGACGCACTGATCAACACCAAAAAAATGCGTTGAGTAATAAGACAATTGAGAGGATCCTTGTTCCAATGAGAGGGAGAGAAGAAATGACATAATACTATGCCCTCCATCATCTGGCCTTCCATCTACACTTTTAAGTCTGACAACTAAAGAGACGGTGGATTGGATGCAAGAAATGATTTATTCCCTAGTGTTGAAGATCGAGTCCTTAGGAGAGTCTCTTGGACTGGAACCTTGGGTGATGTTGTGACTCTACTGTTGTAACTGCAGTCAACACTTAATGTCATATCCCTACTATATATGTATACAAAGAGAGTCTGATGATTAGGGAAATTGTATACCTTTTGACTAGAGCTTGGTTCAGCTTGCTCGAGGACTAGCAAAGTTTAAGTATAGGGGGTGATGAATCCACGATTCATCATCTTAATATCTTGATCTTAGCAAAATCCTCAAGTAAAATCCCAAATAAATATCCATAAAATCAATAAATTAACAAAATAACTCTTGTAAATAAAACACACTAATTATTGTATATTAGATTGTACAAAATAAATTAACCATAAAAAGCCGCAAAATCAAAGGAGTTTTATACTTGTAAATAGACCAAAACCTTTCATTTATTTTTAATAATTTCATTTCAACTCCTTTTTGGCTAATTCTTTTTCCAACTTGTCCATAGCAATGTATATAAAAATACAAAAATACAAAACAAATTTTAGCTCAAATAAATGCTCCTAGATCTCAAGAGAAAAAGCCGTAAAGTCCAACTTCCAAGTCAAATTCCCGCTCCATATGAACTCCAAATTCACCGAACTTACTTTTAAAGTTCAAGTTAGAAAATTATCTATCCAAGGAAGTGGTTTCATTAAAATCAGAGCTCATTTGCAAAAGTTGGGTTTTGGGACCGAGATGTACATTGTATATTATGTATATATTCATTCTTTCTTCATTTTTTTATTTTATCTTTTTTAATTTCTAAAAATACAAAAAATTGTGGTTGTGTTGTATTTTGATTATACTATTTAATTGTATTTTTTTCCGTTGTAAATATGCCTTATTAAAACGATAAAAAATACATAATAAAAAAGCAAACAAAAAAATGTACATGTTGTATGTATTCTTTTGTAAATTCTCCACTATTTCTCTTCTCTTTTTATTTTATTGTATTTAAAGTAGCCTACTTTATTTATTTATTTATTTATTATTAATTTTCATTCTCTACAATAACCACCAATTCAACTCCATTATTCCACTATTTTTTTCCAACTTCCCATTCAACTCCATTAATAATACAACCTCCCATTCAACTCCACCTCCTTAATAACTTCTCATTCTTTCCTCTTTATATACATCTCATTCTCCTCATTTTTCTTTTGATCCATCTTTATGTGAGGAGAGCCTAGTTCCCAGAGTTGAATCGGTGACAGTGACACAACCGCGGTCGAGCGATGACAACTCTCTCTCCGGTGAGATCCGTTGGCTTTTCGGCCAACCTAGCAGCCGCAACCGCGTGCTGCTCGAGCTCATCGCTCGCTAGCGATTTGAGCGAAGACCGTGCTCTTGGCCAACCTAGCAGCCGCAACCTAGGTAATTTGTCATTTCATTATTTACATCGTTGTTATTGGTGCATTTTTTTATCACATCATATTACCACCTGTCATCCTCCTTTTGTTTATCATCTTCATCACCATTATCACATCACATCATCACTATCACCTTCATTTTTTCCCTTTTGTATATATCCGCTTTGATTCTCTGTTTAAGAAATCAAAATTAAAAAAAATTAAAAAGGCACGTATTACAACACTTAAAAATTTAAAAAAAATCAAAAAAAAAATTAAAAAACGTAGCAGCAGCGGTGGGGCACCCACCGCCGCCACCATCGGCCCACACCGCCCAGGCGTCTATGCCGCCACCGCCTCCAGCCTCGGCCACCACTGCCCGCGCGTGGACGGATGCGCCCCCTTCGCTGCGCCGCCGCGGCTAGCGCCTCAGCCCCCGCGGTTCCGCCCTCCGCAGGCCCCACGCTGCTGCCAACCGCTGCCAACTCCAGGGGCACCCACCGCCACAACATGGATACTGCGCCCTCGCCAGCCGCCCCTCTCCAGGTCTGCGCGCCACCGCCGCGCGAGCGCTGCGGGCTGCGCCTCCGCCGCGCGAGCGCTGCGGGCTGCGCCTCTGCCGCCCTCCTCGGTGCCGTCGAACTCCCCTCCTTTGGGTTCCTCCCGCCGCCGCCCATTCTCTGTGAGGAAGAAGGTCAATTTTGTTTATTTGTTTATTTTGTAAAAATTGCAACTTTGCTCGCTCATATTTATGTATTTACAGTTCAGTCCTTATGTATGTTTTATATTATCAATTCCATTTTCTACTTTGCACAAACACCCCGTCTTTGTGGATTAAGCTGGACATCAATTTTGCATCTTTTTATTCAATGCAAAATGCCATTATGTCGAGCAACTAATTGTCTACATTTTGAATATTTATTTGTATTTTTATGAATTGTGGGTAATTAATTAAAAATATTTAACTACAATTCTGTGTAGTTTACTCACTCTTTGATAATAAATTTATATATCATACACATTTGCTCTAAAAATTCCATAAAAATTAGAAATGATGCCTTGATATGTGATTAACTTACTATCCAAATTTCATCTCAAGTGGAGTTGTCTTGTGCCTGAAATAAATTATAGAGTGATTTTAGTGTTTGATTTTTAATTAAATCCATGTACATTATTTTTGCGAAATTTAAAGTCTCCTGGATGCCCTATAAAAATATCTATTTGAGATAATTCACATTCTGATTAATTTGACATTTTGGATTTATTAGGAATTAATTACTCACTGTCATCTTGTTTCCACTAAAAAATCCATAAAAAATTCATATCTTGTTAAAAAACTCCAAAATAATTATGTAGTCTCATTGCATCATGTTTATGTTCCAGTAAGTTTTTCATCATTTTTTCTTACTATTTGTGTGAGAAATTACAAAAAAACCCATAAAAGTGTACTTTTTTATTTATTGCATTTTAATTCCTAAAAATATTAAAAAAATGTGTTTGTGTTCCCCATTGGATTAGGACTTTAGAAAAAATATAATTTGGCTAAATTGGGCTATTTTGATATTAAAATTAATTTGGCCTTGTTGTATGCTTTCTTAGTGTCGTAATTCACTTGCATTTGCATTCTTTTTGCATAAAAATTCTAAAAAAACCGCTTGGAAATCTAGATCTTAAATTTTAAATTAACCCCAAATTTCTTCCTTTGCCTCCCTGAGTTCGACCCCGGACTTGCCCGGGATATAAATTAAGCCGAGACACTCTTCACGGAGATTCTTTTCTCGGTTCTGACTGAATCGCTAAGTAGACATACTACAACGTGCCTAAATTATTTATCGTATTTAGCGAGTCATCAGGGTGGTAAGGAGAAGCTACTCTGTGATCAATGCCATATTGCTTCACTAGCTTTTTGACCTCCTTTTTAATGAAATGGCTACCCCCATCTGAAATAAGAATACGTGGAATCCCGAACCGTGAAATAATATGTTCCCTTAGGAACTAGCACACTATTTTACTGTCTGAGGTTCGTGCGGGTATAGCCTCCACCCATCTACTAATATAATCTACATCGAGAAGAATGTACTCAAAGCCGCTACTGGAAGGGAACGGTCCCATGAAATCTATGCCCCATGTGTCAAAGATCTCGCAAATAATAACAGGTCACATAGGCATTGCATCTCTAGCACTGACTGTCCCTACTGCTCTTTGACAACCCGGGCAACACTTCATGAATGTACAAGCATCTCTAGTAAGAGTCGACCACAATAATCCACTCTGAAGTACCTTCTGCGCTATCCTCTTCCCTGAATGATGTCCCCTGTCTCTATGGCACAGAGTGAGGACACTATTATATTCCTCCTGGGGAATACAATGCCTGTAAACACAATCTGGTCCCTCACGAAAAAGAATCGGATCCTCCCAATGGTAGTATCATGCCTCGAAAACTAGTCTATCAACTCGGTCCTTCAACCAACCCTGTGGACTTTTCTGTGTAACCAGAAAATTCACTATATCTGCATACCATGGAAGATCGGTAACTTCAAAGATACTCCCGTCTAGAAATATCTCTGCAATCTCTAGCGTGTACTCATTGGAAGGCTGCTCTATCTGTAATCGGGAGAGGTGATCAGCTACCACATTCTTTACCCCAGGTTTGTCTCTAATATCCAAATCAAATTCCTGAAGTAAGAGAATCCATCTAAAAAGGCGTGCCTTGGCATCCTTCTTTTCCTTCAAAAATCGGATAGCTGAATGATCTATGTAAACTGTGATTTTGGAGCCAAGAAGATAAGATCTGAATTTATCCAACGTGAATACCACTGCCAACATTTCTTTTTCTGTTACTGTGTAATTGCGCTAAGCATCATCTAAAGTTTGGCCGGTATAGTGGATAGCAACAGGAAGTGCATTCCTGCTCTGTCCCAATACAACCCCGACCGTAAAATCTGAAGCATCCGTCATGATCTAAAAGAGAAGAGACCAATCAGGTGGCTGTAGGACATGAGCACTGATAATCATCTCCTTTAATGTGAGGAAGGCATTAAGACATTTGTCATCTAATTAAAACTCGATGTCTTTGCCTAATAATTAAGTTAACGACCGAGCAATCTTGGAAAAATCCTGAATGAATCGTCTGTAAAAGCTGACATGCCCCCAGAAAAGTCCGTAACTTCTTAATGTTGGATGGTGGTTCGAGACGTTTGATGACATCCACCTTGGCAGGGTCAACCTCCATGCCTCACTAGGAGATGACATGCCCCAACACGATCCTGTGTGTAACCATAAAATGGCTCTTTTCTCATGAAAAACGAGATCTACCTCACAACATTTCTGAAGAACCTGGTCTAGGTGCGCTAAACAATCGTCAAAGGACTCACCATAGACCGAAAAATCATCCATAAAGACCTCTAGAAAATCACTAACCATGTCTACAAAAATTGCAAGCATACACCTCTGGAAAGTAGCAGGGGCATTGCACAATACAAAGGGCATCCGTCTAAAGGCATACGTGCCAAACGGACATGTGAAGGTGGTCTTCTCCTGGTCTTCAGGTGCAATAGTTACCTGGTTGTATCTGGAGTAACCGTCAATAGAAGTATTCCTTCCCTGCCAACCTTTCTATGACCTGGTCTATAAAAGGCAAAGGGAAGTGATCCTTCTTCATCGAGGCATTCAGCTTTCTGTAATCAACGCACACCCACCACGACGTGGTTACTCTCTTTGGAATCTCCTCTCCACTCTCATTCTTAATCATATGAATTCCCAACTTCTTCGGGACAACATGTAATGGGCTGACTCATTCAGAGTTGGAGATGGGATAAATAAACCTTGCATCACACCATTTCGTAATCTCTTTCTTGACAACATCTCGTAAAATCAGATTCAACCTGCACTGAAATTCTTTGGAAGGCTTGCTGTCATGATCGAGATATATATGATGAGAACACAAAGCAGGATTGATCCCACGGAGATCGGATACAGTCCACCCAATAGCCTTACAGTTTCTTTTAAGAACCTCCATCAGATGAGATTCTTGCTCTTCAGTCAAAGATGAGCTGATAATGACTGGAAACTGTCAATGGGGACCCGTAAGGAAAGTGTATTTCATATTTGGTGGCAATAACTTCAGCTCTGGTATGGTAGAGTCTGTCTCTGTTGAAACCTCATCTATATGTATGATGGGATCTGTATCGGTGGTAGATTTGTCTGCAGTATGGTTGTCCACCATCTTAATGTGCTCTAGAGTCAAACTATAGAAGATGTCTAAAACATCATCCGACTCTTTACTATGCTCATCCTCAGAATGACTAGAAGAAAACAACTCAGCTAAATGAAACTCAATCTCTAGATCATCTGAAGTGGAGGAATTGTGTAAACCCTTTTAATCTGAAAGATCTGCAATAAAATCCTTGGAAATCTGATCCATCTGCTTCTCATTATCCATACTGAAATATAAAGTACCCTCGGAAGAATTGCCAACTGTAGTCTCGGACCCATCCTCTGCTAGGAAATCCTGGATCTCTACTTGATACCTCTCAAGGTCGTCAAAGCAAACCTCATCCATATAATCACAGGTGGCAAAGAACTCAATATATCTGTAGATGCATCACTGGATGTGTGTGACTCTCTTGCCATCTCTATATGTACCTTCTCGCCTTCGACACGAAAAGATACCTTCCCCGTATCATAATCGAAGAGAGCCTTCGCGGTCTCTAAGAAAGGCCTCCCAAGAATGATCGGGGTAAGGTGCAACTGTGTAGGGCAATCCATGTCTAGGACAGTAAAGTCTACTGGGAACTGCAGGCCCTGCACGGTCACGATAACGTTCCTTAATATGCCCCGAGGTCTCTTTACGGAGCTATCAGCAAACTGAGGGATCGCGCGGGATTTGTAAATAGGACCTAACTCGAGCTTGTCGAGTAGACAAGATGGTATCAAATTGATCGAGGAACCGTTATCTAATAGAGTGCGATCGAATGCTGCCTGGGCAATCTCGCATCTGACATAATGTGCTTACGAATCCTTCTTCTTCTTAGGTAATTTGTTCTGTATCACACATGATGTGGCCTTGGTCAAAACATGTTTTTCTGTACGTTATCTCTTTTTCCTACGCGTGGTGCATTTATTCATCAGCTGATACTTGAGCATAGGAAAATGATCTAAAGCATTGTGAAGTGGGATTTTAAAAAAGATGCGATCTTTTAATAATCGTTCAGTCTCTGGAGTCACAACATTCTTTTTGGTATTTTTCTTTCCTTTTCCAAACAAGGCATCCGGAAAAGGAACAAAATCGGGAATGACAAAATCAAACTTTTTATTGAAATCAGAATCAGCTTGTACATCGAGAGTTTCAGAATTATGTAAAAAACTCTCTAAAACAGGGGAAGAAAAATTTTTGTCGGGAGTATATGCATGGTCTGGCATGATATCATCATCTGACTCGCCTGTGTCCATGTCAACTGCTTCGGCATAACTCCCTTCTCTCTGCTCATCATGACGGTCCTCATCCTTGTGACAGTTCTCCTCCTCAGCATCAGAATGTGTCTGCTCATGGATTTGCTCTCGCTTTCCATCAAGTGCCCTCTCCTCTACTCTATTAGGTGCTCGTGGTGATTTACCGCTCCTGAGACGAATGTAGTTAGATAAAAATTCAGGAAAAGAGATCGTACCTATAGTGGTGTCTACCTGATCTGGATGCCTCCTCTTGTTATTCAAATTCATCTGAGGCTGAGCTGGGAGAGTGGTCTTCGGTGCGGTTAACTCATCCAGACGACAGTTAACCTGCTCCATCTCTGTTCTGTGTGTAATTTGGAGCGTGCTCAACATATCCATGATTTGATTTAGTGCCTGGGCCTGTGACGACATCTCAGAGTCTGTGTGGTGACATTGGCTTTCTACATTCTCCTGCCTTGGCGTGTACTACTGTGAGGTGCAAGGCTAAGAAGATCTTTAAGGTGTAAAGGAAGACTGCTGCTGCTGCTGATAGTGATATGTCTGTGAATGATTAGCAGGATATTGATAAGAATGTGGTCTCTGATATGCATGCTGGTGAGACTGCTGCTGCGTGTATGGCTGTCGGTGCTGAAAGTGTGGACGTCCATGCTGCGTGTGACTGTACTGCTGCTGCTGCGGCTGGTGATGAGGTACACTCGGTTGCTGAATTGGAGTATACCAAATTCCGTTGATCTCAAGAGTGACTTGAGGCTCAATATCCATATCCACAGAACTAGTGATCTGACTGGGATTGGCATGAGACTGGTCCTCATGCCAATCAATCTGCGGAGTCTCTTGCTCGCTCTGGACGAAATGTATCTGTCGGGTGGGCAGAGCGGGTAAAGATCTCCGTGCAGGTTGTGAAGTCGAAGAAGATTGGGCCTGCTGATACTGAAGTTGTAGCTCTGTTACCTTCTTCATGAGATCACTCAGCTGCTGAGCGAGAGTTGAGAGTTTCTCCAACTCTCGCAATGGTTGTAAGTCCTAAACTTGCTTCTGAATCGCATCTACAATGTTAATTTTTTGCTAATAAAGCCCATGTTGGTATTGGATCCAGACTCTGAAATATTCGCCACCTTATGATGCTTTCTGTGATGTGGTGGCTGAGGGGCCTTCTGGAATGCCCGAGTAGAGTTGACGACTCTCGAGTTTTCCGCCATCCGAAGATGTACCAAACTGACTCCGCATCCTTGTTCAGATAAATGCCGCCACATGCGGCACTCACTAGCACCTGAATGTCCGGCTGGAGTCCTCCAAAATAATTTTGCACAAGCACCTTCATTGGCGTCTCATGATGCAGGCATCTCTCTGTAAGATCCTTGAATCTATCCCATGCCTCATGGAAAGATTCATTCAGTAGTTGCGTGAAGTTGGAGATCTGACTCCTCATCGTGTTCCTCCTTCCCAGAGGAAAATACTTACGCATGAATGTAGACTTTAAATCTTCCCATGTAGAAACTTCCCTTCCTAAATGACTCAACCAGTAAAGTGCCTTATCTTCTAAGGCGAAGGGAAAGGCTTTTAGGCGAACAACCTCCTGCGTAACTGCTAGATAGCTCGCCGTACCACAAATCATCTCGAACTGCTGCAGAAAGGTAAACGACTCCTCTGTAGCATTCCCGTAGAACTTGGAAAGCAAAGAGATGAAGGACGGTCTCAGCACGTATGGCCCTTGATTCGGCAGTAGCCAAATCCAATGATGTAGCATTCACGCTCCCGACTCATATTCATCTCGTAAAGTGGCAGTAACCACTGCAGGTGGTAAAGGGTTCCTGACTCCTACTCTCATCGCGGCTATCTCAGCTCGCAACTCATTCTGAGTTTTGAATTGTTCTCGAATATGTAGGTTCATATGTTGTAATGTATCGAGAATCCTGGTCATGATATCTATGGCCGGATCCGGTCTTCCCTCAGCATGGTGATCCTCTGCTAGACTCTCCTTTGCTGGTCCTTTTCCATGAGCCATTTGCTTCAGATCTTCTGTGAAAGAGAATTTCTCGTAAGAACTCCGCGAAAAATCAGTTGGAGAAATTGATGATATATTGAGGCAAGGGTTTGCCTCAAAAGACTGGCCAGGAGGTGAGGGAGTCTGGGTCTTACTCTCCTTGAGATCAGATGGGACCAACTCGGGAAGACGGTCATCCTCGAGTGTGTGAAAATGTACGACGAACGGTGAACGATCGAGGGCTCACGGAGTCTGAGCAAAATAGCCGTCGAGTCGTCATCTTCGATGTCAAGAGAATGATCGGGAGAGCACGGTTAACGATTTAAGAGAGATGGAAAATGCGTAAAAACTGCGGTATCTCACACCCTGCAAGAAAACACAAAGCAAACCTCATTTTCACCAACACAACCCGATGATGACCGTAAGAGTTCGGTCGTTTATCTTATCGGTTTTAGGATTGTATCAGTATACAAATATAATCCCCAATTAATGCGAGCTGATAGGTGCCCTAAGTTTCCCCGCAATACTGTCCCGAGTCTTTACAGAGAACCACTTGCTCTCAACCAGTATGGGGGTAAGTACGGACCATTTCCGGCTACCCGTGTTACTTGAGGACAGAGCCTTATGCAATGTCCTATAAACCCCCCACTCTACTAAGTAAACTCGGACCGTTTCCGGCTACCCGAGCATACCCACTGAAAAGCAGTGATTAGATGTATAGACTAAGTAGTATTTCTAAAGAAATACAGGTTTTGGTTCTATCCTTAAGGGTCATCTCTCACTCGCGAACTCTGAGAAGTACCTGTGTGGGGATTACTCCTCCAAATCACTTGATCCTTACATTTATTTTAGGTCAGATACTTAAGGAGTCCCGATTTTATTTTTGGTTTTATATTTTTTTGGGTTTTTTTCAGACAAACATCTAATGAATATTTTTATATATATTTTTAGAAATCCTAAAATCATACACCTAGGTTGTGAGTCCTAAAACTAACTACGAAGGCGTAATTAAATAAGAAAAAAATGAAAACTCCTAAGCAAGCACCTAGCCTCGTGAAAAGTCGTGAAAAATCGACGACGCGAGAAAAACCGCGGCAGGTGCCCTGATCCCCCGAATGCACAACACTCTATGAATCAGACCCCAAGAAAAATGGGAGGGGAGGTACAAGTCGGGATGCCCTTTTGGGGCCCCTTTCTAAAAAAATAAAAACTCGGGCAAGTGCCCTTTCTTTTTCTTTTCTTTTTTCGATAAGAATAAAAGAAAAAATACAACCTAAACCCTAACTAACCCATCCCTCAGCAACCGAGAAACTCAGTCTCTACACTTTCAACTACTTTGGCTTCCGTAAAGCCGGCTGAACCTGCGGGCCCTACAAAGATTAGTTAAGAACAAAAAATACTCAAAAAACTGTAAAAACCATAAAAACCAAAGAAAAAGCTGTAAATCAAAAACTGGAAGAAAACAAAAATTGTAAAATCAAGAATATGAGAGAAACTCGGTTCAAAAACCGTTGTGGTAATAACACCTCCCCAGCAACGGTGCCATTCTGATAACGCGGTCCCGACCTCGATTTAATTTGTTGTCAGTTGTAGAGAGAGAGAGAAAGCCACAGAGAGGGAACCGTGTTGAATCAAACAAAAATTATGATAAAAATAGGAGAGAGAAATAAAATCCCATTTTATCGTTCACTACTAATTTTACCAGAGAGTGTGCCTGGGTCTAACTCAAGGAGGCAGAATATTTAAACTTTGGTTTTCGAGTTAAGGAAAGAATACCAAGAAATTCCTCTTTTATTCTTGATTTTTAAAGTAAGAAAATTGAAAAGAAATCCAGCTCGAAATTAACTCGAAAAGATGAAAAATCAAAACAACACAACGAAGCGACGAAAAATACAGGAAAAATACTCGAAAAATATCTTGGGTAGTTATCAAGCTACCCTAAAAAATCATGAAAAAATAAGAAAAATACGAGGTCCAAACAACCCCTACAAGCCAGGGGCATAACAGTAAAAAAGTATTTAGTCTCATTATAGAAAGGTCCTTTTAGGGACTGAAATGAAAAGAAACTAAAAGAATTGCATTTAGGTCCCTGCATGCGGACCTAAACGTAATTTCTTAAAACTTCTGGGGAGGCTTTATAATTCTGAAACTTGATGGGTTAAGTACGTAAATTATCCACCATTTCAGATTGAACGATCAGGATTAGAAGGTGGCGCTCGATCGGGACCGTCGATGAAGGGACACGTGTCGCACACCTATGCGACCAGCCTGTTCTTGATGTTCTTGAAGTCTGTTGCGCAGCTGACGACGATGCCCTTGATGAAAGGGAATTATCAAGGGTCTAGATATCTCACAAGGCGAGACATCCAGTCGATGCGGTGATCACTCAACAGATCCCAAATACATCAACAATTAACCCACAATAAAATATATGCAATGAATATCCAAAAATGCGGAGTTAAAATTTATTATAACTCTACATGTAAATGTGTATAGGAGTAAGTACATGTAGAGGTCAAACACTGGGAGACGAAGGGAATGTATGTGATGTATAATTTATTCAATCCATTGTTCATGTCCATTTATGGTTTTTGTGGGTTTTTAATTTTATATATTTTTTATTTTTATTTTATTTTTTTTCTTGTTTTTATAATTTTTATTATTTTTTTATATTTTATACTTTTTTTATATTTTTATATTTTCTTTTTATATTTTTTAATTATATAATCTAGATATATATGTAAAGGGATATATATAAGAGGAGAGAGAGAGGTAGTACAATATATGGATATACACACATATATATAGATATAAGTGCTTAAAGTGTATAGATATAATATGTATATATTTTTTTTGTTTTTGATCTTTTTCTAATTTTGGTGTTATTTTTCAGGAATATTTCTAATTTTTTTTTATTTCAAAAATGTCCGCAATATGGACTAATTAGCTAGCCGAATGTAATTTGGGGTTTAAAAATAATAATGTATAGATAATTATAAAAGAGAAAAACATATTTTTGGGTTTTTTTAGGGATTTTTCTATTTTTTGTTAGATTTTGGAGCTTTCTGATTTTTTTTATTTTTCTTTTTCATATTTTTAGAGTTTTTCAATTTATAGACTCAATACAGATATAAATATACCATATATTTTTTTGGGATTTTTCAAAAACATGTTATATTTTTTTGTATTTTATAATTTAGACAGTACAAAAAGGGCTCTTTTTTCATTTTTAATAATTAGGATAAATGCAAAAAATGTGAAATAAAATATGGGCGTGGAAGAACACTACATCAAGCATTTATCCTCATTTTTCTGAACTTTTAGGAGCATCATAAGAATTTTTAATAAATAGATAAAACAAACAAAAATCAAACAGCCTGGCAGGGGCATTTTTGCAAATAAAATAAGTATCAGGGGCATCAGTGCAAAAATACCTATAGAAATAAACATTTATTAAAAGTTTTGGGGCTCATTTACAATATACAAAAACCGCCAGGGTGTACATGCAAATTTCACGCGCCTCACGTGGGACTGCAGGTGAGGCGCGGAAGGACCAAAATGCAATTAAGGAAAATACAAGGGTCCTACTGCAAAATTTACAATTATTTTATAACGTGAAAATTTATTTACAGCATTAAACATTAAATAAAATAAAAAGCGAGGGTATAAGTGAAAATTACCCCCTCAGGCGCGCGATCCAACGGTTGGGCGTTGTTCACTTGACACGCGTCGCCTTCTCCTCGCCCGATGACGCTTCGCCAATGAAGGGCTGGGATTAGATCAGCCGAGCTGATCTGACGATCGATGAAGAGCTCCATCCAACGGCTGGCTTCTGATCTGGGCTGGGAACACGATCGGATAGTGAAGACGAAGGCTCGAAGAACAGGGAAGAACTCCCCCTTCCCCGACCTTCGATCCGGTGCTGCACTTTCGTCCGACACTCCCTCGGGCTTCTGATGCTACAAAAAGCTTCCTGGGGGCCTACTCTGTCGATTGAGGTGCTCAGGAGAGCCGGGGGCTCACCGGAGCAGTCCAGCGGAGTCGGTGAAGGTCGAGGCTCCCAGGTACCTGCAGAAGAATAAAAATCGACCCCAACGGGGGTCCTTTGGCCTCCCAGCACCTGCAAGAAAGCTCAGGGCACAAAGACAAGGGGTTTGGGGTCTTATTTGGGTCAAATGAGCGAAGGGGGACGCGGGGCGGTGATCTCCGGCGAAGGGCGGAGGAAGAGATCGGATCTCCGGATCGGATGAGGATCTGGGTGAATGAAAATGCCTGGGGCGTAGGAAAATGGAAGGGTAAGGAGATGGAGGCGGGAGGGTGGTCGGAACACGGCGGGGGTACTGTGAATGGGTTCGCCGGATCTATGCTAATTCTAACAGCTAAACTTTAATCTAAAGACAGAAATGAAATACTAAAAGCAAAACCTATCTAAAACAAGTAAAAACGTAGCTCTTAAACCTGGGGGCCTCCAGGGAGCAGGGAGGACGCCGGAGCTCCGCCGCGACAAAACTCTCCTCCTCCTTGGGCCGAACCGAGGTGCTGGGAAGCACCTCCTGTTACGAGGGATACTCCAGGAACTGATTCAAGCTTATTGGGAGGATGAAATTGGCCAAATTCGGCCAAGGAAGAAGACAAAATTATTTATAGACATCCCTGGAGACCTTTATTGTCTGGCTAATATCTAGGAATCGGTGGTATGTACAAGGGATCCAAGATCTCGACGAGAATCTCGGAAGATCAGAGAGAAAAATCCGTGAAGAGATCGACGGTGATGGAGCACTGAGTCGAGCGGGAAAAATGCAAGAAAACGGGGGAAAAGACATGTCTGACGGGAGTCAGAGGCGCAGGGGGGAGTTGACCGGAGGTCAATACTCCCTGGCCCCTGATTGGTCCACGTCGGACCGATCTTGACCCATTTATTTAACATAATAAATGAATTAATTAGGTTTTGCATATAAAATAAAAAATGTTTATAAATTAATGTAGTATTTATTTCTGATTTTTATTATTTTTTTGATATATTTTATTACGGTTTTATTAAAATAATGTATTTATATATATATTTATTTTTATTTTGTTATTTTAAATTTTATTATTTTATTTTCTTATTTTATAAATTTATAACTTATTTTTATGAGTATAAATATATTTTTATTTAATTTTTATGAGTTTATTTACATATTTAAATAAATAGGTATATGTATATGTAAGTATACTTGTAGGTATTTTACCTGTATATTATGTACATTTTATTTATTTAATGAATTTATTTTTTTATTTTGGATTTGTATTCTTAATAAGTTATATATAATATAGACATTATTATAAAAATATAGATGAATAAAGAATGAAAGAATTAAATCCCCTTTTATTTATATACATATAGGTGGCATAAGTCTTTTGTCTATGTAGTCTATAGACTTATTTTATTTCACAAATTCTTTTTGGTTTTCTTGTAATTTCAACATGTACATGTATTATATATATTATTTACAAAATTCTAAAAATATAATTTGATAAAAATAATAAATATTGAATAAAATGAATATTTTAATCAATCCTATGTACAAGGAGGGCCAAAAACCTAACTTCTGCAGATGGACTCCAAAAATTATGAAACCAATTTTATTAAATAGTTCTTGGAAAGCTATATACAATTAAAGGTGAGTTTGGGTGATTTGGAGTTTTTATTTGCAAGATATGGGTCTGTGAAGTTGAGATTTTGGCTTTTTATTCTGGGTATAAAATGCACACTGTGTGTTATTTTTGTAGAAACTAAATTTTGTATTTTTATTTACATTATTATCTACAACTTTTAAGTACAAAGTTTCTTTATTTGATGAATAAATAATTATGTACAAAATAGGTGTCAAAAATGCATAAATGGATGAACAAATAAATAAGGTATTTATTGTATAATTGGCCCTTATCTCCCCCTACTTTATTCCTTGTCCACCAATTCCATTCTGGACTTGGTCTCGGGGTTAGGGTCATAAAATATTTTCAATATTTTATTCCTTTTTCTTTTCTTCTCTTTATTATATAATTTTGGCATTAAAAACCTTATTTAATGTACAATTAATACAATGAATCATGAATGCTATTATATACAAATTAATGCTATTTACATGCATATGCCGGGGTTTTTAAGGCCAAAATGATAGAATAAAGGTGATGGAATGGAGATTCATCAGCCCTCTTCTCCCAATTATAGCCGGCGAACGACGATGGTCTAGGGCCTCCGGCAGGGCTAGAGGGGTGACTCCTTCACCCCTCGAGCTCGCCTGCGGTAGTTCTCCTCCAAGGATGGACGGAAGGTGATGCTCTCCGTCGATGAAGTTGGCGGTGTACTAGACCTGGACATGATGTCAAGACCGAAACACCTTCTTCGATTTGGAGTTGCGTGGAGATTGAAAGCTCCAGATGTCTTGAATTTGCTCCAGATGAAAGCTAATCCTGCAAGGAATGATTATATATGCTTGTTTTGCAAAGAAATCAGCCCAAGGATGAAGATTTGCAAGATCAAAATAATGTTTCTAGTATGGTTGAAAATATTAATGAAAAGTAACGAAAATGAATCACGAAGTGGTTTGATTTCGAATTAAATGAAGAGGTTAATTGGATGGGCATCTAAGAAGATTGATTAGTGAACCTAATCACGTAATTATCTATCCTAATCAAGGCATGAAAATCGAAAAATAAAATGGCGAAGGATGGAAGAATTACCTGTGGATAGAAGGTATAGGACCTCCTGATGCTTGCTCGATGGCGTAGCATTCCCGGAGCTATACGCGGCGTGGGGCGGCGATGCAAGGAGAGGATCCACCTTGGAGATTCTCCTCCGACGTCCCTCTTCCACGCGAGGCTGCTTGCGGATGCTGTCACCACCGGAGGCGGCCAGAATGAAGCTTGGAACTAAAGGAGTCGGTACTGGAATGGGGGGGGGTTTCAGGTTGTTGGAGAAGACTGAGTTGGTTACGCCAACTTCATGGGCTTTTATAGATGAATTGGCGAAGCTCTAAGGTGAATCTAATGGCAGGCGTGCATGGAGGTTGTTAGGGGAAGAAATTAGAGGGCTTAGATCGCTCAAGGAGGTTAGAGGTGAATCGGAGGAAATTGTTGAAGTCGACCGGGCCGAACAGAAGCTCCACCGGCTTCTTGGAAAAGAAGAGCCTGGTGCTGCATGGTTGGCCAGATAATTAAAATACTTGTAAATTATGTAATAAATAATAAATGAATATTTTAAATAGGTATAAAAATGAAAAATATAAATAATTAAATTATCTAAATTAGGGTTTATTTTATTTTATTGTAAATAATAAATATTATTTGAAATATAAATATTATATTAATAAATAAGTATAAATAATACTTAATAAATAGGTAAGAATTTTTAATTCAATAAATAATTACTTATTTATTAATTTATATTTTCTTAATTATTAAAATAATAAAAAAATACCTTTTTGAATTTTCGTGGATTTTAATAATTTAGTTTATATATATTAATAAATACAGGTATAAGTTAGATAGTTCAATTTCATTTATAAATTGGGTTTTGGATTTTTTAAAAATAACAAATAAGCTCCAAAAATGTTGAAATAAATCATGGTGAAAATACAATATCATGAAAATAATTAAAAATTAATAAAACTATAAATAATGTGTTATTAATAAAATAAATAGCCCAGAAACCCCGTTATCATTAGGTCCCAAAATCGACTTTTTGCAAATGGACCCCGATTTCAATGAAACCACTATATTAATTAGAGAATATTATTTTAGGAACTTTAAAGGTGAGTAGAGGGAAATTGGGATTCGTATGAGGAAGTTATGATGTTCGGAAGTTGAGAATTTGACAATTTAAAAGTAGGATTTCTTGGCATATATACAATATAATATTTTTAACTTATATATATATATATATTTAGACATAATTAGGAAAGGAATTTTATGAAAAATATGTTTATATGAATTACTTAAAAATCAATGAAGATTTGATAATTATTTGATATATAGTAATTAATGTGTGGGGTGTTCTTTAATTATTTTTATGGTTTTCTTCTCTTATCTCCCCCTACTTGTTGGTTTGTCGACTAATCCATGCTGACTTGGTCTCGGGGGTTAGGTTATATAAATATATCTTTCAGCTATATTTATATTTTCAGAGTCATATTGTACATATATACATATCTACAATCTGCCTTCTTTTCTTTATTTTTTTATTCTTTATTTATTTACATGTTTTTAATGCATAAAAGTACATTTTTATTCATGAATAGGATTTTGATAAAATGTGGAAATTTACATGTATTTGTTAAGGGTTTTAAGATAAAATGCGACCGAAATGTTAATGAATCATGGATTCATCATGGAGTCTTGTAGGCCGTTTTATAGGCCCACAGAACCTGTTCCAACAGTTTAGACCAGTTCTTCCTATCTGGACGAACCAACTTCTGAAGAATACCCTTCACCTCCCTATTAGAAACCTCTGCTATGCCTTTATATTGTGGGTGATATGGGTTGGCTATTCTATGCTCAAATTTATATTCCTTAGCCAAAGATCTCATTTCCTTATTCGCAAACTGGCTACCCCCATCCGAAATCAAGACATTTGGTACCCTGAACCATGCAATGATATTATCCTTGATAAACTTACAGACGATTTTGCTATCTGCGGTTCAGGTTGGAATAGCCTCTACCCATCTCGATAAATAATCAACCGCTAACAAGATGTACTCAAATCCATGGCTATTGAGAAAAGGACCCATAAAATCAATCCCCCATGCATCGAAAACATCACAGAAAATCATTGGTTGCTTGGACATTTCATCTCTATAACCAACAATCCCTCCCATTCTTTGACAAATCAGGCATGACCGTACAAAATCATTAGCATCTCGAAATAAGGTCTGCCAGTAAAATCCACATTGGAGTACCTTGTGTGCGATTCTCTTTCTCGAATGGTGTCCTCCAGCCTCGAGAGAATGACAATGTGTGAGGAAACTCTGGTATTCCTGAGGAATACATCTTCGCCAGACACAATCCGATCCTCCTGAAGAATACATCTTCGCCAGACACAATCCGGTCCTTCATAGAAAAGGAAAGGATCATCCCAATGGTATTTTCTTGAATCCGACTTCAATCGATCAATCATTCTCTTAGTCTAACCAAATGGAAACTTCTTGGAGATAATATAGTTCACTATGTTGGAATACCATGGGACTGAATCAGTAACGCAAATTGACGCGTCTGGAAAAGGCTCCTTAATTGGTCCAGTGTCAGGATAATCGTTTTGCTCAATTCGAGAAAGGTGATCAGCAACAACATTCTTTATTCCAGGTTTTTCTTTGATCTCCAAATTAAATTCCTGGATTAATAAGATCTATCTTAAAATCCATGCTTTAGCATCCTTCTTATCCATTAGATATCTAATTACCGCATGATCAGTGAAAATCGTCACCTTGGAGCCCAATATGTATGATCTAAATTTCTCAAGAGCCCAAACTACTGCGAGCATTTCCTTTTTAGTTACCGTATAATTTCTCTGTGCATGATCCAAAACTTTGCTCGCATAATGAATCGCATAAGGAATCCCATCTCGTCTTTGTCCAAGCATAGCCCGGACAACAAAATCTGATGCATCAGTCATGATCTCAAAGGGAAGAGACCAGTCGAGAGCTTGTAATATCGACGATTCACATATTTTCTTTTTCATGAGCTCGAAGGCCTCTAGACACTTGTGATTTACAATAAACTCGGTGTCATTTCCTAAGAGCTCAATCAGTGGTCGAGCGATCTTTGAAAATTCAGGAATAAACCTTTGATAAAATCCAACATGCCTTAAGAAGGACCTCAGTGACTTGATATTGGTTGGTGGCTCAAGTTTCTTGATCACATCCACCTTGGCAAGGTCGACTTCTATTCCCTTTTTGGAGATGGCGTGCCCCAACACAATACCCTATGTCACCATAAAGTACTTTTCTCCCAGGAGAGTACCAAATTAACCTCCCTGCATCTCTGGAGGACTCGGTCCAAATGCACTAAACATGTATCGAATGAATCACCATGGATCGAGAAGTCATCCATGAAAACTTCCAGGAAACCACCAACCATTTCGACAAATACGACAATCATGCATTGCTGAAATGTGCCAGGGGCATTACAAAGCACAAATGGCATGCGCTTGAATGCGTAGGTGCCGAAAGGACATGTAAATGTGGTCTTTTCCTGATCTTTGGGAGCGATGGCTACTTGATTGTAGCCAGAGTACCCATCAAGAAAACAAAAGAATGCTTTTCCTGCAAGTCTCTCCAAGATTTAATCAATAAATAGCAGTGGAAAGTAATCTTTCTTGACCGCAACATTTAGGCGCCTGCAATAGACACCGACGTGCCATGACGTGGGTACTCGGGTCGCAATCTCTACCCCCTCCTCGTTGGTGACCATCTAAATTCCCGACTTCTTCGGGACAACATGAAGGGGGGCCACCCACTTGGAGTCAGAAATGGGGTATATAAACCCTGCTTTGCACCATTTCTCTATCCCTTTCTTAACTACTTCCCGGAGATTGGGATTTAATCTTCTCTGAAATTCACGGGAAGGTCTTGCGTTATCCTCAACATAGATTTGGTGCGAGCAGAGAGCGGGATTGATTCCTACGAGATCCGACATAGTCCAACCAATGGATTTTCGATTCCGCTCAAGGACTTCGAGTAATTTAGATTCCTGATCTATGGTCAATGATGAGCTAATGATCACATGAAATTTCTCTTTGGGTCTAGTAGGAAATGCATACTTGAGTGTGGGAGGATGTGGTTTCAGCTCCGATAAATCTGAATCATCAATTAGGTCTTGCTGAATGGTTTTCGAGTCTGGCTCTGTGTTGGTTGGCGGTGAATCACTTTGTGACATGCTTGCTACCAATTCGGACGAAAGGTGAGTTGGATCACAAAAGTAGTGCGGTAATTCGACCAAAGCTGCGTCCGACTCATCATCTACATTTCTTGAATGTCCCGAAGAAGATGGGATTGACAAATCCGAAAGGATTTCTATGTCATCAAGATTATAGGTATTAGTGTGTCTAGATAGGTTTGGCATCATCTCGAAAACTGCACTGTGCACTGTTTCTTCTTCTGATGAGGGACTTCCACTTTGAATTTCCGGAAGTTGATCCCACGACCCAGTAGTGCTAATGAGATTGCATTCTGCTTTTTTGAGTATTCAGTGGTAGATTCAGAGTCCGGTCTTTTCCACTTTGTTTACTTCATCTCCAAGTCCACCTCTCCGCCTGGAGAACGGAATTTCATCATTCCTGTACCGTAATCAAATACGGATTTAGCAGTTCGCAAGAATGGTCTTCCAAGAATGATTTGGGATTCTTTGTAATGGTTCGGGGTCTCCATATCAAGGACAGTGAAGTCCACTTTGTATTCTGTACCCTCAATCAAGATGACTACATTTTTTACTTCTCCCTTAGGTCTCTTAGTGGATTTATCAGCAAATTGCAGCGGAGATAATGATTTTCTGAGAGGACCTAACTCCAATTTGTAATATAAGGCTAAGGGAAGAAGATTGATTCAAGAACCATTATCGAGTAGTGTGCGTGCGAACGGAATGCTGCCAATGCGACTCTCCACATAATAATCACCCAGATCCCTTTTCTTTCTTGGTAAATGCTGATTTCTGACACATTTGGTAGTTGCAACAGTCAAGATATGAGTCTCCACAAATTGACTTGGTTTCTTCGCACGAGTCCTGGTGGGAGTGCATTTCACTTTCAAGTACTTTTGAAATGCAGGATTATTGGCCACATATTGATCAAAGGGTACTTTGACTGTGATATTTTCCTGGAAAAATCGCTCCATTTTGGGGTCATCTTGAATGTTTTTCTTTGATTTTCCTTCTTAAGGGCATGGGGAAAAGGAATGGAAGCATTTGAGATAGGAGATACAGGTTGCTGAAAAGGTGACAAATGTATTTTTGCAGCAACTAGAGGTGCAACGTCCTCTGTAGACTCCATAGATGCCTTTCCTTTCTTGCGTGCTGGGATCTTCACTGGTGCATAATTTAGGTGTCCTTCTTCTTCGTTCTCAAAAGTATCCTCCGGTTGATCTTCCGAGTCTTCATGATCCAATTCCCGTGTCCGGTCAGGTACATCCACAATCCTTCTGCTCCTAAGTGACATAGCATTGATATTGTCAAACGAAAGGATCTCATGTTCAGATGTGGAAAAATCTGAATAGTATACCTGGCCATTGTGTTGCGAAGATTGAGATTTGTTCAAGCTATTAGGGTTAGCTTGAACTTGGGCGGGAATGGTTATAGCCAGGACTGTCTGTTCATCTCTTCAACGGGACAAGCGATTAACATCAACCCGTAGATCTTGTAGTTCATTTCGAAAGTTGTGATTCTCCTCGAGCATCTGTCTCTGGATATCTACGGGGTCTTCTTGAGAGTTGGATGGTTGAGATGGCTGTTTTGAGGTGTGACTTTGTGGAGCATGATATTGCTGACGGTACTGAGGCTAGTTCTGGCGGTTGTATAGCTTCTGCTGCTGCTTCGGGTGTTGGAATGATGCAGTGTTCTGAGTGTGCTGCGGTGCTGGTGGGAATGCTGCATTATAGAAAGTGGGTGGACGTTGGTAAGGCTGACGGTCCCCCATATTACCCTGTCGAGTATTATATTGAGTGTACCAGATGCCATTCACTTCGAACGTCGGAGGCGGGGCTTCTTCAACAATCTCGACTGGTGAAGGTGACTGCTGGGAAGGTTGGGCATAGGATTGGTCCTGAACCCACGGTTGTTATTGTCCTGATCCTGGCTGCTCTTGGACATGGTGTATATGATAGATCGAGACCGTAGGTGCAGTGGGTATCCCTATCTTGGATACCTTCTTAGTCAGCTCCTCCATTTGCTTCGGAAACTGGGAGATCCTGTTGTTGATGTCGTTCATCCTCTTATGAATCTGATCCACAACTGTCAATTTATCAGCGATGATGTTCATGTTTGGAATCAAATCTTATGCTATTTCTGCAACAGTTTGCTTTCCCCCTTTAGATTGGAATGTATTCAGGGAATCGGTGTACGCCCTACTGGCAATCTGTGAGCTCTTGTCTCAGCCATTTGCTCTAGTACCTTCCAGATGGTTTCAGCTCCGCATAATGTGTAGTTTCCACCGCAAGCAATGCTCACCAATCCTTGAGTCTCATAGTTGAGGCCATAGTAGAGTGACTGAACTAGGATGTTGTTATCCAGGTCATGGCATGGAAATTTCTGTATTAGATCTTTAAATCTATCCCACGCATCACAGAGTGATTCATTAGGCATCTGAGCGAAACTGGTGATGCGTGTCCTCATCTGGTTGGTTTGACTCAAAGGGTAGAATTTTTTCAAGAATAGGTTTTTGAACCTATCATAGGTGGTCACCGTCACTCATAAATTCTTCACCCAGTAATCTGCCTTCCCTTTCAACGAGAAAGGGAGTGCAGTGAGACGAATGTAATCCTGGCTGACCTGCAGGTGCCTCAGATTAGAACATATCAGCTCCAAGTCTCACAAAAATTCACATGGTTCTTCAGTTGCATTACCATGGAACCGTGGTAATTGACTCAAGAAGTGTGGTTTCAGTTCATAGTTGATTTCTGGCTGAGGAGGCTGCAAATAATTTCTCACGCTGTACTGCCCGGGATTGTACGCTGCTTCCATTGGTGGTTCTCCCCCAGCATTCAACTGTTCTAGTTGCTCTCTTAGTAAAAGTTGTTGCTGCTCAGACGCAACTAATCTTGCAAAAATCATCTGCATCGGATCTTCATTTGGTCCATCTTCATGGTCTTTCTTAGAAGACATCTTGGGAGGCATCTTCTTCAAATTCTTCTTCTCTCCACCTTCAGAATGTGAGAAATCAGAGTCAATAGACTGGAAAGAATCATAATCATAATTATCGAGGTGAGAGTCTTCCTCAATGTGATCAGGAGATAAAGAAAGAGTATGGGTTTGACCTCCTTCCAGGAAGATGGAAGAATCATAGGAGGAGGATTCACGGGAGAGGTGTCCCTAAACCCAAGGTGGTCCTAAGTAAGAGTGTCTTCGAACCATTGAGACTAGAAAGTTTGTGGTGGTCAGAGAAGGGTTCGTGGAGTCCGAACGAAAATTACCACAATCTTCCATTCTCGATTTCAAGAGATTATCAAGAGGTTTACGATTCATGATCTAGGCACAAGTGTGCAGTATTCGATGATTATCTAGTTTCTACGCACAAATCAAACACAATATGGAGCCTTGTTTCACCAACTACTCAATGAAGATCGTGAGGGTTCGACCAGTTATCTTGTCAATTTTTAATTGGCGAGAATTCAAATCTTGCAAACCATTTAGACGAGCTATTAGGTGACTGTATTTCCCTACCGACTGGCCCGATTTCTTACGACTAGTTGCACCTACTTTCAACCAGTATGGGTGTAAGTATGGACCGTAAAATGGCTACCCGTGTTACTTGAGGACGGAGCCTTACATAGTGTCCTCTAAACCATCCACTCTGCTAAGTAAATTCGGACCGTTTACTGGCTACCCGTTAGATCCTCACTGAAAAGTAGCTAATCATTTTTGGTAGAATCAGTAGTCAATATGAAAATCCTGGCTTGGCTCTATCCTAGCGTGCATCTCTCTCCTCGCTGCAAGATAAAAGCATACAATGTCGGGGTTGCTCTCCCGCAAGAATTCTTGATTTTATGGGTTATTTAAAATCAACTATATTTAGCAGTCCCAATTTTAATTTGACGATCACTAAAGAATTAAGTGAGCACAAATACATGTCTACCGTCCAATCCCAATTTACTTTAAAATTATGTGACAAAACAAGAGGGAGAAGTTTGGGAAAAGCCGATGCACGCGAAAAGCTATGATGTATGCTCAGTTAGAAGACTTACAATGAATCCTCGCAATCTCCATGTGGGATGCAATACAAGAATTGAAAGATGAATGCAAGATGATGAAAAACCGCACCTAGCAGAAAGTTCTATTAACGGGAAAGAATTGAGTTGAATTTGGCTAAATTGAACGATCTAATGTGCGTCTCAATTAAAGTGAAGTGTGGGCCTAGGTCCTACAAGCACAATCAAAAATTTAAAATGCTTTAAGAGCCGTAAGTGCAGGTCTATCCTAAGCACCACTCAAGTCGGGCGCCACCCTCACCGGAGAGTGAAACAGACCATGACACACCATATAAAAAGTTTGAGGTCTTTTTACACATGCGAGAGTCCAAATGGACATCGCTATAAATGAGCAATTAATTACATAACTTTAAAATTGGAGAAAATAAATCCTAGACTCTACGCTCTCCCACGACTCGACTCGATCTTAATTTAATTACGACTTTTTCGGAAATTGGTGAAGATGCGTTGATTCTTGAAAAACCGCTCCACGGATGCCGGGTACCTCGCAAGAAAAATAAGAGAGAGAATGTAAGAGAGTGACTAAAAAATAAATAAAAAATAAAATAAGAAAATAAATGCTGAAAATAAAATAAAATAAAAATAAATACAGGAAAAAAAATAGAATTTACAGTGATTATTCGGGAGTCAGACTACCTGAATGCGAAAAACCGAACAAAAAAGTTTAAGAAAAAAACACTAAGCCGTTTGCCTCTTCGGCAATGGCGCCATCTGATGAATCCAAGATTACCGATGTTAAAATGTGTCGATATGGAATGGATTATCGTTCGCTTAAAAATACGTCATTTCGTTGTAGGCGGGCAATTGGAATTGATCAAGAAATAACCACGCAAAATTTTTATCAATTTTAATCAATGCGGTTTTTTTGTTTATTTTACTTGGGCAAGTCCCAAGGTCGAACACAAGGATGCAATGGAACAACCTAGAATTTTGTCTATAAAACTTCGTGCGTGATTTTCGAGGCGATAATTTTTTGTATTTTTTATGCAATTAGAGATGCAAAATGCAATTTTGGCCTATTTTAGGGACTAAAAGGTAAATATCGACCAACGATGTCCGAAAAATATGAAATTTGGCCAAGATGATAACTATGATGAAATGAATGTACTGTAAACTTTTTTGGAATTTTTGGGAGCAAGATGAAATTTCTATGAATTTTAAATACAAACAAAGCGAATTTCAATATTTAATTATAATAAATATTAAACCTATTTATTTTCAAAAGACAAAATTATCCAAGATCTATCATGAGGTGATCGATCTCAAAAAAATCTTAAACCTCAAAAATATGAGATTTAATACCTATTAAAAATCAAGCATTGAAATATGAAAAATAATTTTTCTAAGGCAATTTATGCATGCATATTAAATTATTTTTGGAAACAATGTTAAGCACAATTAACTCTACAATCCATGATTTTTCGGTAATTTTTAGAGCAACGGTTAATCAATTATAAATTTTAGAGCTCAAAAAGGGCAAAGTATGAAACTTTCCACAAAATAAATAATTATTAATTAACCACTAATAGCAAAAATGTCAAACATATGCCAAGATGTAGAGAACTAATTGACGAACACCATGCTATTTTTTGATAATAAAATAATGCACAATAGCCGTTCAAAATAGAGGGGGGAACACATGGGTATTTCTGAAATTACAATAAACAAAAGGAAATAAAATATGAGAGAAGGGACTAAATTTTAATTACAAGAAGTCCTGGGGGAGTCGAGCGCAAAATTCCCTAGGGGTCACGTGTCGAGCATGTGACCTGGTCGGTGGGGGCTGATGCACAATTAGTGGAACCACCGGGGGCTTCGTTGCAATTCCTCACGCGAAGCACGTGACGCCCATGTGCAGTAGTAGGCTCGGTTGGAGGTTCGGCGCAGGCTTCCACGTACCGTGCTGGTGTGATTCGGTGTGGCCCGAGGAAAGAGGTCTGGGCCCGAGGCTGGTCTTTCAATCTGAACCGTCGATGATGATAGATCCGACGCCTGAGGATTGGGCATTTTCTGGATGGCCAGATCTTACTCGTGCTAGATCTGACATCTGTAATTGGCCGACACACGGCCGATGGGTATCAGGGCAGTTGCTTCCGATGGTGATGAAGGTGCAGAGAAAGGCCCTATAGCTGAAGTGGCTGGAAGGTGATGAAGATCATGCCTGAGCGTCAAAGGCGTTGCTCGTCGTTGAACGTCGATGCAGAAAGTCGATGGTGAGCCCTGGGAGTTGGCGTTGACGGCTGGTGAAGTAGCCCTTGGAGTCGAAGTTGATGGCGGCGGTGTAGTCGATGAAGGTCGTCGGAGGTTGGAAGGTGTCAGGGATGTTAGGTGATCGGAGAAGCATTGAAGCAGATATCGTAATTGGAGGTGCTCAACGATTGAAGCATATGAGTTGCGAATGCGGAGGAGATGACGAAGAGGTTGTAGGAGGGATCAGGGATGATGGTGGATTCGAAGTGGAAGATAAGGTGACGGGGAGGTTACTTGGAGGTGAAGGCTCAACGGCGAGATGCCAGAGCTAAGCAGTGGCGCGGATGACGAAGCTGCAACGAGGTCTGTCGACCTCGGATCACGCCGATGGAGGGAGCTTGCCGGACTGTCACTACCGGAGAGGGACCTCTTGGGGGTTGAATGATGGATGTGGGATAAGGGCGGAGGCGAGGTGCTTAAATAGGAGAGGGAATTCGACCGGAGAAGGAAAGGGGGGCTGACTGGAGTCGATGGATTCGACGAGATTGGACGGGGAATCATGGGAGATCGGGTGAGATTTGATGGGGAGATCTGCGAAGGCGGCTAAAGTGATCGGAGATCTGGGACGAGGAGGAGATCGCGGATGAGGGATTCACGGGAGGGGGCGGTGCCGGAGATTTCGAAGGGGGTGATGCTCAATTGGGAAAGGTGGGAGGTTGACGAAGGGGCTGGGGCCTTCCGATCGGCCGAGATCGGACGACCCAGATGGTCGCACGTGGCGACAGAAGATGATTTGTCGGAGCATGTGCGTAGCATGTGTGATCCTTTTAATATTTCTTTATAAAAACGAATAAAAATAAATTGAAAAATGGGTGACACGTGGCGGCTCCAGGAGCTGCCACGTGTCAGCCCCACAAAAATCAGAAAATAAATATAAAGAAAAATAGAAAAGAAATAGCAAACGACCTCAGATCGAAAATGTTTCTTCATGACAATTGCTCGTCTCAATGAGATCTACAACTTTCATAAAGACATCAAAATAAAAATCGATCATTTGCACAAAGTTATATTTTTGGGGTATCCCATGTACATAGATACCTTGATTTTTTTGGTTTTATATTTTTTGTCATTTTTAAATCAGATAAAAACCCGAAAAAATATGATAATATCAAAGATAAATATTTCCACATTAATCTGATTTTTTGGATTTTTGTTAATTAAGAAAAAGAAGAAATAAAATAAAACACGAAAAAGACCAATTTTGTACAAAGAGTTAGTGAAGACTTGGACTTAGTTAGTTTCTTTGATTTCAAGCTTAGTTTGGATTTGGATTTTTACGCATTTTAATAAAACTTTCATCAAAGAAGACAAATGCAAAGAAATAAAATAAAATAGGTCACTTATGTACATAAAATAATAGGTCAAAAACCGCTAAAATACAAAATGTACAAAAGAGGCCCAAAACCCAACTTTCACATATGAGCTCCGATTCACTTGAACTTGGTCTTGTTTTGAAGGTAATTGAATGCACATTAGTTCAAAAGTGAGTAGGCTCAAAACAAACACTGGATGAGGAAGATATGAGGATTTTAGTCCGAAAATCCTAGAACTAAGGTTTGGGTTTTTGGTCCAATTATTTGGATTAGTGATTTTTTTTGTATTTTTCATTTATTCTTGTTAGTGATATGTACACAATGGAGGTGGTTTTAGGTCATTCGGAGTTAGCATGAATTAGTTAAAAATCAGGGAAGTTAGGCTATTTACAAGTCTATTTTGGCTGAAGAAGTCAAGAGTTTAGATGGTCACTAATGATAATAGAGTTGAGATTGCAACATGAATACCCACGTCATGACATGTCTGTGTCGATTACAAACGTGTAATACTACAATCAAGAAAGATCACTTTGCTCCATGTACTTTTCAACAGTGCATTATTACTGTGTTTACCGAAATGGTAGGGGATTTCCTAGAGGTCTGCATGGATGATTTATCAGTCTATGGTGATTCATTTGATACATGTTAAGCACACTTGGATCAAGTTCTTCAGAGGTATAGGGAGGTGAATTTAGTACTTTCTTGGGAAAAGAGCCATTTTATGGTTAAGGAGGGTATCATGTTGGGGCATGTCATCTCTAAGAAGGGAATAGAGGTTGACCCTGCCAAGATGGATGTGATCAAGAAACTTGATTCTTCAATCAACATCAAGCTAGTGAGGTCATATTTAGGGCATGTGGTATTTTATAGATGATTCATTCAGGATTTTTCTAAGATTTCCCGACCACTGACCGAGCTCTTAGGGAAAGACATCGAGTTCATTATAGATCACAAGAGTCTAGAGGCCTTTGAGCTCCTCAAGAGAAAGATTTGTGACTCCTCGATTCTGCAAGTTTCTGATTGGTCTCTTCCCTTTGAGATCATAACTGATGCATCGGGTTTTGCTATAGGAGCCATATTGGGGCAACAACGAGATCAGATCCCATTTGTGATTCTCTACACGAGCAAGGTCTTGGATTCAACACATAAAAGCTATACATTGACCGAAAAGGTAATGCTCGCAGTAGTTTGGGCTTTAGAGAAGTTTAGGTATTATATTTTGGGATTTGATAATGTGATTTAACGATCGACTAAGGTGGCATAAATCAATCAATCGTCGTTGTCCTCAATCAATCAAACCGATCAACCTTAAAATTAAACAACTAAGAAATAAAACAATCAATGTAAATGGCTTCGCTATTTTATTTACTTGGAATAGCGACCAGGGTCGAACACAAGGAGTAAAGAAAAAACTAAGTAGTTGGATTTCAGGTAAGAAAACAGTTTTAGTGGTTTTTACTTTTTCAAAATTTTAATTTTCCAATATAGAAGAAATGAGCACAATGAATAAAAAGACTCAGACACACTCTTTTGTATTTTTTTATAATATGATAAAAATACTCAGAAAATTGCAATAAAAATATTTTTGGTTTTTATATGTTTTATATTATTTTTGTTAATTTTTATAGACTTTGAAAATGTTTTTATGATTTCTAAAAATCAATCACTGACAAAAATAACAAACAATGCACAACTAAGAGTAATTTGCTATTAAAATTAATTAAAGTGCCCAAAACTCTTAGATGGTATTTTTATATAAAAAGAAGCAAATATCTACAATCAGAGACTAAAAACACTATTTTTGGATTTTTCTACAATTTTATAATTTTTATAGATTTTTGAGTTTTTTTTACAATTTTTATGGTTTCTATAATGAATTGTCACACAAAATTGACACTGGAGATAAAAGACAACAAAAGATAACTACTTTATTTTTTGTGGAATTTTAGATGATTTTTCGAATTTTTAATAATTTTTCAAAGATAAACATGACACTTTTTAGGGGGTTTTGAATTTTTAATAATATAAAGTGCACACAAATCAATAACAAAAAATCATCACAAAGAACACATGCTAGCAGGAGCTATAGGTATTTTTTAGATAATTTTTAGGGTTGATTTAATATTTATTGCATCAAATAAAGGACATGTAATTAAAAACAATTCCCAAGGACCTTTCTGTAAATAAAATGAGTTTTAGGGCCTAGAGAATGATAAATCAGTAAAACTCAGGATGATTATGCAATTAATCCACTAAAAACATGCACAACATGTGGGCCAGGCAGTTAGGGGTATAAATGCATATACTCAAAACAAAATATTCATTTCATAACAGATAAAAAGTTTAGGACAAGTGTTGCAAATAACCCACACAAGCGCGTGAGGACGCATGTAGACTCTACCAAACTAGACTAAGGTGCAAATAGATGAGACATGGGGTCTAAACTGCAAATGTTCTTAACTAATTATTACATTTTTTGGACTAGATAGATATAGCATAAAAGGCAGGGAAGAAGTGAGATATACCCAAGGACAGGGACACATGGCAAGCATGGGGCACCCTCTGACGTAAGGTCAAGGTGACTGTTGGAGATAGATCTGACAGCTCAGATGGAAGGCAAGTGTGCGTGCCAGATCTGTCTGGGCGTTAGATCTGACGCCTCTGAAAAGTGCATGGATGGACGACTGGGATGGATTCTGGCAAAAGGGCACCCTATCGAATGACAAGAGAGGGCTCTGGAAGAACTCTGCTCTGACGGACTTCAATCGGATATGGAAGGAGATCTACCGGTCTGATGACTCTACGAAAGGGTTCATCCGCCTTGTAGAGGCGCTCCGCGTCAACTAGCCTCCGATGGATTGGGTGACGGGCGGATGTCCGTAGCGGGGGCACTCCACCTGGAGATGCTCTGCTAACTGACATGAAGCTCAGACCGCACTTCCTTGCGCACATGGATACTTGCGAATGAAAGATGGACTTGGGGGCGTAGCTCCGGTCACGTTATTGCATAGAAACACATCAAGAAGCGGGGGGAAAATGGGGATCGACATCTGATGAAGCAAAGGAGGGGCGTCTGGATCTTAATCTCGACCAAGATGTTGAGTCTAAGGTGGTCTGGTCGTGAGGGAAGGTGTGCAGTGAGATGGCGTATCGATCGGAACGACGAGGTGAGTCTGATGGGGCTCCGACCAGTTGGTCGGAGCTGGTGCACTGGCGACGGTGGAAATGTGAAAGATCGAGTGGAAATGGGAAATGCACGGAAAATAAGCGATAGCTAAAGGTGCTGAAAGACTCAAAAGCCTCAGGCGATGTGAACGGGGTGGGGGGTTTCCTCAACTGGGCTGCGACGGACCAGGGAGGCTAGACAAGACGGATCTCCGGCCACGTTAGTGAGCTTCTGCCAAGAAGCCACCAAACTTCGCTCCAAAAGCTTCTCCGAGCTGCTGTCACTCTGCTGGAGGTGGCTAAGGAAGAAGAAAGAGGCGAGGCATGAGCTACCATGCTCGGGAGGCAGAGAGAGGTCTTTATAGGGCTTTTGTAGTGTTTGGAAAATCGGACAAGTGAGAGAAACGCTGGAAGATCCGACCTCACCTAGGGATTCGTGAGGATCATAGATCCTAGGAGGGGAGTCAGGCACAAAAAGCAAGGGCAACGAAGGTCAGACCCGATCGGGAAAAAATTGAGAAATCGGACCAATGACAAGGGTAGTCGGGTCGGGTCTAGAGGAGGAGGGGGTTGACTCGGGTCAATGGAATGGGGTCAGCCAATCATAAAATTCAAGGTTGATAAATCAAAGAATAAATTAATTAAAATAGTAAATGAATTTAAAATAAAAATGGTAAAAATGAAAATATTTATTATTTTTCAAACTATTTTTTTGTGATTTGTAATTATTTTTGTGAAAATATAGATAGGGTATATACAATATAGTGTATTATATACATGTATAATATACCTATGTATCATATACATGTATTTTTATTTTATTATATTTACACAAATAAGTTTTATTTTATATTTTATTTATTTACAAAATAATTTGAGGAGTATAAAATGATTTTTATTTGATTTTCATAAATTAATTAAGGGTATTAAATAAATAAGTATTGTATACATTATATATACATGTGCCTTTGTACAATGAATTGTGGATTTTATTTTTATTTTATTTTATGTTTTCTAATTTTTGTTTTATTTTTATTTTATTATTAGGGCTATATACAAATGTTGAATGATAATATGGTATTCACACATTGTAAGATAATCATGAATATTTATTTGTACAGGTATACGTGTTATGTGCAACATACAGTGTACCCTATCTCTCTCTACTTATTGTTTTGTCGATCAGGTCAAGGTTTAACCTTCTCTTTGGGATTTGGGTCAATATGTATTTATTCTAAATATCTCTTTCTTTTTCTTTTCTCTTTATTCTTTTATTTTTGGAAAATATGTGTTAATTGTGCACTATTAACAAAGACATGCACAATGATAAATTATTGTATTTACATATATTTATAGGTGTTTCTGCTAAACGATAAAGCTAAAATAAAAGAATAAAGAATGAGAATCGTAGGTTCATCATCCCCCTATATACCTTTGCTAGTCCCTTAGCAAACACTTATTTGAAAAAGAAGTGAAAATAAGAGGAAAAGAAAAAGAACCAAAGTGGACTATTAAACTTATCTTCATTAAATTGGAGTATGGAGCTCAGTCAGACCTTTGGATTATTAGTTTGGCGGAACCTTATTGGGAAATAGGTTTAAGAGTCATCAAGATGCCTCAACATGGTAGCCCTGATCCCCCAGTCTAGCAACTCTTTCCTCGAGGAGCGGGGTATTCCCTTCTAAGTTCAAGTACAACCAGCTCAAGAAGAGGGGGAAAGAAGAGAATGGACCGTGACCAGTGTAGCCACGTATCCCTTAGAGCTTAACCAGTGTAGCTAAGTCCCCAAGCTACAAGCTTCCATGAGATGAGACGGTGGAATACATAAGCTTTGCTTACTCACTATCTACACTTCAGCATGCATTTTATTTGCAATTAGGCCTTTCCCATTTTTGGAGTTTTTCACAATTTTGCACTTTTTTTGATGTTCATGTGTATCACATATCTACACGCTGCAACATATACATAAGGAGTTTTTCTTCTTGAGCCAGTAGACTATCACTCTTTTGAAGCATTATTGCAACCCACAGTCTCCTGTCTTTAGACCTTAATGCTACTAAACCAGGTTGAGGCGCACATCCCTCCCTAGAGGAAGATGAGAGGTTTCGGCTTGATGTACTACCCTCGTATCCTACTCCAAGCCAAAGGATTCCGCCTCCTCACCTCCTCATTCGTGTTGAGCTATGTGTAAAGTGCATGTCCAGGTCAAGCCATTGTCTCTGAGAGTCATGCGTGCGTTGTTAAGTGTTCAACTTAGGCTCATCAAGATGACATGTGAACATAGCCTAGTGGACTCAAAGAATTAAGTCACTATGGACCTAAAAAGTCTTAACCCCAAATCCTATAAGGTTCCTCTGAAGTTAAGTGGATTGAGGTCTTAACCAAGCTCTATTTTTCAATTTAATTCCGAACTAGTTTAAATGTCAACCATGATTATGAAGAATGCAAGTATGTACACAACTCTTTTTGTAGGGAATTTTCAAAAATATGCCAATTTTATGGAAATTTTTAATTTTTCAAATTTTTAGGTATTTTGAAAAATAAGGATAGATCTTTACAAATATATGTACAAATTTACACAAGGATTTTATTACATGTATTATGTACATAATACTTATATACATGAATTTTAGGGTTAGATTCTGGTTAATGTACACATATATACAAGTATTTTTTATACCCCTTACTTATTCCTTTATGTGGCAACAGCTTTGCAAAATACTTTACAAATATAGTTTTACAAATTGTTTTTGCAAACTTTTTATTTTCACATAATTTTCAAAAAATTTTGTACTATATACATAATTTTGATACAGAAAATAATTTACAAATATTTTTGAAAAAAATATTTTTACAAAAAAATTTACAAAATTTGTACAAAAATAATTTTTACAGAGATTTTTATTCATGTTTTATAAATAATAGCCATGTTATTAACACACAAAGTACGAGTTATGGCTAAAGTATATATAAAATACATACGACACCCCCTATACTTAGCTCAAACGATGTTCTCAGAGTGATGGAAGAAGACATAACTCATGCTGAGTATGGGGAAGTGAAAAGAATAATATATTACAATGACAAATGAAGGAATATAGCGAATAGGAGTCGCTAATCTCCCTATACTTAGGATCAAATAATCCTAAGTATAGAAGACTGTACAAAGGGACAAAACGAAGAATAAGAGGTACATGTATTACTGCCCGTATACTTAGGGTAAAATATCCCTAAGTATAGGCAAAAAATATAGAGGTAATAGAGTCAAATGGGCAATCATATATTTAACACCCCCATACTTAGGGTAAAGCACACCCTAAGTACAGCATAATCATAAGACGAAAATGGGGTGTTGAACAGAAAGAATGAATGATATAGACATAATGGATCTATACAGCTACAGAGTGGAAGTGAAAATAAGGTATGAGATGCAAATGATGTGAGTCAAAGATCACATCTCATACAAAATGAATAGGGGCAACGTCAACGACCGGCGGATCATGATCAAGATAAGGCTTCAGGCATTGACCGTTGACTCGAAAGGTGGAATCAGAAGATAATTCAGATATATCAATGCTACCATTGTCATGTACCTTTCTAATCAAGTATGGTCCCTTCCATTTACTCTGTAATTTCCCTGGAAATAATCTCAACCTAGCATCAAATTGCCATATTCTCTGGTTTGGCTCAAACTATTTATGGTTGATGTGAGAATCATGCCATATCTTTACTCTATCTTTATACTATAGGCTACTTGAGAAGGTTGTGACTCTCAACTCCTCCAGGACTGCCAACTCTACTTTCCTTTAATCTCCTAAACTATTGGGATCCAATAGTAGCTCAGTAACTGCCCATAGTGACTTATTCTTGATCTCCACTAGTAAGTGGCATGGCTTTCCATAAACGAGCCGAAAGGGAGATGTGCCCAAAGGTGTCTTGAAGGAAGTCCTATAGGCCCACAAGACCGAGTCCAAAAGCTTTGATCAATCCTTCTGCAAAATAGTCTTAATCTCACTGTTCGAAACCTCAGCAAGACCATTGGTTTGTGGATGATATGGAGTAGCAACTCTATGGTAAATGCTGAACTCGTTAATAAGGGCCCTTACCTTGTCATTGATAAAATGAGTCCTCCCATCAGAAATCAAGACTCTAGGTACCCCGAACTAAATGATATTCTTCCTCAAAAATTTGCAAACAGTCTTTGCATCTACGGCTCAGATGGGGACGGCCTCAACCCAATGACTAACATAATCCACATCAAGCAGAATGTACTCAAACCCCTGACTTTTAGGGAATGGATCCATGAAATCGATGCCCCATGCATAAAAAACCTCATAGAAGTGAATGGGATGCATCAACATCACATCTCTTTGTCCGCAAGTGCCCATCCTCTGACAGTCAGTGCACCTCTTCACGAATTCATCTGAATCCTTGAATAGGGTAGGCCACCAAAGGCTGGATTGGAGAACTTTCTGTGTTGTTTGTCTCCCAGAGTGATGTCCTCCTGCCTCAAGCTTGTGGCGATAGGTGAGGACGCTATGGTGCTCCTCCTGAGGAATACACTGACGCCAGACACTATCCCCCCTTCATGGTAAAGGGTGGGATCCTCCCAATGGTACGACTTGGCCTTCGTGAGGAAGGTCTCAAGTCGCTGTCTGGGCCAACCTTGTGAAACTTTCTTGGCGACAAGATAGTTCACAATGTTAGCGTACAATGGAAGCGAGGTGATAGCAAGAATTACCTCGTCTGGGAAAGTCTCTATGATAGGCGTGGTCTACTCTGAATCCTCAAGATGCTCTAATCGGGAGAGGTAATCCACCACCACATTCTTAACTCCATGTTTATCCTTAATCTCTATGTCAAACTCCTTGAGTAGATAGATCCATCCGGTCAACCTGGCTTTGGCATCCTTCTTTTCCATGAGGTATCAGATGATGGTGTGATTAGTGTAAATCATTACTCTAGATCCAAGAATGTAAGATCGAAACTTATCCAAAGCAAAAACTACGGCTAGCATCTCCTTCTCAATCACGATATAGTTCCTTTGAGCGGTATCCAATGTCCGGCTAGCTTAGTGAATGGCAAAAGGTAATCCATCCCTCCTCTATCCAAGCACAACCTCTATGGTGAAATCAAAAGCGTCCGTCACGATCTCAATGGGAAAGACCAATCGGGTGGCTGAAGGATAGGAGCCTGCACAACTAATCCCTTGAGAGTCTCAAATGACTCAAGACACTTATCATCTACAAGGAACTCGGTGTCTTTCGTCAACAGATCAGTAAGCGGTCGGGCAATCTGATTGAAGTCATGTATGAACCGTCGATAAAAACCGACATGTCCCGAAAAAGACCGCAACTATTACAAATTTGATGGTGGATTGAGCTTCTTGATGATATCCACCTTGGATGGATCAACCTCCTACCCCTGTTGGAGATGATGTAGCCAAGGACCATGCCCCGAGTCATCATGAAATGACTCTTCTCCTAAGATTGAACAAGGTTGACCTCGATGCAACGCTGAAGTACTCGATCTAGGCAATCAAGACATGCATAAAACCCATCGATGTGGATCGAAAAGTCATCCATGAAGACCTCTAAACATTCGCCCATCATGTCCGAGAAGATGGAAAGCATGCACCTTTGGAATGTAGCTTGGGCATTACATACACCAAATGGCATCCATTTAAAAGCATATGTTCCGAATGGATAGGTGAATGCCGTTTTCTCCTGGTCTTCGGGTGCTATGGCCAACTGATTGTACCCCGAGTACCCTTCAAGAAAACAATAGTGACTCTTTCCAGCCAACCTCTTGATAATCCGATCAATAAATGGCAGCGGGAAATGATCCTTCTTGGTGGCCTGATTCAATCGTCTGCAGTCCACATAGACCCTACTCGAGTAGCAATCTCCTATCCAGATTCGCTCACAACTGTGGTGATACCCGTATTCTTTGGTACCACATGCAACAGACTAACCCATTTGGAGTCGGAGATGGGGTAGATAAAATTGATGCTCCACCACTTAGATATTTCCTTCATGACCACATCTCGAAGATTCAGGTTCAGCCTTTGTTAGAACTCAGGCGATGGCTTGGCATCATCTTCAAGATAAATGTGGTGGGAGCACATGGCTGGAGTTTTCCCCTAGAGATCAGCTACACTCCATCCGATTGCTTGCGGTTTCTTTCAAGAACCTCCATCAAATGAGATTCTTGGTCTTCAGTCAAATCTGTTGAGATAATGACTAGGAACATATCTGGCTCAACTGTAACGAATCTATACTTCATGCTCTGCGATAAGGTCTTGAACTCAGGACAAGTGGGAGCTGGCAAATCTGGCTTCTGAAAAGTCTACATGAATGCTACCAAATCTGCATGCGAGAATTCTCGCTGAATCTGCATATCTAATGAAGATGGCCCTACTGATGTAACTATCAACTGTACTGGTTCTCTCTCCATCCTACTATGGGCTCTGTGGACATCAGAATGATAAATAATCATTGAAATCCTGCCAATCAAAGTCAGTGTCTGAGCTTGAGGGATTCTGAGTCTGAATCACATGAAATATAACCTGCTTCTCTACCCTGATCGCAATCATCAGCCTCTAAGGTGTCCTGTACCATGAGTGGGCTCTTCGAACTCTCATCAGCTGTTATATGTAACTCTTTAGCGTCTGAAGGTGTGATAAGAGCTCGCGATGCTGGATCTGCCCAAACTGCTTCATCATATGTAATCACAAAAGCACACTCCTGGTGGAGGTCTAGCTCTGCATCTATCATCTGCTCTGAGTTGGTGGTCTGCTCTAAGCAAGCTGAGTCTCTGGCTCTAGTCTCCTCAACCATCTTTACTTGTACACTTTAACCCTCAGTGTGAAAGCATACCTTCCCACTATCATGATCGGATACTACCTTGGCTGTGGCCAAGAAAGGTCATCCTAAGATAATGGGGTATCCGACACAGATTAAGGGATTTCCATGTCTAGTACAACAAAGTCCACAGGGAATTTCATGCCCTGAATTTTGACGACAACATCCTTTAATAAACCCTTTGGCCTCTTAACATATCTATCATCAAACTGAAGGAGTGTCCTACTTTGTTTAAGAGGGACAAACTCAAAACGGTCAAGTAAGGTAGCTGAGAGGAGGTTAATCGAGGAACCACTGTCTAATAGAGTCCAATTGAACCGCTACTCATAAATGTGGCATCTGACATAAGGAGCTCTGCATCTGGTCTCTTAGCTGACAATCGATTCTGAATAGCAAAGCAGGTGGCACAGGCGAGCACATGGATTTCTGCATTATGGTTCCTCTTCTTCTTACGGATGATGGTCTTCTCTCTCAAGTTCTTCTGGAATAGAGGAATGTGCTCAAGTGCTTCATGAAGAGTCAGCTAGATCTGAATCTGTCTATTATCTGTCCGCTGAACTTAACTGGTGCCTCTTTTTTGGATTTTTTTGTTTTTGCCCCCTTTCCTAAGTGGAGTGCTTGAGGGAAGGGGATAGAAGGACCCTCTCCAGAGAGATGAGGGTCAGGAGTAGGTTCCTGTGCATTCATAAGGCTACAATCCATGCATAAATCCTCCTTTATTCATATTTTGATTTTTGATGTTTCCATTTTTTATATTTTTCCATAAGACTCCTTAGGTACAAGATGAGTCAACACAACAAAAGGAATCTTGGTGGCGTCAGTACCACCGATAACATCTAAACTTGTGGCATCAATACCATGCTCTGGACTGGCAACTGGTAACTTGGTGGCATCAATACCATCATCTGTAACTAGGAATACGACGACCATAGCACTATTGTTTGGATCAACATACTTGGTGGCTTCAGCACCACCGTCATCATCCTCATTGCGAGTGGCATCAGTACCGCTCTCATCCTCGTCTGACACCCTAGAATCTGCATTGGGATGTCGCCTAGACGAGTTGCCGTTGGCTGGTTTCCTACCGCTCCTAAGTGTCACAAAATTAGTATCAAATATAGAAGAAGAAGTGTCATCCAAAATATCACTAGGATGGTGGTCTTTGTAAATTGTACCTGCTCAGACTTCCTCTTCATATTGTTTGGGTTAGGTTCAGTATGAGTGGGTATGGCATCCTTGCCCTTTATTATCTCCATCATCTCCTACCAAAACTCATCCATTTCTCGTCAGAAGGAGGCCTGATAATCAGAGAGCAAGCAGGCGAGGTCATCAAGGGATGGGTTCTCATAAACTGGTGCATGAGAACCAGACGGGTTGCCTCGCTAGAGGTGAGGCTGAGTCTACTGCTGGTGGGAGTATTGGGGTTGCTGGGGTTTGCTTCCCAACCCTGCTTGTGCGGAGGCTGCTGCTGGGATGAAGTGCCTCCAGTTAACCATCGAAAGCCGGGGTGGTCTCGATGAATCCCGATCGGTGCTTGGTACCGAGAGTAATAAATCCTATTGACTTCCATCAATGACTCCTTCTGCTCGTGGAGTGGTAGGGGAAAGGCTGCCAAGGGCTGTTTCGACTGGTATACTACTATCTGAGTGTTTGAGGATGGTAGTGTCGACTGGTACTGCTAAAGCGATTGGATTGGTTCTGTCTGAATGTGGTAAACCTGATGATACGTTGCAGAGGGTTGGGAAGAGATGCTCCCTGTATCTGTCTGTGGCCTAAGACGGGGCTGAGAAGCTGTCTATGCCTCTTAGAGACACATGATCTAGATCTTCAGATTACTTAAAGTTTGGGACAACTCATCAATCTTGTTGAGCTTATCCAGGACCTGGCACTGCTTCTTCTCAATGATCTCTATCCGATCCAGCTTCTGGCTAATAATACCTATATCGGCGACCGAAGAATCTGCTTATGTTGTTGCCGAAGAATATGTGGAAGGACCGGCATCGACGCTTGCAATCCTCTAGTAAGAATCTGCCTGTGGGGGAGGCTTTCCCTGAATGTAGACATGAGTCTGGGACATCATTATATAATTTTCTACCATCTGCTCGTAGATGGATCGGACATGGTCTTCATCCTTAACAAAGTAGGAACCTCCACTTGAGGCGTTCACAAGCCCCTACAGCTCAAGTGTCAGCCCACAAAAGAACCTCTGGACGAGGTTGGGCTTGCTGATCTCATGGTGTGGACACCTATCGATAAGCTCTCTAAAACGATCCCAGACTTCATGGAACTGTTCATTTGGGATCATAGTAAAATTGCTGATCATAGCTCTCGATGCGTTGGTCTGGCCGAGTGGATAGTATTTGTTCAAGTACTCGGTTTAGAGCTGCTCCCAAGTGGTGATGATCTTCCCCAGATGCTTTAGCTAGTAGGCTGCTCTGTCTACCAAGGAAAAGGGGAAGACAATCATCTTGATGGTATCTTCATCCACAAATATGTCGTGGATAGTGCTGCAGATCATCTCAAACTTCTGCAGATGGAGATGGGGCTCCTTAGTGGCTAGCCCATAGAACTTGGGCAGTAACTGAATGGTCTGAGGTGAAGCTCGCCAAGGATCTCGAGCAACTGGATCCAACTGTGGGTGAGGGTTGCACCAGGATTGTGCAACTGCCTCATAGTGCGGGCTGGTCTGGCTGGTTCCAGCTACTCATCCTAGCCTCCGTCTCCCTCCTCAGCTCTAGGTATATCTCCACCGACTACTGGTCTCTACGGCTCCTCTCATCCATCTCTCATCTGCATGAGCTCTCTCTTCACCTCTGTCATGAACACTCCCTGGTCCTGAATCTATCGCTGCATAGTCTCCAGGGAAGCTAGCAATGTGTTTTTGATGGCGGCCTGATCTAGTACAAACAATGGTGCCTGCGACTTCTCATCAGTTCTGTTTTCACTGCTGGCCATCTCTCCGATCTCTGCAAAGGCAAACGACCCTAGCTCAGGTGTTGTCAAGTGAACAAGAGCTGTGCTAGCCTGTCTGGCTGTATCTCATGAGTGGAAGAAGGATGGTCTAGGTGGAACATGGTGGAGGTGAATTCAGGTTCAGAGAGCAGGTCTGAGCTCTCTAAAGCTGCCCTAGATGAACGGGAGGAGTGCTGGAAAGTAGTGCTTCTAGAGGCAGCCTAAGAGACCTCCTTCCCATTATCGTGATGCGACTATTTACGAAGAGTAGATCTGGGATGCAAGCAAGATAAGAAATCAAACCCCCAGTTCATCTACACAGTATAATGTGATGACCGTAAAGGCTCGGTCATTTATCTTGTCAAATTTTATTAGGTGAACATCCAATCTATCAGATCGGTTAAGCGAGATGTTAGGAGACCGATTCTCCCTGGAGACTGACTTGGATTCCTACGACTAGTTATTTCCAGCCAGTATCGGATACAAACTATTGACCGGCTACCCGATTTATGCAATTCGGGATGGAAGTACGGACCGTTTATCAGCTACCCAGGGAAATCCTACCGAGAGAATAACTAATCGTCAGAATCGGTAGTCTGAAGAGAGTTCATGCGTGGCTCTATCCTAGTGTGTGGGTCACTCAACTCTCTGCAGAAAAATCAGACAAGGAGGGGGCTACTCTCCCCAAAACAAGAATTTTTAGTGAAGTATGGTTTAAGATCAAGTTTTCTTTAACAGTCCCAGATTTTATTTGGTTATCTCTTTTTTTAGGTTTTTTGAATAATGCAACGTCTAACGAATTTTCCGATTTCCTTTTTATTTAAGTCCAAGAAATCTGGGGGAGGAAGACGGAAAAGTCGATGCACAACTAAACACAATGATGCATGCAGAGATAAAAATGCGTACCTTGCTCCAAAATTCTACATGTAGGGTAATCCACACATAAATTTAAAGGCAGAAATTAAACTAATCTATATGATGCATGAGGAAATTGTCCTAAGATGAGCAACTTCCATTAGTGGGAAGAGCCGATAGTTAACTAATCAGAGGAGAGACTTGAGTCCGGTCTTAGATGTCGATCGGTGCCCACCACAATGGGTTCTGCAAGCACTGTATACGGCATCTCTCGGCACATGGTCTATTAACTAATTAGACTAACTTTTTCTATATTTGAGTAAGTCCAAGTACGATCTATAGGAGCAAATATTCTATTAGGGTGTTTGGACCTTAGCTAATTACCGAGCTCAAGCAAATAAAAGTCCTAAATCTAGGGGCCAAATCCTTGGGAATCAAATAGAAAATAAAAGTCGAGAAATCAATGAAAAACTTGGTGAGGTCCCCTGAGTGCACCGACACTCGACGAAACAAACCCCAAATAATAAGAGTGTCCAAGTGTCCAAAGAGTCCAAAAGTTCTAAAATATTACAAGAATTTTTGCTAACATAAATAACTCAATCTAAAATAACTACTCCTACAGTCCTCTGCTCAACTTCTAGTGTTGGTCTGTCCCAAAGCAAATCGAATCGTCCTCCAGATGGTTCCCTCGCACAAAAAGAAAACAGAATAATGGTCAGAAATAGTTATAATGAATAGAGACAAAAATAGGTAAAAAAATGAAATCAAACTACTAAGCCATGCTCCCCTGTAACGACGCCATTCTGATAATGTGTTTTAACAATCGACTAAGGTGGAATAAATAAATCAATCGTCGTTGTCCTCAATCAATCAAATCGATCAACCAGAAAATCAAGCCACTAAGAAGTAAAATAATCAATATAAGCAGCTTCACTATTTTATTTACCTGGTACATCGATCAGGGTTGAACACAAGGAGCACAAAAAAAACTAAGTAGTTGTATTTCTGGTAAGAAAATATTTATAGTGGTTTTTACTTTTTCAATTTTTTAATTTTCCAATATAGAAGAAATAACCACAATGAATAAAAAGACTCATACGCACTCTTTTTCTATTTTTTCTAATATGACAAAAACACTCAGAAAATTCTAATAAAAATATTTTTGGTTTTTATATGTTTTATATTGTTTTGATAATTTTTATAGACTTTTCAAATGTTTTTGTGATTTTCTAAAAATCAAATAATGACAAAAATAACAAATAGTGCACAACCAAAAGTAATTTGAAAATTAAAATAAATTAAATGCCTAAAACTCAGTGGATGATATTTTTATAATAAAATAGAAGAAAATCTCTACAATTAGAGATTGAAAACACTATTTTTGGATTTTTCTCCAATTTTATATAGTTTTTTTAAATTTTTAAGTGTTTTGCAATTTTATGGATTTTAATATTGAATTATCACACAAAATTGATACTGGAGATAAAAGACAACAAAGGACAACCAATCTAATTTTTTATGGAATTTTTAGATGATTTATCGAATTTTTATAAATTTTCAAAGACAAACATGGCACTTTTTTAGGAGTTTGTGAATTTTTAGTAATACAAAGTATACACAAATCAACACCCAAAAATCATCACAAAGAACACATGCTAGCAGGTGTTATAGGTTATTTTTAGATAATTTTTTGGGTTGATTTAATATTTATTGCATCAAATAAAAGACATGTAATTAAAAAACAGTTTCCAGGGACCTTTCTGCAAAAAAATAAGTTTCAGGTCCTAGCGAATGACAAATCAATAAAGCTAAGGGACGATTATGCAATTAATCGACTCAAAACATGCGCAACACGTGAGCTAGGAAGTCAGGGATATAAATGAAAATACTCAAAATAAAACATTCATTTCGTAACAAATAAAAAGTTCAGGACAAGTGTTGTAAATAACCCATACAAGCACGTGAGGACACACGTGGACTCAACCAAACTGGACTAAGGTATAAATAGAAGAAACATAGGGTCCAAATTGCAAATGTTCTTAACTAATTATTACATTTATTGGGCTAGATAGAGATGACATAAAAGGCGGGGTAGAGGTGAAATATACCCATCGGCAGAGACACGTGGCAAGCGCGGGGCACCCTCTGATGTACGGTCCTGATGACTGTTGGAGACATATCGGACGACTTAGATGGCAGACGAGCATGCACATCAGATCTATCTGGGCATTAGTTCTAATGCCTCTGAAAAGTGCATGGATGGACGGCTGGGATGGATTCTGGCAAAAGGGCAACCTATTGAATGACAAGAGAGGGCTCTGGAAGAACTCTGCTCTAGCGGACTTCAACCGGATGTAGAAGGAGATCCACTGGTCTGATGACTTCGTGAAAGGGTCTAGCAGCCTTGTGGAGGTGCTCCGTGTCGACTAGGGTCCTCTGATGGACTGGGTGACGGACGGATGTGCGTAGCAGGGGCGCTATCTGCTCTGCCAACTGATGTGAAGCTCAAACCGCACTTCCTTGCGCACGAGGATACCTGTGAATGAAAGATGGACTCAGGAGCATAGCTCCTATCACTTTATTGCATAGAAACGAATCAAGAAGTGAGGGGAAAATGGGGATCGACATCCGATGAAGCGGAGGAGATGCGTCTAGATCTTAATCTCGACCAAAGTGTCGAGTCTAAGGTGGTCAGATCGTGAGGGAAGATGTGCGGTGAGATGGTGTATCAATTGGAGCGGCGAGGTGAGTGAGAATGGGCTCTGACCAGCTGGTCAGAGCTGGTGCACTGGTGACGGTGGAAACATGAAAGATCGAGTGGAAATGGGGAATGTAGGGGAAGTAAGCGATACCTGAAGGTGCTGAAAGACTCAAAAGCCTCAAGCGATGCAAATGAAGGAGTTTTGGCCTCAACCAGACTGCGGCGGACCATGGAGGCTAGATGCGACGGATCTCCGGCCACTTTAGTGAGCTTCGACCAAGAAGCCACCAAAATTCACTCAAAAAGCTTCTTCGAGCTGCTATCACTCTGCTGGAGGTGGCTAGGGAAGAAGAAAGTGGCAAGGCATGAGCTACCGTGGTCGGGAGACATAGAGGTATTTATAGGGCTTTTGTAGAGTCTGAAAAGATCAGACAAGGGAGTAAAACCTTAGGAAGATCCGATGTCACCTAGGGACCTGCGAGGATCACAGATCCTAGGAGGGGAGTCGGACGCAAAAAGTAAGGGCAACAGAGGTCGGACCCGACTGGGAAAAAGTCGAGAAATCGGATCGACGATAAGGGCAGTCAGGTCGGGTCTAGAGGAGGAGGGGTTGACTCGGGTCAATGGACCTGTGTTATCCAATCAGAAAATTCAAGGCTGATAAGTCAAAGAATAAATAAACTAAAATAGTAAATGAATTTAAAATAAAGAATGGTAAAAATAAAAAATATTTATTATTTTTCAAGCTAGTTTTCTTTGATTTTTAATTATTTTTATGAAAAATATAGATAAGGTATATACAATATAGTGTATTATATATAGTTGTAATATACCTATGTATTATATACATGTATTTTTTTATTATTTTTACAAAAATAAGTTTAATTTATATTTTATTTATTTACAAAATAATTTGAGGAGTATAAAATCATTTTATTTGATTTTTATAAATTAATTAAGGGTATTAAATAAATAAGTATTGTATACATTATATATACATGTGGCCTTTGTACAATGAATTATGGATTTTATTTTTATTTTATATTATGTTTTCTGATTTTTATTTTATTTTTATTTTATTATTAGGGCTATATACAAATGTTCAAAGATAATATGGTATTTACACAATGTTAAATAAACATGAATATTTATTTGTACATGTATAGGTGTTATGTGCAATATACAGTGTACCTATCTCTCTCTTTTTATTTTTTGTCGATCAGGTCAAGGTTTGACCTTCTCTTTGGGATTTGGGTCAATATGTATTTATTCTAAATATACCTTTCTTTTTTCTCTTTAATTCTTTTATTTTGAAAAATATGTGTTAATTATGCACTATTAATAAAGACATGTACACTGATAAATTATTGTATTTACATATATTTATAGGTGTTTCTGCTAACATATAAAGCTAAAATAAAAGAATAAAGAATGAGAATCATAGACTCATCAAGATCTAAGGTGACGATTTATACAGATCATTCAACCATTTGGTATCTCATGGAAAATAAGGACGTACAATTGTGTATTCTTAGATGGATTTTCTTACTCCAGGAGTTTGATATGGAGATTACGGATAATCCTAGAGTCAAGAATGTAGTAGCTGATCATCTATTTAGACTGAAGCTAAAGGATTCCCCTGACTTAGAACCGATCATAAAGACATTTCCAGATGCGTAGATTTGTGTTGTCTATTCACTCCCTTGGTATGCCAACATGGTGAACTATCTTGTCTCCAAGCAGGTTCCCCATGGTTGGACCAAGAGCAACAAATACCAACTAAAGTTGGCTTCGGGGGCATATCATTGGGAGGATCCATTCCTTTTCTTTGAAGGACGGGATTGTGCTTGGAGGAGATGTATTCCTCAAGAGGAATACTAGAGTGTCCTCATGTATTGTCATTCACTTGAAGCTGGAGGACACCATTCAGGAAAGAGAACCGCTTACAAGGTACTTCAATGTGTACTCTTTTGGATGACCTTATTTAGAGATGCAATTGATTTTGTATGACTGTGTTCTGTATGTCTATGTCTTAGGATGGGAGGCATAGTTGGTTATAGAGACGAGATGCTCATGCAACCTATGATTTTTTGTGTTGTTTTCGATGCATGGGGCATGGATTTCATGAGTCCCTTTTCCAATAGACATGGATTCGAGTACATCTTGTTGGTGGTGGATTATTTATCAAGATCAGTGGAGGCTATCCCAGCCCGAGCCACAGACAGTAGGAGTGTCTCTAAGTTCATCAAGGATATAATTTCAAGGTTCGGGGTTCCAAAGGTTTTGATTTTGACGGGGTAGCCATTTTGTGAATAGAGAGATGAAATCATTAATTAAGGACTATAAGTTTGAGCATCGAGTTGCTAGTCCTTACCACCCAAAATCGAAAGACATGGTAGAGGTTTCAAATAGGGAGGTAAAGATATACTTCATAAGTTAGTTCATCCTGATAGGAGAAACTGGTCTTAGTTGTTTGACCAAGTTCTGTTGGCCTATAGGATGGCTTATATGACCCTTCTTGGTACTTCACCTTTTAGAATGATCTATGACAAGCCGTGCCATGTGCACGCCGAATTAATTCACAAGTCTGAGTGGGAATTCGAGAAAATCAATTGGAGTTGTAACCTTGGAAATCTTTGTAGACACCTAAACCATAATGAGCTGGTGGAAATTCATAACAGAGCATATGACAACAACTTGATCTATAAGGACAAGTTAAGAAGGGCATGAGTCACATATTAGATGCAAGAACTTTGTCCCGAGACAAAAGGTATGGTTGTTTAATGCAAAATAACAAATTTTCCATAGGAAATTGAAATCCAAATGGATGGGTCCTTACATAGTGAAGGAAGTACGCAGAAATTGCAGTGTAGAGATTACAAATCTTTCAGATGGTGCACCTTCCTTTTTAGTCAACGAACAACTATTGAAACACTTTATGCAATCCAAAGAACGGCTAACTCCTGTTGAGGTTATTTACTTCATGCCAATTGAGTCCTTTGCAGACATTTCAGATACAACATGAAGTTGCAGCTTGAAAATTTACATCAGTTAGATTTATCAGCACACATATTCTGATTCTTTCTAACTCTATTCTTTTAGGGTTTTAGTTTCTCCTATATGTAGATTTTTACTCGTTAGGCTATTTCAGCCCAAGTATATTGGGAACCCAACCCTATCTTGTATATTTTTCATGTTCTTACTATTTGGTCTCTCTTCTTTATTTTTCCTTTCTTCTTCATACTTAGGTTATTTTCAGCCTAAGTATAGGGAGACAATGCATTCTGTTCTTCGTTGACTTATTCTTTTCACTCTTACTTACACCTTGATTCTTATTGATCCAAGTTTTGTACATTTGTTTATATTTAGCTTGAGCTATGTCATCATATCACTTTGTGCTATGAGGACATCAAAATCTAAGTATAGGGGGGTGTACCATATATATTTCATACATATTTTAGCCATAACTCATGATTTTAACTTTTTCAGACTCTCGAAGTTATGGGTATCATATTATTATAATTATTTTTGAACTGAGTTTTATACAAATATTTTGAAAAATGATTTGAAAACTTATATATACCTTTTTGACATGGTTTTCAAAGTATTTTACATGGGTTGTGAAAATACTGTTTGACTTTTTTTTGAAAATCTTTGTAAAATATTTGGAAAACCTATATTTATGTGGCATGGTTTGTAAAAAGTTTTCAAATTATTTTCAAAATTTAACGGTGTAATTAGAATTAACTTATAAATAAATTTTACACTTATGTCTCTTCAGTTTCTACTTTGTGTCTTGAGTTTCTAAGACGGTGTGATGGTTCACTGAACCGTCAGGTTTTCAATTATATAAGGTTGTCTAGTCTTAGGTTTCTAACAAAGTCTAGCATGGAAGAGAGTCTGGATCTAAATGCTATATTTTGAATGATCAAGTCGATAAACAGTTCTTTAAAAAGAGTGATGTCACTTGAGGAAGATAACATTTTGTTAGAAGAGTTAGCTATGTAGGATCATGCACCTTTACTTGAGGATATTCAACTAACTAATTGTCGTCTTACTTGTAAGTTATGTTGTCCTCTTGTCTCTAGTTTTTCTCTCTAAAAGAAAACCCATATGTCTGTTGCAGGAGCCAAGGGTTGGATATGTCTTCTCTCCATTTTAGAAAATTTTAGATCTTCCTATGTTGATATGTACATTACTTTTCAGGAGAATGACATCATTCTAGGTGATTCATTATCCAAGTCGATGAAGATCTTTCTTATTCAGATTCTGAGGTTTATTCTGTGAGGAAAAAGCAAGTGAAGCATAAGGCAACCTATGATTTCGAACCCCGAAGATTCAAGTCATATTTTTGATATTGAGGAACTGAAGATGCGTTGTGTTGTGCTTGGGTGTCCTCGTGTTCTCAATCTTGTTTATGTCTATCTTGTTTATGTCTTAATGGTACATATCCTTGTTAATAAAACTTCTTCAAATAATCTCTAAATTATTAATATTTTAACTTATTAATTGGTGTGTTTCCCTAACATTTTACTTTACACTCATGGTTTGAGATGTTATTTAACACTTGATTTATGAGGTCCAGAGGTTTAAAATCGATCTATCTTAATCAATAGGGTCTTAGACTAAAAAAAACTTCCCTAATTTGAAAGATTTGTGTGCTATATTGCATGCTTAGCCTCCTCCTTAAAGAATATGACCTTCATTCACTTGCATGAATGCAATCATGATTGAGATGAGTTGAGGTTTTATTTAAGGAACTGGGATTTTAGATTCAAGTTTGGACCTGATTTTATGATGCTCGAGGATAGGATAAAATTAATGAAGGCTTCATGAAACCTGAGTGTCAACATCTTAGCCAGTATGGGACTCGATTCTCATACTAATCTCTTGACTTTGACCTAAGTTCCAGGGTGTGATGAGACCTAATCAATTTGTTGATCAGTGTGCACCAATACTTGGTAAAAGCAGTGGAGCTAAAGAAATTAAAAAAATGTTGATGAAAAGAAAAACTCAAAGCATTAAAAATTACATCATATGAGCTTACTTCAAAGGCGAGCGCTCCCAACCATTAAGTGTCCATTTGGACCAAATCATTAGGCTTTTATGAGTCGGGCTAGTACCTCAAAAAGGGCTCTGCATCATTTGCTCTATAAGTCTGGGTGCAAGTATATTAGATACTTTAAAAAGACATACCCTAATATACTCCCACGAAAATATGTATAGGTGGCTCAATCTCTTTTGACGAACACACTAATTTTCATTAAATATATACAATTGTGTTGAGTATTGGCACTTGAGAGAAACCCTGTTCCCATTATATACAATTGTGTCGAGGAAAAAAATAAACGACACAATCCTAATACTTCCATTATCTAGCTTGTCATCTACACTTTGAAAGTCTGACAAACTAAAGAGACGGTGGATTGAAGAAAGACTAGATTTATTCCCTAGTGTTGAGGGTTGGGTCCTTAGGAGAGTCTTTGGTATTGGAACTTTTGGTGACATCTACACTCTACTCTTGTGAATACAGTCAACACATTAAATCATACCTCTTACTACATATGTATACTTTAAGAGTTTGATAATTAGAGGAGTTGAATTCCTTTGGATTAAGTCTTGGTTTAGCTTAGTGTCTTAGGATTTCTAAAACCAGGTGTTCTAAGTCAATGAAGGCTTGTATATTTACATGCACACATCAGGGAATTCAGTAACTTAATCCGACTCTCTAACTAAATCTTTATTTATTAGCTCGAGCACGAGCTTAGCTTAAGTATAGGGGGTGATAAATCCCAGATTTATCTACATAATTTAATATAATTATTTCTCTTGCTTAAGAAAATCACCAAGATTCAATAGCAACTAACCTTATTTATTAATTTATGTGTTGTAAATTAATAATCCTAATTATACTATATTATATAACCTATGATAATATTTTATGCATTTCTTCACTATTAAAAATCAAATAAAAATTAGAATAATTTGTAAATAATTAATTTAACATTAAACATAAATTAGAAATCCAAAAAAATGAATGAGACAAGAAAAAAAAATAAATTGTTTTCATTGTTTTTAATAATTGTTTAATTATTTAGTATGTATAGATGTCATAATTTCTCTTTGAATTCTACAAGAAAGTTGTAGATCTCATTGCGATCTACAACTTCATGTTTATCATTTTTTTCTAATTCACCTACTAACTAATTCTTTTCTATTTTACTCATTTTCTTATTTTTTGCAATTTTGTGGTTGGGCTACGTGGCTAATGGATCTGCATTTCGTTATCTTTATTTATTTATTTTAGCTTAAAATCCCTTATAAAACGCCTGTATATATTGATAAATCCATATTCTTACTAACTTGCATCTGTGTGTAAATTAGAAATATATATTATCATTTTAACCTAAAATAAATAAATAAAGAAATAAAGGGAAAATAAAGAAAATAAAAGACTGTATATATGTAATAGATACAAGCTATCCCAAACCCCGAGAGATGGTCAAGACTTGATATGATCGACCGGGAATAAAGTAGGCGGAGATAAGGTCTTTAATCAAAAAATTCAAAAAAAAGTTTTGTAAATACTTTTCATTCTTTATTTATTCTGTATATATTTGTATAAAATTTACACTATTTTATTTGTCCATAAATTGACCTCAAATTAAATAATTTCTTAAGAAAAATTATATATAAAAATGTTTCCTAAATAATATAAATACTTGTAAAATAAAATCTTGTACAGAATAAAAGTAACCACACTCGTAGAAAGCTGTAAAGCGATAATTGAAAGACCAATTTCGGCTCCATATAAATTCGAATTGAATCAAATCACTTCCATCGTATTCTAAATTAAATTATCTTTAAACTGACAGTGATTTCATAATTTTTGGAGTTACGGTTTGAAAGAAGATTTTTTGGAGTGATTTTTGCAATTTTACCATTTATTTATTGTATATATTTATCCATATTTATTTTTATACATATAAAATAACATAATTTCCTTATTTAGGTATGTATATAATGTACCATATGTATATATTATATGTATAAGATTAATTTCCTTAAATAACCACCAAAAAATTAAATAACTACAATATATTTTAAATTAATAAAATGATGAAAATAATTTATTTATTTAATCAATTATGTAAATAATATACCATATGTATATAAATTAATTTATTCCTCAATTAACCCACCATTAAGGAGGCCCATTAAGTTATTGTATTTATTCTTATTTTAATTAATTTAAATTCAAAAATATTTTATTTATTAATTTTACAATTCTTTTCCGCCATAAACATCCTTCCTTTTTTTCTGTCCATTAATTCAAAGGAATAAAAAACGTAACCAATGCATGGAACATGGTAATACCGAACCGTATCAGCTTTTACGTTGAAATTCAAAATTTTTTATTTATTTAGCTCCTCTCCCCTCATTTCCACTTGATCAATCATTTGGTGAGAGGAGCCTTTTCTCCAAGTGGAACCTTGTGGTAGAAAGGTGCCCAGCCTTCGAGCCGTCCGGTGACAGCGAGTCGGTCCTCGTCGAGGCCATCACGATGTTCCTCCGCTCCCAAGTGCAACCTTGTTGACGTGGAGGATTCCATAACATATCCTTCCTTCTCCATGTTACATTTTTTGGCTCCAACCATTCACTCCAGTCTGACCATGAGCCGAAGGTTTCTTTTGTGCTACCGGTGCATGATTTTATCTACACATCTATTTACCCGGTAGCAGACACCCGCTTGGTTGCTTATCTGGGTGTCACTATTCACACTATTGACCACATTGTTGTTCTCCCACCGAGACAACAACGAAATACAATATTCACATTACAGATGTCATCCTAAACCTTGATACGTCGTTGTCTTAGACTTTACGCCCAGCTACGAGCGTAAACTCTAGCGCTTGCTGAGAGGCACCTCAACATTGTATACCTTGTATATATGAGTTTCGTTTAGATTTTCTCCTTCCTTCTTCCATGTTATCATTCACCTCTTGTCTGTATATGCGTGCTATACTTTGGATGTACTTTGTCCAAAGTATGGGGGGGGGGGTGAATGATTCGAGTTGTGCGTATTCATCCTATTCTCATCATTTTTGTTGTTGCTTATACTTAGGTATACTCTACCCAAAGTATAGGGTGATTGATGTTGTTTATATCGTCTCTTTGTGTTTTTATTCTTCTGATCTCTCGATTGTCTCCCAACTTGTTGATATTCTATACTTAGGGCTATTCTACCCTAAGTATCGGGGGGCAAGACGAGCCGTTGAGTTTGTCAATTCTTTTCCTCAATTTTTCCCTTTTGTATAGTCTTCAATACTTAGGATTAATTAATCTTAAGTATAGGGAGATCATCGACTTCTATTCCTTCTTTGAGTTGTTGTTGTATAGTGTTCTTTTCACTTTTCTATACTTAGCACGAGTTATGTCTTCCTTTGCAACTCCTTGATCACTATGAGGACATAGTTCGAGTTAAGTATCGGGGGTGTTGCATATATTGTATATATACTTTAGACATAATTCGTACTTTTAAAAATATGATCATTTTTTAGGATATGTATATAAATGCGTAAAATCCATGTGTGTATATAGACTTTGGTCAACTTCCATCTTAATAATAATAATAAACACACAAAACATAAAAAAACAAAAAAAAACAAAACAAAAATAAAAAAGAAAAAAATAAAAACAAAAAAATAAAAAAAAAACTTTTGTTAATCCGTATATATAGTTATATATATTACTAACCCTTTTTCTCTTAAAAATTTAAAAAATCTCTCTAAAAAAATTCTTTATGTATATTTCTTGCATTTGCATGTTCTTTTTTTAGTATCCACTTAATTTCAGAGGAACTTTATAAGAAATGGAATTCAGAATTTTCAGGTCCTAACGACTTAATTCTTTGAGTCCATAAGACTATATTCACATGTCATCTTGATTAGTCTAAGTAGAATATTTAACAACACTCGCATGATTCTTCTAGACCCCGGCTTATCTTGGACTAGCATTCTACTCGTAGCTTTTCATGAAGGAGGTAGTGAGGTGGAAAAATCTTTTAGCTTGGGGTAGCATACGGGTATGTAACAACTAGTGAGAATATCTGTCTTTCTCTAGGGAGGGTAGTGCATCTCAACCTGATCTAGTAGCATTGAGGTCTAAAGACACGATGCTATGAGGTTGCAATAATGCTTCAAAAAAGGATAATCTACTAGCTCAAGAGGAAAAACTCTTTATGTACATGCTGCAACTTGTATATATTTTCACAAAAAAAGAAAGAAAGAAAATGCCGAATCTCCAAAAGTGGACATGCCTGATTGAAAAGTAAAATGCCTACCAAAGTGTATAAAGAAGTATAGAAAAAAATAATAATAAGAGCTTTAAAGTCAAATTTTTGTATGCTTTTAGCTTGATGACTTAACTACACTGGTCATGCATCCAAGGATAGGTAGCTACACTGGTTACCGTCTATTCTTTTCTCCATCTCCTCTTCTTGAGATAGTTGTACTTGAACTTAGAAGGGAATATCCCCGCTCCTCAAGGAAAGAGTTGCTAGACCGGGGGACTAGAGTTACCTTATTGAGAGAGGCCATTTCTTTACTACTTCTGAGATGGGGAGCTATATTTCACTTACACCGTACAAGTAAAGATTTATAGTCATAAGACTTTGTGTATGTAGACTTGTTCTGACCTGACTTTTGAGGCGACCTGAATAAGAGTCTTGTGGACCTTGAAGGCTGTTAGGTTTTAAATCCATTTCCCATTAAGGTTCTGCCACACTAATAATCCAAAGGTCTGACAAAGCTCCATACTACAACTTTATGAAGATAAGTTTAAGACTCAACATTTTCCTAATTTCTTTATTTTTTCTTTCTTTTCTTTATTCACTTATTCTTTCAAATAAGTGTTTGCTAAGGGACTAGCAAAGGTAGAGCATAGGGAGATGATGAATATGCATTTCATCATCTTTATTCATTTATTTTAGATTAAAATCCCTTATAAAATACTTGTATATATTGATAAATCCATATTCTTACTAACTTGCATCTGTGTGTAAATATTATACATTTATTACTATTTGGACCTAAAATAAATAAATAAAGAAATAAAGGAAAAATAAAGAAAATAAGCAACTGTATATATGTAATAGATACAGGTTGACCCGAACCTCGAGAGAAGGTCAAAACTTGACCTGATCGACCAGGAATAAAGTAGGGGGAGATAGGGTCTTTAATGAAAAAAATTAAAAAAAAAGTGTTTTGTAAATACTTTTCATTCTTTATTTATTATGTATATATTTGTATAAAACTTACACTATTTTATTTGTCTATAAATTGACCTCAAATTAAATAATTTTCTTAACAAAAATTGTAAATACAATCATTTCTGAAATAATAAAAATACTAGTAAAATAAAATCTTGTACAGAATAAAAGTAACTGCACTCAGAAAAAGCCATAAAGCGATAATAGAAAGACATATTCCGGCTCCATATGATTCAAATTGAATCAAACTCACTTCCATCATATTCTAAATTAAACTACCATTAAAATGACAGATATTTCATAATTTTTAGAGTTTGAAAGATGGTTTTCTGGGGCGTTTGTTTTGCAATTTCAGCATTTATTTATGGGTTTTTATCAGTTGTGCCCCTCCAAGATAATACAATATCAGTTATGCCCCTATCTTTTCAAGAATATCAGTTGTACCCACAACTTCTTTTCATTCTATCACTTGTGCCCCTCGGGTTAGTTTCCGTCCATCCATAATACAAACAGACGTTAACTTCAAGGACACAAGTGGACTTAATTGAAAAAATGGACGGAAATGTCCAACTCTTCTTCTTCCTCCCTCATCCTCTTCCTCCCCCTTCTCTTTCTTCTCCCAGCCACCTGCTCCTCCAGCGGCTCCTCCCGACCGCCCTCAGCCCATCCCTCCACCCCATCTCCTCCCCCCGCACTTGTGCCTCCCCTCCTTTGCCCAGAGCTCTTCCCTGGCCCTTGCACCTCCGCCCCGGCGCCTCCATGGCCCCCCTGGCCCCTGGCCTCTGCCTCCTCCGCCCCTGCCTCCTCCCCCCACCCCTGCGCCCCCAGGCCCCGTGCCCCCGTGACCCCGTGCCTCCCCCTTCCCCTGCCGGCTCGCCCCCTACGCCTTCCCCCTACCCCGCGCATCCCTCTACCCCTGCCGCCACCACCCCCTCACCCTGCCCCGTGCCTCCCCCTACCTCACTACCCACACCCCCCTCTCCCTCTGTCCCGCGCCTCGAGGTCCCCCCCTGCCCTGCCACCCACCGTGCCCCGCTAGCCCTGCCGCTCCCGCGCCCCCAGGTTGCCCCTGCCCTGCCTCCCCCCACACCCCTAGCCCCGCCGCCCCTAGGTCGCCCGCCTGCCTGCCTCCCCTCCTGCCCCCAGGCTGCCCTCTAGCCTCGCTGCCCCCAGGTCGCCCGCCGCCCCTACGCCCCCAGGTCACCCTCTAGGGCTTTCAGTATTTGTTAAGTTGAGATAAATTTTTGACTACTTGATTCATGAAAATTCATCTAAAAATTCAATAAAATTCATCGTTTGATCCGTAATGAGTGATTTTTCTGTGAAAATGCAAAAATTTTAAAAATTCGATGGATGCATGATGGTGTAACTAAGAGAGAGAAATTATGAAGAGAAAGGAAGAAGAACAAATGGAGGAGGAAGAAGATGAAGAAGAAGTCTGGACAATTATACCCCTCTTAACTTCACCGTAGTTTGAAAAAATCATGGTTAAGTCAACTCATTGACGGTTAAACTAACGGAGGGGCACAACTATAGAATGGCAAGAAGCTGGGGGCACAACTGATATTCCCAAAAAGATAGGGGCATAACTGATATTGTAATATCTCAGAGGGACACAACTGATAAAAACCTTTATTTATTGTATATATTTATCCATATTTATTTTTGTACATAATATATTTGTATATAATTATAAAAATTTTTAATAATTATTTAAAACAAAAATAAAAATAATTTTTTTTAAAAAACATAAAATAACATAATTTCCTTATTTAACTATTTATATAATGTACCATATGTATATATTATATGCATATAATTAATTTCCTTAAATAACCACCACAAAAAATTAAATAACTAACATTTATTATTTAAATTAATAAATTTACAAAAAATAATTAATTAATTAATTATCTATATAATATACCATATGTATATTAATTATAATTCCTTAATTAACCCACCATTAATGTGGCTCACTAAGTTATTGGCATTTATTATTATTTTAATTAATTTATATTCTAAAATTAATTTACTTATTATTTTTATTAATTCATTTCCACCATTAACATCCTTCCTTTTTTCTCTCCATTAAGTCAATTTTTGAAATTCATTTTTTTATTTATTTGTCTCCTCTCCCCTTATTTCTACTTGATCAATCTTTTGGCGAGAGGAGCCTATTCTCCAAGTGCAACCTTGTTGTAGAAAGGTGGCCAGCCTCCGAGCTGTCCGATGACAGTGAGTTGGTCCTCGTCGATGCCATCAGATGTTCATCCGCTCCCACGGTGAGATCTATTTTATTTCTCGTCTTTCATTTAGGTTAATCATAGTGTAAGTTTTGGTTTTAATTTCGTAGTCAATTTTTTTGATCTATAATCGTAGTTAATAATCCTAAGTGTTCGATTTGATTCCGATCTGATACCAATCACCATATCATTCTTGATCCCATCGTTTCTTATTTACCTCACATGATCTCTCACCGCCAGCAATGTAATGTGGCCGGAAACATGGTTCTAATCCCTTACCGAACAACAGAACCATCCATTCACCTAACTGCTATTTGATTTGACCGAGCCATCGTGCTCGAGTCATCGTTGTCTTTTGATTTTATTGCAGGTATAAGAATCTCAAAAAAAATACAAAAAAAATTACAGTTGCTGTTAGTCCAAAAAAAGGAAAAAATACAAATAACATTTCTGGTGTGGGCGGCGGCAGCACTCCTGCTGCCACCCACGCACTTCCGCCTGGAGCAGCCCCTTCGCCGCTGCACTCCTCCGTCGACTTGATCACCGGAGGGCGTGTGTCTCTCCACTGGCCCAGTAGTCTCGCGACTCCGTCTCTCTTCGCCTGGAGGAACGTCACCGACCCTAGCCTTCCACGGCGAGGCCCACCGCCGTTCCAGAACGTGCCACCTGCGTGCTGCCATCACCTCTCATCGCGAGAGCCACCTCCTACCGACCATTGCCCTGCATGATCTCTGTCGATATCTGCGTGAAGAAGCCCCTTCCCCGCTCACCCTTCACCGCTAACCGCTTCCCCCCCACGCGAAGAAGCTCCTTCGCCCAGGGAGCACAACCCCTTCATCATCGCGCCGCCGTATGGAGCCTCGGTCGCCATCATCATCCGCCTAGATTCACCAGCAACCTCCGCCACCATACTTGATCGCTGCATCGCACCATCGCCGACCTGGGCGTGTGTCTCCCAACAACCCACAACCGTGCTCGAGGTAGCCACCGCCGCCATCTAGCACACTGCCTTGCCACACAAAGGAGCTCCACTTCCGACCATATTCATTGACCACCATCGGTTGATGCCACCCTGCTCCACCCGCTACGGCACACGCCCGCCACCGCCGCCCTTTTGCTTTGCGAAGGAAGGGGCGGCACGCCTGCGTGCGAAGGAAGAAAAGGGGATAGCCCCTTCCCCTTTTGCTTGGAACGAAGGAACAGAATGAAGAAGCCCCACTTCTAACCCTAAACATTTTTTGGGTAAATTACAAACAAGCCCCCGTATATTTCAGAATTTGTAAAAAATCCCCGAGCTAGAGCCTGAATACTTGCATCACATGCCTTTCATTAGGTAAATTGCAATTTTCACACCCTATTTTATTTCTTATTATTTTTCGTTGTAAAAGCTTTAAATTATTGCATTTTAATCCTTATTTTCCAGATTCTGTTTGCATGCCTTTTTATCATTAGAATAAATGTTTTTATTGTTTAATAAATTCTCCAAAAACCATGTTATGCTCCTACTGTGTGCTTGTTCATTGCATGAAATTCTCATTGCATTTTTTTTACATTGCTATTATTAAAAAATAAAAAAACATTGCATTTTTCACTGTTTGTAATTCAAAAAATCATAAAAATTCAAATATTGTGTGAAAAATTCTAAAAAAAATTAGTTTTTTTCTTTTTGTATCCTTTATTTCCAATGCAAACTTCACGCATTAATGATTTTTGAAACCTAAAAATTGTAAAATACTAAAAATATTATTAAAATCATAAAAAATTGTAGAAAATTCCAAAAATTATGATTTCACATCGAGTTTCTAGATAATTCATTATAGTTTTTAGGAAAAATAAATCCAATAATTTTTGAGTTTATTTTATATTTTTAAATTGCAAAAAATCCCGTATGTTCACTGTTTGCTTTATTCCATGTTTTTATTCATTTTGATAATCCTAAAAAATATAAAAATCTTTAAAAAATTATAAAAAAAATAGTAGAGAAAACAATCAAAAAAATATTTTTATTTGACTTTTCTGGACATTTTTTTATATTTGAAAAATAAAAAAGGACTACTTGTTTCTTCCTTTTTATTTTTCTTTATTCACTTTATTTTTAAAAATAAAAAATATAAAAATTTGTAAAATTACAAATCATTAAAAACTAAAAATAAAAAAAAAACATAAAAATAGTGTAAAGTTTAAAAACCCATAAAAAAGAGAAAAATAAAAAAACCAAGATAGTTTGCATTTGAATTCCCTCTTTCTTTCAATTGATTTTTCGATTATTAGAATAACCCTCGGGATTTGTAGCCTCCCTGTGTTTAATCCTCTTGCTATACATGTAAATTAAATTGAAAAATCCGCATGCTACATTTTTTTGGGTTTTTATCAGTTATGATCCTCCGAGATATTGTGATTTCAGTTATGCCCCTCCCTTTTTGAGAATATCAGTTGTGCCCCGACTTCTTGTCGTTCTGTCACTTGTGCCCCTCAAGTTAGTTGCCGTTCATTCCTAACGAAAACAAACATTAACTTTGAGGACATAATGGGAATTAAATTAAAAATAAAGGTGGAAAAGGTCATTTTCTCACCCTCTTCTTCCTCCTTCCACATCCTCTTCCTCCCATGCTCCTCCCCCAGACCCTAAGTCCTCCCTCCGCTCCGAGTTCCTCCCCCACGCCCTCGCACCGCCTCCTCTGCCCCAAGTTCCCCCGCGCACCCCCTGCTACCCCCACGCCTCCATCTGCCCCGCCTCCTCCCCCTGCTCCTAGGTCCTCCCCTCCAACCCCCCGCCCTATGCACCGAGCTTCTACGCGCACCCCTGCCGCCCTCGCGCCTCCCCCTGTCTCCACGCCTCCCCCTACCCCTACCTCTTCGCCCCACCCCCAGGTCCTCCCTCCACCCCGAGCTCCTCACACCCCTCCCCTCCCCGCCCCTGCCCCGAGCCTCCCCCACCTTGCACCCCCTCCCTGCGCGCCTTCCTCTGCCCCCACCCCTAGGTCCTCCCCTCAGTTGCCCTTACGCCTCCCCATGGCCTCATGCCTCCCTCTTCACCTGCCTTCTCACCATGCCGCTAGGTCCGTCATCCGCCCCAAGGTCCTCCCCTCAGCCGCCCCCGCACCTCCCCCTGCCCCCGCCTCCTCCCCCTGCCCCCAGGTCCTCCCCCCGCCCCAGGGTCCTCCAACGAGCTGCCCGTGCACCTCCTCCTGCTCCTCCTTCTCCTCCCGCCCCCAGGCTCTCCCTCTACCCCAAGGTCCTCAACATGGAGCGGGCCTGCAACATGATGAGTGGATGCAGGCTTTTTTTCAAATATGCCCCTCTTAATTATACCATAGTTCGATTAAACTATGGTTAAGTTCAACTCAGTGATGGTTAAAGTAATGGAGGGGCACAAGTGATAGAATGGTAAGAAGTCGGGGGCACAACCGATATTCCCAAAAAGGGAGGGACATAATTGAAATTGCAATATCTCGGAGGGGTAAAACTAATAAAAACCTTTTTCCTATAATTATTTCAACTTAAGAATAAAAAATATCATTTGTTGTGGGATTATTTAGGTTGGACGACACATTTATTCAATAAATATAAAAACCACAAGAAAATCCGTGTCAACAGTGGCCCAATCAAATTCCTCTATGTCGCCGGTCCTTTACTTTAATTCCGCCTTTATTTCTGGTTGTCAGATCATCTTTGATTGCCTCGATCCAAGCTGTTGATAGGAACCATATCTTCATCCATCTGATCATTGATCATGCTCATCTTAAGTGATCTATCTCGCCCAAATCCTGATCATTGTGTCTTAATCCAATGGTTCTGGAGTTGTCTTCCTCGATGCGCCTGTTCAACCCTCATCTCCATCAACTGTAGAATTGTCCAACTTCCCATACTTTTCCTGTCCATCTCTGATAGTGTCTCAGTCAATCAACAACTCCCTTACCTTTCCCTAACTTCCCTCATCCTCGCGCTAACCTTAACTTTCCCTGATCCTAGCTATCTTAGCAATTGGCGGTGGTTGAAACCACCGCCATGCTTTGCCAACCTCCTAACCTCTGTTTTCTCAAAACCCCCACCTTAGCCACTGTTAAATGTTACCTGCCCTTAGTGAGCAACTCCCTAGCCTCTTTATCTTTCGGTGACAATGAAGAGGACCTGAGACGAGCGATGATGGATGAGTTGGTTCCGATGAGATCCAATCTGTTCATACATTTGATACAACACTCACATTGGTTGTTTGAGATTAGAACCTTAGCCAAGTTCTTCAAGCGAGATCCAGAAGCCTCATGCTTTAACTAAGCCCTGATTCATCATTCAAATCCTTCATCTCTTTCAGGTAGGAACTTCAATCTTAACTTCTATTGTAATTTGTAATTTGCTATTTTCTTCATTGTCACTTTCACACTCAATCCACAATTTGAGTGCAGCACCAACAACGCTAGTAATTGTACACTCTCGCGTGACCTCTAGTTTATTTTCAATGCTGCTTCATCAGTGTCATCACCTTGTTTCTCTTCCTCTTCTGCATGAAAAAGAAGATCCATTAGGGCTTACTCCTCCATACCTAGATAGCTCTTCACGCCACCTCTTTTGAATCCCAAAAGATTCACCAGTGTCTTGTTTGGTTACTAACCCTTACAGAAAAGCGAATAGTTGATTGACAACAGATTAGAAGTGAACTCTGATCTTAGAGGGTGCCTCTGATGAGCATTCGGTAAATAGCAAATCCAGACTCTCTTGAGGCTTTATTCCTTCACCAACCTTTTCAGGAGCTTCCAGGAAGGTTTTACTACCTTTGGGCAGAGCTTAGGAGAACGAAGGAGGAATTGCCGAGTCGTCAGAGCACAATCTTTCCTCAGTCGCCTGTTGAGGAGCTTCGCTGGGAAGAAATATACAATAATCGTTTGATCGAGATTAATTAGGCGTGATCCGATGATCGACAACAATCGTACACCACGTTAGTGTCCGTGCCACCGATTCAAATCGGAGCTTCAGATCATCCAAGCTTTCTCCAAGTATTCAGAAGACGCTAGGTGTCCCGAGCCTATGCCTGAACCTTTAGCTTCCCACGTGTATCACACTTGCTCAAGGAGAAATTGCATAAAAGCCCATTGATTTATCAATATTGGAGATAAGTCCCCACAAACTTGGTTAAATTGCAAATTAATCCCAACGGGTTCTTATATTAACATTTTAGTCTTTTTTTGGACTTTTATATAATAAAATTAATTAGTTTTATTTTAGTTATGCTCCTACTTTGTATTGACACTATCTTATGATCTATAACTCTATTTTTATAAATTTGGTGTCATTAGAAAGCTCGCTTCATCCTCTTTATATTCATGCATTTAAACCATAGTTCTTATTTACTTATCATGCATTTAATTTTAGAAAATCCATTTTCAATATTCAGCCTTCATATCGAATAAATTTAAGTCATTATTTTATTGAATTAGTTCTACATAACATTGGATTATCATTAATCTATTTTAATTAAAAACCACAAGTATTTTTTATTTAATCATGACCATATTCTTATGTTGTATCCTTATTTAGTCATTATCATATTATTAGCATTAAATATGATTAAATAGTTACTTGTGTCGCTGTGTTCGACCCTGGGTTTTCCAGGTTATAAATTAAAAATCGAATCCTCTTCGCAGAGATATTTGACTTGGTTCTACTAATTGCAAATTAGCCCATGCTACAACGAGTGCATGTTATATTAGTCGTTTTGTCTTTCATCAATAGGTGACCTAAAATTTATTATAACCTTCAAAAATGTGTATAGATGAAAAGAACTACGGGTCAAACCACAAAGGAGCGTACAAGGTAGAGCAATAAAAATGAATTGACAACAATGAACATTTTTTGCATTTTTTATTTTTAGTGTTTTTATGGGTTTTGATTTATATGATTTTTATGTTTTTTATTTTGTAAAATTTTCTTCTTAAATTTACTTTAAAGATAAAATTTATAATATATATATATATATATATGAATACACGACAGAGAGAAGGAATAAAAAAGATGTTTTAGACTTTTAAAACATAACAAATACACTCAAACATTCAGAAACAAATTTTTTTGGATTATATATTTTTCTCTATTTTTGGCAATTTTTGGATAACTTTTAAGGAAATACACCAAATAATCAAAATAGTAAATCCAATAACTTGAAACGTACTTAATAAATATCTATCAAATTAGATAGAGCCCAGTTTCAAAATTTCTAGGCACTAGGGAATATAAAGAAAATTCAAAAGCTTAAAAAATATTTTTATGATTTTTCTGTGAATTTTTAGATTTTTTATAAGTTTTTATGTATTTTTTAATTTTAGGTGTTTTCAATAATATTTTGCAAAAATATTTGTATAGAAATTAAAATATGTCTGAATATACACACATGATTGTTTTTGGAATTTTTCAAAATATTTTATAATTTTTATGGAATTTAAATTCTAAACAGGAGAAAAAGTATGTTTTTGATTTTTTGTATATATGAAAATAATTTTAATTTTCTTAAGAAAAATATATGTGATATAAAATAGTTCCAATCACTTAAGATAATTTTCCAATGATTTTTGGAAGTAAATGATAATTTTAATAATTAAAATTACAAATATAAAATTAAATATGTAATACAGGGACATTGTTGCAATTTCTTAGAGAGTCAGAGCATTTAATAACACTTAAACAATATCTTAGGGTATAGGTGAAATTTTTCTGCAATTTAATACACTATACACACTAGCATGGGTATAATGAAAATAAAATAAACAACATGACCAAGCATGGAAATTTACCAAAAATAGATCTTTAAGTTTTTAGACCAAAAATACTACATCCAAAGGGATATCCACGCAAAATACCCGCCCCTCACAGGCAAGTGAGGTGACATGGAATGAACTAAAGTACAAATAGAAGAAATCTTGAGGTCCTTAATAGACATATTATAAAACTTTGAAAGCCACAAATGAAAGTTTATCGATTAAATATTAAAAGTAAAAGATGGAGGGAAAATGCTTTTAAAATACCCCTTAATAGGCACTGGCGAATGATGCTGATTACTTCACTTATATACGTGGCACCGCCTCAACGATTGATGACGATTCGACGATGAAGGGAGGAGATTAAATCCCACCCTATGATCTGATGGTTATATGACATCTAGTCGGAAGTTGCTGTACAATCTAGAGCTTGGACTTGATACAACAGTGCTGAGCCCCCCCGGAAGAACATGGAATAACAACCGATGAACTGAGCTTCGATCAAGCCTACTCGCTCCACTCCAGACAGTCTCCTTCACTGATGAGATGCTCTACATGGTTCCGTGAAGTGTTCCGCGACAGATGGATACCTCAAAGAGATCCAAATCTCATCGGCGGAGGTCTGGGAGGTCAGAGAAGAACTCGTATGCCTGGAGTTGTAGACTGAACATATTTGACCCCAGATGGATTTCTTTGGAGCCTATACATATACCAGAAGCTTTAAGGCTCAAGGGTAAAACTCCTCGACCCACATATGAGAAAAATAATGGTCTGGAATGGGTTGGCAACTGAGCTCCAGTGAAGGCGAAGAAGGGAGCCTTGATCTCCTTGATATGTGCATGATCAGGGTTGGAAAATGGATGGGGGCGATAGAATATGGGGGGTCAAGATGTGGGGATGGTCAGATGGGCGGTCAACGATTGGATACAAGTTGTATAGATGCCAGAGCCTAGAGCACCAACGAACTACGATTTTTGTTTTAAGATATAATAGATGAAATGAAATAAAATAAAGAATGAGATTACACTACTGCCATGCGTAGAAAATGAAAAGACAAGGAAAAGAACAACTCACCTACCCGATGTGTCAGGAGCAAGGAACTGACAGAGAAGCTCTAGTGATGATGAATCACATCTCCTGTGCCATCTCCATTCCTTGAATCACTGGGGAAACTCCTCGTGTCACTGGGGTCTCACTTCAGAGAGAGATTGCTGGGGTTACGACCGATGGAAACAGATTAAAATTCAAAAATTATGTAGGAGAAGAATATATTCTAGCTTCCTAAGAGATGATCTTTGCATAGGGATTTTGGTGGAATCGAGGGTTGACTAGCATCGAATCTTGATCCACATGAAAGATCAGAGGTAGGTAAGGTATTCACAAGAATGAATTAGGGACAAGAGATTTGTATCGATCAGGAAAATGCGGTAAAAAAGGGGGAAAACATGGGACACACCGATCCAAGCAGGGAGCGGGGAGTTGATCAAGGCCAACTTGGACCGCTCCTTGATTGGTCCACGACAGACACTACTAGACAAGACAGAAATAAAAATAGAAAGAAAAGTAAAATAAAATAACAAATGATTTTATTGTTTTTTTATCAAAACATGAAAGTGGTTTCTTATTTATGTACATTTTAGGTGATTTTTATTTATTTTTATTGACCTATTTATTATATATTAAACTTTACAAGTGTATTTATAGGTATAAATACCTATATATTATGCATTTGACTTTTGTTTTGTATTTTAGATTTTATTATTTTAAATACATAATTTGTATTATTGTAGTATATTTAATTCTATATTTACATATTTTTGTTTTTTTTGAATTTTTTATACTTAAATAAATATGGGTATGTATAACATATCTATATAATTTATAACATTATTTATTTCAATGAATTTTTAATGGTTTATTTTTATGCTTATGTTTTAAATATATTTTAAATAATATTTAAAGTATTTAAAAATATAAAAATAGTAAAAATATAAAGAATGACGTAAATGAATAAAAATATATAGGTATATAATACAATGAGACCCAAAAAGCCAACTTTTGTATCAACTCCAATTTTAATGAAACCATCTTCATTAGATAAATATTTTAATTTAGAGTATAATAAAGGTGAGTCTGGTCAATTTTGAGTTCATACAGAGAAGGTATGGATCTGTGAAGTTTTATTTCCGATTTTTTCATCTGTGTATCCCAGTCACACTGTACCTTACTTTCTTGTGCAAATATTTTTGTATTTTTCTATACATTTTGTGTATATGTTTTATATTGAAAATATCTTAATTTGAAGTATGTAAGATTGTGTGTAAATTAGTTTAAGTTTCAGCTATATGTGTGATGTATTGGGTATCTAAGGTTTCTAGGTGATAGTGTTATTTTGTCTGTATTTATTTACCCTTATATCCCCCAACTTTATTCCTTGTTGACCATGTTAATATTGATTTTTTTCGGTGTTTAAGGCCAGTCAGTATTTACAATACTTCCTTTATTGTTCTTTTCTTTTCTTTTTTCCTTTATTTTGTATTTAAATACAAGTATTTAAGCACTATATACAATCAACAATCAATGTGCTAATTTGTACAAGTTAGATATATTTATATGTATTTAGCTAGGATTTTAAAGATAAAATAAAGGAATAAAGGTGCATGAATGGGTATTCAACACCCCTCTATACTTACCTTTGCTAGTCCCCAGCAAACACTTATTAGGAGAATAAGTGATGCAAAAGAAAAAACAAAAAAAAGAAAAATAAAGAAGCCAGAATGATTATGATTTTTAAACTTGTCTTTATAAAATCTAAGTTCGGAGCTCATTTAAGAACCTTGGATTGTTATTGTGTTTGGAACCATGTTTAAGTTAGGATTTGTAACTCAACATCCCTTAGGTTCTATGTTTCTCTATCCAATTCAATTCAACAACCTAGTAAGAACCATCCTTTCAGATGCATACTCTTGTAACCCTGAAATGACAGATACCGGATGTGTGAATTGTATTAGCTCTTCCCAGACAAAAAATTGAACTATCCAGTTGTCTCCTCTGGTAATACGTCCTTGTGGAGTTGGATATTTCATTCTACATTTGGGTACATACAAGTGCACAACAAATTTAGGAGAAGCTAGAAGAAGGTGAAAAGATGTGAAATGCACTAGTGTAGTCACATTTCCTTGTGAAGCTCGACTGGTGTGACCAAGTCTCCACCAAGAAGCAGGCCTTTCTTGCAGCTCAAAATTTTTGGAATTTTTGATATGGGATTCTTTTTGGTATTTTTTTGTTTGGCATTGCACTGCATTCTTGCTTTGCCCTGACAATATAGAGTCTTTTGTTTTGCCCATGTTTTGGGATCTTAGAAAAATTGCGTTATCATACCATTCCTCATCCGAATCTTTATTTCAATCCAATCTCTAGTCGTTAGATGTCCATGCTACCATAGAAACAGTTGGTTGAAGTACCTGTTTCAGTAGTCCCCAAGAATGATTCCTGAGTCACCCTTGATGAAGCGACCTATTAAACCCAACATTTTTGGGGTTTAGGAATTTTCTGAGATAGATCAACTAGTCACTTATCTTAGATTTTATTTCTTGAAAATAGATAGATTTAATATTTAATATAATTAATTATTGAAAATTTCATTGTCTGCATTCATTTATTCATAAAAAATTCATCTTGCATCCAAAAATTCCAAAAACATTGCAGTAGTCTAATTTCACTGCATTTTACATCGTGGACAAGTTTAGGATTTTTGGACATAGTTTGGTCGAAATTTGCAATTTAACCCATGAACTTTGCCAAAATTGCACATTTATTGCATTTAAAAATACAAAAAAAATCCTCTTCGAAAACCTAACTTCAAGATTGACTTTTAACCAATCTAAAGAGATAGTTGCCTCCCTGAGTTCGACCTTGGACTTACCCAAGTAAAAAACTTTGATCGCTCGCTTTAATTTAAAATTAATTAAAATTTGTGGTTTTTGATCATCGTGAAATTGCTTGCCTACAACGAATATCTTTTAAGCATTAATTCCATCGAATTAATAGGGTATTTTGTGATTCTTCAGTCAACAAGAATGATTTTGCAATTTGTGGATACTTCAATGAAGCAGCTAAGGGACATTTTGGAGGATGTCATTGTTACAATTCAAGAGATGCAGTTCCTTGTGGACTTCATAATCCTACATATGGACACCTCAACACCCCTTCTTCATTCCCCGATCATCTTGAGATGGACATTGTTCGAGCACTCGAGGTACTGGTTGACTATGGCACCGGAAAGATCGCCTTTCGCTCGAGCAACAATAAGGTCCTCATTGAAATGATCAAGGTACCTAAGCTCACATAATTCATGTCAGTTGAGAGTGAGAAGATTCAGAAAGAGGTAGAAGACTATGATTTTCTTGCAGAGATCAGAGACACAAGTTTGTTTTTGGATGATATTGAAACACATAAATTCCTCTCCAATGGGGAAACCCTGGAAAGCATAGTTGAATTCCCTTTTGTCCTTGAAGATGAAGTTTTTGCTGATATGCTATCTGAGCTAACTAAATTGATTAAGGTTGATAAATACCCATAAGAGAAAGACGAATTCCTTGCAGATCTTTTAGATGTCTTTGGCTCTGAGCCAAAAATACTCCAGGTGGACAATACATAATCAATAGAGCCAACACTAACCACAGTTGTTGAAGTCACCACAGAGTCGATTTTGACCCCTCCAGAGTTGAAACCATTACCTTCGTCGATGAAGTACGCCTTCCTTGCGGGTGAGGAGAACATGTTCCCGGTTATCATCAATTCTCAACTGATCGCGAACCAAGAATCTCGCTTGCTCAAGGTTCGAGAAAGAAACTGCAGGGCAATTGGCTGGAAAATTTCAGATCTCCATGGTATAAACCCTTCACTGCACTCACAACACATCTATTTGTAAGATGACTTTAGGCCTTCCTGTGAGTTTCAGCATTGACTGAACCCAAAACTTTTGGAGGTCATGATGAAAGAAATCACGAAGTTGTGAATTGCAGGCTCTCTGATTCAAAATGGGTAAGTCTGTTACATGTGGTTCCTAAGAAATCGGGAATCACCATCATAACGAATGACAAACAAGAGGAGATTGTGACTAGATTTCCCACTTCTTGACGCATCTGTGTGGATTACAGACACCTAAACCTAACAACCAAGAAAAACCACTTCCATTTGTCCTCCTTTGATCAAATAGTCGAAATACTTGTTGCAAAGGAATACTTCTATTTCTTGGATGGGTATTCTCGACACAATCAAGTTGCAATAGCCCCTGAGGACCAAGAGGAGACCACCTTTACTTGTTTATTTGGGATGTAAGCTTTCATATGCATGTAGTTCTGACTGTGTAACGTCCCCGCTGCATTTCAAAGATGTATTTTGGTCATATTTACTGACAGGGTGGGCAATTTTCTTGAGGTATTCATAGATGAATTTTCGATCTATGGAGATAACTTCGATCAGTCCTTGACATATTTAGATCGAGTACTTCAACGATGTTGTGAGGTTAATCTTATGCTCTCATGCGAGAAGAGTCACTTCATGGTGACTGAGGGGATTGTGTTGGGTCATGTCGTATCCAAGCGAGTCATGGAGGTCAACCTGGCCAAGGTGGAAGTTATATCTAAACTTGAGCCACCTTATTCTTTGAAGCAAGTCCGGTCATTTTTTGTGCATATCAGTCTTTACAGAAGGTTCATCAAAGATTTAAGCAATCCAACCGTTTAAATAGCTTTTACGTAAGGACACTGAACTTATTGTAGATGTCTTTTACGCAAGGACACTGAATTTATTGTAGATGACAGAGTGCTCCATCCTTTCATAAATTGAAAGAAATAATCACCCAGGCTCATATCCTTCAACTGCCAAATTATTCTCTATCATTCGAGATCATGGCAAATGCTTCCGATTATTGGGGTTGTGTTGGGACAGCGACGGGATGAATGGCCATTTGCATGTCACTACACTAGCAGGACTCTGAATGAAGCCTAGAGTAATTACACGGTAATAGAAAAAGAGTTGTTAATTGTAGTGTTTTCACTAGAAAAAAATTCAGGTCTCACTTGCTTGGATCGAAAGAGAACACATACACTGACCATCCTGCCATACGGTACTTATAAACCAAGAAGGATGCAAAGTCATGCCCACGTCGTTGGATCTTGCTACTCCAGGAGTTTGATTTGAAGATAAAAGATAAACCATGAATCAAAAATGTTTTAACAGATCATCTTTCCAGAATTACTGAATCAGAGTTTCCTCAATAGAACAACATTCCAGTCACTACAAACCTTCCCATATGAAGCTACATTGTCAATCACCTCGCTCCCTTGGTGCGCCATTATCATGAAATACCTTGTCTCCAAGGAAGTCCCACGAGCTTGGCCAAAGATGAGAGTGGACAAAGCTCATGTCCGACATACATTTTTACTAATGGGAGGATCCATATTTGTTTTGTAAAGTTACAGATTATATCTATCAAATATGTATTCCTGAGGAGGAGTTTACAAATGTCATGAACCACTGTCACTAGTTAGAATCTGGTGGGCATCATTCTGGAAAGGGGACATCATCTAAAGTGCTTCTATGTGGCCTCTGGTGCCTGACTCTTTTCAAAGATGATATAGAATATGTCAAAGGATGTACTCACTGCAAGAAGATGAGTAAAACCATTAGTTCCCAAGATACCATGACTCTCAAATATATTCAGATCTTAGATATCTTTGACGCATGTGGTATCGATTTCATGGGCTCATTTCCGAACAGTCAAGGTTTTGAGTACATCTTGCTTTTTGTTGATTATGAAAGTAGATGGGTATAGTCTATCCCTGCTCGAGTCGCCAACAGATGCATTGTCTGTCGATTTCTCAAAGACAACATCAATGCGTAGCTAAAGATTCCGAAGATGCTGATATCAGATGGGGGAAGCCACTTCATGATAAAGATGTTAAGAAGCTGACAAAGAAATATAGCATTGAGCATCGTGTCGCTTCTCCCTATCACCCACAGACCAATGTCTTAGTAGAATGTTCAAACAGGGAAATCAAGACTATCCTACATAAACTTGTGTGTCATGATAAAAACAATTGGTCACAATTGCTTGGCTCTATTTTTTGGGCATATCGAACAGTGTACAAGTCCCCTCTAGACATGTATCCCTATTGCCTGGTGTACGGCCAGCCTTGTCATTGTCCCTTGGAACTCATTCATAAATCGTTATGGGCAATCAATGTACGCAATCTAGACAGAGAGAAAGCTGGAAAGAACAAAAAGCATGACCAGAATAGTTTGTTGGAATTCAGAGACTGCATATGACAACAAGCTCATGCACAAAGAAAAATTCAAGAGATGGCACGATAAACACATCAGAAGAAAATCTTTCGAGCCAAATTAGAAAGTGTGTTTGTTTGATGCTAAATTAAAGTTATTCCCATACAATCTGAAGAGCAAATGGTCGGGACCTTTCATCGTGAAAATGGGTGACAATGGTAGCATCGTAGTATTAGGCTTGTCATATGATGCACAACCTTTTGTAGTCAACGGACAATTGTTGAAACCATATCTTAAGCATGACACTTTTCTATCCAATATTGATTCAGTTAAGGTGATATATCAAGAAGATCGCCCTAATGCTGATAGATCAGACAGATAAAATCTCAAAAATATCATTCTTTTTTTCTTTCTTTTCTTCTTTTCATTTCTTTTTCTATTCTTTTGTTTACTCAGCCATGCCTTTCATCACTTTTATACTTAGGATACGCTTCATCCTACGTATGGGTGGGTGATTGACTTGGGTGTTCATTCTTTGATCCCTCTCTGTCTCCCAACTTGTTCATAATTCTTTTCTATATTTAGGGCATCTTTACCCTAAGTATAGGGGAGACAGGACAAGCTGATGATTTCATACATTCTATCCCTCAATCTTCCCTTCTTTTATACATTCTGTTATACTTAGGATTAATTAATCCTAAATATAGGGGGACAGTCGACTTCACATTCTTTGAGTCGTTGTAGTTTCGACTTTTCTATACTTTGCACATGTTATGTCTTCATTTCTGCTTTTTGACCACTATGAGGACATATTTGAAGCAAAGTATAGGGGATTGTATATATGTCTATATACATTATCCATAACTCGTACTTGCATATTTTAAATAAATATGGATAACACATGGGGTAAGGGTGCATAAAATATCAACTGTAAAGAATACACTTATAAAAACTTGCACATAACACTAATACACTAACTCTTTTTGCTTTTTCAAAAATCCCATAAAAATTTGAAAAAATACCAAAATACCTAAAGTTTTACAAAATGTTTGCAGAAATTCCACAAAAAATGCATAACTTTGTGAAAATCCCATGGAAAGTTCAAAACCAAAAAATGTCTTCACAAAATATTCCCTCACATTGCATAGCATTTTTCTGAATCATTTTGACACTTTGATGAATCTAAATAAAATCTGATGATTAGAGCTTGATCTAGACATTAATCTACCTAATTTTAGAGGAAATGTTAAGGACTAGAATTGAGATGCTTAAGGTCACTTTGACTTAATTCTTTAGGTTCTATGAGACTGTATTCATCGGTCAATTCAATGAGACTAACTAGAACCATTCATGTCATCCATATGATTCTTGAGATAATGGTTTGAATCAAAACCTCATACTTAACTCTTAGCTCAACCAATATGGGTTGTTGAAATTCTAGAAGGTTAAGTCTAGACAATACTACCTATAAAAAATTAATTAATGAAATGCATGAATTGATTTTTAGAGAGAAAACTATGCATGCAAATGCAATTCTTTTTTGACACAATGTTATTAACAATTAATTCTACGGTCTGTGAATTTTTGACAATTTTTGGAGCCGTGGTTGATTATCTATGAATTTTAAGTGCAAGATGGGCAACATATGCTTTTTTATATAAGATTAATATTAATTAATTAACCACAGTGCATAAAAACAATAGGGTTTTTATCAGCTATGCCCCTTTGAGATATTGCAATTTCAGTTATGCTCCTCTTTTTTTTTGAAATATCACTTGTGCCCCTACCTTCTTACAAAATTCACAGTTCTACCCTTCTATTAAGGTAAAGTGAGGGCATAACTGATATTACGAAAGGGTAGAACTGTGAATTTTGCAAGAAGCTAGGGGCACAACTGATATTTCAAAAAAGGGAGGGGCATAATTGAAATTGTAATATCTAAAAGGGGCACAACTGATAAAAACCAAAAATAATATGAGCATACCACAATGTAGAGAATTAATTGTTGAACATCATGTAATTTTTAAATAAATAAAATGATGAAAAAATGAGGTTCAAAGTAAATGGATAATACATGGTTCAAAATGCAAAATATAAGAAAAATAAAAATTGCAATGTGGGGACCTGAAAAGAATTATCAATACTTGAGTGGGTGTCTCTGCAATTTTTCCCTAGATTTCACGTGCAAAGCATGCGATTGGATCGATTCTAAATTAGGCTAACCTCCTGGATGGTTTGCGAAATGACCCAAGCGGTCACTTGCAACACACGCGACCCTTGAAGTGTCAGGAAGCTGCTGGGAATACAGAGGAGTTCTAGGGGCTTTTGTGCAACTTCTCCAAAGAAGGTGCTCCTCTCACGTGCTTGGGCTGTAGTTTGGTACTTGTCTTCTTCGTGATTTCCATGGGATGCATCCTTTCTCTACGCAGGTGGAGATCGTGTCCCAGGGGCACGAGGTGAAGGCCAGATGGAGGCGTAGTGGTGCTCCTTGGCATTATTGGGCAGACGTGGAAGAGAAGCAGACGCACGAGGTCGGCTGGGGGCAATGCTCTGGGAGGAGGCGAATTGCGATGGAGGTACTCCTGAGATGGTGTGGCATGACCAAGTTGGAGGTTGGTGGCGGCACACAGCGGGGCCACGATGGCCAACGATGGGCCTCGCGTGGGGCTGGATGAGCGCGCGACCTTGCCTCCTGGTGGCAGTAGGGAGGAGCAGGCGTGGTGGAGTTGGAAGCAGCTCCGCAGTACGTCGATGCGACTGGAAGATAGGAAGCGTGCGTGAGAGGAGGATGAGTCGGTGCTGTCAATTGTGGTCATGAGCTTGATGCCTTGGTGCGAGTGATTGAATCGTAGATGGAAGAAAGAGCATGAAACATGGGATTTGGTGTAAAACAGAGGAATGGAAAGGAAGAAGGGGATATGGGTTTTGCCTAGAATCGGAGTGGGCTAAAGCCCTTCTCCTGGTCATTGCCTCGATCGGAGCCGGCGAGGGCTTCGAGAAGCTAGGATAGATCACGTCATTGAGGTTAATCATCGGAGACAAGAGGCCGCAGTCACCGGCCTCTCTCTCCAACTCTCTCTGTCTCTCGGAGATGGCGATTTATCTCACTGGTGGTGAATGAATGTCATTATATAGGGATACCTGGGGGTTGAGGGATCATCGGGGTTGTTGGTCATCACCGGAGGGGATAAGGAGGTTGCAGGTGATTGGTGGAACAAGCGAAGACGAAGGAACATGGGTTGACTGAGAAAAGAGGGAGAGGACCATGAAAGAGGGATGAGTGGGCCTCACATGCGTGGCATATTAGGCGAGAGAATTTTTTTAATAAAATAAAATAAAAGAGGGTAAAAAATGAGTGACATGTGGTGGCTTCAGGAGCTGCCACGTGTCAACTCTAGAAAATTCGGAAAACAAAAGTAAAAGAAAAATGTTGAAGAAATAGCAAACAACCTAGGATCGAAAAGCACGCAAAACAAAAATCACTCATCTCGATGAGATCTACAACTTTCATGAAGGGGCCAAGATCAAAAGAGGTCATCTGTACAAAACGATATTTTTGAGGTACTCTATGTACACAGGATACCTTGATTTTTTGGGTTTTACAAATTTTTAATGATTTTTAATGAAGAAAAAAAATCGAGAAAAATAACGATAAAATCAAAGATAAATATCTACACATTAATCATTTTTTTGGATTTTTAATAAAGAAGAAAATAGGAAAATAAAATAAAGAAGAAAAAGTGAGATTTTTGTACAGACTTGTAAAAGACATTCGGACTCGATTAGTTTCTTTGATTTCAGTCTTATTTCAAATTTGGAATTTTGTGTATTTTATTACAACTTTCATCAAAGAATATAGAGGAAAAATAAATAAGCAAAAAAGAGTTAATTATGTACAAGAAATATCAAGTCAAAATCAAGCAAAACTCAAAACGTGCAAAAGAGGCCCAAAACCCAACTTTCACATATGATCTCTGATTTTTATGAAGTTGGTCTTGTTTTCAAGATCTTTGAATATGTATTACTTTAAAAGTGAGTAGACCTAAATCGGACACTGCATGAGGAAGATATGAGTATTTTAATCTGTGTGGTTTGGAATTTGAGTTTTGTCTTACGGACCAATTATTTGAGTTAGTGATTTTTTTTTGTATTTTTCCTTTAATCTTGTTAGTAATATGTACACAATGATGGTGGTTTGAGGTCAATTGGAGTTAGCATGAAATAGTTAAAAATGCATGAATTCAGATGCAAATGTGAAGATGATTGTGAATGCAATTATGAGTGCTAAAATGCAAATATTAATTTTGAATGCATGAATGATAAAAATGCATAATAAATGATGTAATATAGCTAATTTCTCGAGAATGAAGATCTAATTTCATCTTTTAGTATTTTATGAATCGTGGATTCATCATTGACTTAGCGACCCTAACCCAAATTCCTTGAGTAGTGACATAGGCATCAGATTAGTGGATGATACACTATCAAGGAGTGTCCTTTCAAACTCCTGGTTGAACATCTTAGATCTGATGAGAGGCACTCCCATGTTCTTCTTCTTACTCAGGAGGTTGATGATAGCATTAACAATTAGCATGGTTAGAATTTATTTTTCTGATCTTCGACGTCTGCTTTTGCGAGGTTGACTCATTGTGGTACATGCCTACTATAATCATTTCTTCATTACTTGTATGTACTCCATGACTTTGAGCAACGACATCTCCAGCATAATGTTTTGCAATAACTCCACAATGCTTAGGCCAAACATGGTTGTTTTCAATTTTTTTACTGTTTTTGATTTCAAAGCATTAGGAAAATGGAATGTGAGTATCATCAGAAACCTTATTTTCATGCAAAATATTGTTCTTACGTACAATTAGATGATTTAGCATTGTATAATCATCCAAAGTAGAAGGTAAAAAAAGTAGGAAATTCGGCTGTGTCAGCTTGTACGAGATCATCTGTTGGGGCATGTTTCTCCTTGGATGCATCACGATGGCCTTTGCTGTTATTGATTGGGTCTTTTTGGTTTTCTTCATTATTTGTCTTTTTGGTGATGCCGGTTGTGTTGCTCCTCCTTCTTCCTCATCGGATCCAGACTTCAGCTCTGCCTAAGCTGATGGTGATGAAGGCTCCGTGATGAATCCGCGATTCATCATCTCAATATCTTGATCTTAGCAAAATCCCAAGTAAAATCCCAAATAAATGTCCATAAAATCAATAAATTAACAAAACGTCTCTTGTAAATAAAACACACTAATTATTGTATAATAGATTATATAAAATAAATTAACAATAAAAGCCTCAAAATTAAAGGAGTTTTTTTCACCTGTAAATAATCCAAACCTTCATGTATTTTTATAATTTCATTTCTAATCTTTTTTGGCTAATTCTATCTCTGACTTGTTCATAAAAATGTATATAAAAATACAAAAATACAAAATAATTTTCATCTCGAATAAATACTCATAGATCCCAAAGATAAAAAGCCGCAAAGTCCAACTTCCCAGCCAAATTCCCGCTCCGTATGAACTCCAAATTCTCCAAAATCAATTTTAAAGTTTAAGTTAGAAAAGTATCTTTCCAATGAAAGTTGTTTCATTAAAATCGGAGCTTGTTTGCAAAATTTGAGTTTTGTGACCTAGGTGTGCATTGTATATATTGTATATATTTTTCTTTCTTCATTTTTTATTTACTCTTCTTAATTACTAAAAAATCCAAAAAAATCATTGTAATGTTGTATCTTATTTCTAGTATTTTATTGTATTTTTCTATTGTAAATATCTCTTATTAAAAATACAAAAAATATAAATTAGAACAGAAAAAAAATGTACATGTTGTTTGTCTTCTTTTGTAAATTCTCCACTATTTTTTCTTCTTTATATTTTATTGTATTTAAAGTAGCCTACTTTATTTTATTTTATTTTACTTTATTTATTTTTCATTCTCTACAATAACTTCCATTGAACTCCATATTTTCTTTTCTACCACCAACTTCCATTCAACCCCACCATCTTCCAATAACCTCCATTCCACTCCATCTCATCCACCTTCATTTTCTCTAACTCCCATTCTTCTTTTCTTTATATTCATCTCTTCATCCACATTTTTCGCGATCCATCATTCTAATAGAAAAAAAGAGAGCTTGGAGTGTTTTGTCGGTGACAGCGGCTAAGCATCTTCTTCAAGAGACGACCTCCTTCAGGCGAGATCTGCGGAGCTCCGCTCCGCGTCACGAGTTCCCCATAGAGCTCGCACAACTTCTCTGATTTTTATTTCGCCAATCAGATCGAGGCGACGACAGGAGTCCATCGTAGCTGCTCCGCAAATCCGGTGAAGATTCAGGTAAGTATTTCTCCTCATTTCTCTTGTTATTTTATTTTATCTAATATTTATTTCCTTGTTGTTTCATAACCATATAATTTTCATCATCTTCCCCTCCATTCATCATCACCATCATCCACCTCCATCATCCTCTTCACCATTCCCTTTTACCATTTTTTATATATTTGTTTCCAGTTTTAAAAAAACTAAAAATTTAAAAAAAATCAAAATAAAAAAATATATAAAAAAGACGGATAGGGGAAGCAGCAGCGCAGCCGCCACCGTCCCCTGCAGCCGGCCCCCAGCCACCGGCTACCGCTGCCCTGTCATTCCGTCTCCAGCCGATGGCCGTACTCCCTCCCGCGCCCCACTGCTCCTTCAGCCTGCTGGAAACCTCTAGCACCACCCTCCGAACCGACAACGTGCAGGTGGCCTGCTACGCACCCCCATAGCCGCACGTAGCAGCGTCCTCCGCGACCACCTTCTCCCTCCGTAGCGTTGCCTCCCCGCACGGGCTGCCGCCGCCGCTACCCAGCCCCACTCCTCCGACCGCGCTCGCGGCATCGCCGCCCTACCTCCCCTTGTGAGCCCTCACTCCCCATCAAACGAAAAAGAAGGTCTATTCATTTTCAATTTTTTTATTATAAAAATTGCATATGTATTTTGTAAAGGTTTTAGAATTACAAACAAATCCCTGTAAATAGTTTATTTATGAGTTTCAGTTTCTGTTTTGCATAGACACCCCTCTGTTTGGCTCTTAATTTGGACTTCAATTGAGAATCACTTTATTTGATGAGATGTTGTGCAACTAATTGTCTACAGTTTGATTATTTATTTGTGTTTTTGTGAGCAATGAATAATTACTTAAAATTGTTCAAGTAAAATTCTGCATATTTTATACAATTTGTGGTCTTAAATTCATATCTCACTCACAGTTGCTGTAAAAAATTCCACAAATATCAGAAATGATGTCTTGACATGTGCTTTAATTAGCATCCAAATTTCATTCTAATTGTAGTTGTCTTGTGCCTTAAATAATTTGTAAAGTGATTTTGGTAACTGATTTTTAATTAAATCTACACACATCCATTTTGTGAAATTTCAAATCTTCTAGATTCCATATAAAAATACCTATGTGAGATAATTCACATTCTGTCTAATTCGTTAATATGGATTTATTAGTAATTAAGTACTTACTATCACTCTGTTGCCATTAAGAAATCCATAAAAAAATCATATTTTCTCAAAAAATTCCAAAAACATTACTGTAGCCTCCTTGCATCATGTTCATGTTCCAGTACTTTTTCATAATGTTGCATTCTGTTTGTTTGAAAAATTGCGTAAAAAACCCATAAAAAGTGTGTATTTTTTATTGTTGCTTTTTAACCCCTAAAATTCCAAAAAACATGTTTTATATTCATCACTAGATTAGGATTGTAGGAAAAATACAATTAAGCTAAATCTGATTGATTTCGTATTAAAATTAATTTGGCCTAGTAGTGTGATTTCTTACTGTCTTAATTCATCCACATTTGCATTTTCATTTGTTTTTGCATTAAAAGAAAATTAAAAAAACACCATTTGGAAACCTAGACCTAAGTTTTTTTGAATTAACCCGACGTTGTTCCTTTGCCTCCCTGTGTTCGACCCCGGACTTGCCCGGGATATAAATTAAAGTCGAGACACTCTTCACGGAGATCCTTTCTCGGTTTTGAACGATTTGCTAAGTACCCCTTCTACAACGAACACATAGCAAAACACATGCCCAACAATTCGATCAGATGGTGCCGTTGCTGGGGAGGTAAACATCTTTGGGTTTATTTTAGAAAATTTGAGTTAGGTTTTCTCTCACTCGGGTAGTCTGACCCCCTAGCCACATTGTATTTATTCCATTTTTTGCTATTATTTTTCTTCTCATATATATATATATATATATTATTGTTGATCTCTCTAATATAAAATTTCTTTTCCTTATGAGGGTCCGATGGACTTGGAGTGCATCGGAGGTCGATGGATGTGACGCACGCCGACTGTTGAAGATCAAGGAGAATTGTTTTTTTGAGAGAAGTTTTTGTAATTAGTGTGTTGTAATAATTTAGGTAATTTTCTCTTTCTAGCAGCTCTTGTTTGAGAGCTCGCGCTTCTATACGGACTGGACATTTGACCTGCTTGTGGTCGTGTGGTTGCTTGACGTAGAATAGGACTTGCACTCGTGGCTCTTAGATCATATTTTATTACAATATATTATTGCTTGTGCTCGTATTTTTTAGGACCACACATCACTTTTAACGAGACGTACTTGGACCACGGAGCTATTAGTTCAAATTAACTTGTTCATCACTCGTTAATAAAACTTCCTGTCTGGGAACGATTTTCTCATTTACATTCATAGAGTATAAAAATTCGATTCTGCCTTGAATCCCGCACGTAGAGTGCGAGGATCAATGTAAGTCTTCTAAACTGGACATACATCATTGATTTCACTATTTGCATTGGTTTTTCTCGACTCCCTTCCCCCTTGGTATTTGAAACTTAGGTTAAAAGGAAATCGGGACAGATCATTAAGCGTGGCTTGTTTGGTGGACTAATCAAGTGATAACTAACTTAAAATCAAGACTGCTAATCAGAGTTGACAAAAACACTGACTAAAACTAACACTTATTTTGGGAGAGCAAAACCCTCATTGTATGCTTGGCTAATGTGATTGTTGAGAGGTGAGGACACATCCTTAGGATAGTGTCCAAAACCTACTTTTAAGCCTTGCGTAATTGGACTTATACATTGATTTATCACCTAATTAAAACTGAAAAGATAAAAGGTTAGACTCTTGCGACCATCATTGTGTTGAGTAGGTGAACTCAGGGTTTGCTCTTGTGTTTGTTTGTTTAATGTGTTATTCGGTGCACTTGCACGCTTTCTCCCTCGATCCCCTTCATTTTCCCATCTCCCTTCCAAGATGTCAGAATATTGGTCACCATATCCATGTCACTCTTCTCAACCTTATTCCAATTATCTCCACCCTCTTATTCCTCCTCATACCCCCACCACGATCACAAAGTCAGAATTCCGACTGACTTCCCCAATTCTCCGTCCTTCTTACATACCCCATATTCCTACACTCTTGATCCACAACCACCCTGGATTAACTCACTTTATTCTCGTCCGCTTGCTGGAATGAAGGAACCGATCAAAGAGCAAGCCATTGCTTAGATGAATGATTGGCAGAATCAGTTGACCCTACATACCTCAGTCTCACCTCGAGTTGGGACCAGGAAACCATTTACCTATACACATCCCTACTTATCCTTAGGGCACAACAAGGTCGACCAAACATACCGAATGGAGAGGCCTACACCATACAATCTTCCTGACTTGATTGATCTGAGTGATCAAGCCCACATTGACCAGCCAACATATACAGGGGATTGGATTCATGCGACCGATTTACAGACCCCCTGTCTACTGACTCCACCTTATGAGGCTCCGACCAACATCTGCCATACAGACGGGTCATACTCAACACAACATTATACGCTTGAGTCAAGGTGTGTTGAGTATAAGAGCCTGAGTTCTCAGCAGTATCCTCCAATTGCGCAGACTTCTCTCATTAGGTTTCATGAGAACTTATAGGAGGATGACATTTGTAGATCGATCAAGAGTCTAGGTAGGAATGTGGATCATGGATTTCACGGATTGAATCTTGAAAACCTGGAAAACACCTGATTGACCACACATCATGTACAACTTGAGTCCCTTCTACCTCCCTCTTCTACTAACCACTTTATCTCCAAACTTGAGTCTGTACATTCTCCTATTCCTCATTCACCTATCAAAAAGACCAAAAAACTGGAAAAATCAGAAAATACCATAAAAATTGAAATTGGAAAAGACTTACAAAAATTGGATCCTGCAGTTAGGGAAGCACTTGGTAGAGAGTCAGTTTTTGAGCTTCCCTTAATAATGGCCATTGAACACTTTCTCGACCTTAGAAGATCTGTGCGAAGTAAATTGATGCCTAAATGGTCGGATAATAAGAGGATAAGGTTCGAGAAACATATATTGTCTATGGCCACCTCTTTGATGATAGTGAGAAAAACCAAGAGCCGCAGAGTAAAGCGGTTGCCTCGGTTTGATTGTGAAATCAAAAATACCACATTCACCCATGCAAGAATCGATGATGACTCACCGATTAATATCCCCCAACCTCCGTGTTTGCCAAGCTCAAACTCGGATCTGCCAAGAAGTCAAGAGAGATTATTCAGTTGGTAGATAGGTCCATTAAACAGTCAAGAGGAACCATTTCAGTCATCGTGACTTTCCAAGGTGCTCTATTGCAGATAGACTTCACGATCATTGACATTGAGCACCGAGGAGAGTTCACCCAGTCTCCAATCATTCTTAGGAAGCCGTTCTTAGCCTTGGCTAAGACAACTATAGATTGTGAGACTTGAGAGATCAATTTCACATAATTGGGAGCACTTCGACCTCACCCGATCTTTGAGGATACACGATATTCCAAGGTAACCCGCACAGACAGTGGTGACCTTCGAGAGACAGTTGAGTCTCGTCTCTCTACTACACCTAAGATATCAACTGTCCAGACGACCATTGGTTCAGAGACTCCCTACACCCACATCGCCTACTGCTTGCACCACCACCGCGACAACTTCTAGAGAGGACTCACAACCAGAAGTTGCCCCTGAGTCGGACAAGATCATTTCTGATTTCCTTAACTTTTTAGATGATCTGACGCATGAGCCGATCAATGCCAAGCCAACTGAGAACACTATGCCTTACCAGAGACGCGTTCTGACCCTGCAGGGGTACTACAATGCATATGGTGACTCATCTGATGATGAACCTCTGGTCAACACCTCACACTCACTACATCCAGAATCTACACCAAAAGAGACAATTGAGACCAAATTGACCAATCTTGATTAATCGGTTGCTCCATCTTCTAGTCGATCATCTGGCAAGAAGAAGAAGAGTATTGATTCCTCGAGGTGTTCCCCTAAACTCCTCAAGATATATCAATCTCCTCTTTCTCTTGATGCTTCAGGTTCTAGAAAACCGGCTAAGAAAGTTTCCTTCGACTTACTAGAGAAGGAACTTTCTAAGGAGTCCTCATTAGGTCCGGATGAGGTGATCTATATGAGTGAGCTCAGTTCGGCCGTTCTGAAGCCATATTTGAGAAAGCAGCCGTGTGTCGACCCTCGTTGGTCGTTCCCTACACCTCACTATTATTCCTTTGTGGACGACTCTAATAGCGACACATGTGTATAATATCCACCCCCTCGCTCTCGCAAGAAGGTCCATCACAAACCTTCTTGATCCTTGTATATTCTCACTCCTCCTCGTACATATTTTCCTTCCTTTATTCCCCTCCCTCTCCCGTGATTCGCATCACTCACCCTAGTTTCATATCGTTTTCAATTTGTGGCTATACTTAGGATGACTTGATCCTAAGTATAGGGGATGAGTGACCTGATTTGCTCCATCTCTTCTTTTTATTTTCTTTTTGTACATTCTTTCCCATCCTCACCAGTCCCTCATTCTTGTGTTCTTTCCAATACATAGGCCGACCAGAGCCTAAGTATAGGGGGGCGATGCCCGTTGTTTATTATCCACACTCTTATATTCTTTTTCACTTCTATTCTTTTCACCCACTTATACTTAGTACGAGCTATGGCTTTTTGTCATCTAGTGCCATGAGGACATAGCACATGCTAAGTGTAGGGGGGGTTTGTATATATTACATATATACTTTACCTATAGCTCGTACTTTGACTTGTTTGTAATTAAAATAAAGGGTTATGGGAAATTGTTGTAAATTAGAGGTATAACAAAAAATAAAAAAAACTTTTCAAAAAAAACATTTTCAAAAAAAATGTTCTCTTATAAAAAAACTTTTAAAACTTTTCAAAAAAACATTTTTCTCTTTCTTCTCAAAAAAAATTTTTCAAAAAAAAAGCTTTCATTTTTTCCCTTTCCTTTTCTTTTTCTTTTCAAAAAAAATGTGTGTCATTTCTTATTTAATTTTCTTTAAAAAACTCAAAAAAAAAGCAAAAACCTTTCCCCCCCCCCCAAAAAATCCTTCTTTTTCCTTTCTTTTTTTTTAAAAAATCACAAAAATCAAAACAAAAAACTAACTTATAAGTTGGTTTATTCTATGACACTTACTTATTCACACAAGACTAGTGACGTTCAAGAACACTTGGTTTATGAGGTCTTGAGATTTTGGGTTAACCGGCCTTAGTCATTAGGGTCTTTGACTTAATTATTCACATTTCCCTATTTTAAAAGATTTGTGTGCTATATTGCATGCTTAGTCTCTACCTTAAGAATATGATCATCATCTCACATACATGACTACAATTATGATGAGATGAGTTGAAATTTCACTTGAGGAAATGGGATGAGGGATTTGAGTTTGGACCTGATTTGATGATACTCGAGGATGGGATAAAATCAATGAAGGCTTCATGAAACCTGAGTGTCAACACCTTTAGCCAGTATAAGAACATGGTTCTTGTACTATGTCTTGATATTTACTTAAGTACCAGGGTGTGATAAAATAAAAAAATGTTGATCAGTGTGCGCCAACTCTTGGTAAAAGCAATGGAGCTAACAAAAAATAATACAAAGAAATATCAAATGTTGAAAAAGCTCTCACCCTAAAAGTCAAATATCAAAAAGTTTCCATCAAAGGTGAGCGCTCCCAACCATTTCAAAGTGTCCACTTGGACCACCTCTATTAGGACCAGGAGTCAGGCTTGCACCAAAAAAGGGCTCTGCATCGTAAAAGCTACAAGTCTGGGTGTAGAAGGTACGATAGGTACTCAAAAAAGGCACACCCCGGTGTACTCCCAGGAAAACAAGTGCAAACGACTCCAACTTCTCTTGACAGATGCACTGATCAACGCCAAAAATATGCATTGAGTAATAAGGCACTTGAGAGAATCCTTGTTCAAATGAGAGGGAGAGAAGAAATGACACAATCCTATGCCCTCCATCAATTGGCCTTCCATCTACACTTTTAAGTCTGACAACTTAAGAGACGGTGGATTGGATGCAAGAAATGGTTTATTCCCTAGTGTTGAGGGTCGGGTTCTTAGGAGAGTCTCTTGGACTGGAACCTCAGGTGACGTTGCGGCTCTACTCTTGTAACTGAAGTCAACACTTAAGTCATATCTCTATTATATATTTATAAAAAGAGAGTCTGATGATTAGGGAAATTGGGCACCTTTTGACTAGAGCTTGGTTCAGTTTAGAATTTTAGGATCTCTGAAATCGAGAGTTCTTGAACGGATCAAGTCTTGTATTCACATGCAAGTCTTGTATTCACATGCACATTCAAGGGTTATTTCAACTTATTCATTCTTTATTTGCTCGAGGACTAGCAAAGCTTAAGTATAGGGGATGATGAATCCGCGATTCATCATCTGAATATCTTGATCTTAGCAAAACCCTCGAGTAAAATACCAAATAAATGTCCATAAAATCAATAAATTAACAAAATGTCTCTTGTAAATAAAACACACTAATTATTGTATATTATATTGTACAAAATAAATTAACAATAAAAGCTGCAAAATTAAAGGAGTTTTTTTCACCTGTAAATAGTCCAAAACTTCATGTATTTTAATAATTTTATTTCAACTCTTTTTTGGCTAATTCTTTCTCTGACCTTTTCATAAAATTATATAAAATTATAAAAATACAAAATAAATTTCATCTCGAATAAATACTCCTAGATCCCAAAGATAAAAAGCTGCAAAGTCCAACTTCCCAACCAAATTCCCGCTCCATATGAACTCCAAATTCACCAAACTCATTTTTAAAGTTTAAGTTAGAAAATTATCTTTCTAATGACTCATTTGCAAAGTATGGGTTTTGGGACCTAGGTGTGCATTGTATATATTGTATATATTTTCTTTCTTCATTTTTTATTTACTCTTCTTAATTACTAAAATATCCAAAAAAATCATTATTGTGTTGTACAATATTTCTAGTATTTTTTGCATTTTTTGTTGTAAATATCTCTTATTAAAAATACAAAAAAATATAAATTAGAATAGGAAAAAAATGTACATGTTGTTTGTCTTCTTTTGTAAATTCTCCACTATTTTTTCTTCTTTATATTTTATTGTATTTAAAGTAGCCTACTTTATTTTATTTTCCTTTATTTATTTTCCATTCTCTACATAACTTCCATTCAACTCCATATTTTCTCTTCTACCACCAACTTCCATTCAACCCCACCATCTTTCAATAGCCTCCATTCTACTCCATCTCATCCACCTTCATTTTCTCTAACTCCCATTCTTCTTTCCTTTATATTCATATCTTCATCCACATTTTTGATGATCCGCCATTCTAATAGAAAAATGAGAGAGCTTGGAGTGTTTTATTGGTGACAACGACTAAGCATCTTCCTCTAGCGACGACCTCCTTCAGGCGAGATCTGTGGAGCTCCGCTCTGTGTCACAAGTTCCCCATAGAGCTCACACAACTTCTCTGATTTTTATTTCGCCAATCAGATCAAGGTGACAACAAGAGTCCATCGTAGCTGCTCCGCAAATCCAGCGAAGATTCAGGTAAGTATTTCTCCTCATTTCTCTTGTTATTTTATTTTTATCTAATATTTTATTTCCTTGTTGTTTCATAACCATATAATTTTCATCATCTTCCCCACCATTCATCATCACCATCATCCACCTCCATCATCCTCTTCACCATTGCCTTTTACCATTTTTTAATTATTTGTTTCCAGTTTAAAAAAAAACTAAAAAATTAAAAAAATCAAAATAAAAAATAAAAAAACATACAGGGGAAGCCGTAGTAGCGCAGCCGCCGCCCCCCTGCAGCTGGCCCCCCAGCCGCTGGCTATCGCTGCCCGCCATTCTGCCTCCAGCCGGTGGCCGTATTCCTGCCCGCGCCCCATTGCTCCCTCAGCCTGCAGGCAACCGCCAGCGCCGCCCTCCCAATCGACAACGCGCAGGTGGCCTGCTGCGCGCCTCCACAGCTGCGCGTAGCAGCGTCTGCCACGACCCCCTTCTCCCTCCGTGGCGTTGCCTCCTCGTGCGGGGCCGCTGCTGCCGCCTCTACCCAGCCCCGCTTCTCCGGTCGCGCTCGCGATGTCGCCGCCCGACCTCCCCTTGTGCGCCCTCACTCCCCATCAAACGAAGAAGAAGGTCCGTTCGTTTTCAATTTTTTATTGTAAAAATTACATATGTATTTTGTAAAGTTTTTATAATTACAAACACATCCCTGTGTATCGTTTTTTTGTGAGTTTGAATTTATATTTTGCACAGACACCCTTTGTTTGTCTCTTAATTTGGACTTTAATTGAGCATCACTTTATTTGATGAAAAATATCATGATGTTGTGCAACTAATTGTCTACAGTTTGATTATTTATTTGTATTTTTACGAGCAATGGATAATTAATTAAAATTGTTCAAGTAAAATTCTGCATATTTTATCCAATCTGTGGTCTTAAATTCATATCTCACTCACAGTTGCTCTAAAAAATAAGAAATAATGTCTTGACATGTGCTTTAATTAATATCCAAATTTCTTTGTAATTGGAGTTGTCTTGTGCCTTAAATAATTTGCAGAGTGATTATGGTAATTGATTTTTAATTAAATCTACACACATCCATTTTGTAAAATTTCAAATTTTCTGGATTCCATATAAAATATCTATGTGAGATAATTTACATTCTGGCTAATTCCTTAATGTGGATTTATTAGGAATTAATTACTTACTGTCACTCTGTTGTCATTAAAAAAATCCATAAAAATTTCATATTTTCTCAAAAAATTCCAAAAAAATACTGTATCCTCCTTGCATCATGTTCATGTTCCAGTAATTTTTCATAATTTTTGAATTCTGTTTGTTTGAAAAATTGCGAAAAAACCCCATAAGAAGTGTGTATTTTTTATTATTGCTTTTTAACCCCTAAAATTCCAAAATATGTTTTCTATTCATCACTGGATTAGTACTGTAGGAAAATGCAATTAGGCTAAATCTGATTAATTTTGTATTAAAATTAATTTGGCATAGTAGTGTGATTTCTTATTGTCTTAATTCATCCGCATTTGCATTTGCATTTGTTTTTGCATTAAAAAAAATAAAAAATGCCATTTGGAAATCTAGACTTATGTTTTTTTGAATTAACATGACGTTGTTCCTTTGCCTCCCTGTGTTCGACCCCGGACTTACTCCGGATATAAATTTAAGTCGAGACACTATTCACGGAGATCCTTTCTCGGTTCTGAATGATTCGCTAAGTACCCCTTCTACAACGAACACATATTAAAACACGTGCCCAGCGATTCGATCACTCGCCCACAGAAGCTTGACCTTTTCTTCTTGGCTGAAGAAATCGTATGTAATGTTCTACAACTCCTGAGATTAACAACATTAGATAATATAAAAGACTTTCACCTAACTCAGGAGGTGATATTTCACTAAGATCTACCTTCTCCTTTCTCCAGAAGTTACTGGAGTTTGCCTCAAACTGCGTGGGTATCATTGTTTTGGCAGCGGTGAGGTTGTCAATCTCTTGGATCATCTCGTTTTTGTTCTTTATTAGCTAACCCAAGATGTCCAAGGAAGGATTCATTAAATCGACCTCTAAAGATTCTGTAATAGGCAAGAGATGAGGCTGGTGGTACTACGACTACAGCTTGTAGTACTGGAATTATTGAGGAGGGTATTGTCGTTGTTGGTATCGAGGAGGAGGGAACTGATTTTGATATTGAGCAGCCGGCTAATGCAAATAGTATGGTTGGCGATGAGGCATCTGCTAGTAATGGAAGTTCCGTCCACCCTGCTAAGGAATGAAATGCCGAATAGATGTGCTCAGAACCTGAGGTTGTCCTCCAGGATGGTTTAGAGCTTTTTCATTGCCGCACATGACATTCACCTTTTGGATCTGCAGAGGCGATGGATAGAAAGGTTCAGGAAAAGCATGGGGCTCTGGGTGGTACACAACCATCTACTATTGTGGTGATAATCCCTGGTTAGGTGTCTACACATAATACATATGCTGAACTGACTGGGGCGACCCTTGACTCTGCTGATGGGATGACTCCTTTGGTTCGACAGAATGCTCGGCTGGTTGTTTCAAAGACTGGTAGGCATGGATGATGCTTACCAAAATCTTAAGATTCTTAGAAATATGATAGAGTTCGTCCAACAACTTTCTTTTTTGTTCGATCCCTTGTAATTTATCAAGGTCTTGTGATCATTTTTCAACAATATCAACTTTAGAGAGATGGTTCCCAATCTTGTTGAGGTTGGAACTCCTATCTCTCTCTTCTTCATGGTACGTAAAGGATATGGAAAAACCTTAAGTGCATCACAGAAGTGTGAAGATCGCATCATATACGATCAGGAGTGACTAGTCATACTAGTTGCTCAGGGCAGCAAAATTTTAAAAAAATTTGAATGATGAAACCACTTGATCCAAGAATACTTCTCAGATCATTTCATCTAAATCATAAAAGGGTATTAGGGTTACCTCTTGAGGTATGGTTGCGATCGAGTCTCTAAAGGAAGAGACCTCCTGTCTCAAGTCCGATCCAACGGTGGAGATGCTTGTGAGCGTTGATAAAACACGTGCTCCTCGCAATCCATGTTGATGATCCACGAGATGAATCTCCTAATCTCATCTCACGAGATCTGACGTCTTCTTCACAAGAGAAGTCCACCGAAGGAGTTGGAGATCCACAAGCTATCGAAGTGGTGACACAACGGCGTGGGACGACGACGATTCTCTCTATGGCACAAAGTGGACGACCACTAAAAAAGAGAGAGATGTGGCGTGTAGTATGAGAATAAGAGAAATAGAGATGATTCAATTGTTGTGTGATAAAAAGAATCTAGGGTTGCCTCTTCTTTTATAGTATTTTGGGAGTCCATGGATTCCAATCCATGTGAAACACAAAATCAATGGTTGAGATTGATTTGTGTTTCTATTCAATGACCATGTTTTTTTTTTGTAAAAATACAACAGTTCTTTTGAATTAAATTAAACATATATATATATATAATAATCAGCATTATTTAATTTTAACTAAATCAAATAGCATAGTAGGATTATGAAGGAGGCCATCCACTTTCCTAAAAGGAGGGGGGACGACCACCCTTGAGAACAAGTCAAAGGGTCGCCTTCCTCCATCCATTAAATGGATTGTGTTGGCTCCTCTAATCCTTCATATATATATATATATCAACAATAAGTTTTTTGTAAAATAATTCACAAAATTAATTCCAAATTAATTTTATGAATACTGCAATCATGTCATTAAATAATTGTGAGTCATATTCACAACCCAAAATAAAATGTAAATTGTATTTCCAATTAATTTCCAATGTGAATCCAATTCACATCAACAATTAATTTGAAGATATTATTTATGATAAGTTCTCTCTAATATATTATAAATCACATTTATAATATATATAATATGGATAACACTAACCACATTATTCATATCCTTGATAATTAAATCACATTTAATCATCTTAGCTCACCATTCTCATGTATTTAAATAATATGATTCATATTCACATTATTCATGATAATTAAGTCACATTTAATTATCAATTTCTCAATGCTTAGATATACTATTCATCAATGGAATTACTCATGAACTCTTTCAAGAACAATGCGCTTTCTTCACGGATACTTGGAGATGAGGACATGGAGATTGTACGTTCCATGTATAGTGAATTGGATATTGAGATCATATCTCAAATCCATATCAAGGGGACTCCCAAAGATATTTGATAAAATCAAAGCTGTAAATCTAATATTCTCATTGCATCTGAATTGTATTCAGATCATTGTCCAACATTTGGACTAAGATCAGATTACTTCTCTATTGAGAGGAGTCACTAAAATCAAAACTTGTTTCATCACTCCCTCGGAATTGACGCGTCATGGTTATACAATCGTTTATGATTACATCACCCTCGAGTATTCCTAATACCTATACATCCTGCATACTGGAAGGCCTAGAATAAACATTAAGTTTCTAATTTGATCATTGGGAGTTGATATCGATCATAGACTTTCCAAAAGCATATATCATACCCAGGTATTGATCATATACTTTCTAGAAGCATATATCAAACCTACAAATTCAGTCAAGCTTCCAAAGTGAGATGACCGTACACGGAATTTGATTCCCAATATCTCATGAGTAAGCTCATGTCTTCCGATTCAACAATGAACATGTATGATCCCTTTATGAGATCGTATTGTATGAACACCAGCTCGCCAGTGTATAGACCTTGATTAGATCATCAACCTATCAATCTGCCAAATGTACATACTCAAACATATAGTAACACATCTGTCTTCGATCAGAGGATACATACCTATATCGTGATAACATATGACATAGGTCTTGATTCTCGATCTCGTGAGGTGAACACTTTGACCTAACTTTTCCAACACCTCATAATATCTATTCTTATGCAGAGCACCTACATCAAGAGGTCAGTTAGATATCAATTCATTAGAGAAAGGATTGCCATTTCCTATTCAGGTTGGAGATCATCTCGTAATAATCATTTGATGGTGCTTGATGAGTCCTCAATCTAATGCTTTAGATATTCATCCAAGAATTAGCCTCTATGATTCAACAATTGAATCAACAGCTATATGATCATTAAGATGTCCGTGGTACTTTATTCTAATTATACTAAGGGACATATTATGCAAACTAATTATTCTTTATTTCAGATCAGGGAATGATATTTGCGATAAATTTATTACATAATGACTCATCGTGGGCTCGCATGTCCAATAGTACGATGCTGCATTGACAGGATTGTGCAGGATCATTGGAGATTTCTTAAACATATGGAACGAAGATAAGGTGGCTGAGCCCTCAGACATCTCCTCGAAAATATGCCATACACCATCTTCATGCTCATTGAAGTACGATCCTCTGCATGCAACATACGCAAGACGTTGGCTTTCTTGGTGTAATCCCCTAAAGAAGTTCTGAACTAGGTTGGTCTTTAACAGTTCATGATGGAGGCACTTCTCCACGAGATCTTTGAATCTTTCCTATGCCTTGTGAAATAGTTCATGGTACATTTGGGATAAGTTAGAGATCAAGGATCACATATGATTCAGATGACCCAGGGGATAATACTTGTGAATGAAGGTTTATTTGAGCTCCTCCCATGCCATCACCACCTTCCCAAGGTGATTGATCCAATAAAATCCCTTATCTTGAAGGTTTAAAGGGAATGTGGTCATCTTTACTACCTCTAACAGAATGTTGGGTTAGTGCATTGTGCTGCAAATCCGATTAAATTACTGTAGATGAATGTAGGGCTCCTCATTGGTGTTGCCATGGAAGATCGACAAGAGAGGGAGTAAGTATGGTTTCAATTCGAAGTGTATGTGGAGTAAAGGTATCTAAATCCACTCAGTAATCTGGACAACGCCGTGGTCGTATGTCTCTTTCAGAGTTGGTTTGGGTTGCCCAACCCTCTCCTCTCCTCCATGGTGTCTTGTAGGTTGTTCATCTTCATTGCCACCATAATGTTCTTCATCCTCTCCTCCTCAGCTTTCTCTATCCCTTCTCACATCATTAAGCATTTCTCTGAACACAACTTGGGCAAGATCTTGGTCTGTCAACTGTTGTTGAATGTCTTGAATTGATGCTAGAAACTGGTTGTTGACCTTGTTTTGGCCCACTGCCTCATTCGAAGTTGGTCCCTTATCATCTTTGGGGATCCATCTTAATATTCAATTGTTTCTCGGGCTCCTGATCGGGTGAAGAATCTACATTGGGAAATAAGATCCAATCAATCCTAAAAAAAGAAGGAGAAAGTTCGAGATGAGAGTCGGTCTCGAACAAGGGATTTATTGGTGAAAGGAAAATAGTGAAAGAGGGAAGATAATGATAAGAGTCATCTCGATCCTCGAAGCGAGTGAAGATAGGGGAGTCCAAAGAGAAGTTTGCAAGGTCCGAACTTACTTCTTAGATATCACCCCACATAATTGGAGATGTTGGCATTTGCAAATCGATGTATATGTTTGCAAGATCCTAAAAACCCATCCTGGATGCGATATTTTGGGAGTAAAAAAGAAATGGATGATGGAGTAAGCAGATGAAGAATTTCAAGGGGGAGTGTGAAAAGAAGGCTAAAAAATGAGCATGGCAAGAAGAATAAGTGAGAAAAGAAGTCTGAGATAAAAGGAGCAAAGGCACGATATTTTTGATCTTGACCTATTTAAAACTAATCAATCAAACCACAAGACAAGGGTCAATTCACCAACTCAACATAATGAGCTGTAAGAGTTCGACAATTTTCTTTTCAATTTTATTGGTTGTATTAGGCAATCTTGTCAATTAGTCCTTAGGTAGATCACCCTATAGGCAAGTGAGTATAGTCGAAAAAGTATCTCGTACTTCCCACTTCCTTTGTAACCAGTAGCCTATACTTTTTTAATGGTCCTCATTATCTAATCTGTACCACTACTTAGCAAAAGAACTAGAAGGGGGAAGCTGATGGGCAAAACCAATACTTCAGACCAATACAACAAGCAAAGAAGGACCTACTCAGATGTGGAACGGTGAGATAGACAACCCCGTAAAGAGATTGAAGGATATGGAAATATCCTTAAGCGCATCATGGAAATGTGGAGATCACACCATATGCGATCGGAGCGACTAGTCATACTAGTTGCTCGAAGCAGCAGAGTTAAAAAAATTTAAATGTGATGAAATCACATCATCCAAGAACACTTCTCGTTTCGTTTCATCTAAACCACAAAATGTAGTAGGGTTACCTCTTGAAGCATGGTTGTGATCGAAATGGCTAAATGAAGAGACCTCCTATCTTAAGTCCGACCCGACAGAGGAGATGCTTACGAGCACGTTGAAGAGAAGTGGGCTTCTCGCAATCCAAGATGATTATCCAAACGACTAATCTACTAATCTCATCACATGAGATCCAATGTCTTCTTCACGAGCGAAGTGCACCGAAGGAGACAGAGATCCATGAGCGGTCGAAGCAACGATACAACGACGTGGCGACGATGACGATTCTCTATAGGGCACAAGTTGGTCGACCACTATGAGAGAGAGATGGGACATGCATTATGAGAATGAGAGAGAAAGACTACTCAATTATTGTGTGTGTAAAAGACGAGCTAGGGTTGCTACTTCTTTTATAGTATTTTGGGAGTCCATGGAGTCCAATCGATGTGAAACACAAAATCAATGGTTGAGATTGATTTGTGTTTCTATTTAATGAACATGATTTTGTTGTAAAAATACAACAACAATTTATTTAGATTAAACTAAATATATATTAAATAATCAACAGAATTTAATTTGAACTAAATCAATTAGCATAGAAGGATTAGGAAGGAGGCCACCCACCTTCCTCAAAAGGGGGATGGCCACCATTTTGATCAAGTCAAAGAGTGGACCTCCACCATACATTAAATTGATGGTGTTGGCTCCTCTAATCCTTTATATATATATATATATATATATATATATTTACAGTAACTTTTGTTGTAAATTAATTCACAAAAAAACAATTCCAAATTATTTTCATGAATATTTCAATTATGGCATTAAATAATTGTAAATCATATTCACAACCCAAAATAAAATATAAATTGTATTTCTAATAAATTTCCAATGTGAATCCAATTCACACCAATAATTAATTTGAAGATACTATTTACAATAACTTCTCTTTAATATATTATAAATCACATTTATAATATATATATAACATGGATAACACTATACAAATTATTCATATGCTTGATAATTAATCACATTTAATTATCTTGGATCATCATTCTTACACATCTAAATAATATGAATCATATTCACATTATTCATGATAATTAATTCACATTTATTTATAAATTTCTCAATGTTAGATATCCATAATTCATCAATGGAATTATTCTCGAACTCTACCAAGAATAATGCACTTTCTCCGCGGATACTTGGAGATAAGGACATGGCGATTGTACACTCCACGTATAGTGACTTGGATTGAGATTATATCTCAAAATTCAGATGTCGGGGACCTCCCATAGATTTTTTATTTAAATCAAAACCGTAAATCTAATCTTCTCATTGCATCTGAATCACATTCAAATCACTATCCAACATTTGGACCAAGATTAGATTACTTCTCTACTAAGAGGAGTCACTAAAATCCAAACCTGTTTCATCACTCCCTTGGAACGGAAGCGTCATGGTTATACAATCATTTATGATCACATCACTCTCTGATCTTCCTAATACATGTACATCCTGAATATTGGAAGACCTAGAATAAACATGAAGTTTTAGATCAATTTAGACGGTCTCCTTCAGATTTTATCATCAAGTTTCTCATTTGATCATTGGGATTTGGTATCGATCATATACTTTCCAAAATCATATATCTTATCTAGATATTGATCATATACTTTTCAAAAGCATATATCAAACCTACAAATTCAGTCAATCTTCCAAAGTGAGACGACCATACATGAAATTTGATCCCAATATCTCATGAGTGAGCTCATGTCTTCCGGTTCAGTAATGAACCTGTATGATCCCTTTGAGAGATCATATTACTCATATGTACACCAGCTCGCTGGTGTATAGATCTTGATTAGATCATAAACTATCGGTCTACCAAATGTACATACTCAAATATATAGTAACACATCTATCTTCGGTTAGAGGATGCATGCCTATATCGTGATAGTATGCGACATAAGTCTTGGTTATCTTGATCTCGTTAACTAACACCTCTGGATCTCTATTCCAATGCAAAGGACCTGCATCAAGAGGTCAATTAGATATCAATCCATGAGAGAAAGGATTGCCATCTCTTGCTCAGGATGGAGACCATCTCTTGCTCAGGATGGAGACCATCTCTTATTAATCATTTGACGGTGCTTGATGAGTCCTCAATCTATCTCTTTAGATATTCATCCAAGCACCAACCTCTATGATTCAACAATTGAATCAACAGTTGTATGATCATCAAGATGGCCATGGTACATAACCCTAATTGTACTAAGGGACCTATTATGCAAATTAGTTATTCTTCATTTTAGATCAGGGAATGATATTTGCAATAACATTTATTACATAATGGCTCGCCGTTGGCTCACATGTCCAACAATCTCCCACTAGCCCAAAGAGCCATTAATGGGCTAATCTTTATACCCATACTCATGCGCTAATCATAACCCATTTAGAAAAATAACTAGGTAAGCTGACTAGTCACTTGTTCTTGGGAGACTATGTCAAGTCCTTTTACGGTACTTGCATATCCCCTGGTAACAGTGCTCGCATCCAATACAAATATTGCATCTTATGCAACCCATACTCAATTTTATTAAAGCAATTATAGTATCCTTGACACTACAACTCAATAATTATTATAACCAGTATGCAATTTCTATTATCCTGATCAGAACGCCCTTATTCCCTAAGATCTCTATCTCCTAAGATTGAGACCTATCCTTATATCTTATAAGGCATCAGTTGTTCGGACCTTTCAGATCACTATCTGTAAAGTCTTAAGTTCTTAAAGATAATACTTTGAGATCATTATCTCTAAAGTCTTTTCATCTTTGAATATATCGTTATTACTACAACCAAGTGTTTTATCTCCATAGTAGGATTAGTAATAGTTTACTACTCTCACTGCATGGCAGATATCTGGCTTTTGTACACATCTAGCATATACCAAGCTTATCATAACTGATGCACACGAGCAAGAAGTTTTATAATTCACTTCCTCAAATCTTTGAGGTGCTATCCCTTTAGATAGGTGAAAAATCCCAATTTACCCCTTTTAATTATGTTGTCTTAAAATGCATTGTAGTCAGGCAAATATGGATTTATCAAAATGACCACTTAATTAATTATCTAATTAAAGCGAGCGGTCCAATTTTTATTTTACTTGGGCAAGCTCAAGGTCGAACTCAAGGAGGCCGCTGTTTCCTTAGGTTAATTATTAGGCGATCTAGAGACTAGGGTTTCAGAGAATTTTTTTTTGTATTTTTAAATGTAATTTAATGAATGAAATGCAAATTTGGCAAAGTTCAGGGACTAAAATGCAATTTTCATTAAGACAATGTCCAAAATTATGAAACTTAGAGAGAAGATAAAAATGACGAAATTAAGCTAGTATGATTTTTTTTGGAATTTTTGGATGCAAGATGAATTAATAACAAATAAAATGTGAATGAAGGGTGATTTCGAGCAAATTAATTTTAATAAATAACGAACACCAATATCTTCCAGAGATTAAATTATCCTAGATATGTCTATGCAAGAGATATCCAAAACAAATTTTAACTATTTAAAATACTAAATGTGGATTTAATTAGAATTAATTTTGTGACCTTGATATGCACGTAAATGACATGAAGTTAGGGCATAATGTGAAACATCCAAAAATCTACCTACTGTGAATTTTTGAGAATATTTAGAGCAACGATTAATTTAATATCAATTTAATAGTATGTAGTGGGTAAAATAGCTATTTTCCATAAAGATATTTATATTAAATAAATCACTTCTCACAAAAACACACTCAACATGCACAATGATGGACCACTAGTTGGTCTACAAAATGTAATTTTTGGAATAAAATTTAACGAGAAAATGATGTTCAAATAACAAGATAAATGTAGGGGCCTGATAGCAATACAGAGAAAAGAAATAAAATAAAATAAAAAATGCAAACAAGATTGAGATGCAATTACCTAGACTCTAGCGGGTGCTTATGCAAATTTCCCAAGAGGTCACATGTGCCTCACGTGCCTCTTAGAAGGATGGGTCCTTTTCTGAATTTGCTGGAAGATGGAGTACGTGAGCACAATTTTTCCAACAGAGCGGTTATACCACACGTGACTTCAACTGGTGGTGACATATGTGTGAACGGTTGCAAGTCCAGGGGCATCGTTGAAAATTTCCCCCACCCTCACGTGCTCTACACATGAGGAGGAGATGATGATAACTAGCACGAATACCGAGGTGGAAGGTGGCTATGGGCACAGGCGAGGCGGACTCCTTGGAGGCGAGCTTGTGCAAGTGGTCACTCAGAGTTGTGGCGATGGATCTCGGGACAAGCTGCAACAGCGTCTGCTCGATGCTGGGGCCTTGGCGATCGAGGTGGATATGTCTTGGAGCTTCGGCCAGGCATCGATGGCAGAAGAAAGGGCAACAAGCGGAGTTGGTGGCCACCTCCATCGACACACGATTAGAGGCGGTTGCCACTACGAAGGTCGGCAAAGATGGCGACTCGACTGGTCGGTAGAGGTGAGGTAGTGGACCGTCGAGGCTGAAGGTGCGGAAATAGAGCACGGGTGGCTACAGAGGCGGCGGTGTCGGTCGGGTAGCTAGAGCACCCTCCTGTAGTGGATCTGCTTCTTGCGATCTTCCGTCTAAAGGTGACCTACAAGAGGAGTATGCTCGAACTCGAAGCTCGACCTTAAGGGTTAAGAAAAGTGAATGGGGTTTCTCTAGTCATGAGTGATGGAGGAGCAGAGCTTATGCTCCAACGAGTGTGCCAGAGATGGAAGGGTTGTGTGAGATAGAGGTGAAGATGGAGGGGTTAGGAGATTATGACGATTCAGTGACAGGGTTTGTAACGGAACGGGTCGGCTGACCGGCGGAAGCATGCAATTATAGATTGCACGATCGAACCGTTACCAAACACTTGCATGGTATTCAATGAGCAGAGAAAATAATCATTCTCAAATAAGTCCATTACTCTATAGAGTTCCATTATTACATTCCAACAAGGAAATTGCAAAAAAAAACTACGAAATAAAATAACACAACAATGTTCCAGTGGGCATAATGGCATCCCTTCATAACAATCCATCCATAGTCCGTATTAGTTCAACTTCACGTGACAATAGTTCTCCTTGAACTGGAAATTATATCACAACTCGTGCTCTCCTGAAAAAAACAACATCACATGTTATGAGCTAACACTCAGTATGTGTCGAGTTGGGGTCAAGCCGGCTAGCGTGGCAAACAAGTCTCCCTATGCTACTTTAAACCATTATAACATAACCTCTTACCTGTAATATCATAACCAAAACAACAAAACGAGTTACACTATTATCTTACCGCAGATAGTATGTACCCGTTCTCATATATTATCTCTATGAGACTCATAATTAAAGTAAACATGTATACAATGGGAACACCTTCTGGATCCATCCATTAAAGCAAGAATTTCATATATACTCTTAAAGTTTGCCATATTTGCATATACGCCTTAACATTTTCATAATTTTCACTTATAATGCCCCAGAACAATCATAACACTTGCATAATGCCATTACTTGACCATAGTTGCACACATGTGCCTTAGCAATTTCAGAAACTGTACACATACCGTTGGTTTGGTTAATGGTTAAAGTTGTCTTAATTGTTAATCCTTAATGGCTTTGGTGGCTTTACCGCTGGCACAAGCGGTCCATGAACATGACATACTTGTCAGTGTAGCTACATCTGTAGAGGACTTATCTTTTGCCTCAATCGGTTCCTTGAACCGTACGTCCCCGGAAGATGTGGCCCCTTTAGGCCTATGATAATTGGACTCTAGAGGTGGCTCCCACCATTAGGTGTAGCACTTAGCTCCGTTTATCGTTATCGTGCCATTACTCATAATAAAGATATTGTAATTCTTTAATATCGTGTCTTTTCAATGCCATAGTAGTTCATGTGAATAATACAATTCAATATCTTACCGTCAACTTATATGACTTGTTAGCTTCAATAATCACCACTTCGTAGATGAAATGAGATCATAAAATGAGCTTTTCACTTGCTTCTTTAATTCCTTGATATTATTTTTGTTAAATAACGACATGAACAATTGAGACCAATGATTATAAGAAAAGTTTGTAATTTACCAAATCAATAAGATCTATCTTTGTTTATAAAAATAGGATATAGATCCACTATGAAGATACACCTTAATGAGGATATCCATTTTTATAACATGAACATACCACATAGCATGACTACAGAATATAATGTGAATTTTCACAACATGAATATGGGGATATAATATAGTGTAGATTTGCATGTATTTTAATTCAAATTTTAATCATAACACATCAAATATGAATTTGCAAGATTACGTATATAGAAAACTCGTATATCAATACAAGAAGGGAAACATGTGAGCAGTGCCTTCTACGTTTCTTGATTTCACAGCAAATTGGAACCACAATTTTTTTATACAAAACAATATTATTTCATCTTTATTTCCTTTTCCCAATAATAACGGATCCAATGTCTATGAAAAACTGTAGCCATGCGATAATCAAATCTCCAGATATGTCTCCAAAATATAGATGGCAATGGTATAGCACGAATCCTATGGATCAACATTAGTATTTTGATCTCTTACTCCAATTAGGATCATAGTCGTCATATCTTGCAAATACGACATACATACACTGTACATGTATACTTCATTTCTCAAATATTGTTGTTGCATATAGTTATTAATCTTCAAACCAACACTTATATTTGAATTTCTTGCTTAAACTCAACTCTTTACGAGTACCGGTATAGCAAAATCGATGCATACATTTATAAATCCTAACCGATACATACGCTTGCAACATGTAACTCGGATAGGACTTTTGTTGATACTTAAAATCCTAAGCCATACATTTTGACTTTGTATTTGTACGAGCTAAGTAAATGCTTATCACAATTATTGACGAAAGTCATATGTCGATTCATCATTTAGTAATATTCCTACGGTGTTCGACACATACCTCAACGTCGACGAAATGTATCTATTAGTCACCGTTACGTCTTCTCCTTACATCCAAGCCGCCGTTCTCCTCCCCTGAGTTGACGCAGGCATTCCCCATGGCAAGAATAATCTCCCGGTGAGATCTCTCTCTCTCTATCTAACTCTCCCTCTCTTCTCTGTCTCTAAAAAAGATGCCAACAACAAGTGACGTGAGGGGAGAGGAGTTGGCTTTTTATTGGATTTCTTTTGCCTTCAAAGGAAAATCAATGGGTCATTACTACCCATTAATTTTTGAATCAAATCAATATTAGTAAATGTGGAGAGAATATGGAAACTTTGCTGGGAGAAAAATCCAGCCGTTACAATCTACCCTCCTAAAAAATTTTGTCCTCGAAATTTCTTAGTAAAGGATCATACCAAAAAGCTGTGGATGCTTCTCCCGCATTTCACTCACCAGCTCCTCATGTGGCCTTCTCCTTCTAATAATGCTTCTAGAGGATCTTAAACATCAGAATTAGACGTCGACGAAGCTAATGGTTTCTATGATCGACTATACAGACAGATTTTTTTTCTCGAAATGTAAGATTGGGCTGAATATCAAGAACCTCTTGTTCGATCACGTGAAAAGAATCAAGAGTGTATTTCCTTAGCATAGATACATGGAATACATCGTGTAGCTTCGAGTATTGAGGTAGTAATGCAATACGATATGCCACCTCTCCGATTCGTTGTAGAATCTCAAAAGGTCTTATGTATCTAGGAGTAAGTTTCTATTTCTTGCAAAATCACAATACGCCCTTGGTTGGAGAAATCTTTAGAAACACGTGATCTCCAACTACAAAACTCAACTTCCTTCGATGACGATCTGCATAAGACTTCTGCCTACTTTGAGCTGCCAACAATCTCTTCTTGATTAGCTCAACACCTTGCTTGCTGATCTGGATTAGTTCCGGTCCCAAAATATGCTTCTCACCAACATCACTCCAACATGAGGGTGATCTGCAAGGTCTCCCATACAATACCTCATAAGGATCCATCTTGATGCTCGAATGATAACTGTTATTATAAGCAAACTCTACTAATGGGAGATGTCTATCCCAGCTACCTATAAAATCTAGAGCACAAGCTCTCAACATATCTTCCAGTGTCTGGATGGTCCTTTCTGATTGACCATCAGTCTGTGGGTGGAATGAAGTACTAAACTTCAATTGAGTTCCCATAGCATCTTGAAACTTTTCCACAAGTGAGATGTGAATCTAGTATCCTGATCTAACACAATTGATGTAGGGACGCCTCGTAATCTGACGATTTCATTTACGTATAATTTAGTTAGACTGTATATCGATTGATCCAGGCGGATAGGTGAGAAATACGCTAATTTGGTTAATCGATCAACAATCACCCATATGGTGTCATGACAAGGCTTCTCATCTACTTATAGTTCATACAAACCCATGATCGATTGATCAAAGCGAATGCAATAAGTGAGGCAATCTGGTCTATAATCACTCCGATGGTATCATAATGATGCATTCTTGTCTTAGATAAATCAATAACAAGATTCATGTGATTTGCTTCAATTTCAATCTATTATATCCAAAGGTTGAACATGACTTGTTGTTTTCAGATGTTCAGTCTCAATCTATTGGCATACTAGGATTTTGGAAACAAATTCTACAATCTCTATCTTAATCGTTGGCCACTCGTAAGATCATCGGATATCTTTAGACATTTTTGTCATGTATGGATTAATAGTATATATCGATCTCTGATATTCGTATAATGTCTTCTACTTTAACTTATTGTCACCAAGAATCCAAAATCTTTAATAGTATATCAAATCATCATTGATTCTATTAATAAAATCATATTATTTCTTCTTAAGTTTTTCAATTATTTTTGCAAGATCCGCATCCTTTCTGCTACTTTGATCCTTCAGATTACTTGAAAAATTTTTTGTTGTTGGAATATCACCAATCTATTAGAGACAATATTATCATTACTAACTCCAAGTCATGAGTAGGATACTCTAAGTGAAGTTGGATAGTTATTCTCTTATAATCTTAGTTGGCATGATGTATAATCAATATCTTTTCATAAAGTGTACCTACTTTCTTTGTCAAATATATCAATGTGAACTACAAAACTCTAATGCATAATAGTAAACTTCATGTCAGGGTCATGGTCAACTTTTACTCATTTTTTTTTGAAATTTTCAATCACAATCCTACAAAATGTACAAACTTTGCATCCTTGGCTTGTTATCATTCTAGTAATGTATAAGAAAGTTCTACATGAATCACCAATATACCTTGTCACCTTAGAAACCCATAAATCTCTAAAATATTTCTCAACAGCCTCCAAGGTAGTATAGCTTTCATAATTCACCATCTTCAATGTCATCGATCATTATATAAGATAATTCTAAGGAATATGATTTTGTCCAACCCAATGTTACATCTATATCACTTTGCATAGAGCTAATGATGACAAAAGGTTATAAATACAACATCGATATGTACTTGGTATTTCTCCATATCACCAAAGTATATAACATTGTCATCCATAATTATGATCATAATTTTATCATGATCTTCTCGAAAAACTCTATTCATAAACTCTGTAAAAGCTATAAGAGTACTTATGAGATCAAAATGCATGATAAAATATTTCATAATGGCTAATTCTTAGTCTGGAAGCTATTTCTAGAATGTCCTTTTTTTCTTCCACTTATATGGTAACCCAAAAATATATTTATTTTAGAAAATATATTTTATCTCCATAATCAATGAACAAATCATTTATCTAAGATAGGGTATCAATCCCTCAAAATTACCTTATTTATAGTTCAATAACCAATGCAGATAATATGTGACCTAACTTTCCTTATTCACAAAGTGAAAAATATTCCATGTGGAAAACCATCAAATCACAGGATCCATTATCCAATTGTTATTGCGATCGATTCTTTTTGAATTCAATAGGTGTCATTTAATAAGGACTTTTCAAAGTTAATGCAATCTATGCGATAACAACAGTGGAGAATCCTCATGATGTAATAGAATGAAAATCTGAAAAAACATCCAAAAGAAATCTGAAACATTGGAAGTTTCATGATGTAACTAAGATGACTATGTACTAGGAGCTAACTGGGTATCTGGTGTAATAGTTAACCAATAGTTCACTAGCTTCTCATTTGCTCTTATCATATTCTCATTCTTCTCCAACTCCATAACTTTACCGCATACTCTTTGATCATGTTATTACCACGTCTGAGGTAAAACTACTTCAATTAATGGAGAATATCTCCGAAAGGTAGATTCTATTATGCTCAGTCGGTTAATCTCTTGCCCTATCTTTCAGATAAAATATCCCAACATTATTCTCCATATGGTAATATGTAATTTCAAAAGTCGTCTCCATTGAATGCATCAATCCAATGCTTAACTTTTCCATACCATGTCTACCCTATAGGATGAATGGATTATTGAGAATAAAGACCTTTAGTATAAATCCACCAAAGCATTGTGCATGATAATTTCATTGCTAAGTCATAACTGTTATCAACTCTAGTAACTATTGATGTGTGTCCTTAGCAATCTCATTCTTCAATGATGACTCGCGTTCACGGATCACCTTAAATCCATAATGATAGATCCTTTTTAATAAATCAAAGGGTCAACTAGTTGCATGTAATACATAGTTTTGACTCTATTCATGTCAGTCTTGGGTCACTATCTATTGTGGATATCTTATGCCCAGAGGAACTCTAGCTCTGATACCATTTGTAACGGAACGGGTCGGCTGACCGGCGGAAGCATGCAATTATAGATTGCATGACCAAACCTTTATCGAACACTTGCATGGTATTCAATGAGCAGAGAAAATAATCATTCTCAAATAAGTCCATTACTCTATAGAGTTCCATTATTACATTCAACAAGGAAATTGCAAAAAAAACTACGAAATAAAATAGCACAACAATGTTCCAGTGGGCATAATGACATCCCTTCATAACAATCCATCCATAGTCCATACCAGTTCAACTTCACGTGACAATAGTTCTCCTTGAACTGGAAATTATATCACAACTCGTGCTCTCCTAAAAAAACAACATCACATGTTATGAGCTAACGCTTAGTATGTGCCGAGTTGGGGTCAAGCCGGCTAGAGTGGCAAACAAGTCTCCCTATGCTACTTTAAACCATTATAACATAACCACTTACCTGTAATATCTTAACCAAAACAACAAAACGAGTTACACTATTATCTTACCGCAGATAGTATGTACCCGTTCTCATATATTATCTATATGAGACTCACAATTAAAGTAAACATGTATACAATGGGAACTCCTTCCGGATCCATCCATTAAAGCAAGAATTTCATATATACTCTTAAAGTTTGCCATATTTGCATATACGCCTTAACATTTTCATAATTTTCACTTATACCCTCAGAATGTTTCTGTAGTTGCATATATGCCCCAGAACAATCATAACACTTGCATAATGCCATTACTTGACCATAGTTGCACACATGTGCCTTAGCAATTTCAGAAACTGTACACATAACGTTGGTTTGGTTAATGATTAAAGTTGTCTTAATTGTTAATCCTTAATGGCTTTGGTGGCTTTGCTAGCTTTGGTGGCTTTACCGCTGTCACAAGCGGTCCATGAACATGACATACTTGACAGTGTAGCTACATCTGTAGAGGACTTATCTTTTGCCTCAATCAGTTCCTTGAACCGTACGTCCCCGGAAGACGTTGGCCCCTTTAGGCCTACGATAATTGGACTCTAGAGGTGGCTCCCACCATTAGGTGTAGCACTTAGCTCCGTTTATCGTTATCGTGCCATTACTCATAATAAAGATATTGTAATTCTTTAATATCGTGTCTTTTCAATGCCATAGTAGTTCATGTGAACAATGCAATTCAATATCTTACCGTCAACTTGTATGACTTGTTAGCTTCAATAATCACCACTTCGTAGATGAAATGAGATCATAAAATGAGCTTTTCACTTGCTTCTTCACTTTCTTGATATTGTTTTTGTTAAATAACGACATGAACAATTGAGACCAATGATTATAAGAAAAGTTTGTAATTTACCAAATCAATAAGATCTATCTTTGTTTATAACAATAGGATATAGATCCACCATGAAGATACACCTTAATGAGGATATCCATTTTTATAACATGAACATACCACATAGCATGTCTACAGAATATAATGTGAATTTTCACAACATGAATATGGGGATATAATATAGTGTAGATTCGCATGTATTATAATTCAAAATTTAATCATAACACATCAAATATGAATTTGCAAGATTACATATATAGAAAACTCATATATCAATACTAGAAGGGAAACATGTGAGCAGTGCCTTCTACGTTTCTTGATTTCACAGCAAATTGGAACCACAATTTTTTTATATAAAACAATATTATTTCATCTTTATTTCCTTTTCCCACTAATAACAGATCCAATGTCTATGAAAAACTCTAGCCATGCGATAATCAAATCTCCAGAAATGTCTCCAAAATATAGATGGCAATGGTATAGCACGAATCCTATGGATCAACATTAGTATTTTGATCTCTTACTCCAATTAGGATCATAATCGTCATATCTTGCAAATCCGACATACATACACCGTACATGTATACTTCATTTCTCAAATATTGTTGTTGCATATAGTTGTTAACCTTCAAACCAACACTTATATTTGAATTTCTTGTTTAAACTCAAGTCTTTACGAGTACGGGTATAGCGAAATCGATGCATACATTTATAAATCCTAGCCGATACATACGCTTGCAACATGTAACTCGGATAGGACTTTTGTTGATACTTAAAATCCTAAGCCATATATTTTGAGTTTGTATTTGTACGAGCTAAGTAAATTCTTATCACAGTTATTGACGAAAGTCATATGTCGATTCATCATTTAGTAATATTCCTACGTTGTTCGACACATACCTCAAGGTCGATGAAATGTTTCTATTAGTCACCGTTACGTCTTCGCCTTGCATCCAAGCCGTCGTTCTCCTCCCCTGAGTTGATGCAGGCATTCCCCTCGACAAGAATAATCTCCCGATGAGATCTCTCTCTATCTAACTCTCCCTCTCTTCTCTCTCTCTAATAAAGATGCCAATAACAAGTGACGTGAGGGGAGAGGAGTTGGCTTTTTATTGGATTTCTTTTTCCTTCAAAGGAAAATCAATGGGTCATTACTACCCATTAATTTTTGAATCAAATCAATATTAGTAAATGTGGAGAGAATATGGAAACTTTGCTGGGAGAAAAATCCAGCCGTTACAATTGAATTACGGATGAAGGTGAGGTTTAATTTGGGTAGCAGGGGAAGAGAAAGAATAAAAGAGAGGAAGGTGAGAAAGAAAAAAGAAAAGGGAGGAGCAGAAGGAGTTTTACCTTTATGGTTAAGTCGTCTAGAAGAGAACCTGTTGGATTCTTGATCTTCGCTCGATGAAGGAGACGACACCTTCATAGCTCAAGGAGCTGCAAGGTGGGTAGCAGCTACAACAATGAAGGATGGTTCACCGGATCTCACTGGGAGAGCTTGGGTCTCGTCTTGCTCGATCACGACCTTCACGTTGTCACTGCAAAAAAATGAGGGCTGGAGCCTATCTCTCTCATTCGTGTATACCCAAATGATGGCAGATGCCCCGATCAGGTGGGCATCAGTGGGCTTTTAAGAGGCAGTTAGCATGAGTAGATGTTAAGGCAAAGGTGGTTGGAGCAGGGATTGTGCGAGGCGAGTCAGCGGGAGATGCGAGTTGGAGGGAAGAGGAGATGGGGAGAAAGAGGTGATCAAGGGGTACAGGTCACGCAAGGGACATATCCGGTGAGGGTTCGCTGCTGTTGCAAAATGGGAGGATGGAGTGAGGGGAAGACGGTCAGCAGTTGCGCAACCGCCTCGCAGGAGGTGGAGGACTATGGAGAAGTAGGGCAGCAAACACATGGTGGTGGTTGCAACAGCAAGGGGAGCAGGGTTGAGATCGAGCGTATGAGCGAGTTTAAAAGGAATGGATGGCGCGGATGGGAGAGAGGGGGAGAGGCGCCACGTGGTGTCCGTAAGGGTAACCACGTGGCAGGAAAAAATAAATAATAAAATTAAAGAAATAATAATGTAAGTAATTAATAAATAATGTAAATAATAAATAGGTAAAATATAAAATAAATAATAAAAAGAAAATAAATAGTAAGTAATAAATATAAATAAACTAATAAATAATAAATAAAAAATAATAAGAAAAATAAATAAGATAAAACAAATAAATAAAAAAGATAAAAAGGGAATAAATTAACAGTATTAACCTAAAATTAAAAGGAAATAAAATAGAAAAGGGGATGATACATGGTGGCTCCAGGAGCAACACATTTCGCTCCCAGAAAAATCAAAAAAATTAAATATAAACAAAAAAAGAAAAAATAAAAGGGTTCAAATCAAAAACTGGCCAACATTAAAGTTTCTCTTCTTGACGAGATCTACAACTTTTGTGAAGGATCAAAACCCAAAATAAACCATCTCTATTCAACAAGTAGTTTTCGGTGGTATTTTATAGATATAAAATATCGAGTTTTTATCTTTTGAAGTTTTTTTGGATTTTTTAAAAAGATAAAAATCAAAATAAAATAAAACTATAAGATAATTATTTACAACTTAATCTATTTTTGGATTTTTAATAATTAAGAAATATAAAGAAATAAAATAAATAAAAGGAACATATGTACAATATACAAAGAGGGGCCCAAAACCCAGGTTTGACATACGAATCCGATTCTTGGTCTGTTTTGAAGGTAATTGAACGTACATTAATTTAAAATTGATTAGGGATCCATAGGATACTGTATGAGAGAGATATTCATGTTTTAAGGTTCTTAGTCTCACACTAGGGTTAATGTTTTATTGGTCAATTTTACAAGTTAGTATGTTTTTGACAATTTTCCTTTATTAGTGTTAGTAATATATGCACTAGAGAATTGATTTTATTCAATTCCGAGTTAGTGAAAAATAGATTAAAATAAGGAAAATATGGTGAATATACAAGTGATATTTACAAGTGAATTTGGCTTCTTATTTAATGCAAAAATGCATGCTAAAATGTCGATACTAATTCTAAATGCGTGAATGAGACTAATGCAAAACAAATAGAGAAATGCAGCAAATTACTCGGGAACAAATCTCTATTTTGGACTTTTAGAGTGATGAATCACATATTCATCAACCCCCTATACTTAAACCTTGCTTGTCCCCGAGCAACTAAAATGAAATGCAAAAGTGAAATGATTTTGGGTTCCATACCAAGGTCATGAATAAAAAGTGAAAATGGAGCTCGATTCAACCTTTGGATTAATAATGGGGCGGAACCTTATTGGGAATTGAATTTAAGACCTAACAAACTTTGAATTCCACAAGTCTCTATTCAGGTCCTCTCAACAGTCATGTCAGAAAAAATCCTCATATGTAAATACTGATGACTATGAATCTCACTTGTACTGTGTAAGTTAAATATAACTCTCCACATCAGAAATGGCAAAGAAACAACCTCATCTAACTAGGTAACTCTAATTCCCTAGTCTAGAAACTCTTCCCTCGAGGAGCGGGGTATTCCCTTCTAAGTTCAAGTGCAACCAACTCAAGAAGAGTGGGTAGAGAAGACAATGGACTATGACCAGTGTAGTCACATATCCGTGGAGCTTGACCAGTGTAGCCAAGTCTCCAACTACATGCTTCCATGGTATGAGACTTTGAAGCATAAGCCTTGCAAATACAAACTCCGACAGACATTTTATTTTCAATCAGGCATGTCCCATTTTTTGGAGTTCTTTCTTCTTCTTCTTTTTTGACATATATACAAGGTTTGTACATAAGGAGTTTATCTTCTTGAGCCAGTAGACTATCCCTCTTTTGAAGCTTTATTTCAACCCACAACATCCCGTCGTTAGACGTCGACGCCACTAGACTAGGTTGAGATGTACTACCCTCCCTTGAGGAGGACAAATGGTTCCACCCATGTGCTACTCCAAGCCAAAGGATTCTACCACCTCACCACATCATCAATGGAGAGCTACTTGCATGGTGCTTGTCCAAGTCAGATCACTGTCAAAAAGAATCATGCATGTGTATGAAATATTCTACTTACACCAATCAAGATGACATGTGAACATAGACTTGCGGACTCGAAGAATTAAGTCGCTCCACCTGAAAAATCTTAACTCCAGTTCCTATAAGGTTCCTATGAAATTAGGTATATTAAGGTCAAATCAAATCCATCCTCGACTTCTATTCATAACTTGGTTCAGAACCCAGTAAATTTCCACTTTGTATATGCAAGATATGCAAATGAAATGCAGATAACATGCAATGTAGACAAATGAAGTGCATGCCATTTTTTATTTTTTTTAAGTTTTTTGGTGTACCTTATATTTTACAACAAATTGTACAAAAATATTATTTACAAGAATTTTAAAAAATTATAGAAGTATTATACAAATATACACGTCTTTTGCAAAAAAGTTTTTTTTACCAATTTTACCCACCCCGCAATTATTGCATAATATATACAAAAATACACAAAAGTACGAGCTATGGGTAAAGTATGTATGAAATATACACACATCCCTTATACTTAGCATGTGTTATGCCCTTAGAGCATAAGAAGTGAGGTAAAGACATTGCTCGTGCTAAGCGTAGGAGAGCTAAAATAACAAAAAATATAGAAGTCGATCTGTTCTTTATACTTAGGCTCTAGTCAGCCTAAGTGTAGAAGAAGAGCAAAAATGGGGTAGACGAGTGACGAGTCGCTAAATACGTGATTTTAATTCGGGCACATTGTAGTACGCATACTTTGCGAATCAATCAAAACCGAGAGAAGGATCTCCGTGAAGAGTGTCTCGGCTTTAATTTATATCCCGGGCAAGTCCGGGGTCGAACACAGGGAGGAAAAGGAACAAATTTGGGGTTAATTTGAAAAGATATAGAATTTCAGAGCGGGTTTTCTTTAATTTTTTAATGCAAAATGAATGCCAAATACAAGAAGCGGTTGAGTTAAGATACTAAGAAAGCACACAATTAGGCCGAATTAATTTTAATAGAAAATAAGTCCAATTTAGCCAAATCGTATTTTTTCTAGAATCCTAATCCAGTGAGGAACACAAAACACATTGTTTTGTATTTTTTAGGGTTAAAATACAACAATAAAAAATATCCACTTTTTATGGGTTTTTTCGTAATTTTTTACACAAACAGTAAGCAAAAACTATAAAAAAATTACTGGAACATAAATATGACCAAGGAAGCTACAATAATATTTTTGGATTTTTTTGACAAAATATGAATTTTTTATTGATTTTTTAGTGAAAACAGAGTGATAGTGAGTAATTAATTCCTAATAAATCCACAATTGCAAATTAATCAGATTGAGAATCATCTCAAAAAATATATAGAGGTGCTCAATTTAGGAGAGTTGAAATTTTGCGAAAAAGATATATGTGGATTTAATTAAAAATCAAATAGTCAGATCACTCTATAATTTATTTCGGGCAGATAGCAACTCTATTTTGGATAAATTTGGATAGTAATTTAAGCACATTTCAAGACATCATCTCAAACTTTTCAAGAATTTTTAGAGAAACCATGAGTTAGATATTAATTTAAGAGTCAAGATTAGGTAAAATATGAAGAATTTCAATTAAATAATTTTAATTAATTACCCAAATATCAGAAAAATATAAATAAATATGCAAGTGGTAGAGAATTAGTTGCTCAACACAATGCTATTTTTCATTTAATAAAGTGACGTAAGGGTGATGTCCAAATTAATAGTCAAACACAGGGTTGTCTTTGCAAATTAAGAAAAACAACATTTTCAACAAAACATGCACATGGATCTTTTTGCAATAATGGAAACATAAAATACGCACACTGCAATTTTTACATTAAAAAATGGGAAAAGACCTTTATTCTTCCTTTCTTCCTTAGGCTGAACCCAAAAGGGAATGAGGGCGGTGCCGACGACACGACCGTCGAGGGGGCGGTAGGGGCAGCAGTGGAGGAGGACCGCGCTGAGGCGGAGGAGACGGAGGGCGCGACCGCGTGTGGCCAGCTGAGGGAAGAGCGGGTGGCCACGATGGGTGACGCGCCTAGAAGAGGAGGGCGGTACCGCCGGCAGGTACGCGCGGTGGCTGTGCAGGCGCGACCCGTGCGAGGTGGTCGGCTGCGTGACCGTGTTGGGCGGGCGGAACGGCAGCGTGGCCGCAAGAGGTGGCGGGCGGGGCCGCTGCCCGTGGAAGAAGGGAGGAGGGGGGCGACGCCGACCTACGGCTTTTTATTTTTTTATTTTTTTTATTTTTTTTTATGAAAATGCTATTGTACTAAATAGAAAAAAAACTTTTTTTGTTTTATTTTTTTATATTTATTTTGTTAATAAGGGTATGCACATGATGGGGAAAAATGATGGTGTGATGGTGGTGGTGATGGAAGGGATGATATGGTGGTAAAAATGGCGTAATGAAAAAACAAAGAAATAATGTATTAGATAAAATAAATTAACAAGAGAAATGATGAGAAATACAATACATGAATCTTCGCCGGATTGGCAGAGCAGCTACGCTGGACTCCTGTCGTCGCCTCGATCGTGGTTGCGTCGCTGTCACCGATTTAACTCTGGGAATTAGGCTCTCCTCACATAAAGATGGATCAAGTGCAAATTGAGGAGGATGGGATGTATATAAAGAGGATGAAATGAGAGATTATTAAAGTGGTGGGAGGTTATATTATTAATGGAGTTGAATGGGAGGTTTAAAAAATGGTGGTGTTGGATGGAGGTTGGTGGTAGAATGGAGTTGAATGGTGGTTATTGTAGAGAATGAAAAATAAATAAAGGAAAATAAAATGAAATAAAGTAGTCCACTTTAAATACAACAAAAAATATAAAGATGGAAAAAAATAGTGGAGAATTTACAAAGGAATACATACAACATGTAATTTTTTTGTTTGCTTTTCTAATATGTAATTTTTTTTCTTTTTAATAAGAGATATTTACAACGAAAAAATACAATAAAATACTATAATTAAAATACAACACAACAAGGATTTTTTTTGTATTTTTTAAGAAATTGAGAACGATAAAATAAAAAATGAAGAAAGAATGAATATATACAAAATATACAATGTACATCTAGGTCCCAAAACCGAACTTTTGCGAATGAGCTTCGATTTTAATGAAACCACTTCCGTTGGATAGATAATTTTCTAACTTGAACTTTAAAAGTGAGTTTGGTTAATTTGGAGTTCATACGGAGCGGGAATTTGGCTGGGAAGTTGGACTTTACAGCTTTTTTATCTTTGGGATCTAGGAGCATTTATTTGAGGTAAAATTTATTTTATACTGTTGTATTTTTATATACATTTTTATAAACAAGTTAGAGAAAGAATTAGCCAAAAAGGAGTTTAAATAAAATTATTAAAAAAATAAGAAGTTTTGGGCTATTTACAGGTGAAAAACTCCTTTGATTTTTACGGTTTTTTTATTGTTAATTTATTTTGTAAAATCTAATATACAATAATTAATGCGTTTTATTTACAAGAGTCATTTTGTTAATTTATTGATTTTATATACATTTATTTGGGATTTTACTTGGGAATTTTACTAAGATCAAGATATTGAGATGATGAATCACAGATTTATCACCCCCTATACTTAAACTTTGCTAGTCCTCGAGCAAATAAAGAATGAATAAGTTAGAATAACCCCTGACTGTGCATGTGAATACAATACTTGATCTGTTCAAGAACTCTTGATTTCAGATATCCTAAAATTCTAAGCTGAATCAAGCTCTAGTCAAAACGTATCCAATTTCCCTAATCATCATGCTCTCTCTGTATACATATATAGTAGGGATATGACTTAAGTGTGGACTGCAGTTATAAGAGTAGAGTCACAAAGTCACCCAAGGTTCCATTCCAAGATACTCTCCTAAGAACCCGATCCTCAACGCTAGGGAATAAATCATTTCTTGCATCCAATCCACCATCTCATCATAACTGCATCCATGTATGTGAGGTGCTGATCATATTCTTAAGGTAGAGACTAAGTATGCAATATAGCACACAAATATTTCAAACTAGGGAAATGTGAATAATTAAGTCAAAGACCCTAATGACTAAGGTAGGTTAACTCAAAATCTCAAGATCTCATAAACCAAGTGTTCTTGAACATCACTAGTCTTGTGTGAAAGTGTAAGTGTCAGGGCTCAAACCAACTCATTAGTTATTTTTATGATTTTTTTATTTGTATTTTTTTGTTTTTGTTTTGTTTTTGTTTTATTTTTGTTTTTTTGAAAAGGAAAGGAAGAAAGAAAGATTTTTTCTTCAAAAAGATTTTTTTTGAAAAAACACACATTTTTAATAACAAAGAAAGAAAAGAGATTTTTTTGTTTTCTCTGAAAAAGTTTTTTTTGTAAGAAAATAAGTATTTTTTAAAGATTTTTTTTCAATTTTACCCACCCCGTAATTTTTGTATAATATATACAAAAATACGTGAAAGTACGAGCTATGGGTAAAGTATATATATAATATATACACGCTCCCCTATACTTAGCATGTGCTATGTCCTCAGAGCACAAGAAGCGTGAAAAAGACATAGCTCATGCTAAGCGTAGGAAAGCTAAAATAATAAAAAGTATAGAAGTTGATCCGCCCCCCTATACATAGGCTTTGATCAGCCTAAGTGTAGAAGAAGAGCAAAAATGGGACTGTCGAGGTAAAGGTGATGAATGAGGATGTATACATGGTGGGCATCGGCTCCCCCTATACTTAGGCTCTGGTCAGCCTAAGTATAGGACATGAGTAAGTGTGAGAACCGATGTGATCTGGAGAATATACATAGAAAGGATGATATATAAGAGTGAATGAATCTTCTAAGCTGTTGAATCTTGGTGCTGCATCTTCATGAAGAGTAATATGATGTATCTGCTCTGTGCTCACTCTGTATGAAGTTGATGACCTCGACTTGGACCAACTGCTCTTTCGAATATACAAAATGCTTCAACAGTTGTCCATTCACCACATGAGATAGTGCACCATCTGTGAGATCAACTATCTCTACACTTCCATTCTCGTGCACTTTCTTAACAACAAAGGGACCCGTCCATTTAGATTTGAGCTTCCCATGGAACATCTTCAACCGGGCATTGAACAACCAAACCTTTTTCCCAGGGACAAAGTCTTTGCACCTAATGTGCTGATCATGCCATCTCTTTACTTTGTCCTTATATATCAAACGGTTGTCATATGCCCTATTTCGGATTTCCACGAGCTCGTTCAAGTTCAAGTCTCGACAAAGCTTCCCTAGGTGACAACTCCAATTAATCTGCTTAATTGACCATTCAGATTTGTGAATCAACTCTGCGTGCAAATGGCATGGCTTTCCATAGATCATTCTAAATGGTGAAGTACCCAATGATGTCTTGTAGGCTATCCTATATACCCACAAAACTTGGTCCAAGAGCTGAGACCAGTTCTTCCTATCCGGACGAACCAATTTCTGCAAAATACTCTTCACCTCTCTGTTCGAAAACTCTGCCATGCCATTGGATTGTGGGTGTAACTCTATACTCAAATCCATAGTCCTTAGCTAAATATCTCATATCTCGGTTTATAAAGTGGCTACCCCCATTAGATATCAAAACTTTTGGTACCCCGAACATAGCAATAATATGGTCTCTCACAAACTTACAGATAGTCTTACTGTCTGAGATTTGGGTTAGGATAGCCTCCACCCACCTAGATAAATAATCAACCGCCAACAATATGTACTCATGTCCTTGGCTGTTGGGAAAGGGACCCATAAAATCTATGCCCCATGCATAAAAAACATCACAGATAATCATCGGTTACATGGGCATCTCATCTCTCTGTCCAACTGTCCCTCCCATCCTTTGACAGATTGGGCACGACCGAACAAAATCAGTAGCATCTCTAAACATGGCCGGCCAATACAATCCACATTGAAGTACTTTGTGAGTGGTTCTCTTTCCCAAATGGTGTCCTCCAGCCTTGAGTGAATGACAATATGTGAGGACACTCTGGTAATCCTCCCGAGGAATACATCTTCTCCAAACACAATCTGGCCCTTCGAAGAAAAGGAAAGGATCGTCCCAGTGGTATCTCCTCGAATCCGACTTAAGTCGGTCAATGCTGCTCATAGTCCAACCATGGGGAACTTGCTTGGAGACAAGATAGTTCACCATGTTGGCATACCATGGGAGTGAGTCAATAATACAAATTGACTCGTCTGGGAAGGTCTCTCTAATCCACTCATAATCAGGAGAATCTTTAAGTTCAATCCGAGAAAGGTGATCAGCCACAACATTCTTCACTCCAGGTTTATCTTTTATCTCCAAATCAAATTCCTAGAGGAGTAAAATCCACCTAAGAAGATGTGCCTTCGCATCCTTCTTTTCCATTAAGTATCGAATGGTTGTATGATCAGTTTAGATTGTCACCTTAGAGCCCAAAATATATGACCTGAACTTCTCGAGGGCCCATACTACAGCGAGCATTTCCTTTTCAGTCACTATATAATTCTTCTGTGTGGGATCTAATACTTTGCTCACGTAGGGGATCGCAAATGGGATCCCCTCTAGATGTTGTCCTAACACATCTCCTATAGCAAAATCTGAAGCGTCAGTCATGATCTCAAAGGGGAGAGACCAGTCAGGAGCTTGTAGGATAGGCGAGGCACAAATCTTCCTCTTCAAGAGCTCAAAGGCCTCCAGACACCTGTGATCTACAACGAACTCTATGTCTTTCCCTAAGAGCTCAGTTAGTGGGCGGGCGATCTTAGAAAAATCTTGAATAAATCTCCTATAGAATCCAACATGCCCTAGAAGTGACCGCACTGACTTCATGTTGGTAGGTGGATCGAGTTTCTTGATCACCTCCTCCTTGGCAGGGTCAACTTCCTTCCCCTTTTGGAGATGACATGCCCCAACACGATACCCTTCGTCACCATAAAGTTACTCTTCTCCCAGGAGAGTACCAGATTCACCTCTCTACACCTCGTGAGGACTCGGTCCAAGTGCGCTAGACATGTATCAAAAGAATCACCATGGACTGAGAAGTCATCCATGAACACTTCCAGGAAATCTCCCACCATCTCGGCAAATATGGCGATCATGCACCGCTGAAATGTGCCCAGGGCATTGCAGAGCCCTAATGACATGCGCCTGAAAGCATAAGTGCCGAATGAACATGTGAATGTGGTCTTTTCCTGGTCCTCAGGGGCTATGGCCACCTAGTTGTAGCCTGAGTACCCATCAAGAAAACAAAAGAACTCTTTCCCTGCAAGTCTCTCCAAGATCTGATCAATAAAAGGCAAGGGAAAGTGATCTTTCTTGGTCGCAACATTCAGGTGCCTGCAGTCGACACAGATACGCCACGATGTGGTTACTCGTGTCGTGATCTCTACCCCCTCCTCGTTGGTGACCATTTGAATTCCCGACTTCTTCGGGACAACATGAAGCGGGGCCGCCCACTTGGAGTCAGAATTAGGGTATATAAACCCTGCCTTGCACCATTTCTCAATCTCTTTCTTCACCACTTCCCGTAGATTGGGGTTAAGTCTCCTCTGGAACTCATGAGAAGGTCTCACATTATCCTCAGTAAAAATGTGGTGCAAGCAGAGAGCGGGGTTGATCCCCACGAGATCCGACACTGTCCAGCCTATTGCTTTGTGGTTCCTCTCTAAGACTTGTAACAACCTCGACTCCTGCTCTAAAGTCAATTCTGAGCTAATGATAATAGGATATCTCTCTTTGGGTCCCGCAAGAAAGGCATACTTGAGTGTAGGAGGTAGTGACTTCAGTTCCGTAATGTGGTATCATCAAGCAAATCTGGCTGAACTGAATCTGGTTCTGTGCTGCATGAAGGTGTGCTAAGCTGAGTAGTACTCTCTACCAAATCAGAAGTATCAGGATTCAGATCGTCAAAAATATCCAAACAATCGGCAAAAGCCACGTCTGACTCGTCATCTATGTCCCATGATTGTTCCGAAGAGGATAGAACTGACAGATCCAGATGGATCTCTACGTCATCATAGGAATAGGTAGATGCATCTCTATCAAGGTCAGACAACACCTGGCAAACTACATCATGCACTATATCCTCTCCAGATGAAAGGGTCTCGCTCTGTCCTGAGGGAATCTGTCCCCAAATCCCAACTATGCTAATCATACTACAATCTGCCTCTGAAGATGAATACTCCGTGCTACTCTCTGAATCAGTTCACTAACACTAGGTTTGCTTCATCTCAAGGTTCACCTCTCTGCCTGGAGAACGGAACTTCATCATTCTCATACCATAATCAAAAGCTGCGCCCGCGGTCCTAAGGAAGGGCCGCTCGAGAATGATATGAGATTCTCTCCAATGATTGGGGGTCTCCATGTCCAAGACTACGAAGTCAACCTGATAGTTCTGCCCCTCAATCGAGATAATGACATTCTTCATTTCTCCCTTAGGAACGATCTGCAAATTGGAGTAAAGCTCTAGATTTGCAAAGTGGTCCCAATCCAATTTCTGATATAATGCTAAGGGAAGTAAGTTAATTGAAGAACCGTTATCTAAGAGTGTGCGTGCAAGCGCAATGTTGTCAATACGACTCTCCACATAGTGAGCACCCATATCTCTCTTTTTCCTTGGCAATGTCTGATTCTTGAGACAATAGGTCGTGGCTACTGACAAGACATGTGTCTTTATATTTTGGTTCTCTTTCTTCATGCTAACCTTTGTAGGTGTGCATCTCACCTTAAGGTATTTTTGGAATGCAAGATGGTTGGACACATACTCATCAAATGGCACCTTTACAGTGATATTCTCTTTACAAAACCATGCCATATCGTGGTCATCTTTCTGAATCTTTTTGATGAGCTTTCCTGCCGTAAGAGCACGGGGGAAGGGATTGAAGCTAGGGAAACAGAGGATGAAGAGTCTGAATCATGAACTGAAAGATCATTCTTGGAATTAACAGAAACAAGGTTCTTCATACAAGAATATTTTTGATGCAATATGGAATCAGAATCTAGACTATCTACTATAGGTTGTGGAATATAAGCTGGAGTGGTATCCACCACAACCGGAGATGCAAGGTCCTCCGTAGACTCAGAAGAATATCCATGCTACCAATGCTGCATATGTGCTCTCCTTCTCCTCTCGGCTCCCTGAGTAGAAATCTTCGAATGGAGCTGATGGGGCTCCGGAATATGATGTCTCTCCTCCTCGTCCTCTGAAGACTCCTCAGGTAGAGCTCCAAAAATGCCCCTCCTCATATCCCTCACCCGGTCAGGTACGGTCACGGTCCTTCCACTCCTGAGTGACATGTGGTTAGCCTCATCACACGAAAGAATCTCATGTTCATCTCTAGGAGATGCTGAATAGTATACCTGACTAAAGTGTTGTTGAGAACTAGATCAGTTCAGGCTATTGGGGTTAGCCTGAACTTGGGCTGGGATCAAGGTAGAAGGTGCAGTCTGCTCGTCTCGCCATCTGGACAGGCGGTTGACATCCACCCGTAAGTCATGAATTTTGTTCCTGTAGGAACAAAGCTCGTCGAGTATCTGCTGTTGAATGTACATGGGATCAGATGATGAAGGAAGGGGATAAGACTGGGAAGAAGAACGGGAAGACTGGCCCTACTGGCCATGGGTACTGCCTCTGTTGCTGCTGGGGTATCTGCTGAGATTATGGGCCCTGCTGGCCCGCCTGGTAATGGCCCTGTCAGCCATACTGCTGGTACTGTTGCCGCTGTTGCTGGGGTGGCTGGAATCTAGGGCTCTGCTGTGAAGGAGGTGGTGCGGAGGTGAATGCGGTGTTATGAAAGGTTGGGGGACGCTGGTAGGTCTGTCGGTCTCCCGTACTTCCCTTCCTAGTAGGGTCTTGAGTATACCATACTCCATTCACCTCTCAAACTGGTGGAGGCTCCTCCTGAACTGTCTCTGCTAATGGAGGTGGCTGTTGGAAAGAGTGGGCGTAGAATCGGTCCTGCTCCCACGGTTGGGGTTGCCCTGACACCAACTGCTCCTGAATATGGTGAACTCGGTATATGGGAGCAGAGGGTGCAGTCACGGTAGGTGTCCTTATCTTAGATACCTTCTTCGTTAACTCCTTCATCTGTTTTGGAAGTTTGGAGATGCTCCGGTCGAACTCATCAATCCTCCCGTCGATCTTCTCGACTACAGTAAGCTTGTCTGCAAGGAGTCCCATGCTAGGGATCACGTCCTGAGAGAGATCGACTACAACTGATTTTCTCCCTCCAAATGAAAGTGAACTGAGGGACGATGTATAGGCCCTGCTGGCCATCTGTGAGCGGCTAGTTTCAGCCATCTGCTCGAATACCTTCCAGACGGTATCCGCTCCTCATGATGTATAGCTGCCTCCACAGGCAATGCTCACTAAACCCTGCATCTCAGGGTTGAGACCAGTGAAGAATGACTGGACCAAGATATTATCATCTAAATTGTGACAGGGACACTTCTGGAGGATATCGTTGAATCTTTCCCAAGCATCACAAAAGGCTTCATGGGGTAACTGGAAAAAACTTGTAATACGCATCCTCATCATATTAGTTCTACTCAACGGGTAGAACTTCTTCAGAAACAGGTCCTTGAACTGGGCATAAGTGGTAACGGTAATCCTAAGATTTTTCACTCAGTAGTCGGCTTTTCCACCCAAGACAAATGGAAGGGATTTGAGCCTAATATAATCCTGGCTAACATTATGATGTTTGAGGTTAGCACAGATGAGCCCAAAGTCCCTTAGGAATGCATATGGCTCCTCAGAAGCATTCCCATCAAAGTGTGGCCGCAGGTTCAGAAAGTGCGGCTTCAATTCAAAATCAACATTGGGTTCGACTAGATTCAAATAGTTCCGAATTTGGTATTGTCCGGGGTTATACGTTGCATCCATTGGTGGTTCGACCCAAACATTTAGCTGTCCTAACTGAGCTCTGAGTAATGCGTGTTGCTGCTCAGATGCAGCTAATCTGGCAAGTACCATTCTCAAGGAGTCTTTATGGTTCTATTCTTCCTCTTCTTACTTCTTTGGAGGCATTTTTCTTGAATCTTCTTTATGGCCTACATCAACAATGTGGTCTTGATGAGAAGAGGATTTATGAATCAATATATTCTCACCGAGGCGAAGGTCATCCTTGGTGAGGTGGGAAGAGAGAAAGGGAATGGTTTGAGAGTAACCATCTCGAGAGTGGGTGATCCTGGGCTCAAGAGGGTCTTGAGTCCAGGTTGGTCCAAGTTGCACTTGGACCATTGAAGAAGTACTTCTTGGAGGGTTCAACGAGAGATCCACAAAATCCGAATAAATATCCCCCCAATCTGTCATCTTCGATGTCAAAAGAACCGATTATAACACGATATTCAATGAGGCACTAATTCTACGGTGCACGTAAATGTGCGGAGTAAACTCACACAATACAAACGCAATTCAAACCCTTAATTTCACCAACTCAACATGTGATGGCCGTAAGAGTTCGGCCAAATTATCTGGTCCATTTTAGTTGGTTGGAATACAATCTTGGAGAGATTAACGAGCTGTTAGGTGCCCGTATTTTCCTACAGACTGGCCCAGTTCTTACGACTAGTTGGACCTACTTCAGCCAGTTTATGAGTAAGTATGGACTGTATAAATACGGCTACCCGTTCCTTGAAGACTAAGGCATTCTCTAAACCTCCCACTCTACTAAGGAAGTCCGGACCATTTATCGGCTACCCGTATTCCTCATTGAAGAGTAGCTAATCACCTAAAAATAAAGAACCAGTAGTAAGTAAGAAATCCAGGCTTGGCTCTATCCTAGGGTCGTCTCTCTCTCACTTGCAAGTAAAACAAACAATGAGGGCTTTATGCACCCGCAAACAAGGTTCTTTTTATTCTAATTTTTTTAATCGACCTGCTCAATTCAGTCCCAATTTTAGAGTTAGGTTATCACTTGCAATTAATCTGAACATAAAAACACGTCTACCATTCAGTACCAATTTCCTTTTCGACCTTAAGTTGTAAAACAAGAGGGGAATCGGAAATCAGAATGCAAACGAGAAACTATGATGCATGCTCAGAAGAAAGTATACTTGCAGTGAATCCCAACACTCTCCATGCATTATGCAAAACTGAATTTTTAAAGTTTACACTAAACGCATGCAGATCAAGAAAACCGCACCTAAACAGTATACTATTAGCGGGGAAGAAATGATTTTATTTGAGCTACGTAGTGCATGTCTATGTACGTCTCATTATGAATCTTATAAGAAAAGTGAATCTTCTAAGATGTGTGTGGCCTAAATTACGAAGAGCACAAACTAATTTGAATCTAAACTACCGTGTGCTTAATCCTTAAATTCGTCACTCAAGTCGAGCCCCACCCTCACCGGAGAGTGAAACAGGTCTCGACACACCACAAATAATGTCCAAGTCTCTTTACAAGCGTGAGCTCTCAAACAAGAGCCACTATAAAGAAGCAAGTTACCTAAATTATTACAACAATTACAAAAACTCTCTCAAAAATAAATAAATTCTCCTTAATCTTCAACAGTCGACACACATCACGTCCGTCGACCTCTGATGCACTCCATGTCCACCGGGCCCTCCCAAGGAAAATAAGATTTATATTAGAGAGATAAAAACAAAATATATACAAGAATATGAATAGAAATAATTGAAAGAAAATGGATTAATTACAAGTGGCTCGGGGTTCAGACTACCCAAGTAAATGAAAATCTAAATCCAAATTTTTTTAATTAATCCGTAGTAATTTGCCTCTCCGACAACGGTGCCATTTGACGAGTCGCTAAATACGTGATTTTAATTCGGGCATGTTGTAGTACGTGTACTTAGTGAATCAATCAGAACCAAGAGAAGGATCTCCATGAAGAGTGTCTCGACTTTAATTTATATCCCGGGCAAGTCCAGGGTCGAACACAGGGAGGCAAAGGAACAACTTTGGGGTTAATTTGAAAATTTAGATGTAGATTTTCAGTGCGAGTTTTTTTTTAAATCTTTTAATGCAAAATGAATGCCAAATACAAGAAACGACTGAGTTAAGATACTAAGAAAGCACACAATTAGGCCGAATTAATTTTAATAGAAAATAAGTCCAATTTAGCCAAATCGTATTTTTTTCTAGAATCCTAATCCAGTGAGGAACACAAAACACATTTTTTTGTATTTTTCAGGGTTAAAATGCAATAATAAAAAATATCCACTATTTATGGGTTTTTTTCGTAATTTTTCACACAAATAGTAAGCAAAATCTATAAAAAAATTACTGGAACATAAACATGACACAAGGAAGCTACCTATTATTTTCGGATTTTTTTGACAAAATGTGAATTTTTTATTGGTTTTTTAGTGAAAACAGAGTGACAGTGAATAATTAATTCCTAATAAATCCACAATTGCAATTTAATCAGATTGCGAATTATCTTAAAAATATATTTAGGTGCTCAATTCAGGAGAGTTGAAATTTTGCGCAAAAGATATATGTGGATTTATTTAAAAATCAAATAGTCAGATCACTCTATAATTTATTTCAGGCACATAACAATTCTATTTTGGAAAAAATTGGACAGTGATTAAAGCACATTTCAAGACATTATCTCAAATTTTTCAAGAATTTTTAGAGCAACCGTGAGTTAGATTTCAATTTAAGAGTCCAGATTGGGTAAAATATGAAGAATTTCAATTAAATAATTTTAATTAATTACCCAAATATCAGAAAAATATAAATAAATATGCAAGTGGTAGAGAATTAGTTGCTCAACACAATGCTATTCTTCATTTAATAAAATGACACAAGGGTGATGTCCAAACTAATAGTTAAACACAGGGTTGTCTTTGCAAATTCAGAAAGATAACATTTACAACAAAACATGTATAGGGATCTTTTTGCAATAATGGAAACATAAAATATGCACAATGCAATTTTTACATTAAAAAAATGGGGAAAGACCTTTCTTCTTCCTTTCTTCCTTCAGCTGAACCCAAAAGGAGATGAGGGCAGCACCGGTGACACGACCGCCGAGGGGGCGGTAGGGTCGGCAGCGGAGGAGGACCGCGCTGAGGTGGAGGAGATGGAGGGCACGGTCGCGCATGGCCAGCTGAGGGGAAGAGCAGATGGCTGCGATGGCTGCCGCACCTGGGAGAGGAGGGCGGTACCGCCGGCGGGCGCGTGCGGCGGTTGTGGAGCCGCGGCCCATACGAGGTGGTCAGCTGCGTGGCCGCGTTGGGTGGGCAGAACGGTAGCGTGGCCGCAGGAGGTGGCGGGCGACGCCGCTGCTAGTGGAAGAAGGGAGGGGGGCAGCGCCGACCTACGGCTTTTTTATTTTATTTTTTTGATTTTTTGATTTTTTTTTGATTTTTTTATGAAAATGTTGTTGTACAAAATAGAAAACAAACTTTTTTGTTTTAATTTTTTATATTTTTTTATTAATAAGGGGATGCACATGATGGGGAAAATGATGGTGTGATGGTGGTGGTGATGGAAGGGATGATATGGTGGTAAAAAAATAACATAATGAAAAAACAAAGAAACAATGTATTAGATAAAATAAATTAACAAAAGAAATGATGAGAAATACACTTACCTGAATCTTCGCCGGATTGGCGGAGCAGCTACGTTGGACTCCTGTCGTCGCCTCGATAGCGGTTGCGTCGCTATCACCAATTCAACTCTAGGAACTAGGCTCTCCTCACATAAAGATGGATCAAATACAAATTGAGGAGGATGGGATGTATATAAAGAGGATGAAATGAGAGGTTATTAAAGTGGTGGGAGGTTATATTATTAATGGAGTTGAATGGGAGGTTTAAAAAATGGTGGGGTTGAATGGAGGTTGGTGGTAGAATGGAGTTGAATGGTAGTTATTGTAGAGAATGAAAAATAAATAATGGAAAATAAAATGAAATAAAGTAGGCTACTTTAAATACAATAAAAAATATAAAGAAGGAAAAAAATAGTGGAGAATTTACAAAGTAATACATACAGCATGTACATTTTTTGTTTGCTTTTCTAATATGTAATTTTTTGTCTTTTTAATAAGAGATATTTACAATAGAAAAATACAATAAAATACTATAATTAAAATACAACTAACAATGTTTTTTTTGGATTTTTTAAGAAATTGAAAAAGATAAAATAAAAAATGAAGAAAGAATGAATATATACAAAATATACAATGTACATCTAGGTCCCAAAACCCAACTTTTGCAAATGAACCCCGATTTTAATGAAACCACTTCCCTTGGATAGATAATTTTCTAACTTGAACTTTAAAAGTTAGTTTGGTTAATTTGGAGTTCATACGGACTGTGAATTTGGCCTGGAAGTTGGACTTTATGGCTTTTTTGTCTTTGGGATCTAGGAGCATTTATTTGAGGTAAAATTTATTTTATATTTTTGTATTTTTATATACATTTTTATAAACAAGTTAGAGAAAGAATTAGCCAAAAAGGAGTTGAAATAAAATTATTAAGAAAACAAGAAGTTTTGGTCTATTTACAGGTGAAAAACTCCTTTAATTTTTGCGGTTTTTTATTGTTAATTTATTTTGTAAAATCTAATATACAATAGTTAATGTGTTTTATTTACAAGAGTCATTTTGTTAATTTATTGATTATATATACATTTATTTGGGATTTTATTTGGGGATTTTACTAAGATCAAGATATTGAGATGATGAATCGCGGATTCATCAACGAGGTCAGGAGGAGAAATGGATAAGTATATAGACATGATGGTCATTGGTGCCCCCTATACCTAGGCTCTGGTCAGTCTAAGTTTAGGACTTGAGTCAATGTGAGAACTGATGAGATCTAGAGAATATATAGAGAGAAAATGACTATACATGCAAGAGCATGGGTTCCCCCTATACTTAGGCTTTTAAAAACCTAAGTATGGAGATAGTATCCCTAGAAGAAGGAACTTAAGCTCTGAAAGAATGAATAGATCATATGTACAAGAGTGAGTGAATCTTCTAAGCCAATGAATCTAGATGTTGCATCTTCATGAAGAGTAATATGATGTATCTGGTCTGTGCTCACTTTGCATGAAGTTGATGACCTCTACTTGGACTAACTGCTCCTTAGAATCTACAGAATGCTTCAACAGTTGTCCATTCACCACATGGGACTATGGGACTATGCACCATCTAGGAGATCAACTATCTCTACACTTCCATTCCCGTGCACTTTCTTAACAAGAAAGAGACCCATCCACTTAGATTTGATCTTCTCGTGGAACATCTTCAACCTGGAGTTAAACAACCATACCTTTTTCCCAGGGAAAACATCTTTGCACCTAATGTGCTGATCAAGCCATCTCTTTAATTTGTTCTTATAAATCAAACTATTGTCATATATCTTGTTTCGGATTTCCACGAGCTCGTTCAAGTTCAAGTCATGACAATGTTTTCTAGGTGACAACTCCAATTAGTTATTTAATTGCCCATTTAAATTTATGAATTAGCTCAGCATACAAATGTCATGACTTGCCATAGATCATTCTAAATGGTGAAGTACCCAAAGGTGTCTTGTAGGTTGTCCTATAGGCCCACGGAACTTGGTCCAAGATCCGGGACTAGTTCTTCCTATCGGGACGAACCAACTTCAGCAAAATACTCTTCACCTCTCTGTTCGAAACCTCTACCATTCCATTGGATTGTGGGTGGTAAGGACTAGTAACTCTATGCTCAAATCCGCAGTCCTTAGCTAAAGATCTCATATCTTGATTGACAAAGTGGCTACCCCCATAAGAAATTAGAACTTTTGGTACCCCGAACCTGACAATAATATGGTCTTTCACAAACTTACAGACAATCTTGTTGTCAATAGTTTGGGTTGGGATAGCCTCCACCCACCTAGACAAATAATCAACTGCAAACAAGATGTACTCATGTTCTTGGCTGTTGGGAAATGGACCCATGAAATCCGTGCCCCATGCATCAAAAACATCACAAATGATCACAGGCTGCATGGGCATCTCATCTCTCTGTGTAACTGTCCCTCCCATCCTCTAACAAATCGAGCACGACCGTACAAAATCAATAGCATCTCTAAACATGGTCAGCCGGTACAATCCGCATTGGAGGGCCATGGGAGCGGTTATCTTCCAAAAATGGTGTCCTCCAGCCTCAAGAGAATGACAATACGTGAGAACACTCTAGTATTCCTCTTGAGGAATACACCTTCTCCAAACACAATCTGACCCTTCAAAGAAAAGGAATGGATCGCCCCAATTTTATCTCCTTGAATCCGACAACAGTTGGTTAATGCTACTCCTAGTCCAATCTTGGGGAACTTGCTTGGAGAAAATAAAGTTCACCATGTTGTCATACCATGGGAGTGAGTCAATAATACAAATTGACTCATTTGGGAAGGTCTCCCTAATATGCTCAAAATCAGGAGAATCCTTACGCTCAATCCGAGAAAGGTGATCAACCACAACATTCTTCACTCCAGGTTAATCTTTTATCTCCAAATCAAACTCCCGGAGGAGCAAAATCCACCTAAGAAGATGCACCTTCACATCCTTCTTTTCCATTAAGTATCGAATGGTTGTGTGATCAGTGTAGATTGTCACCTTAGAGACCAAAATATGCGACCTGGACTTCTTGAGGTCCCATACTACAATGATCTTCTCCTTTTCAGTCATGGTGTAGTTCTTCTGCGTAGGGTCTAATACTTTGCTTGCGTAGTGGATCGCAAATGGATCCCCTCTCATCTTTGTCCTAATATAGCTCCTATTACGGAATCTGAAGCGTCAGTCATGATCTCAAAGGGAAGAGACGAGTTATGATCTTGAAGGAGAGGCGAGGCAAAAATCTTCATCTTCAAGAGCTCAAAGGCCTCCAAACATCTGTGATCTACGATGAACTCCGTGTCTTTCCCTTAGAGCTCAGTCAGTGGGTAGGTTATCTTCGAAAAATCCAGAATGAATCTCTTGTAGAATCCAACATGCCTTGGAAACAACCTCACTTACTTCACGTTGGTAGGTGGATCGAGTTTCTTGATCACCTCCACTGTGGAAGGGACAATATCCATTCCCCTTTTGGAAATGACATGCCCCAATATGATACCCTCCATGACCATAAAGTGACTCTTTTCCCAGGAGAGTACCAAATTCACCTCCCTACACCACTTGAGGACTCAGTCCTAGTGCACTAAACATGTATCAAAGGAATTACCATGCACCTAGAAGTCATCCATGAACATTTCCAGGAAATCTCCCACCATCTCGGCAAATACGGTGATCATGCACCACTAAAAAGTTCCCGGGGCATTGCAGCGAGACTAAATGCGTAAGTACCGAATGGACATGTAAACGTGGTCTTTTCCTGTTCCTAAAGGGATATAGCTACCTGGTTGTAACCTGAGTACCAATCAAGAAAAAAAAGAACGCTTTCCCTGTGAGTCTCTCAAAGATCTAATCAGTGAATGGCAAGGGAAAGTGGTCTTTCTAGGTCGCAGCATTCAGGTGCCTATAGTCGACACAGATGCACCATGACGTGGGTACTCATGTCGCAATCTCTACGCCTCCTCATTGATGTCTACCTAGATTCCTGACGCCTTCGAGATGACATGAAGAGAGGCCACCAACTTGGAGTCAGAAATAGGGTATATAAACCCTGCCTTGCACCATTTCTCAATCTCATTATTTACTACTTCCCGTAGATTAGGGTTAAGTCTCCTCTGGAACTCACATGAAGGTATCAGATTATCCTCAGTAAAAATGAGGTGCGATTAGAGAGCGGGGTTGATCCCCATGAGATCCGACACTGTCTAGCCTATTGCTTTGAAGTTCATCTCTATGACTTCTAACAACCTAGACTCATGTTCTAATGTCAAGTCTGAGCTAATGATAACAAGATATCTCTATTTGAGTCCCTCAAGAAAGGCATACTTCAATGTAGGATGTAGTGATTTCAGTTCTGGCAATGTGGTGTCATCAAGCAAATCTGCCTGAACTGTATCTGAATTTGGTTGCATGCTGCATGAAGGTGGGCTCAACTGTATAGTACTCGCCACCAACTCAGAAGTATCAGGAGTCGAATCACCAAATAAACACGGTGATTTAGCCAAATCCGCGTCCGACTCATCATCTATGTCCCATGATTATTCTGAAGGGGATGGAACTGACAGATCCTGATGGATCTCTATGTCATCATGGGAATAGGTAGATGCATCTCTCACAAGAGTAAGAAACACCTGGAAAACTGCATCATTTAAACACCTAGAAAACTGCATCATGCACTATGTCCTTTCCATATGAAAGGGTCTTGCTCTGTCTTGAAGGAACCTATCTCCAAATCCCAAGGGTGCTAATCATTCTGCAATCTGCCTCTAAAGATGAGGACTCTATGTTACTCTTTGAATCGGATTGATGCCATTTTTATGCTTCAACTCAAGGTTCACCTCTCCTCCTGGAGAATGGAACTTCATCATTCCTGTACCATAGTCTAAAGCTGCGCCTGCAGTCCTAAGGAAGGGCCGCCCGAGAATGATATGATATTCTCTCCAATGGTTGGGGGTCTCCATGTCTAACACTATGAAGTCAACCTGATAGTCCCACCCCTCAATCGAGATAAAGACGTTCTTCACTTCTTCTTTAGGTCTTTTCATTGAACGATCTATGAATTGGAGTAGAGGTCTAGATTTGTGAAGTGGTCCCATCTCCAATTTCTGCTATACTGATAAGGGAAGTAAGTTGATTGAAGAATCATTATTTAAGAGAATGCATGCAAATGCAATGTCGTCGATACGACTCTCCACATAGTGAGAACCCATGTCCCTCTCTTTCCTTGGTAGTTACTAATTCTTGAGACAATATGTTGTGGCTACTTACAAGACATGTGTCTTCACATATTGGTTTGGTTTCTTCCTGCTAACCCTAGTAGGTATGCATCTCACCTTATGGTATTTCCGGAATACAGGATAGTTAGACACATACTCATCAAATGGCACCTTAATTGTGATATTCTGTTTACAGAACCTTGCCATATCAGGGCCATCTATCTGAATCTTTTTGATGCGCTTTCCTCCTGTAAGAGCACAGGGGAAAGGGATGGAATCAAGGAAAATATAAGGTGAAGAATCTGAATCATCAGTTGAAAGATCATTATTTGAATTAACAGAAACAAAGTTCTTCATACATGAATCTTTTTAATGCAACATGGGATCAAAATCAAAACTATATATTATAGGTTGTGGAAAAGAAGCTGCATTGACATCCGCCACAACCGGAGGTGCAAGGTCCTCCATAGAATCTTAGATATCTCCATACTGCTGATGCTGCAATCATACTCTCCTTCTCTTCTTGGCTCCCTGAGAAAAGATCCCCGGATGGTGTTGATGGGACCCCTGAATATGACGTCTCTCCTCCTCATCCTCTGAAGAGTCCTCAGGTAGAGCTCCAGAGAGACCCCTCTTCGTGTCTCTCACCCAATCAAGTACAGTCATGGTTCGTCTGCTCCTGAGTGACATATGGTTAGCCTCATCACACGAAGAATCTCATGTTCAGATCTAAGAGATGTTGAATAGTATACCTGATCAAGGTGTTGCTGAGAACTAGAACGATTCAAGCTATTAGAGTTAGCCTAAACTTGGGCTGAGATAGAGGTAGAGGGTGCAGACTGCTTGTCTCTCCATCTGGGCAAGCGGTTGACATCCACCCGTAAGTCATGACTTTCATTCTGGTAGGAACGAAGTGTGTCGAGTATCTGCTGAAACTGTGAGTCCTTGGGACTGGACATAGAAGGTGAAGGATATGGGAAAAATCCTTAAGCACATCATGAAAGCGTGAGGATTGCATCGTATACAATCGAGAGCGACTAGTTGTACTAGTTGCTCGAGGCAGCGGAATTTAAAAATTTTTAACGATGAAACCACATGATCTAAGAACACTTCTCAGATCATTTCATCTAAACCACAAACTAGTATTAGGTTTACCTCTTGAAGTGTGGTTTCCATCGAGTCTCTAAACTAAGAGACCTCATATCTTAAGTCTGATCTAACGGAGGAGACACTTGCGAGCGCGTTGATGAGACGCGTGCTCCTCGCAATCCAATGATGATCCAATGGACAGATCTATTGATCTCATCACACGAGATCCGACGTCTTCTTCATGAGCAAGGCACACCATAGGAGATAGAGATTCATGAGAAAACAATCCAGCAGCATAATGACACGATGATGGCAACTCTCTCTAGGGCTCCATGGTGGACGACAATAATGAGAAAGAGAGAGTTGGCGTGTAGAGAGAGAAGGGAAGAGAGTTTAATTCCGCTTGGAATTATACGTGTAGTCTAAATGGCAAGGGTTACCCTTCCTTTTATACTAGTTGGATGTATATGGATCTCAATCCATGTGCCTTCTTAATGCAACGGTTTAAACTAAGAGATTATTAATTAGTGGCCATGTTTTATTGCTACAAATTTGCAACAACAAATCTAATTAAATAAATTAATTATATCCCTTTATCAAGATATAAACTAATTTATTTAATTTCAATTATAATAAGTAGATAATAAGGGAGGCAACCGCCACCCTAAAAAGACGGTGGCCTTCCCCCCTTTAACTTGGTCAAGGTGGACTACCCCCTTGTTTGTGGTTTTGCCTTCTTTAATATATATTTATTGTATAGGATAAAATGCAACAACTATTATTGCATTTATCTTCACAAAAATAATTCCAAATTAAATTGTGAAAACATCAATCATGCCATTGATAAATATGAATCATATTCATATATCCAACATAATATGTAAATTAGATTTACAATTAATTGTTTATTGTGAATCCCATTCACAACAACATATAATTTGTAAATTTTATTTACAATTAAATCTCTCCATCATATTATAAATCATATTTATAATATCCATGATTATTGTGGATAGTGATATCCACATTAACCATATTCTTGATAACTAAATCATATTTAATCATCTTGGATCTCTATTCTCATGTGCTTAAATAACATGAATCACATTCACATTATTAATATCTTTGATAATTAAATAACATTTAATTATCTTAGACGAATCTCCTTATAATATGAATCAAATTCATATTATTCATGATAATTAAATCACATTTAATTATCAATATCTCAATGCTTAGATACATGATATAAATAATGTAATTATCCTTGAACCCTTTTTGGAACAATGCGCTTTCTCCGTGGATACTTGGAGATAATGACATGAAGATTGTATTGTTCCACATATAGTGACTTTGATATTGAGATCACATCTCAAATCCAGATCTTATGGACCTCTCATAGATGCATGATTAAATCAGGATCGCAAATCTATCTTCTCATTGCATCTGAATCACATTCAGATCAATGTCCAACATTTGGACCAAGATCATATCACTTCTCTACTAAGAGGAGTCACTAAAATCCATACATGTTTCATCATTCCCTCGGAATGGAAGCGTCATGATTATACAATCGTTTATGATCACATCACTCTCAGGTATTCCTAATGCATGTACATCATACATAATGGAAGACCCAGAATAAACTCGAAGTTTTAGATCTATTTAGACTGATCCTTCAAGGTTTTATCATTAAGTTTCTCATTTGATCATTGGGAGTTGATATAGATCATATACTTTCCAAATGCAAATATCATACCTAGGTATTGATCATATAATTTCCAAAAGCGTATATCAAACCTACAAATTCAGTCAAGCTTCCAAAACGAGATGATTGTGCACGGAATTTGATTACCAATATCTCATGAGTGAGCTCATGTTTTCTGGTTCAGTAAATGAACCTGTGTGATCCCTTTGAGAGATCATATTACTCATATGCCATTGTATGTGCACCAACACACCGGCATATAGACCTTGATTTGGTCATCAACGTATTGGTCTGCCAAATGTACATACTCAGACATATAGTAACACATCTGTCTTTGGTCATAGAGGGTGTTCCTATATCTTGACAGAATATGACATAGGTCTTTGGTTGTCTCGATCTCGTTAGGACAACTCTTTGACCTACCTTATCTAACACCTCCGAATCTCTATTCCTATGCAGAGGACCTTCATCAATAGGTTGGTTAGATATCAGCCTTTAGAAAAAGGATTGACATCTCCTACTCAGGCTGGAGATCATCTCTTAATAATCATTTGACGTTGCTTGATGAGTCCTCAATCTAACTCTTTAGTTATTCGTTCAAGCACCAACCTCTATGATTCAACGATTGAACCAACAACTATATGATCATTAAGACATACATGATACATAATCATTAAGGGGCATATTATGTAAAATAGTTATTCTTCATTTTAAATCCAAGAATGATATTTGCAATAACATTTATTGCATAATGGCTCGCAATGGGCTCGCTTGTCCAACAGAAGGAAGTGGAAAAGATTGAGAAGAAGACTGGGAAGAATGGCCCTGCTGGCTAGGGTACTGCCTCTACTACTGCTGGTGCTGGGGTATTTGCTGAAACTGCGGGCTTAGTTGGCCCACCTGGTACTGGCCCTGTCAGCCATACTATTGGTAGTGCTACCGCTGTTGCTGCTGAGGTGGCTGAAATCCAGGGCTCTACAGTGAAGGAAGTGGTGTGGAGGTGAATGTAGTCTTGTGAAATGTCGGGGGACGCTGGTAAGCCTATCGACCCCCCGGTACTTCCTTGCTTGGAAGGGTCTTGAGTATACCATACTCCATTCACCTCCCAAACCAGTGGAGACTCCTCGTGAACTGTCTCTGCAGATGGGAGTACTGTTGGAATGAATGGGTGTAGAACTGATCCTGCTCTCACGGATGGGGTTACCCTAACACCGGTTGCTCCTGAACATGGTGAACTCGGTATACGAGAGCAGTGGGTGCAGTCATGGCTTGTATATTTATCTTAGATACCTTCTCAGTCAACTCCTCCATCTGTCTAGGAATCTTGGAGACATTCGTGTCTTACTCATAATTCATTCTATCAATCCTCTGAACTATTGTAAGCTTGTCCACAAGGAGTCCCATGATAGGAATCACATCTTGAGAGAGATCGACTGCAGCTGACTTTCCCCCTCCATATGAGAGTGAATTGGGGGACTGTGTGTATGCTCTGCTGGTAATTTGTGAGTGGCTAGTCTCAGTCTTCTGCTCGAATACCCTTTAGACGGTATTCGCTCCATGTGAAGTACAGCTGCCTCCACAAGAAGCACTCACTAAACCCTGCATCTCAGGGTTGAGACTAGTGAAGAACGACTGAACCAAGATGTTTTCATCTAGATAATGACAAGGACATTTATGCATGATGTCCTTATACCTTTTTTAAGCATTACAGAAGGCTTCATGGGGTAGTTGGGAAAAGCTTATGATGCATGTCCTAATCATGTTAGTCCTACTCAAGGGATAGAACTTCTTCAGAGAATGGTCCTTGAACTGGGCATAGGTGGTGACTATAATTCCAAGATTCTTCACCTAGTAGTCGGCTTTGCCACCCAAGGAAAATGGAAGGGCTGTGAGCCTAATATAATATTGTCTAACATAGATGTCTATGGTTAGCGCAGACGAGTTCGAAGTCCCTTAGGAATGCATATGGCTCCTCAGAAGCATTCCCATCAAAGTGTGGTAGCAAGTTTATGAACTGCAACTTCTACTCAAAATCATCTTCAGGTTTGGCCAGACTCAAATAATTCTGAATTCTTTACTATCCTGGGTTGCATGCCGCATCCATTGGTGGTTCAACCCCAAGATTGAGTTGTCCTAACTGAACATGAAGTAAGGCTTGTTGCTACTCAGATGCAACTAGTCTGGCTAATATCATCCTCATGAGGTCCTCGGGGTATTCTTCTTCCTCTTGTTTCTTTTCTGGATGTATTTTACTTGAATCTTCTTGGAGACCTGAATCAATGATGTGGTCTTGATTAGAAGAGGATCCTGAAATCAAGATATTCTCACCAAGGTGAAGGTCTTCCTCAGTGAGGTGGAAGGAGAGAAAGGGAATGGTTTGTGAGTGACCATCCTGGGAGTGAGTGATCCTGAACTCAAGAGGGTCATGAGTCCAAGTTGGTCCAGTTTCTAAATGGACCTTTGAAGACGTACTTCTTGGAGGGTTCAATGAGAAATTCGTGAAGTTCAAATGAATATCCCCCAATCAATCATCTTCGATGGAAAAAGAACCGATTAGAACACGGTATTCAATGAGGTGCTAGTTCTACAGTGCACTTGAATGTGTAGATAATACTCACACAATACAAATGCAATGCAAACCCCAAATTCACCAACTCCACATGTGAGGGCCGTAAAGGTTCGACCAACTTATCTTGTCGGTTTTAGTTGGTGATAGATGCAAACTTTGAAAGAGTTAACGAGCTATTAGGTGCCTATATTTCTCAACAGACTGGCCTGATTCTTATGGCTAGTTGCACTAACTTTCAACCAGTATGGGAGTAAGTACGAGCTGTAAAAATACAGTTACTCATTACTTGAGGACGGAGCCTTTCACAATGTCCTCTAAACCACCCACTCTACTAAGTAAATCCGAACCGTTTACTAGCTACCCACATTTCCTCACTGAGAAGTAGCTAGTCGTTTTTGTAGAGCTAGCAATCAATATTAAAATCCTAGCCTGGATCCATCCTAGTGTTCGTCTCTCTCTCACTTGCAAGTAAATTCAAACAATGAGGCTTTATGCACCCGTAAAATAAGGTTCTTTTTATTCCATTTTTTGTTTAATAAATCTGCTCAATTCAGTCCCAATTTAAAGTTAGGTTGTCACTTGAAAATTAATCCGAGCACAATAAAGCACGTCTACCATTCAGTTTCAATTTCATTTTTAATCCTAAGTTGTAAAACATTGGAGGAATCAGAAATCAGAATGCAAATGTGAAACAATAATGCATGCTCAGAAGAAAGTATACTTACATCGACTCCCAACACTCTTCATGTGTTATGCAAAATTGAATTGTTAAATTTACACTAAATGCATGCAAATCGAGAAAACCACACCTAAACAATATACTATTAGCGGGGAAGAATTGAGTTCAATTCGGCTAAGTAGTGTCTACGTGCTTCTCATTATGAATCTTAAAAGATTGTGAATCTTCTAAGATGTATGACCTAAACTATAAAGGGTACTAACAAATTTTAAATTACACTACCATGTGCCTATCTTAATTTCACCACTCAAGTTGAGCCCTACCCTTACCAGAGAGTGAAGCAGGTCTCGACACACAAGAGAAAGTCCAAGTTCGAGTACACATGCGAGATTCCAAATGGAATCTGCTGGAAATGTGCAATTATTACAAAATTTAAAATAAATACAGGAAGTAAATTCTTAAGGACTCGACACTCTCTTACGAATCGACTCGATCTTAATTTTAATGTGTTCCTTCAGTCGGCTTATCACCAGAAAAAGCCGACCTCCAATGCTCCTGCGATGCTCAGCCACCTAAGAGGCTGCTACGCCGCGTCGGGTCCCTCACAAAAAAAAAGATGATGGTAAGAGAGATAGACTCAATAAAATAAAATAAAGCAAAATAAAAAGAAAAAATGCAGAAATATAAACAGAGAAATATACATAAGAGAAACTGGGAGTCAAACAACCCGGGGGTGGAAAACCTAATATCTAGATATTTTAAAAATTAACCTAAGCCGTGCCTCCCCGGCAGTGGCACCATCTAAAAAATCCGAATTTACCCCTTTTAATTAAGTTGTCTTAAAATGTGTTGTAGTCGGGCAAATCTGGATTTACCAAAACTACCACTTAATTAATTATCCAATTAAAGCGAGTGGTCCAGATTTTATTTTACTTGGGCCAGCCCAAGGTCGAACTTAGAGAGGCCACTGTCTCCTTAGGTCAATTATTAGGTGATCTAGACACTAAGTTTTCAGGGAATATATTTTTTGTATTTTTAAATGCAATTTAATGAATGAAATGCAAATTTGGCAAAGTTCGGGGATTAAAATGCAATTTTCATTAAAAAGATGTCAAAAAATTATGATACTTAGCTAGAATATAAAAATGATGAAAATAAGCTGCTGTGTTTTTTGGAATTTTTGGATGCAAGATGAATTAATAACGAATAAAATGTGAATGCAGAGTGATTTCGAGAAATTAATTTTTATAAATAACAAGTACCAATATTTTTCAGAGATTAAATTATCCTAGATAGGTCTATGTGAGATATATTCAGAGCAATTGTTGTTTTTTTAAAACATTAAATGTGGATTTAACTAAAGATTAATTACGAAATTCACTGTTTAATTTATTGTGACCTCGATATATGTGCAAATGACATGAAATTTGGGCACTATGTAAAATATTCTAAAATCTACCTACTGGAAAGTTTGAAATTTTTGGAGCAATGATTAATTTAATATAAATATAAAGTACGTAGTCGGTAAAATATACTATTTTCCACAAAGATATTTATATTAAATAAATCACGTCCCACAAACACATACTCAGCATCCACAATGATAGAGCATTAGTTGGTCTACAAAATGTAATTTTTGGAAAATTTAATGATAAAATGATGTTCAAATGACAATACAAATACATGGGTCTGATCACAATACAGAGAAAAGAAATAAAATAAAATAAAAATGCAGACAAGACTGAGGTGCAATTACCTAGACTTTAGTGGGTGCTTATGCATATTTCCCAGGAGGTCACGTGCACCTCACTTGAGCATCAATGCAAAATTTCCCCCACCCTCACATGCTCTGCACATGAGGAGGAGATGAGGATGATTGGCACAAAGCCCGAGGTGGAAGGTGGTTATGGGCACGAACGAGGCAGACTCCGTTGGAGGCGAGCTTGTGAGGCGGTCGCTCAGAGTCAGGGTGGTGGATCTTGGGCCAAGATGTACCAGCGGCTGCTCGAGGCTGGGGTCTTAGCGATCGAGGCAGAGATGTCCTAGAGCTTCGATCGGGCATCGATGGCAGAAGACAGGGCATCAACTGGAGTTGGTGGCCACCTCTGTCGACACATGACTGGAGGTGGTTGCCACTATAAAGGTCAGCGGAGATTGAAGGTGCGAAAATAGAGGGCGAGCAGCTACGGAGGTGGAGGTGCTGGTCGGTTAGCTGGAGCACCCTCCTGCGGTGGCTATGCTGCTTGGATCTTCCTTCTGAAGGTGACATGCAAGAGCAGTATGTTCGAACTCGAAGCTCGGCCTCAAGGGTTAAAAAAAAGTGAATGGGGTTTCTCTTGTCATGAGTGATGGTGGAGCAAAGCTTATTCTCGATGAGTGTGCCAGATATGGAAGGGTTGTGTGAGTTAGAGGTGAAGATGGAGGGGTTAGGAGATGATTATGTCTTAGCGACGGGTATTGAATTGGGGATGAAGGTGAGGTTGAATTTGGGTAACAGGGGAAGAGAAAGAAAAAAGAGGGGAAGAAGAGAAAGAAAAGAGAAGAGGGGGTGGGCAAAAGGAGTTTTAATTTTATGGATGAGTCATCTAGAGGAACCTATTGGATTATCGATCTTCGCTCGATGAAGGAGATGACACCTTCAGAGCTCAGGCAGTTGCAAGGTGGGTAACAACTACACCGTCGAAGGATGGTTCATCGAATATCTTGCTTGGAGAGCTTGGGTCTCATCGTGCTTGATCATGACCTTCGTGCTGTCACCGCGAAAAGACGAGGGCTAAAGCTTATCTCTCTCATTTGGGTATGCCCAAATGATGGCGGATGCCCCGATCAGGTGGGAGGTGGCGGGCTTTTAAGGGTCAGTTGGCACGAGTAGTAGTCAAGGCAGAGGTGGTTGGCTTGGGGATTGTGCGGAGCAAGTCAACGGGAGATGCAGGTTGGAGGGAAGAGGAGTTGGGGAGAAAGAGGTGGTCAAGGGGTGCGGGTTGCGCAAGGGCCAGGCCCTGCAGGGGTTCGCGACGGTTGTAAGATGGGGGGGAGGGATTGAGGGGAAGAAGGCTGACGGTTGCCAACCTCCTCATAGGCGGTGGAGGACGATGGAGAAGTGGGGCGGCGAACATGCGGTGGAGGTTGCAACAGGAGGGGGAGTAGGGTCGAGATCGAGCGTAGGAGTGGGTCGGGCCGAAATGACGGGAGCGAATGGGAGAGAGGCGCCATGTGGCATGCGGGGGCGACCATGTAGCGAGGAAAAAAAATAAATAGTAAAATTTAAATAAAATTAAACAAATAATAATGGAAGTAATAAATAAATAAAATAATAAATAAGTAAATAATAAAATAAATAAAAAATAATAAGTAATAAATAAAAATAAAATAAAAATAATACATAAATAAATAATAATAAATAAATAAGATAAAATAAATAATAAAAATAAATAAATAAAGATAAAAAGAAAAGAAATTAATAATAATAACATAAAATTTAAAGGAAATAAAATAAAAAGGGGGATAACATGTGGCTGCTCCAGGAACTTCCACATATCGCTCCGAAAAAAATCAAAAAATTAAATATAAACAACAATAAAAAAGAAATAACAAAAGGTGTTAAATCAAAAAGTGGCCAACATGAAAGTTGCTTCTCTCAACGAGATCTACAACTTGTGTGAAGGATTGAAAATGAAAACAAACCATTTGTACAAAAAGTATTTTTGGGTGGTATCTTATAGATATAAAATACCTAATTTTTTATATTTTGCATATTTTTTGGTATTTTTAATAAGATAAAAATCAAAATAAAATCAAAAAGTATAAGATAAATATTTACAACTTAATCTATTTTTTAGATTTATAATATTTAAGAAAATAAAGAAATAAAATAAATAAAAAGGCACATATGTACGATATACAAAGCGGGGCCCAAAATCCAAGTTTCACATACAAACTTCGATTCTTTTTAATTTTGTCTTGTTTTGAAGGTAATTGAACATATACTAATTCAAAAGTGAGTAGGATCCATATGAGGCTATATGCGAGAGATATTCATGTTTTAAGGTTCTTAATCTCAAACTAGGGTTCGGGTTTTATTGGTTAATTTTACGAGTTATATTTTTTTTAATATTTTCCCTTTATTAGTGTTAGTAATATATACACTAAAGAGTTGATTTTATTCAATTCTGAGTTAGCAAAAAATAGATAAAAAAGGAAAATATGGTGAATATACATTTGATATTTACAAAGTGAATTTGTCTTCATATTTAATGCAAAAATGCATTCTAAAATGTAGATACTGATTTTAAATACATGAATGAGAATAATGCAAAACAAATGGAGAAATTCAACAAATTACTTAGGAACAAAGCTCTACTTTCGACTTTTAGAGTGATGAATCACGGATTCTATCCTAAGGGAAGGAAGCCTTCCTTGGGTTTTTCCCAAAAATGGAAAATGCCCAAGGTGTACCACTAATGTGATGGTTCCAATACCCTCTTTTCTTTGTTTTTGAACAACTTCAGAACTAAGAAAGAAGAGGTATCCTTGAGATCATATCTCAAGGTATGGAACGACCATATTATAAAACACTTATTCTCATCCTTATATCATTCCAAATAATTAGGAAATATCTACATTTAGCACGATGAATACAATGGCACTCCCACTAAGCTTCACATGGTTCATCATGATTCTATTTGAATAATAACATTATAATTTCATCAAATCTAGTGTTCCAACTATAAGAAGATTATTTTAGTCCATAGATGGAATTCCTTTAGATTGCACATCTTGCCTTCCTCACCTATGAAGCCATGGGGCTACTTCATATGAATATCCTCGTTGAGGTATTCATAGAGGAATGCAATATTGGATTCCATCTTGTAGATGTCAAAGTCAAGTTGTGTAGATATAGTTAGCAATATTATGATAGGTTCAAGCATGGTCACTGAAGAGCAAGTCTCACCGCAAGCTACGTCTTCTCTTCATGTGTATTTTATGGATATGAGCCATTCTTTGAAGGTATTTACCTTCTCACCAAGTTCCCTCTTTCTCTTGAAGATCCATTTAAACCTAAACGGGTCTTACCCTTTTAGGTGGATCCTCGAGGGTCCATATACAACAATTGTATATGAAATCTACTTTAGATATTATTGCTAACATCCATCTTTCTATGTCGTTATCCTTAGAAGCTTCATCCTATGACGTCAGATCATTGGTAGATTTCTCTAACACATGGAATCTATACGTTCTAGGTGGTCTTACCACCCTCAAACTGATTTGATGAGGTATGAGTGTTTCATCTTTAATTATTCTATTAATTTCTGATTTCTGGAGCCTCATCTTCTCAATATTCAATGACTTCCTTTACTTCATTTACATCTTGACTCTAAAAAAGTCATTATCTTTGAATCACATTCTTAGAGATGAAATCTTTTAAGAATCTCAAGTTCATAAAGTAGGTATCCAATACCATCCTTTATTTTCCTAATGAAGTAGCACTCTCTGGTGCTAGATTCCAGCTTACTTGCGTCCATGAAATGGTTATGGATCAAGCAACCCTAAATCCTCAAGCGTTCAACACTAGGCTAGGTTTCAAACCATAATTTATGAGGGTTTTCAGGTTTAGATTTGCATGGAATCTTATTAAGGATATATATTGTAGTCTCTAATACATATATACCTAGAAACTAAGAGGTAAGATCATCATTGATCAAATCATGTCACACATGATCCAATTGTATCTCCCTATAACTCTATTGAGTTTAGGTGTATTAGGAGGAGTGAGATAAGAATGATATTCATTTCTCCATAAGATTATACTTGAGTTCATATAATAGGTTCTTGCTACCTAGATTAGATAAAATTAATTTTCATGTTCCTTCAAACTTTGTTTCTAAACCAAAATTGTGAAATATTTGAACATTTCAAAGGTTTCTAAGGTGAAGGGAAGAAATCTCATATCACAAATAATCATTATTTGATATCACATATCATTAATATTTATTTTGATATAGATGATCCATATACATCAATATGTATGAGATCTTGAAAACCTTGGCATCTTACACCATTCCCAGAGAAGGGTGCATTAGGCATTTTTACCTTAAATCTATATTCATATGTATGTAAGATTTGAACCTTCAAACAATCTAACATTTCATCTCTTACTAGTCTATTTATCCCATCAATAGACATATGTCCAAGGTTTGATGCCAGATCATTGTCGAATGATCTGCATCCTCCTATTGATCTTTTAAGGTTTCATTTTTCACTTTTTTAGAAATGTTAGTGAACCATTCATTAATTTTCTAATTTAGTGGAGTCCTCTAGATGTTAGATTACTATCTAAATTATGTCCATCATAAGTCTTTATGATAGGTCTATTCCAGAATACATGTTTATTTCTAACATTCAGAAGTAAACAATGAATGTATTCTAATATCTAGGTTATAGAGACATTCTCTAAGACTAAGGGCTCTCCCACTGAAAATATGTAGTCTATCTATCCAATGGAGATTGTTGCAACAATTGCATCAACATCCATGTGGATGACTATTAAACCTTAAGATCAAATTTTCCAATGTTCTAAAACATATGCAACCAATTGCAAGTGTTATTATGAAAATGAGATACAATTATTAGGCTTTGATCTTATCAAATAAGTAAGTCAATTTCAATGATTAACTGCAGATGCAGATTATTCCGATGCACTATCTGACTCCTTCTCTAAGGATCCTAGATGTTCTAGATAGTCATACTATCAGTACATCAACTTATTGCAGTATTGGAATTCATCCAACTCTTAGGATGTCATATGGAAGTCACAGAAGTATAGTCAACCTTTTGACTTTCCTTCTTACTTGGGTCAGACCCATGCTTCCATTGCACTCCCCTTATCTATGAATAACCATTGCTTAAGACAAAGGATCTTTATGTTGAACTAATTTATATACGCTTCATTTAATTCATACAATATGAATATTATGAAGCTTCATAAATGAGTTGAGTAGAAACAGTAGAATGTTGACACTCATCGTATCTACATCAATCTTAACTCTTAAAGACTTTTGGTTCAGGCATGTACTCTAACATTTTGAGTACATTATCTCTTATCGAGCCACCATTCTGCATAATGCAATGAACCGTGTCATTCATAATTAAATATCAAGAGCACATATGTATTCCAAAACATCTTCTTAGATTTTATAAGATTTTAAAAAATTATGATCATCATCAACATGATACTTCCAAAGCACATTCGATGAGAGATCAAGACAATAGAGACACATAAACCCTAGGTGTTGTCCTATTGTCTATTTAATTATTATTCCTCATCATTATTTCAACCACATACATTATGTATCCAATTGCAAGTACAATATCTTAATCATGAATCACTTTCATGATAATTTACTAGTTATTATTGAGTATAATTTTGAACGGGTTTAATATAGGTTATCTGAAATAAGAAATATTTGCATAAATACATATTTTACTTTGATTTAGGATTTTTTATATCAAAGTTGTCTTGACTTGTCAACATTGAAAGTTTATTCCTTTATTCACTTTCAATGTAAGACATACACTTACCATTATATCTCAATCAAGATTTGGGATCTCCTTTCTTATCTTTGTTACATCCCAATAATATGAGAACCTATAACTCAGATAAAAAGAAGAAGGAACTCATTCCGCCTTGCAAGTACAACTTACATTTTCCATCGATCTTTAACTCCTGAGCCCATGACCCCTAAGGCAATGTTGACCTGTCATTAATTGAACCAGCTATCAGCATGAATAGAACTCGCTATACACAATCCAATATCGCCCCAATAATACGAGAAACTGATATGGGGGTCACTACGCATATGACCTTACTCTTTCGAGGTGCAAAGAGCCCGATCCAGATGCGCTTGTATGCAAGAGCTATCACTTGGGAGATGTGTCTCCTATATACAATCCCTAGAGATGAAACCCTTCGCCTTGACGGGAGACCATTGATTTCACTTATGTGATCCTCCATATCATGTTCAAATTTTAATTAATTATTACGAATCATATTCACATAATTAATTCTTCTAAGGGAAATAACATCTCTATTCATAATAGAGTGTTCTAATTGGATATAATTGATTCAATCATATTAAATCACTTATCAATCCGATTTAATCAACCAACAAACAATCTTGATTGTTACTTGAAGGATTGTATAATATCCAAATACATATTATTCAATTTTTAATAATATAAAAATATCTCATGATCATTTCAAGCATTATCCTTTCCTTACCCGCTGTCATGGCCAGTACGCACAGGATGTGGAACATACCGTTCATGGAGCAACCTACTACCCCAACGATCCCCGACTAGATACCATATCTGCCTTAGGCCAGGATAATGTGATTTGATCATTTTGTATTTGAGATGATAATTGGTGTTTCAACTGAAGTTATACCTTATAATATTTATCAAAACTATTTTGATTAACATTATAAGGACATTTGCTAAACATATCACCAATCCTATTTAAGTAACAATGTTTTGCATGTAGAGATTATCCTACAACTATTGTACGATAAACTAGAGTTTTCATGAAACATTCATTCAAAGGCCTATGATGATTAATCAATTATTTTCATAATTATTAGGAATCATATTTAATCAAGAAAAATTCATAATTTCCATGTTTTCCATTGAATTATAAACACATTAAGTAAAGAGGTTTGATGATCTAATCATCTTCCGACCCATGTCCACTAAATATAAAAAATCTAGAGCAAACAGAGCCGGAATGGCATGAAATAAATTCGAGCGGTTTGTTGGTTTGATTCTCTAATTATTTTTATTTAATTCATGTTTAATTACGGAAAAACAGTAAGAAAAATTAATTTTTTACAGACCCGTGAATACATGCAAAATATTTTTCATAACGGGAACTCTTTTAATCATTTTCATGCACTTTTGGTACCATAGTCTATTCTTTTTAGGACATATTTAGACATTATAAGTACATTATATTAACCAAAAAATATGTCCACATAGTACACAAACAATAGGTTTTTATTTACAAAAAAAAATGATTCGAATCTTGCATCCAATGCAAAAATAATGAGTCCCACGCATCTGAAACATGGACCTTGATCGCTTAGGGTTTCAGATCATATCTAAGACCTTGACCAAGGCTCTGATACCACTTGAAGGATATGTCAAGATCCTTAAGCATATCATGGAATCATGGAGATCGTGCATATGTGATCAGAGCGACTATTCGTACTGGTTGCTCGTGGCAACATAATTAAAAAAAATTAATGCAATGAAACCACATGATCCAAGAACACTTATCAGATTGTTTCATCTAAACCACAAAGGAGTAGTATGGTTACCTCTTGAAGCATGATTGCAATCAAAATCTCTAAACGAAGAGACCTCCTGTCTCATGTCCGACCTGACAGAGGCGACGCTTGCGAGCGCATTAATGAGACGTAGGCTACTCGCAATCCAATATGATTATCCAAGCAGTGAATCTCCTAGTCTCTTCACACTAGATCTGATGTCTTCTTCACGAGAAAGGTGCACCAAAGGAGACAGAGATCCAGAAGCGGTAGAAGCAATGACACAACAACGTGGTGATTATGATGGTTCTCTATAGGATACAAGGTGGACGTCCATTATAAGAGAGTGAGATGGGGCGTGTAGTATGAGAATGAGAGAGAGAGAGAGAGATTACTCAATTGTTGTGTGTATGTAAAGGGAGATCTAGGGTTGCCTCTTCTTTTATAGGATTTTAGGAGTCCATCAATTCCAATCCATGTGAAACACAAAATCAATGGTTGAGATTGATTTGTGTTTCTATTCAATGGCCATGATTTTCTTATAAAAAATACAACAATATATAATTTATATTAAATTGAATATATATTGAATAATTGATATAATTTAATTTGAACTAAATCAATTAACATAGAAGGATTAGGAAGGAGGCCTCCCACCTTCCTAAAAGAGGGGGGGGCGACCACCTTTGAGAACAAGTCAAAAGGTGGCCATCCATCATCCATTAAATGGATGGTGTTGGCTCCTCTAACCCTTCATATATATATTTACAAAAACTTTTGTTGTAAATTAATTCACAAAAAAACAATTCAAAATTAAATTTGTGAATATTGCAATCATGCCATTAAATAATTGTGAATCACATTCACAACTCAAAATAAAATATAAATTGTATTTCTAGTTATTTCCCATGTGAATACAATTCACATCAATAATAATTTGAAGATACTATTTACAATAAACTCTCTTTACTCAATGTTTAGATATACACATCTCATCAATGGAATTATTCTTGACCTCTTTCAAGAATAACGTGCTTTCTCCATGGATACTTCAAGATAAGGACAAGGCAATTGTGTGTTCCACGTAAAGTGACTAGGATTGAGATTATATCTCAAAATCTAGATCTTAGGGACCTCCCACAGATGTTCGATTTTAAATCAAAACCGTAAACCTAATCTTCTCATTGCATCTGAATCACATTCAGATCACTATCCAACATTTAGACCAAGATTATACTACTTCTCTACTAAGAGGAGTCATTAAATCCAAACATGTTTCATCACTCCCTTGAAATGGAAGTGTCATGGTTATACAATCGTTTATGATCACATCGCCCTCATGTATTCCTAATACCTATACATCCTGTATATTGGAAGACTTAGAATAAACCTGGAATTTTAGATCAATTTAGACTATCTTCTTCAGGGTTTTATCATTAAGTTACTCTTCTGATAATTGAGATTTGGTATCAATCATATACTTTCCAAAAGCATATATCTTACATAGGTATTGATCATATACTTTCCAAAAGCATATATCAGACCTACAAATTCAGTCAAGCTTAACAAGACGACCATGCACGAAATTCGATCCCAATATCTCACGAGTGAGCTCATGTCTTTCGCTTCAGTAATGAACTTGTATGATCCCTTTGAGAGATCCTATTACTCATATGCCCTCGTATGCACACTAGCTCATCGGTGTATTAACCTTGATTAGATCATCAACATATCAGTCTACAAAATGTACATACTCAAATTTATAGTAACACATCTGTCTCCGGTTAGAGGATGCATGCCTATATCATGATAATATACGACATAGGTCTTGGTTATCTCAATCTCGTTAAGTCAACTCTTTGACCTAACTTTTCTAACTCCTCCGAATCTCTATTCCTATGAAGATGACTTGCATCAAGAGGTCAGTTAGATATCAACCCATGAGAGAAAGGATTACCCTCTCCTACTCAGGATAGAGATCATTGATGAATCTCCGTTTCATCACCTTTATTTCATCATTTTGGCCTTAAAAACCATGGCTAATGCATGTAAATAGCATTATTTTGTATAGAATTACTTTCATTATTTATTCCATTTATTGTATATAAAATATTATTTATAATGCTAAAATTACATAATAAAGGAAAGAAAAGAAAAAGAATAAAATGCCAAAGGTATTTTATAGCCCTAAACCTTGAGACCTAGGCATCTTGATGACTGGGTCGACCAGGACTAAAGTAGGGGAAGATAAAAAAGGGCCAATAGATCCAATAAATTCTTTCTCTTTAGTTCACCAATAAGTCAATTTTGGGGCCTATTTTATTTTCCATTATTCATATCTCAGATCAATAAACTTTGGACATGACAGTTGTGGAGGTTATTACATAGAAAAAAAATAAAATTGAGTTTACACCAAAATGATATATATTGTACAAATTATACTAAAAATAAAAAGGCAAAACCCAAATTTCTCTGACCCCCAGCTCCGAAATAAAAACTCAAAATGTATCAAAATCACCTTTAATTGTACATAAATTTTAATAAGCTATTTAATGAAGGTCATTTCATATTTTTTGGAGTTAAGGTGTGAAAATTAGGTTTTTTTACCCCTTTTGTATAATATACCTGAATAAAATATTCATTTCATTTATTCTTTATTCTTTTTGCTATTTTATATTTCTATAATTTTGTAAATATTATTCATAATACATGTACATATTAGAACTACAATAAAACCATAAAGAAAATACGAAAAAAAATAGCTTATATAAATATGTAGATGAAATACCTTTACTTATACCTATATAATATATACACTTATTTATTTAAGTATACATAATAGATCGGAACAATATACTAAAAATATATTTGGGTACATAAAAATAATTTATAAATATATAAAATAAGATAATAAAATAATAGAATAAAAAATAAAAAATAAAAATAAAGACCCAAAACATATATGAATATACCTATAAATGCACCCTTAAAAATTAACTTGCAATAAATAAAACCAAAAAATAAATAAAAATCATATAAAATACTAAATAAAATAAGAAATAATTTCTATTTCATACCCAAAAATTAATAAAATTGTTTACTTATTTTTTATTAATTATTTTTGAATAAATCCAGCCTTTTTTTCTTGTAGTGTCCGAGGTGGACCAATCAGGAGGCTGGAACTATTGACCTCGGTCAACATCCCCCTCTCTCTTCCTCGAGTTGCCAGAATGTCAGACCCCTGGATTTCTCCCATTTTTTTGTTGGTGTTCATGATGTATTGGATAGGCGTGATGCGCAATTCATGGAGATTAAACATCCTTAATTCACGCCCTAGCCAAAGATCTAATCAACTCTCTTCGATTCGACAACATGTCCTAGATCAATAAGCGCCATCCACCTTGTCTATAAATAAGAACTCCATCTTCGATTTCTCCTCTTGATCCCTCTTGGAGCACCAGAACCTATTCTTACATGAGTGTCGGAGGCCAGGTGACAGCTGAGACCTTCCCCGTGCCTGGAGAGCGTCGGAGCGAGGAGAAGAGGCGATCCACGATGGTTATCTAGCCACCCTGCTCCCTGCTTCATCGCAAGTATAAGAGTTGTGCATTTTAATTCCATTAGGTAGAGTTAATTCATCTCTTTCATTTTCCACATTTTCTTTCGAGTTTTAGTTAATGATTTAGGTTAGGTTTTTTTGTCGCCTCGTCGGAGCTCTAGAGCTCCGACCACTATTTCACCACTCGTGATCACCACGTTCATCCCATCCCATCCTTTTCTCCATCGCGACAAGCTCAGCTCACGTGTCGTGCCATGTGAGCTGGGCAAACTACATGTATACCCTTGCGTGTTCCTATTTTTATTTTTAGTCCTTTAAATTAAACATACATAGTATATTTTTGGGAAAATTTCATATGCACCCTTTATATTTATTTTAATTGCAACTATGCCCTTCCTAGTTCATGTATTATTTTGTGCTTGAATTTCATTATTAAAAATAGCACTCGCGCTCCAAAAATTTTGCAAAATAGGGTTAGATGCCTGCTAGCATATACGTTCATGCTCTATTTTTATTTTGCATTTCGGGCATTTTTACTATTTACTAAATTTTATTTGAGCATGTTTTTATCCATGCCTAAGTTAGTAAATACCAAAAAAATATAAAAAAATTTTGAAAAATTCCAAAAAAAATTATATGTTGTGTATTTAAGTATTTATTAACTCCAGACCAAAATATCCCTAAAAATAGAAAAAGGAAAATAACAAAATTGATTCAATTCAGATCCTAATTATTTAAATTGATTTAAAGAATTTTGGATATTATTTGCTATTTTTGATCTTCAATTAAATTCATTATTCCTATGTATTAAAATTGATTTAAAGAATTTTGGATGTTATTTGCTATTTTTGATCTTCAATTCAATTCAGCCTATTTATTTAATCCCTGGTTTGGGATATTTTTGAATTCAAAAATACATAAAATATGCAAAAGTATAGAAAAATCACAAAAACAACAGAAAAATTTATAAATAAAAAAAAACATTTTATTCCTTGTATTTGGTTTATTTTTTATTATTATTTTGTTTATAAAACCCTATATTTTATGTATAGCCTTATGTTTCCCCTATATTATATAAATTACCAGCAAAAGAGAAAATAAAAAAATAAATATGAAAATATAGAAAAGTTTTATTAGTGCTTATATATATTAAAAAATATGTATATGTATATGTATGCAAATCAATATGTGTAGCACTTATATCTATATCTTTACCTATGTGTATATTTATCTATATATGTATTAATCTAATAAATATAGATTTTATCATTATTATTAAATATACCTATATATTAATTGTTAATTTCATTAACAAATATATGTAAATAATTAAATAAAAAAACCCACATAATGAATAAAGATACACATGTAGATATTATACCTTGATTAGAAATAATCATAGGCTGCCTGACTTGCTCTTTGTTGCTTGACATCTACGTGGTTTCATGCTATACATTTTGTGTTGTAGAGAATAATAAATTTTAACTCCACATTTTTTGCTATTCATTGATTAATTAATATTATGGGTTAATTGTTGATTGACTTGGGTTTCTTGAGAGGTCAATGTATCAACTACGATCTCGCCTTGTGTGATCGTGCGATCCTCATGGAATTCCATGTTCATCAGATGGCGTCATTGCCATGGAGCAATGTGTGTAGCATATTTCGTATATTGGTGTCGACATTTATTTATTTATCTATTTATTTATTCAATTATTGATTCATTTCGTTGTATATATTTATCGATTCATTTATTACGATTGCAAAGCTTATTTTGATACATTTATTTGATTATGATTATTTGATTATCTACACTAATATGCCTGATGAATCTCAGATTCATCACTCTAAATCTCGTTAATTAAGATCAAATCCCTCAAAATCATCAGCATTTCTACATTTATTCTTCATAATTAGCATTCATGCATGTTTTCATAAGAATTGCATTTTAGCACGAATTTCTGCACAAAATAAGAAGCCAAAAATCTCAGCAAAAATTGAACTGTAAATAGCCTAAGTTCTCGTATTTTTAACTAATTCATGCTAACTCCGAATGACCCAAAACACTTCCACTGTGTACATATCACTAACATAAATAAATGAAAAATACAAGAAAATAACTAACCCAAATAAGTGGATCAAAAACCCAAACCCTAGTTTCAGTATTTCCGGACTAAAACCTCATATCTTCCTCATCTAGTGTCTGTTTTTATCCTCCTCACTTTTGAACTAATGTACATTCAATTACCTTCATAACAAGATCAAGTTCAAGTGAATCAGAGCTCGTATGTGAAAGTTGGGTTTTGGGCCTCTTTTGTACATTTTGTATTTTAGCGGTTTTTGACCTAGTATTTTATGTACATAATTAACCTATTTTAGTTTATTTCTTTTTCATTTGTCTTCTTTGATGAAAGTTTTATTAAAATGCGTAAAAATCCAAATCCAAACTAAGCTTGAAATCAAAGAAACAGATTAGGCCCGAGTCTTCACTAATCAACTGTACAAAATTGGTCTCTTTCATATTTTATTTTATTTCTTATTTTTCTTAATTAATAAAAATCCAAAAAAATAAATTAATGTGTAATTATTTATATTTGATTTTATCATATTTTTTCGGATTTCTTTCTGGTTTAAAAATGACAAAAAATAGAAAACCCAAAAATCATGGTATTCTATGTATATGGGATACCCTAAAAATATCACTTTGTGCATTTGATCGATTTTGGTTTTTATGAATTCATGAAAGTTGTAGATCTCATCGAGACGAGCAATTTTCGTGAAGAAACTTTTTCGATTGTTAGGCCATTTGCTATTTATTTTGGATTTTTTAAGAGAATTATTTGCGGATTTTTGTGGTGCTGACACGTAGAAGCTCCTGGAGCCACCACGTGTCGGCCATTTTTTGAGGTTTTATATTCTTTTTTATAAAAAAATAAAATTCAACGCCACCGCACATGCAAGGTACTTGCCTCCCAGGCACGCGTCCAGCACGTGCACCACCCCACTCCCCTTTTGATCGCCACATGTCTCAACGTGGACCGTCCGATATCGGCCGATCGGATGACCCATGAATCGCCTTCGACCTCCTGCCTTTCCCATTCTGGTGCTACCGTCCCCCGTTGGAATCATCGCCGCCCATCTCGCAACCTCTGCCTGCCGCATCGCCGCCTTCCTGAATTGAGCGATCCCCTCCGCAAATCTCGCTTCCGATCTACATCAAATCATATCGACAGTCCGTCATCGATATCAATCCCCGATCTTACCCAATCAACCCCGATTTCCATCGCCGGCCACCTCGCAACCTATTTAAAGAACCACGCTGCCGCTCCTCATTTCTTTATCCGCCGCTGCCCTCAATGCCAAGCCATCATTGGGGTGACAAACCGGCAATCTCCTACGCCAGCGAGATCCGAGGCGCTAACCGCCCTCATTGCAGAAGAGTCTTCCCCGATGACCTGCCTCAGCTCCAAGCTTCCCCGTCGAGCCTCGATCGTCTTGAACACCGCCACCACCGACATCAACCTGTCGCTCCACTGCCAAAAGCTCCAGGTCTTCAACAAATATGCATCGCCAACGATGCGTCTTCACCGCCGCCACCGATGCTCCACACCGACTACGATGCCGTGTCTTCATCGACGTCCTCGCCGGTCCTCCACTTCGACAACCACCGGAGCCCCGCCAACCCTTCCACCATCACCAGGGCAAGCCAAAGGTGGCCCTCCTCCGCCGCTTCGCTCCGCCGCGCCACCGAGGGTAGTCCCGAGACCCCCCGCGCACGTGTGAGGCACGTGCGTCCTGGGGGGACGCCAGCATTACGTCAGCAAAACCAACCCGGGGTCACATACCTTGCACGTTCCCACTAGCAAATTGCACGCAAACCCTTGAAGGATTTCCATATTGTGGATAAGCCCCCGCCAGCCAGAGGTCACATGCCTCGCATGTGACCCTTTAGCAATTTTTCTACAATCCCCCGTCATTAGTATTTACAAATAAGCCCCCACTGCATTGTTTATATTTATATTATTTATTATTATTTGCATAAACACCCCTGTGTTCCCCAGTAATTTTAGACCTCTACATGACTTCATTTTATTATCCAAAAATAACATGATGTTTGTCATTTAATTTTCTACAGTTTAACATATTATGGACAATTTTGTGATCGATGGTTAATTAATAATTATTTGTTCTGTGGAAAATTGCATATTTTGCCCATTTCTTGCTCAGAAATTTATATTTGATTAACCGTTGTTTTAAAAATTCCTGAAAAATCACATATTGTAAAATTAATTGTGCTTGACATTGTGCCCAAAAGAATTGCATTTGCATTCATAGATTGCCTTGCAAAAATTATTTTGCATATTTTAGTGTTTGATTTTTAATAGGTATTGAAACAAGTATTTTCGAGGTTTAGGATTTTTCTTAGATCAATAACCTAGTGATAGATCTTAGATAATTTTGTTCCTTGAAAATAATTAGGTTTAATATTTATTATAATTAAATATTGAAATTCATTTTGTTTGCATTAAAAAATTCATAAAAAAATTCATACTGCATCTAAAAACTCCAAAAACATTACAGTGCAATCATTTCATCATATTTTACATCCTGGCCAAGTTTCATGTTTTTCAGACATCGTTTGAGCGTAATTTACATTTTAGTCCCTAAAATAGGCCGAAATTGCATTTTGCATCCTTTATTGCATTAAAATTCCAAGAAAAAAGACCGCCTCGAAAACCATGCACGAATTTTGATAGACATAATTCTAGGTTGTTCCTTTGCCTCCTTGTGTTCGACCTTGGGACTTGCCGAAGTAAAATAAACATAAAACCGTAATCATTAAAATTGATAAAATATTTTGTGTGGTTATTTTCGTGACCGATTCCAATTGTCGCCTACAACGAAATGACAAATCATTTGTTTTTTACGCACGATCAAATACACATCTTTAACACAACGAAAATCGGACCTGTCAGATGGTGCCATTGCTGGGGGAGGCAAACAACTTAGTTTTGTGTTTTGAAAATTTTCGTTCGATTTTCCGCATTCGGGTAGTCTGACCCCTGAATTTCTCATTGTAAATTCCATTTTTTCTGTATTTATTTTCTTTTATTTTCAGCATTTATTTCTCTTATTTTATTTTTTATTTATTTTTTAGTCACTCTCTTACATTTTCTCTTTTATTTTTCTTATGAGGTACCCGCCGTACGTGGAGCGATTTTTCAAGAAATCGAAGCATCTTCACCGACTTCCGAAAAATCCATAATTAATTTAAGATCGAGTCAAGTAGTGAGAGAGCATAGAGTCTAGGATTTTAATTTCTACTAATTTTTAATTTCTGTAATTAATTGCTCATTTATAGCGGTGTCTGTTTGGACTCTCGCGTATGTAAAAAGACCTTAAACTTTTTCTGTGGTGTGTTATGGCATGTTTCATTCTCCGGTGAGGGTGGGGCTCGACTTGAGTGGCGATTAAGATAGACCTGCACATATGGCTCTTAGAGCATTTTAATTTTTTGATTGTGCTTGTAGGAATTAGGCCACATTTCACTATTAATTGAAATGCACATTAGATCGTTCAATTTAGCCAAATTTATCTCAATTCTCTCCCGCTAATAGAACTTTCTGATTAGGTGCGATTTTTCATCGGCTTGCATCCATATAGAATAAATTTTTCAATTATGTATTTCATCCCACATGGAGATTGCGAGGAATCACTGTAAGTCTTCTAACTGAGCATACATCATTATTTTTCATGTGCATGGACTTTTCCCGAACTTCTTCCTCTTGTTTTGTCACATAATTTTAAAAGGAAATTGGGACTGGATGGTAGACATGCATTTGTGCTTATTTAATTCTTCAATGATCACCTAATTAAAATTGGGACAACTAAATATAGCCGAACTAAATAACCCATAAAATCAAGAATTTTTGCAGGAGAGCAACCCCGACCTTGGATTCTTTTCTTTTTTCTGAGTGAGCGAGAGACGACACTTAAGGATAGATCCCAAACCCGGATTTTCATATTGACTATTGATTCTACCAAAAACAGTTAGCTACTTCTCAGTGAGGATCTACGGGTAGCTGATAAACGGTCCGGATTTCCTTAGCAGAGTGGGTGGTTTAAAGGACACTGCGTAAGGCTCCATCCTCAAGTAATGGGTAGCCATTCTACGGTCCGTACTTACTCCCATACTAGGTTAAAGTAGGTGCAACTAGTCGTAAGAACTCAGGCTAGCCATTACGAAAATCTCCGACACCTAACAACTCGCTTAAATATTTTCCAAGATTGTCTTATCACCAACTAAAATTGAAAAGATAATAGTCGAACTCTTACGGCTTCATTGTGTGAGTTGGTGAACATAGGGTTTGATTTGCGTTTGCATTGGTGTGCGTGAACCGATATCAAAGATCAACAGCCGCATATTTGATAAATTTTATTTTGACTATCCCATGCAATCATCTCTCTCTTTTCTTGATTCAAACCTCATCATGGAACTTTTGTCCAAAAACTCTCCAGATCCAGATCATAAAAATCATTGCAAACCCAACCCATCATTCCTTTCAGCTCTTTCAAAAATGGCCGAACATTTATCCAAGAATCCATCAGAGATATACTATGAAAATGAATTTGTCTCGGTTAGGCCCAAATCAACTAAATCCTCTTCTTTCAATAATCCTCCAACATTTGCAGGAGACTTTCACCCGTGGATAAATTCGGTCCCCTCATTAATATCCTACTCGAATCATCCGACCGCACATGACCACCTACCATCTTGGACTGAACCGTCTTATTCTCGATTTCTCGCTAATGAACCATTTCAAGATCAAAATACCTTTTAGTCTCATGACTGGCTGAGAAACCAAACCCAGATGGAAAGACTCACACTTAATGATCATCAGTGTTGGATTGACCGCGACGATCAAATCCCTATTGACCAACCCGAATATCACTCATTTGATAAGCCTATACATACAGAGGACCACATGGATGAGATCGACACATATGCACCCTGTATGTCCCCATTATTTGAGGATACGATCAATCATGACCATGGAAGAAGTAGACTCTACTAAAACCAGGATGACATGCCTGAGTCACGACATGTTGAGTATGAGTCCTACACATTCCCGCAAAACCCTTCCACTGAGCATCCTCCTTCTATAATTTTTTAGGACAAATTTTCAGAAAATAATGATCATATGTTGAATATTCTGAGAAACTCTTCTCTCAGCACATACAGAAAAAAAGAAGATGAAATTATTGAATCGCAAAAACACACATCGACTGCTCCCATGATTGATCATGAACAGAATTTTGAGGATGACATTTCGAGGATAAATAAAAGATTCGAATCAATGGAGGATAGATTTCAAAAATTTGCCGACCAACTAATTTCACTCTCTGGAAGCTCAGACATAAAAATGAATGAAGAAATGATTGGATCCAACATTGAAAATTTTGAGGATATTCAAAAACCTAGGGATGATTCTGACATTGACACTTCTGCATATTACTCCCCTAGGAATGACTATGCCTCTGACTCTTACTCTGAACATCAGAACCCCTGCTCATATGAGGAACACACCACATCATCACACATCACAGAAAATAACAAAAAATAATGGAATATTTGAAAACCACAAAAAATCGAAAATCTCTAAAAATACATAAAAATTGAATCTGAAGAAGATCTAAAGAATTTGGATCCTGCTTTACGGGAAGCACTGGAGAAATGATTGATTTTTGAACTTCCCTTTATAAAGGCCATTGAACACTTCCCCGACCTTAAAGGATTTGTAATGGACAAATTAATGTTGAAAAAGTCAGGCAAGATTAGAACAAAGGCTGAAAGGCATATCTTGTCAATGGCCTCCTCCTTTGTGTTGAAGAGAAAAACCAAGAGCCGCATAGTGAAGCGGTTGCCCAGATTCGATTGCATGATCAAAGACACGGTCTTCACCCATGCTCGGATTGATGACGATTCACCGATCAATATCCTCCCGACCTCTGTATTTCACGAACTCAAACTCGAACCGATTAGAAAGATATGAGAGATTGTTCAATTGGCTGACCGATCAATAAAGCGGTCGAGAGGAATCATTACTGTCATCATGATATTCCAAGGTGCTCCGCTCAAAATAGAATTCACGATCATTGATATTGAGCATCAAGGAGAATTCACCCAGTCTCCAATTATTCTCAGAAATCCATTCTTGGCATTGGGTAAGGCAATTATTGACTGTGAGACTCGAGAAATCAATTTCACAGCATTGCAAGCACTTCGATCTAACACATTCTTTGAGGAACCACGATTTTCTGAGGCAACCCACGAAGTCCCCGACAACCGCAACCATGAAGCGGTAGAAGAGCCCTACCCTGCTGCTATACCTGAGATAGCGGTTGTTGATGAGACGATTGGTTTAGAGGATCTCCCTCCTGCTCCATTCCCAGCCTCTCTCACCATGGAGAATCGAGTATATGAATCTTATGATCCGGAGACTTATGCATAGGCACACCCTGGGTCAACCTATTCTGACTACATAGATCACATCAACTTGACACAAGAATGCTCTAATGTCAAATCAATTGAGAATAAACAGGCAGAGACTCTCCTCAGTTTTTCAATTCCCGCGGATCTCAAAATAGACAAATCCTTCTTCTATGATCTTGAGACATATGCATGGTCGCACCCTGGAGCAACCTTCTCTGAATACCTTGACCAAATCATCCCAAATCGAGAGTGCACCAACATTCAGGCTTCGTTTGGTTGCAGGGTTGGGTAGGGTTGGGTTGTGTTGGGGTAGCCCTATGAATAGTAAACTGTGAGGAGGATTGGGGTGTTTGGAAGGAGGGGTACCCCGGGTTGGGCCAACCCAACCCTGCCCAACCCTGCAACCAAACAGAGCCTCAGAAGACTAAGAATAAACACGCAGCCTGAACACCGACCAAGGAGAAGAATTCCAATGGCTATTCATCCAGATACTCAAGTGAGCTGACACCTTCACGAAACAAGAAAAAGAAAGTCACCTTTGACCTTCCAGAAGAGGAATCAACTGATGATCCCTCATCAGGTCCGGAAAAGGTAATCAACATGAGTGAAGTCTTTCGGCAGCCCTAAAACCATATCTTCGCAAGGATCTAAAATTCGATTCTCGTTGGACAACTCCCATTCCTAACTACTATTCATCCAAAGCTGATACTCCAGCGCTCTTCGAGTACACTGGAATTATTTCTTACGAGCTGACTGAGACTGGTGCTTTTTAGTATTCATCCGAGGACAAACCGCTTGATCCCAAGAAGGAACGAATTCTGTGGAAACAATTGAAGAAAAAAAAAGACCAGAATATTTGGAGTATGTCCACTTTCAAATACTATTCCTCTGAGGAGAATTTCGATGATGGATATCTTTCATCTGACTCAAATACTTCATCCACTATCCATCATGATTTTTCTGAGGATGACACTTATAATAGTTGGTAATCATATGCTTCATCTCCGTCTCGTCGTTACGATCTCCCATCGCAGGCTCACAAAAATATCAGCTGAAAACTACGTTAATCATCGGCTAACCACCCTCCCTACCGAACACATCGATCTCCTTGTACAGTTTCTTCCTCTACTTAGGCCAAGGCCTAAGTATAGGGGGAGACCAATGCCATCTGTGTATTCCATCCTTCTCCTATCTCCCGATCACCTCACTTCTACCCTTCTTCTATACTTAGGCTGACAATAGCCTAAGTAGAGGGGGAATCGTTGCCCACATGTATATACTCTCCTCATTCACTTATCCCAACCGCTTCATTTGTTTTCTGCCCTTCTTTTATACTCAGACTGTTCACAGCCTAAGTATAGGGGGGCGGACCGATGTATCTCTTTCTTTTTCTTTCTCTTTTCCTTTTTCACTCTCTTATGCTTAGCCCGAGCTATGTCTTCTTTACGCTTCTTGTGCTTTGAGGACACATCACTCGCTAAGTATAGGGGAGTCTATATATATACTTTGTATATATTTTACCCATATCTCGTACTTGCGCGTAAGTCTATATGTATTTACGGTATGGGTAACTAATTTGAAAAAAAAACAACAAAACAACAAAAACAAAGAAAAAGAAAAAGAGTTTTGCTACTAATACTGACTGTGCCCAAATTTTTAAAAAAATGCTTCTTATTCATTTTTTTGCATAAAAAACAAACAATCCCTTGCATAAAAAAATAAAAAAAATTGTATCTGCATTTCACACACCTGCACTTCATCCAGTATTTCATCTGTGAAAAGTCATTGGGTTCTAAACCAAGTTATGAGAAGAAACCGGGAGTGGTCTGGACTTGGCCTTAATCAACCTAATTTTCAGAGGAACTTCACTGAGAAATAGGATTTTAGAAGCTTCAGGTCTTTGACTTAATTCTTTGAGTTCTACATGACAATGTGCATCGTTTGACACTTAGTGTCTAACCTGTTCTCTTCATTATGGGTACAACTCTGGAATAGGGAATTAAGTTGTGTTCTCGCACTATGCACTTAGCTCAACTCAGACGGGATGTTAGAAGACGATGTGAGTTTCTTTTCTGGTAGCGTGGAAATCTAAAGACCGGAGTACGGGCTGAAATAAAGCTTTGAAAAAGGGATGGAAGGTTGGACACAATTTTTCTAAGACCCCAAAAAATGTACGGAAATAAAAAGATTCTATATATGTAGGGGCACAACACGATCCAAAAAGAACCACCAAATATCCAAATACAAAGAAGCATTATACCAAATAAATATCTGACCAAAAAGGTCCAAGTTTCAAGAAAACCTGCAGATCTTGGTGGAGACTCGGCTACACTGGCCATCTTCATAAGGAGAGGCGACTACACTGGCCACCCTCCAGTTCTTTTCCCCTTCTTATAACTTCTCCCCCCAATTCAATTGTGAATACAGCGCGACAGACCTTAGAAGGAAATACCTGACTCCCTGAGGACGAGTTATTGGAGAGAAGATGAGCATGGTAGTCCGGCATTCTGGATGGGAAGAGCTAAAACCTTTCACACACATGAGTCGATTGTTCAATGTTCATAGGGTATGCATTGGGAAGAGGATTGATCTAAGATGAATTCTGAGCCGAAACTGTAGCAATGATATGTAGAACTTGAAGACTGTTGATTTTGAAATTCTAAGTCTCACAGAAGTTCCGCCAAACTATTAATCCAAAGGTCGAGTCTAGTCATTTTCACCTTTAGCTCATGGTCTTGGTATGGAACCCAATCTCATTTCACCTCATGGCATTTCTTTTTGATGCTCAGGGACGAGCATGGTTTAAGTATAGGGGAATGATGAATCTCGGATTCATCACTCTAAATCTCATTAATTAAGCTCAAATCCCTCAAAATCATCAGCATTTCTGCATTTATTCTGCATAATTAGCATTCATGCATGTTTTCATATGAATTGCATTTTAGCACGAATTTCTACACAAAATAAGAAGCCAAAAATCTCAGCAAAAATTGACCGGTAAATAGCCTAACTTCCCGAATTTTTAAATAATTCATGCTAACTTCAAATGAACCAAAGCCACCTCCACTGTGTACATATCACTAACATAAATAAATGAAAAATACAAAAAAAAACTAACCCAAATAAGTGGATCAAAAACCCAAACCCTAGTTTCAGGATTTCCGGACTAAAACCCTCATATCTTCCTCATCTAGTGTCTGTTTTTATCCTACTCACTTTTTAACTAATGTACATTCAATTACCTTCAAAACAAGACCAAGTTCAAGTGAATCAAGGCTCGTATGTGAAAGTTGGGTTTTGGGCCTATTTTGTACATTTTGTATTTTAGCAGTTTTTGACCTAGTATTTTATGTACATAATTAACCTATTTTAGTTTATTTCTTTTTCATTTGTCGTCTTTGATGAAAGTTTTATTAAAATGCGTAAAAATCCAAATCCAAATGGAGCTTGAAATCAAAGAAACAGATTGGGTCCGAGACTTCACTAACCAACTGTACAAAATTGGTCTCTTTCATATTTTATTTTATTTCTTCTTTTTATTATTTAACTAAAAATCCAAAAGAATTAGATTAATGTGTAATTATTTATCTTTGATTTTATCATATTTTTTCCGGATTTCTTTCTGGTTTAAAAATGACAAAAAAATAGAAAACCCAAAAATTACAGTATTCTATGTACATGGGATACCCTAAAAATATCACTTTGTGAATTTGATCGATTTTGGTTTTGATGTCTTCATAAAAGTTGGAGATCTCTTCGAGACGAGCAATTTTTGTGAAGATACTTTTTTGATCCAAGGCCATTTGCTATTTATTTTGAATTTTTAAGAGATTTTTTGCAGATTTTTGTGGTGCTGACACGTGGCAGCTCCTGGAGCTGCCAAGTGTCGGACATTTTTTGAGGTTTTTAATTCGTTTTTATATAAAAAAAATTAAAATTCAACGCCACCGCACGTGCGAGGGACGTGCCTCCTAGGCATGCGCCCAGCACGTGTACCGCCCCACTCCCCTTTTGATCGATACGTGTCTCAACGTGGACCGTCCGATCTCGACCGATCGGACAGCCCATGAATCGCCTTCAACCTCCTGCCTTTCCCATTCTGGCGTTGCCGTCCCCCATTGGAATCATCGCCGCCCATCTCGCAACCTCCGCCCGCCGCATCGCCGCCTTCCTGATTTGAGCGATCCCCTCTACAAATCTCGCTTCCGATCTACATCAAACCACATCGACAGTCCGTCATCGATATAAATCCCCGATATTCCCAATTCAACCCAGATTTCCATCGCCAGCCACCTCGCAACCTATTTAAAGAACCACACCGCCGCTCCTCGTTTCTTTATCTGTCGCTGCCCTCAACGCCAAGCCATCGCCGGGGTGACAAACCGGCAAGCTCCTACGCTGGCGAGATCTGAGGCGCTAACCGCCCTCGTTACAGAAGAGTCTTCCCCCAAGATCTGCCTCAGTCCCGGGCTTCCCCGTCGAGCCTCGATCGTCTTCAACACCGCCACCATCGTCATCAACCTGTCGCTCCACTTCCACAAGCTCCAGGTTTTCAACAACAATCTGTATTGCCAACGACGTGTCTTCACCACTGCCACCGATGCTCCACACTGACTACGACACCGTGTCTTCATCGCCGTCCTCGCCGGTTCTCCGCTTCGACAACCATCGGAGCCCCGCCAGCCCTTCCACCGTCACCAGGGCAAGCCAGGAGTGGCGCTCCTCCACCGCTTCGCTCCGTCGTGCCGCCGGGGGCAGTCCCGAGACCCCCCGTGCACGTGCGAGGCACGTGTCCCAGGGGGGACGTCAGCATTACGTCAGCAAAACCAACCCGGGGTCATGTGCCTTGCACGTGCCCATTGGGCAAATTGCATGCAGCCCCTCAAAGGATTCTAATTGCGGATTAGCCCCCGCCAGCTAGAGGTCACGTCCCTCGCATGTGACCCTCTAGAAATTTTGCTGCAAGCCCCTAGCACTTATTGGTATTTACAAATAAGCCCCACACTGCATTGTTTATATTTATATTATTTATTATTATTTGCATAAACACCCCTGTGTTCCCCAGTAATTTTAGACCTCTACATGACTTCATTTTATTATCCAAAAATAGCATGATGTTTGTCATTTAATTCTCTACAGTTTGATATATTGTGGATAATTTTGTGATCGATGGTTAATTAATAATTATTTGTTCTGTGAAAAATTACGTATTTTGCCCATTTCTTGCTCTGAAATTTATATTTAATTAATCGTTGCTCTAAAAATTCCCGAAAATCACATATTGTAGAATTAATTGTGCTTGACATTGTGCCCAAAAAGAATTGCATGTGCATGCATAGATTGCCCTGTAAAAATCATTTTGCATATTTCAGTGTTTGATTTTTAGTAGATATTGAAACTAGTATTTTTGAGGTTTAGGATTTTTCTGAGATCAATCGCCTAGTGATAGATCTTAAATAATTTTGTTCCTTGAAAAATAATTAGGTTTAATATTTATTATAATTAAATATTGAGATTCATTTTTTTGCATTTAAAAATTCATAAAAAAAATCATATTGCATCCAAAAACTCCAAAAAAATTACAGTGCATTCATTTCATCATATTTTACATCGTGGCCAAGTTTCATATTTTTCGGACATCGTTTGAGCGTAATTTACATTTTAGTCCCTAAAAAAGGCTGAAATTGCATTTTGCATCCTTTATTGCATTAAAAATTCCAAAAAAAGACCGCATAAAAAACCACACACGAATTTTGATAGACATAATTCTAGATTGTTCCTTTACCTCCTTGTGTTCGACCTTGGGACTTGCCCAAGTAAAATAACATAAAACCACATTCATTAAAATTGATAAATATTTTGTGTGGTTATTTTCTTGACCGATTCCGATTGCCGCATACAACGAAATGACAAATCATTTATTTTTTTACGCACGATCAAATACACATCTTTTTAACACAATGAATATCGGACTCGTCAATGCCTCTCTTGTTGTATTTGTTGCGAGGGCCCACTACGCAAGGATGACTTCTTAGGAGGCTGATGCAGCCAAGCTTGGTGGAGACTGATTTTCATGCTTTGACCAGTTGAAGGGGCAACAAATGTTGCAAGGAGAGTCTATTTAGCATAGATTTAGATTAGATTTATTTATTGGTGAGAGAGAGATTTATTCATTCCTTATTTATAATAATTAAAGACTTGGACACTACTTTGTTCACCTGGGGGCCTTGTCGCGGTTTTCTCGTGTCTTCACTGCCTTCTTTTATTTTATTTTTTGATGTTTTGAGTTTTCCTCTTTATTTTTATTTGTTTTGTGTGCATTAGCCCTTAGCCTGTAGTTTACTTGTATCGGTAATTATGTCCACATACCTAATAAGAATTGCATGCTCCTATAGTCCCTTACGATTGGATCTAGTCAAATAAATAAATGTTGGTTGTTTGGACTTGAGACCGCGTGCCGAGAGAGGTCACATACAACATTGGCAGGACCCGTTGTAGTGGGTACCGAGTGGCATCGAAGACCAGACTTTTGTCTCGTTTCTGGATAACTGACATATGGTTCTTTACGTCTAACAGTAGCTACTGTTTAGGGTGATTTTGTCAAATGCACACTGCCATGTAGATAGGTTTAAAAATTCTGTATTGCATACCACATGGAGAGAGATAGGAAGTGTGGTAAGTCCTCTAACTCTACATGCATCATTAGATTCAATGGTGTGATTTCCATCACCAAATCAACTTGCACGACTTTTTTTCTATCTCCCTTTGATTTTGAGCACCTAGGACTTTAATGAAAATCTACAAAATCGTTAGGCTTTTGTATGAAAAATACCATAAATGGTGAACTTCATTAAAATCTGTAATGGACTTCATTGCCTTGGGTTCATAAAGCCCTCATTGTTTTCAGGTACCTTAGGAGGGGGCCAAAACCCCTTCCATGAGCGAGGCACGGCCCGCTAAGGATTAGAGCCAAAAGCCAAGGCTGTAACTACCTTGTGTATCGTTTGGATTTCTGAAGTATTTACGCTTCTGTCGTATGTGATCGAGTAGGGCCCTGTCATCGATGGTGTTCCTGCCTTGTGTGGAACATCGACTTGGTCTGAAGTACTACTCTTAGGCCACACCCTCACGGGTGTGTCTGTTTCAACGGTTTGCATCTGAGTAGGTCCTTGCACACTTACGTATGATTCCATTGCGAGCGAGGTCCGAAGTAATGGCTTCGCCTCTCGGCTTCCTCCCTCTATTTCTTTATTTGAGTAGGGATCCATGAAGGGCTACAAGGACTTCAAAAAGTGTAGCCTACATGTTAAAAAGGAGGAGGAAAAGTACGGGGTACTTTTCTGCCAGTACTCTCTCTCTCCTATAGGGTTAACATGCTAAGGACTTGTTATAAGATATCCTTGAAATAAAAATTCTAAAATTGAAAAGATAATATATAGTCGGTCCCTTACATCTTCACATGTGTAGAGTTGGTGAACCCAATTTTGTATCGTGTTCATATGGATCTAGATTAAGGTTCAAAGATCAAGTCCCACGCATTTGCACAAATTTTGTCAATGCATTCTCTCCTTTGACTCCCTTCTCGCTGCAAGCCTTTCTATCGTTTTACATTCCTTTTTTGTTCCTCATTGATCACCGTATCCTTCTTTCTGTATTGATATTCTCTTGCTTTACAATATTTATCCATGGATGGTTTAGTCGGGACTCCACCGACATCCACATCAATTCCATGGACTCAGCATCATCAATAATTTGAGGTAATTTCTAAGAACTCAGTTTAGACCTTGCAAACCGATCTCCAAACTCCTCATTTTCTTTCTATCCTCCTTTATCACCCAATAAACCAGGACCAATCTTGTCCCCCTTTCGTCCATTGTGAGTGGAGGTCGAATACAATCTACATTTTTCACTCCTTTTACAATCATATGAGATTGACCCTAATCTCGTATTCATCTCGGCAGCTAGAATTCAACTTTAAGTGGTCTGAATGAGATTATCTCATATTGAAGATATAAGTCCATCCAGGATCCCAATCCAGAACTCATTTCCACATACTTAGATAGAGTGATGGCTCCCCAAGGAAAAGGCAAGGGTCAAGAGCCGCCCCAACCAGAGCCATATAACAACAACTGACGGAGCAAACCCTGGCATAGACTGCATTTCAGGATAAGCTAAATGATCTACGTGAAATACCAGAGGGAGGAGGTGGAGAAATCCCCCATTATGATCCAGACTGAGAGGAGGGAGAAGGGAATGAGAACACAAAACTGACGCTTAAGAAGACATATAATCCTGGAGACAACCAGATGACAGAATGGAGGGAAGCACAACGAACTGGAACTAATGTGGAGGCATTGATTGCCCATCAAATGGAGCTTCTTCATGCTTCAAGCTGCACGGTTAGAACAAAGACACAAGGACGATCCTTCCTTGTCCTTTTTTGGTGGAATAGTCGAGAAATGAGTTGGCGATGGAAGGTCTCTAATGATGGGTGGCGAATGGAGACCATGGACTCGATCCACGATAAATCGAGGGGATCTAGATGTAGAGGGAGAAAGAGAAGGTGCTGAGGAAGATGATGGGACAATCTGAGCGGTGGAGGGAGTATTTATTGGTGGAACAGAGATAGGAGCTTCAAGCCCTAGCGTAATTTTTTTCTTTTGATTTTTGGTTAAAATAGATGAAATAAAATAAAACTAGGGCTACGTCGATCTTACATGAACTAAAATAAACAAAATTACAACAAAATAGAGCAGTTCACAAGTTAAATTGACCAGGAGCAAAGCTTCACTAGATGGGTCTCCGGCAAACTGGATCCAACCTCCTCCTATTTTATCTACGCCTAAGATTAGAGGCTCTGAACTTCTGTCACAAGGGAGAGACCTCACATATGAACTCAGGGGTTATAGGCTGCATAAATGGACTGGGAAACAAAAATGGAGGAGGGGACGTTTTTATACAGGCAAGGAAAAGGTGAAAAGTAGATTACAGTTTCAGCCAAATGACCCAAAGAAATTGAATCAAAAGGACATGATGTGAATAAGGGTGATTTGATCAACAAAAAAAAGAAGATATTGGGGCAAAAAAACGAAAGGATTCGATGCTAGAAAGTCAAGAAAAGAAGCGACCGACTAGTTCTTACAGCAGTAGAGGCATAGGGTAGGCATTTACCTAGGGTCAACATTCCCTCACATGCCATTGGTCCATGTTAGCAACCACCAACCCTAAAAGACAAAATAAAATAAAAATGAGATAATTCAAAATAAAATAGAAAATAATTTTATTATTAAAAACTTAAAGCATGAAAGTTGTTCCTTGTTTAATATACTACTTTATTACGATTTTTATTAATTTTTATCACCTTGTTTACTAGGTTTAATTATTTATGTATTATTGTATATATGAATTATTAATATATAAAAATATTTTTTTATTTTGTTATTTACACAAATTGTACTCTTATTAAATAATTTATTTATTTATACTATTAGTTATTAAGTATTAGTATATATTTTTAGGATTTTTGTTTATTTATAATTTCATATGTAGGCACACTATAGGTAGTTATTTTATGCATATTAATTATTTTTGGTCTTTTGAAGGCTATTTATTAGTTATTTTTTAGTAGGTTATATACACTATGTACACTTATTTAAAAATGAATAAAAATATATAAAATAAATTATTAGGCTAAAATATAGATATACATGTCCCAATATTCCCCAATTAGCTGACTTTTACATCTTAACTTCGATTAAAATAAAATCACCTTCATTAGATAGATAATTTAATTTAATGAACAATAAATGTGGGTTTGGTTCAATTTGAATTCATAATGGAAAGATATTGATATGTGAAGTTCATTTTATGCATTTTCGAAATGAGTATACAGAGTGATATGTGCATCAAATATTTTAACAATTATTATTATTATTTTATATACATTAATATATACAAGTTTCATGTTGAACACATGATTATTTGATGTGTCCAGAGTATGAAATAAAATAATGTAAAAACAAGATTTATTACTGATATTTACACATAAAAATTAGGGTTTCTGAATAAATATTTACATTATTTCCCCCTAATCTCTTCTTACTTTATTCCAGATCAACCTAGTCTATACTTGACTTAGTCTCGGAGGTTAGGGTCAGTCAGTATCTATAGTACTTTGATTTTCTTTTCTTTTACTTGTTCTTTCATTTTAGGTTTATATAAAAGTATGTAAACACAATATACACATTAATATATAAGTGTTAATTCATGTATATTAGTCATATTTACATGCATTTATCTAGGGATTAAAGCCTAAAGTGATTGAATAAATGTTCATGAATGGCAATTCATCACTCCCCTATACTCAGCTTTGCTAGTCCCTAGGAAATACTTATAATAATGAGTGCATAAAAAAGAAAGAAAAGAAAAAGAAATAACTTTGAATGATAATGATATTTAAATTTATCTTCATAATATCAAAGTTTGGAGCGTAGTTAGACCTTTGGATTGTTAGTTTGTCGGAACCATATTGGGCATAGGATTTAAAACTTAACAACCCTTAAGAACCACAACCCTATGTTTAGTTCTTTATTCAGTTCTCCTGAATAGCCAAATCAGAACAAGCCTTTTCATATGCAAAATCTTATGACTATGAATCTATCTTGTATAGTGTTAGTGATATGTAGCTCCTCTCTGTTGAAGCAGTAAGTCCGATCCTATGATCGTTTAATCTCTTCCTGAAATACCATTTCAACTGATTCAACCATGGACATGAATGTATCATGATCTATGTACGACTTTAGAAACTGTCCAATGACTACAAATGGTTGTGTGTCGGATGAAAACTCTGGTATGAGAATGCTGCCATTATTATGCACATGTTCACTCGAAATGGTCCGGTCCACTTACTCTTTAATTTTTCCAAGAAAAGCTTCAATTTTGCATCAAGAAACCAAGCCTTCTATCATGTCTCAAAAGTATTTCTTCTGATATGCTTATCATGCCTTCTCTTGATTTTCTCCTTGCACATCAGGCTATTGTCATACGCATAATCTCCAAATTCCAGGAGTCTATTAAGATCTATCTCGTAGTTCTGACCACTAAGTTGTGAGTCCAAGTTACAGATGTTAACTACCCAAAGTGATTTGTGGATTGGCTCAATAGGCAGATGGCATGGCTTACCATAAGCAAGCCAATAGGGAGACATACCCAATTGAGTCTTGTAGGTGGTTTGATAAGCCCATAGAACATAATCAAGGAGTTGAGAATAGTTCTTCCTATCCGGTCATACAAGTTACAGTAGAATAGTCTTGATGTCCTTATTAGATAATTCATCCAAACCATTTTATTGTGGGGGGTTAAGGAGATGCGACATGATGTCCAATGCCATATTCCTTCACAAGCTTTCTGACTTATTTATTCACAAAAGGCTTCCCCCATATGAAATAAAAATCTTAGGAATCCCGAACCACGAAAATATTTTGTCCTTGAGAAAGCGACATACAATACAACTATCAACAGAACGAGCAGGAAAACCTCCACCCAATGACTCACGTAATCCACGACAAGCAGGATCTATTCAAATCCTTGACTGTTAGGAAATGAGTCGATGAAATCAATACCCTAAGCATCAAATATCACTGAAATGTGGATGAACTTGAGTGGCATAGAGTCTTTAGAACCAATGGTACCTCCCAATTTGTGACAGTCGGTGCAAACTTTCACATATGATGCGACATACTTTAATAGTGTGGGCCACCAGAGGCCACACTGCAATACTTTCGCTCCCATACGATTTCCAGAATGGTGTCCTCCTGCTTTGAGCTTATGACAGTGCTCAAGGACACTGGTGTACTCCTCCTGAGGAATGCACCATCACCAAATGCAATCCACGCCTTCCCTATAAAGATACAGATCTTCCCACTGGTAGAAATAGATGTCGGACATAAATTTATCCTTCTTGATGTGATTCCAATATTGTGGAACTTTCTCAGACATGATATAGTTCACAATCTTGACATACCATGGGAGGGAACCGACATTCAAGATCGATTCATTAGGAAAGGTCTCTATGATAGGTACAATACTTAAGGGAGTCTCTGAACTTTCTAATCTAGACAAATGGTATGCTACCACATTCTTAACTCCAGGATTGTATCTTATTTCCAAATCAAATTCCTGAAGTAGAAGGATCCAATGAAGTAGTCGTGACTTGGCATCCTTCTTATCCTGTAGGTACTGAATAGTAGAGTGGTTAGTGTAGGCAATGATTTTCAAATCCAAGATATGTGATCTGAATTTCTCAAGGGCAAACACAACGTCCAATAACTCTTTCTCTTACGGTGTTATTTCTCTAGGCATCATCAAAGGTTCTACTGGCATATTGTATAGCAAATATACCTCTATCTCAGCGTTGTCCCAACACAACCCTAGTATCAAAATCTGAAGCGTCCATCAAGATATCGAATGGGAGAGAACAATCAGGAGGTTATAGGACACACACTTTAGTAAAAAAATTCTTCAATGTGTTGAAAGTAAGGAGAACCTTATTATCGACAATAAGCTCAGTATCCTTGCTCAGAAGATCTGTAAGAGGTTAAGCAATCTTACTGAAGTCCTGGATAAATCGCCTGTAAAATCTAACATGCCCTAGAAAAGACCTTACCCACTTTAGTGTTCTAGATGGTTCTCAATGAAATCCACCTTGGCTGGGTCAACCTCCATACCTCTTTTTGAGATGATGTGGCCTAGAACAATTCCGTCGATAACCATGAAGTGTCTCTTTTCCCAAGAGAGCACCCGATTGACTTCGTATCATATCATAAGCACTCAGTCTAGATGCATCAGACAAGCATCAAAATAATCACCATAGACCAAGAAAACATCCATGAACACTTCCAAAAAACTACCTACCATGTCGGTGAACACAACCAACATACACCTTTGGAATGTAGCAGGTGTGTTACACAATCCAAAGGGCATCTGTCGAAAGGAAAATGTGCCAAACAGATAAGCAAATTTAGTCTTCTCTTTATCCTTAGTGGCGATCTCCATTTGGTTATACCCAGAGTACCCATCCAAGAAACAAAAGAACGTTTTCCCTGTCAGTATTTTGATGATGTGGTCAATAAAGGGCAGCGGAAAGTGATCTTTCTTGGTCGTTGAGTTCAGACGTCAGTAATCTACATAGACACACCATGATCTAGGTACTCGGGTTGAGATCTCCTCTTCTTTATCATTTGTGACTACATTGATCCCATCTTTCTTTGGGACCACAAGCAATGGGCTAACCCATTTAGAGTCAGAGATAGGGTAGATGAAGCTAATCTCATACAATTTCATTATCTCTTTCATGACAACTTCCCAGAGATTAGGATTCATCATGTGCTGAAACTCATGAGACAACTTATTTTCATCCCCTCTAAGTAGATGTGATGTGAAAACAAGGCCGGATTTATCCCACGAAGATCTGAAATATTCCAACCCAGGGCATTATGGTTTTTTTCTATAATCTCTAGCAAGCGAGGCTCTTGATCAACTATCAATCGCGAACTGATGATGATCATATACTATTTGGGCTCACCTGCAAGGAAGGCATACTTAAGATTTTCCGGAAGCGGCTTCAGCTCTGGTGGAATCAGATCAAACTTCTTAATCACTTCTGAAAATGTACTTGTGGTTGGTGAATGCTTTACGAGTGATTTAGGGTCCACCTCAGTTACTCTTGGTTCAGATAGTGAAACACCAAACGTATTTGCAATAATATCCTCTTATTCGATCTGGAATGGGTATTCTTGAAACAAATGGATCAACTCTTCAGATTCTACCTCATCAACGACAATGGTGGAATATTCAATTGTGCTTTCAAGGTCTTCCCCTGGGAAGAGGAATTATTTGGTCTCGATTTTAGTCCACAAAATATCTGTATCTCTGATTTCCTCACGTGTGTCACAATCAGCTGCATGAAAGTCCATCCTTTTTTCTGATGTGCAATTTTGATTCTTCAATTCAACACGCATCTTTATGGTGATCATATCACTGCTGGAGCGAAAGGTGATCTTTCCAGATCCATAATCAACTACCTCCTCGACTGTTCGTAGGAACAGATGACCAAGTATGATTGGTGTTTGGAGTAACGGTACAGAGGAGTCCATGTCCAGGACAATGAAGTCCACTAGGAATTCCATACCTTGGACCGATACGACAACATCTTCCAGCACTCTACATGGTCGCTTAATGGATCAGTCAACAAATTGAAGGATCATTCTAGTTGGTTTGAGCGGACCAAGCCCAAATTTCTTGGCCAAGGAAGTGTAAGTTGATAAAAGACCTACTATCAAGTAGAGTGCAATCAAATATCTGATTCAAAATCTCACTTCGGATCAATGGAGCCCCTTTATTTTTCTTCTTCTGCTGGAGGTTGTTGATCATGTTAACAATTGCCATGGTGAGGATATGTTTCTCTTCTTAGTTGCATCGGTTCTTGTCGGGCTAACGCTTAGAGGTACATGCCTCTTTCAGACCCTTCTTGACACCAGGAGTGTATTCCAGGGCTTGAATCAGTGACATCTCAAGCATGACGTCTTTATAATTTCCATAATAGAAGGATTAAATAAATCTTCTTTTAATTTTCTAATTGTTTTGTTTTTCATTGCTTTTGGAAAAGGAAAATACACATTTTAAAAAGCAACATCTTTTTCATTGAAAGAGTCAGCATGTATATAAGGACAACTTAAAATGATATAGTCATCCAATATAATGGGCGTAGTAAAGACTGGAAATTCAGCCTCGTCCACTCGCACGGAGTTCGCTGCTGGTGCTGGCATCTAATGAATCCGTGATTCATTACTCTAAAAGTTGAAAATAGAGCTTTGTTCCCGAGTAATTAGATGCATATTTCCACTTATATTGCATAATTAGCATTCATGCATACATTGATAATATCTGCATTTTAGCATTCATATTTGCATTAAATAAGAAGCCAAATTCATTTGTAAATATTCACATGTATATTAGTTAAAATACCTTATTATATATATATATTATACTAACTCCGAATCTAATAAAACCAACTCTATTGTGTATATATGACTAACACCAATAAAGGAAAAATATCAAAAAAATACTAACTTGTAAAATTGACCAATAAAACCCCAATCCACGTTTGAAATCATGAACCTTAGAATGCACATATCTCTCTCATACAACCTCCGAATTAGGTCTACTCACTTTTAAAGTATTATACATTCAAATACCTTCAAACCAAGACCAATTTCATTAAATTCGGAGCTCGTATACAAAACTTGGGTTTTGGGCCCCTTTTGTTTATTGCACATATTGACCAAAATGCCCTTGCATTTGAACCTTTTATTTTCTTAATTATTAAAAAACCAAAAAAATTATAGTAAGTTTATATATTTTTTTTTATTTTTCTCTTATTAAAAAATGACAAAAAAATGACAAAAGATAAAATGCGGTATTTTATATCTATAAGGTACCACCCAAAAATATATTTTTGTACAGATCACTTCCTTTTATTTTTGACCCTTCATGAAAGTTGTAGATCTCATCGAGACGAGCAACTTTTGTGTTGACCATTTTTTTTAATCCCTTTTGTTATTTCTTTTTTTTTTCTATACATTTAATTTTTGAATTTTCTAGGAGCGACATGTGGCGGTTCCATCACCCTAATTTTTATTTTTGGATTTATTTTTTATTATTTTTGGATTTTATTATTTTAATTATTATTATTTTAATTATTGTTATTTTTAGTAGCCTACTTATTTTACTTATATTATATATTACTTTTTCCTTTTACTCCTTCCTTTCTTCTTCCCCACTCCAAGTCACCACTCCCTCCACCATCCCTCCATCTTCACCACTTATTTTCTAACTTCCCCCCTCCTCTTTATATTCTCATCCCCTCCATCATTTTTCTTCATCTGCCATTTTCGATAGAAAAGAGAGAGAGAGAGAGAGAGAGAGAGAGAGAGAGAGCTCCGGCTATCTGTAGGTGATAGCTATCGAGAATCACCGTCGAGCGACGACCTCCGACCACGGCGACATCCGAGGTGGTCTCAACTACTTCGTCGCAGCATTCCGCGTAGGAAGCTGCTCCAGCTTCGAAGGATCCCGCCACCCTTCTTGAGGCCACGACAGGAGCCAGGAATCGTAGCTCCGCCTTCTGGCGAAATTCCAGATAATTCCTCTATCTTCATCTTGTCATTTCATTTTATATCTCACAATTTCTTCCTTATTGTTAATCACCAAACACACCATCAAAATCACAATGACCATCTTCATTACATTTTCACCCTCATTTTTTTCATCAACCATAATCCATCACAACCACCACCATTATCATTATCATATCTTTATTTCACAGTTTACAAAGAAAATTACAAAAAAAATTACAAAAGAAAAAAAATAAAAAAAACAAGCAGAGCTTTTGGTCCCCAGCCACGCACCCCACCGGCCAGAGCCCCGCCGCGCCATCGACACGTCCACCAGCCAGGCACCAACCTCGCCGCCTCCAAGCTGGTGGCACCCCCTACTCTGTGTTACACCGCCTCCAGGCACGCTTCACCACGTTCCTAACCACCGGTGCACCTCCTCGCCTCGCTGGGCTGCCCGCTGCGCCGCCACCTGCGTGCAGCCTAGCCGCTGCCGATCTCCCCGAGCTAGCCACCCTCCTACGCAGCAGCCTGCTCCAACACCTCCGCCTCTGCACCGCCCCACCGCCGTTCTCCGCCGCCTCTCCTCAACCGCGCACGTGGACCAATCGCGCGACCGGCCGACCCGCCTCCTTCAGTCCTCCACGCAGCAGCGCCCCTCGCCCCTCGACGCCGGTCTAGCCTTACCGCTGGTGTTGAGCCACCGGCCCCGCGCCCTCCCGCCGCACGCGCGGCCATCGCTGCTTGCTGCATCTCAACCGCGGCACTGCACCGACCCACGCCGCCGCCGCTTTGTGCCCTAGCCGCCCCCATCGTGGCCCCTGCTTGCAGGAGAAGAAAAGGGAAGGTCTTTTATTTTCTTATTTTGTGAAAAA